>JBBGZY010000065.1:1200000-1800000 GCA_037952925.1 Lithobates clamitans
TAAGCCTGCTTCCCTGGCATGCCACCATATAAAGGCAGTGGTGGCTGGTGCTCAAAATTTTTGGGGGGGCGCAAAAAAGTTTTAAAAAAAAATCAATTGCAGCCACTGTGTCACCAAACCCTGCCACTGTGCCCATCAAACGCTGCCACTGTGTCATTAAACACTGCCACTGTGCCATCAATTGCAGCCACTGTGCCATCAAACGCTGCCACTGTGCCCTCAGACGCTGCCACTGTGCCCATAAATGCTGCCAATGTGTCATCAAATGCTGCCACTGTGCCATCAAATGCTGCCAATGTGCCCATCAAATGCAGCCACTGTGCCAAGCGCTGCCACTGTGTCCATCAAATGCTGCCACTGTGTCCATCAAATGCTGCCAGTGTGATCATCAAATGCTGCCAGAGTGACCATCAAATGCTACCAGTGTGCCCATCATATGCTGCCAGTGTGCCCTTTAAATGCTGCCAGTGTGCCCATCAAATGCTGCCAGCATGCCCAATAAATGCTGCCAGTGTGCCCTTGAATGCCCCCAGTGTGACCCCTGCCCCCTCGCTGTCTGCCTGGCACTTACCCTGTCTTGGTGGGGCAGCGGGTGACGGCAACGAGCGGGATCCTTCCTGCGTCTCCTGCCGTCTTCATCTCCCGTCCTCTCCTCCTGATAGGCGTCCAATAGCGGCGCCTGACGTTTCAGCCAATCAGGTGACAGGTAACAGACCCGGGCAACTAATTGCCAGAGAGGTGGTTTAGTGTTAGGAAAGCGAATATTTATTCGCTTTTCTAACACACAGCTGAGTGACCTGCGAGTGCCCAGCATGGCACTCGCAAGTCACCTTTTTTGACGCCTATTAGAGCCTATAGGATATGATCAGGTGCTACAAAAATACCCCCCGCCACTGTAATTCAGGCACCCTGCGCCCAAAGAGGGGGCCGGGTGCCTGAAAAGGGGGTGGCAGCGGCGGTCATAGTTAGATTTATGCAATGCATGAATCTATCTATTAGTGATAGAGGGGTGGTTGGAGAGAGGGGGCGGTGCCCGTGCACCCTTAATGCACGGGCCGCCACTGCATACAGGAGAGCATTGACCTCCACAGACTCATAAAACATCTTCAGCATCATCTGGCAGATGTTATAACACCGACCTCAGCCTCCTCAAAAAGTAAAATCAGCTTTGGCCCTTCCCATAGAGCACTTCAGAGTTATTACTCTGGTCCAGTTTATTATCTATCTTCTCCCCCAGATAATTGTAACTGTCTACTACATCCACACCAACTCCTCAGATAGAAAAAGGGGTCACTGGTGCATTTCTTTTTCTCAAATCCACAACCAGCTCCTTTATCTTAGTCACGTTTTTATACAGATGACTATCCACACACCATGTGACAGAGTTCCCCACCACAGTCCTATTCTCAGTCTTTTCCCCATCCCTAATACATCCCACTACCGCAGAGTTATCAGAAAACTTCTAAAGATGGTAATTGGTAAAACTCTGTCTGGTAGCTGAAATCAGTGCTATAGACAGTGAGGAGGAAGGGAGAATGAACTGTTCCCTGTGGAACCCCAATATTGCTGACGACCCTATCTGACACACAGTCTTTTAAATGCACATACTGTGGTCTTCCAGTCAGGTAGTCAACAATCCGTGACACAAGGGAGACGTAAAAAAACATGACCCTCACAGTGTTTGCTGGCTTATCCAGGTGTGTATATATGCAATTTAGCATGAAGATGATAGTGTCCTCAACTCCCAGTCTAGGCTGATAGGTGGACGGCAACAGGTAAAAATATGTACTAACCATGGGCCGTAACTGATGCAAAATGAGTCTCTCCAAGTTCGTCATTACATGGCAGGTCAAAGCCACCGGCCTGTAATCCTTTGACCTGCAAGGATGCAGTATCTTCAGCACAGGAACAAGGAAAGTCTTCCATAACACAGGGACCCTTCATAGCCATGACAGCCAGCCAATGTTCCTGCCTTAAGTCCCCCCACCTGTCTACCCACCTGATTAGCTGTAAAAAAAAATATTGTACTTTGCCGTGAAGGAGGAGTAGAGTTGTTTTTATAAAAAGAACAGATAATGGGGGTTATTTACGAAAGGCAAATCTACTTTGCACTGCAAGTGCACTTGAAAGTGCACTGAAAGTGCACTTGGAAGAGCAGTCGCTCTGAATCTAAGGGGTAGATCTGAAATGAGGGGAAGCCCTGCTGATTTTATCATCCAATCATGTGCAAGCTAAAATGCTGTTTTTTTATTTTCCTTGCATGTCCCCCTCGGATCTGCAGCAATTTTACTTCCTAGTGCACTTTCAGTGCAATTTCAAGTGCACTTGCAGTGCAAAGTGGACTGTGTTTCTAACAGGGGGAAGCAGAACACACAATAAAGGAGGAAGGATATCTAGTATGAGAAGTGAAAGGCACTTGCCTCAACACTGGGGGGTTGATTTACTAAAGGCAACTAGACTCTGGGGTTTTTTGCCTTCCTCCTGATCAACTGTGGGTATAGTTTTGGGTATATTGGATTGTACCTTTTTTTTTTTTTTTTTTTTATGGTTGGACTGCATGGACTTGTGTCTTTTTTCAACCTGACTAACTATGTAACTATGTATGTAACTCTGCACTTTGCAAAGTGCAGTTGCACTCTGCAGGTGCAATTGCTCCAGAGCTTAGTAAATAAGGTAAAGCTACACTTTGCAAAGAACACCCAATCACATGCAAAGGAAAATAAAAAAACAGCATGTTTGCTTGCACGCGATTGGATGATGGAACTCAGCAGAGCTTCTGCTCATTTACTAAGCTCTGGAGCAACTGCTCTTGTAGAGTGCAACTGCACATTGCAAAGTGCACAGTCAATTTGCCTTTAGTAAATCAACCCAAGGGTGTCTATAGCTTTGTGTTAAATCTGGGGGAGTCAAGGCAAGAGCCACCAAATTAAACCTATTAAAAAGCAGTTCAGTTAATTTGCCCTCTCCACACTTCCCCCATCTATTGATCCTACAAATAAGTCTGTTAATTTTCAACAGACCAAGATTACATGGCAGTTAGTGCATTTAAACAAACCATTTAACACTGACAGGGGTACTTTCAATGGCCAGTTTTAATAAGTTTACTATGTAAAACCTTGTTATACTTGTTTTAAAAAGAGTTAGTGCTGCTCTCACCATTGTGATACCTTAAGACAGAAAGTGTTACTGCTGAATCACTGGGTGAAAATAAAAGAAAAAAGCCTAAAAAAAAGAAAACAAATGTAGCCACCACTGTTTAGGGATTGGTAATTTTGTTTTTGTATTTAATACCTTTTTAAAACAAGTAAACTTATAATTAAATGCTGACAAAATATGAAATATTGTAAAGTAAATATATTTTGGGAACAATTGGGCAAACAACAATATTTTGCTCCAACAATTATTCTATGGTTTAATGCCTATGGTCATGATCAAAAAATGCCCTATTAGATAACCAATAAATAAACGTCTTGACTATGCCTGTCACAAACTTAAACAAACATTACATCATCCAGCTTGTATGTCTAATAAAGGAATCCCTGGATTATACTATAAATGTATTAAAAAAATGCACATTTTTGTGTAATTACTACTGATCATAGAGTTGCAATTACATTATCATTAGATTTAAACACACTTTTCACATTTTATTTAATAGATTCATAAACAGAGGTATGTCTGACTTCTCTAACTAAAAAAGAACATAGCTGAGGCCTCTCATGTAGAGCATAAATCTCAGCAACCACTGTATATAATACAGCTGTCCATATGGGAGTTGACACAGAGAAGGAGACACCTTTACTCCAAGATCCCAAAAAACTGTGCAATTCCAGGGGTTGACAGAATATACTGGTGTCAATTCAAACTTAGCTTTGTATGCTAATTGTTCAAAATTGTTCTGTTACTTTGCATGTCTAAGGCAGGCCATACACAGTTCAGCAGGAAACGGCCGAAATTCAAACCGCGTATGGGCAGGCTGAATGTATCAAGTTGATCGATCGATCAATTTGGGTACAACCAGCATGCTCAAATTACACCTGCAATTGTTGCTAGCGTCTGCTATAGCCACTAACAATAATCACTGTCTTCTCCCCGAGGGGACGGCTCCCCCCGTACCCACGCCGTAAGAAGACAATGGCATGGCAGGAGTAATTCCTGCATCAGCACTGTTTATGTTAATGGGAAAATCAAGCAAACCCGTGGTTGCAGGAAAGAAATTCACTCTGTATATGGCCGGCCTAAGTCAACAAGTCAGATTTAACTCTTCATTACATTTCACACAAGTAAAAATGGGATCCATTCGGTATTGTTGATACTGTGTAATTATCATACTTCATATTATTATTATTATTATACAGGATTTATATAGCGCCAACAGTTTACGCAGTGCTTTATCATATCCCAGATGAAACATAGGGTTGACGATCTAATTCCAGGTATCAGCAATACAGTATTATGCAGCAGCTTAACAGGAAAAGAAGGAAATCTGTACTGGTATCTGAAGTACAAAGCCAGTAGCTAGAATGATTTCTTCAAATACAGTCAGTCTATTATAGCACTGTTCAGTATCAGCCAGCAATTACATTTTCTGTTCGGCTTCCTCGTTTATTCTAAGTACTATCAGGTTCTTCAATCCTTATCTAGTGTGGCGTAAGAGTTCATGTAGAATACACCATTACATCATAATATAAACCCAATGTCTTATATTTTGCTATTTATAACAGTCTATAAATGTCTTCCTGCACAGTACAGACAGGGTTAATCATGGTAAACATAGCTTTCCAGCCTCCTCACACCAAATAGAACTAAATAGATGTTTTTCTTTCTAGAATTTGGAGAAGAGAGCATCTAAAAAGGTAAGCTGTAATGTTTTTGACTTTGTTTTTTTATTTATGCTATTTAAATGGGAACATGTAACAAGTATAAAGCTGATAGTATCCCAATTTTGCTGCAAAGGTGGAAATACCCTTTAGGCAATCAAGCTGATGTGATTCGCCTTTGCAGCATGAAAACAGAACATATCATGTAATTCTATACTATGTAGATGACTCTCTCCAAAGCAAAGTGTGATTTCTCTCTGCTGTCTCTTTCCTCTACTATTGGCATGAGTCACTGCTGATGGGTTTTCCTGACAGCCTGTGATTGACAGCCTCAGCTGTGAATGTTTCTTATGTGCTGAGTAGAGGGAGATGTGTCCCTTCTCTCCAATCCAGGGTAAAATTTCACTGAACTCTGTGCTCTATCTGTGCAGTGTATTTGTTGCATCATATCCACACCCTCTGCTTTCTGCTGCTGAATTAAAAACATTTGGTCTGTGTATATTACGAGACTGTAGAAGACAGAGGGCTGCAGATAAACAGGTACAATGTATGCAGCATAGGTTTGCGCAGCCTATTGCATTAGGGTGTGCACACCAAAGCTCAAACACACGTGCGTGCAAGCGTATGTGTGTATGTATGTGTGTGTGTATGTATATGTACTTTACATAGAGAGATATATGTATATTTACATACACACACATTTAATAATAAATGTAAAAAAGATTTTTAAATGTATTAAAACATGGACGGTGTCACTAGGGTAGTGTATGGTGTCAGTAGAGCAGTGGACGGTGTCAGTAGGGCAGTGGATGATGTCAGTTGTTTTTTATGTTTATTCTTTTATTTTGTATTATTTTTTTATTATTTTTTAAAAAGAAATTTAGGAGCCCCATTCTGGAGCTTTGGGGAAATATCAGCAGGGGGAAACTGTGCTGCATGGGGTGATTAGGGTGTGCACAGGCACACCTGGCACACCCCCTGCACACGCCTATGGTATGCAGGGAGATATGTTTCATCTATGTGTATCACCTGAGGCTAGTCACTTCACTGGGTATATAAAAGGCTTTACAACAACTGTAAACTACATTTTCATGTTGCGTTTAGTTTGTCCATGCTGTGTGTGTGCGTGTGTCTGTCCAAATCATTACTGGATGACATACAGCCTGATGGGGACATGACCATAAACCAGCAAGAGGAAAATTCAAAACTAATCTTTGAAAGTATCATTTTTCTAAAAGAGTAGTTGATGTTTGGAATAGACTTCAAGCAGAGGTAGTGAGTATTTCAACAGTAAGTGGATTCAAAAATGCTTGGGACAAACATTGATCAAACATAAATCTATACCAGGGGCATATCCGGGGGGGGCAATAGGGCAATTGCCCCTCCGAGAATGTGGGTGAGTGAGTGGGCAGGCGGTTCCGCGGGTGAGAGAGCGGGCAGGCAGCTCCGCAGGTGAGAGCACGGGCGGCTCCGTGGGTGAGCAGCTGGACGGCTCGGTGTGTGAGCGGGCTGCTGGCCAATTGGGGAGCCGGCAGGCAGGATAGCAGAGAGATGACATCATCTCTCACCGCCCGGCCCCCGCCCTGCATCCCTGCAGTTCTACCCTCACTGTGCAGGCAGCCGCGGGCAGCAGAGAGATTACGTCATCTTTCTGCTGCCTGACTGGTAATCTGCTGCCCGACTCTGGGACACAGCAAGAGAGTACCTTAACTGGAAAGTGGCACAGCAAGTGACAATTGTAGCAGGCAAGTGACAATCCGCAACGTGTGTCAGGTGACAATCCACAACGTGTGGCAGGTGACGTGGCAAGTGACAATTCGCAACATGTGGTAGGCAGTGCTGCCCTAGGCCTGACTAAACTCATGCACCCTCTAATTTAAAAACCCTACCCTGCCCCGCCCCAAAACACGCCCTCGTAAGTTATCTCATGAAATTACATTGTTAAATTTTTTATGCAGAATTAAATTCAAAAAAATAAATAACAACTTTTGAACAATATCAACATAAAGCCCATCAGTGCAGCCCTATCAGTGCCCATCAATGCAGCCTTATCAGTGGCCACCAGTGCATACCATCAATGTGGCTTTATCAGTGCCCATCAGTGCGGCCTTATCAGTGCCCATCGGTACGGCCCATCAGTGCAGCCTTATCAGTGCTCATTAGTGCAGCCTCATCAGTGCAGCCTCACTCTGCCAGAGACAGAGAGGTACACAGTTCAATGGGGACAAAGAGGGACGCTGGGGACAGACAGAGAAGGATGCAGTGCGATGAGGACAGAGAGGGACACCGGGGACAGAGAGGGATGCAGTGCAACGAGAACAGAGGGGGACACCAGGGACAGAGGGACGCTGGGGACAGACAGAGAGGGATGCAGTGCGATGAGGACAAAGAGGGACGCCGAGAACAGAGGGATGCAGTGGGGACAGAGAGGGATGCTGAGGGCAGAGAGGGACACAGTGTGATGAGGGTAGAGAGGGACGCAGTGTGATGAGGGTAGAGAGGGACGCAGTGTGATGAGGGCAGAGAGGGACGCAGTGTGATGACAGAGGGGATGCAGTGCGATGACAGAGGGGGATGCAGTGCGATGACAGAGGGGGGCACTTTGCGGACAGGGGACACAAGTGAGGGGGGGACACCATGGGGGAGGACGAGGAGAGTATTATGGGTCCTCCTGAACCTGTACTCGCCCCCCCCATGGTAGTGACCCTGGTGTCTCTAGAATCCTGTAACAAATAAAGTACACAGCCTCACCCCATGACTGTGATGACACCGCTCACGGCACGCTGTTCCCCAATGGCCCCTTTCTCTCTCCTCCTCCTCCTCCTATCGTCACAGACCCCGGGACGGGGAGAAGATGGTGTTGATGCCACATGGAGGAGTGTAGGCGGAGCATTAGGCTCTGCCCACCAGAAGTTACGTGCACCCAGTCTGGCCAGTCATCAGCCATCTTATGGGGGTGCCAGTTGCTCCCCTCCCCAGGCCAGGTATACCCAAAGACTTCCTATTAGCAAGTGCCGCACTACAGCAGGCCGATGTTGCTGTATTTGTATGGGAGGCGGCCGCGGGAGGACAGGTCGGGGGGGTTTCGTGATGGGGGGCGCCTTTTTTGCTGCCCCCTGCAAAATGCTGCCCTAGGCCTGGGCCTTGTTGGCCTAGGCCAAGAAACAGCACTGGTGGCAGGTGACATGGCAAGTGACAATCCACAACGTGTGGCAGGTGATGTGGCAAGTGACAATCCGCATTTGGTGGCAGGCGACGTGGCAAGTGACAATCCACATCTTGTGGCAGACAAGTGACAATCTGCATCTGGTGGCATGCGACGTGACAAGTGACACACTGAGGGCTCCCACTGATTCTGCATTATGGTGAGTTGAACTATTTCCCTTTATATTACAATGTAATAATAGAAATAATGCGCTTCAATCATCCTGACACCATAACAACCATGTTGCCGGGATGATTGAAGCGCCAACACCAGCCATTTCCCCGATAAATTGCCCCCAAAAAAACTTATTTTCTGGCAGTGTCCCTCCCGAGGCTAGACTCTGGATCCTCCCTTGATTTATACTCAGACAACAAAGTTTAAAAAAATCATATAAATAAAAAAAATTAAGAAATGAGGCAGACTTGATGGACCCCTTTGTCTTTCTTCTGCCAAAGACAAAAGTATCTATAAAAAAATAGTCATAATAGATGGAAATGAAGGAACAGTGTGATGTATGATACTACCAAAGAAATGTGTTAATGTTTATTCTCCACACTTACATCCAGGTATATATCCTAAACCATTTAAAAAAATGCCTATAGTGCAGGCTTGTTTAAGTTGACATGCCCTTAATGACAAAGTATTATGGAGCTTGAAAAGAAATAATGATAACTTTCTAATAAATCGTTTTTTGATTACAACCTTGTGAACTCATAGTTCAAGAGTAAACAGACTTCTTGTATGTTAAAAATATAAAGTTAATCATTACCTCTCTGACAAAATATGGCAACACCTCCAACATTATATGAAACACCCTTTAATGAAAACCATCCAGTTCTTAGTGGAATACCAAGAAAGGTAAGCAAATGGAAATTTAAATTGGCTTTTATAAAGTATTTAAGGAAATGCTAGGTAAAAATTTAAATAGAATAACTAACACTATACTAAGCAATTTTATCGCTTTATATTACATGCTATTATATTATATTTTTCATTGATTCGTGGTTATGTGAACATGACCTAGCATTATTGAGCCATATGTTTGCTACATACCTAAAACACATAGAATATAATAATGCAAATAATTTTGTCTTACTAAGTTATCTTTATTTAGTAAAACACATTTAAAATAATTCAAGAGAAGATATAACCAAAATTCTGTATAATTATATTTATTTCCTTATAGGATTTGCTATTGATGTAGTTTTCCTCCACCATCCTCTGTAACTATTACTATTATCATAGTTTATTTATCTAAATGGCATCTTTAATTTAGATCATACTATAAGAAATTGCCTTATAGTAGGGCAATTTGTAAAAGCATATTAGAAATCATATAGTGCTATGAATAATAGAAGTATGAGGGTCCTGCTTATTAGTGCTTACAATTTAGAAATAAAACATATAAATATAAACATTTATAAATATAAAATGTAAAAAATACATAAGAAATATAAAGTCCTATTTGTAAACCTGTCACACGTGTGATGCAAGATCATGGTGTTCTAAATCAGGCTGAGACAATAAAAAATGTACCTTTACTTTTTAAATCCATGATTCTGTTTACCAGTAACCAGCAACGGAAAGTCAGCAATTACAAACATTCTACTTAAATTATTGCAGAAAGCAGGCTACTAGCAGCATTGAAGAACCATGGAGTTGGGTCACTCAAAAGTCTTCTGTGTTTGAATGCTTTAGATAATTTAACACACACTATATTGACAAAAGTATTGGACCGCCTGCCTTTACACACACATGAACTTTAATGGCACCCCAGTCTTAGTCCGTAGGGTTCAATACTGAGTTGGCCCACCCTTTGCAGCTATAACAGCTTCAACTCTTCCGGGAAGGCTGTCCACAAGGTTTAGGAGTGTCTCTATGGAAATGTTTGACCATTCTTCCAGAAGTGCATTTGTGGGGTTAGGCACTGATGTGGATGAGAAGGCCTGGCTTGCAGTCTCGCTCTAATTCATCCCAAAGATGTTCTATCTGGTTGAGGTCAGGACTCTGTGCAGGCCGGTCAAGTTCCTCCACCCCAGACGCACTCATCTATGTCTTTATGGACCTTGCTTTGAGCACTGATGCGCAGTCATGTTGGAATAGGAAGGGGCCATCCCCAGTCTGTTCCCACAAAGCAGGGAGCATGAAATTATCCAAAATGTCTTGGTATGCTGGAACTAAGGGGCCAAGCCCAACCCATAAAAAACAGCCCCCCACCATAGTCCCCCCTCCACCAAATGATTTGGACCAGTGCACAAAGCAAGATTCACAAAGACATGGATGAGCCAGATTTGGGGTGGAGAAACTTGACTGGTCCTGACTTCAACCCGATAGAACACCTTTGGGATGAATTAAAGCAGAAACTGCGAGCCAGGCCTTCGTGTCCACATCAATGCCTGACCTCACAAGTGCGCTTCTGGAAGAATGGTCAAACATTCCCATAGACACACTCCTAAACCTTGTGGACAGCCTTCCCAAAAGAGTTGAAGCTGTTATAACTGCAAAGGGTGGGCCAACTCAATATTGAACCCTACAGACTAATGCCCCGTACACACGGTTGGATTTTCCGATGGAAAATGTCCGATCGGAGCGTGTTGTCGGAAATTTCGACTGTGTGTGGGCTCCATCGGACATTTTCCATCGGATTTTCCAACACACAAAGTTGGAGAGCAGGAGATAAAATTTTCCAACAACAAAATCCGTTGTCGGAAATTGCGATCATGTGTACACAAATCCGACGGACAAAGTGCCACGCATGCTCAGAATAAATAAAGGGATGAAAGCTATTGGCCACTGCCCCGTTTATAGTCCCGACGTACGTGTTGTACGTCACCGCTTTCAGAACGATCGGATTTTCCGACAACTTTGTGTGACCGTGTGTATGCAAGACAAGTTTGAGCCAACATCCGTCGGAAAAAATCCATGGATTTTGTTGTCGGAATGTCCGAACAAAGTCCGACCGTGTGTACGCCCTATAATGCCCCGTACACAAGGTCGGATTTTCCGATGGAAAATGTCCGATCGGAGCGTGTTGTCGGAAATTCCGACCGTGTGTGGGCTCCATCGGACATTTTCCATCGGATTTTCCGACACACAAAGTTGGAGAGCAGGAGATAAAATTTTCCGACAACAAAATCCGTTGTCGGAAATTCCGATCGTGTGTACACAAATCCGACGGACAAAGTGCCACGCATGCTCAGAATAAATAAAGAGATGAAAGCTATTGGCCACTGCCCCGTTTATAGTCCCGACGTACGTGTTTTACGTCACCGCGTTTAGAACGATCGGAATTTCCGACAACTTTGTGCGACCGTGTGTAGACAAAACAAGTTTGAGCCAACACCCGTCGGAAAAAATCCTAGGATTTTGTTGTCGGAATGTCCGAACAAAGTCCGACCGTGTGTACGCCCTATAAGACTGGGATGCCATTAAAGTTCATGTGCATGTAAAGGCAGGCATCCCAATACTTTTATTAATATAGTGTAGATACACAAATACTACAAATGTTGATACTATAGATAAACATTTTGGAAAAGTGTTCAGTGTATTAATGAATGCCTTTAACCGCTGAAGGTGTTTGTTTATGCCTCCTATCACAAATGAGGAATAATTGTACACGATGCCCAAAATCAGAAGCATCAGTTCCAGTAACGTAAATATTAGCATTGGGTCTGGGTAAATAAATAACATAATTAGAGACACAGATGTCACGGGTAAGTAGTAGGATAGATTGTGAAGAGAAGTCACCAAAAAATAAGTAGGAGAAAATTAAAAAGTGAATTGGGATGCACCGTGGAAGAGAATGCGAACATAACAGATAAGCTAAAATGCAAAAGGGTTTCCTTAAGTGGTGTATTTTCTAAGGGAAAACTTGAGGTATTCATAATTATAAAATGGTCTGATACATGGAGAGAGAGCATTCCAGATTTAGGTACAGCACAGCAGACTTTTATGTCATGACAATTATTAGAACTGAAGAACTGATTTGGACAAGCTGCAAAACGTCCTTAACATTACGGAGCATGTTTACTTGAATGTGGCTGACTACTACTAGTTATACTATGACCTCGATACATGAGAACTTTCACAGACACATTAAGGTTTTAAATCTGTAAAAATCTTAAAAATCATCATAATAAATTGATTTATCAGTATTTGAAATAATATAAAAATACAGTGGGTGGTGCATCTTTTCCTACCTGATTTCACATTGATGGTCACCTACTTTCTTTTCTACTCACGGTACATACGGTACACGGTACATACGGTAAGACATTGGTCTCTTATCATTTGTGCCTAACATGTCTATATAAATATAGTCTGTACATATTGTCCTATCCCCTTTTTTCCCATTTGGTAGTTCCATTTTTATATTCTATTTAGAAGTTTTAAAGATCCTTCCCTATAGTCCTTCTTATTTACCATCATTTTGCTGTAATTATATCTTCACCCTGTGGCTTGTTTTATTCCACATGTTAAGTGATTTACAGTATAATGCAGCATATAACCTGTGAGTGTAGTATTGGATGTTTATTGTCTGAGCTCTTAAAGAAGTATTCACAGGCCATTTTGTCTGTTATTTTCCTATTGAAAAGTGGAATCCTGAGGTTACCCAATAAAATACAAAGCTTTACCATGTGTCAAGGTTAGTATGTATGTAAAAAAATGCTTACCTTAATGATAATCATATGAGTAAAATTAGACAGTTGATATATTCTTACTAGAGTTTAGTTTTGTTTAAATACATGTGAACCTTTATTAAAAGATACTGCTTGGTAATTCAATACTTTACATCTATCTACATTGTCTTTTCTTGTTCTATCATAGAACTACAAAAATGAGCAACATCCGGAACTGGTTTGATAGGAACAATCCATTGAATCGATTCAAAAAACGAAATGCCAACTCTACAGAAGAACCTCCAGCTGAAAAAGCGAAGATACCTTTGGAGAATAAATACATGGTGGCCAGACCCATCTATTCAGACGATGGCTTCCATGAACAAAATGAAATAGTAGACAGACGTCACACCTCAGTATTAGACCATTTAAAGAGGACATGTGGGCAAGTAACACTTGATTATACTGTGAATAAAAAATCTTTGTCTACTAGGAATGAATATATGTAGATATCAGCAATATAAGCAAACGTGGGTAGTTTTTTGGGGTTTTTTTGTATTTTGAGATTTTTACGCTGGATTTTTTTTTTCTTGTAACGCACTGAAAAATGAAAACCATTACCTAGCAGTTTCAGTATTTCCTAATCTTTTTCCCTTTCTTCATTTATCTTTGGGTCAATACCCCTTGTGTGCCCCTTAGGCAATTCACTCACTGGATTTCACTTATCACTTACTAAGAAAGGTCAAAGATTGCTTGTGTGTATTATTATCCTTATTGTCTTATAATATAATAACATTTGATAAACTATGCTTACTCAGTTTACATTTCACTCTATAAATTCATAGGTCCATGTATGAAAGAAGGTAAGGGAAGATCTCATACTGTAAAAACTTCCAGCCAAACTATTAATATGAAAAACAATGCATAAAACTTGCATTTGATGGAGTTTTATCAGGACTCGTATTATCCTGAACACTGAAAGAAAACACAGATGATGTTTATAATATAATTTCAGACTAGGTTCACAATATTGCAGGTCCTGTATGCCATATTTGCGTGGGCACAGCAGTCTATTTATTGGAATGGGCTGCTGTTCCTGCGAGAAATGCAGAAAAAAGCTTTCTAAAATGCACCGGCAGAACATTTTGCCCAAGAAATTTTGCACACCCAAAAAAATGCTACATTTTCAGATACATGCGGGTGCCATTAAGCGCATTTTGGCTGTGGGTGGAGGAATGTGTGTGATTTGTACCCGCAATAGTGTAAGCCTAATCTTGAAATGGTTTCTTTTATTTCTCAAAGATACTGCTTTTGTTTGGTTTATGTAAAAATAGAATACATAGATTTAGAGCTAATGTTTGCATGTATATGCATTTTGTGTACATTATATTATTATATATTGTAAGTAAACAAAATGAAATTCGAAATCTGGGGAAATTAAAAAACTACCTTTGCAGTGGGGATTCCCCCTGTACTGCAAAGTTTAAGTGCTTGTTTTTGCCTAGGGTAGCATTGAAAAGTGCTTTTGCCTTCCTTATCTCTCACTGTCACAAACTTCCTCCTCTCTATGCGACCGGTACCCCAAACCGCTGCTCTTTGCCATCACATCTATCTGGTTGCACTCTGATTTCATCACGTATAATGCTGGACCTGCATTGTAAGTGAAGACATTGAAAGCTCACCTACAAAGTAGAGAGATAGAGGAAATCGGAGAGTGCCAGCTCCTAGGAGAGCAAGGAGTAATGTCCGGTACACACGATCCTAAAATCGGACGACAGATCGTCTTTTTTTTTGCATGCTAGTCGCACATCCTTGCCACTCTTAAACTACGTAGAGGGTTCTTTACTGTAAGAGCGGCAAGGACCACAGGAGGTGGTCTCAGCAGTGGGCATTGATAGTTTAAAAAAACTATTAGATAAGCACCTGAACGACCGCAGCATACAGGGATATACAATGTAATACTGACATATAATCACACATAGGTTGGATTTGATGGACTTGTGTCTTTTTTTGACCTCACCTACTATGTAACTATGTAACAATATAAAAAATTAAGAGGTTACTAAAGTGACGAAAACTCTCGTACAACAGATTAAAAAATAGGAAATGATGTCATGTGTTGTAGTGTATTTCTATTGTATTTTCGGACGACAAACTATACTGATTAAACGAAAATCTGGTATCGTGTGAGAAAAATGTTTGTGTTTGTCTGATCAGATAATATCAGATGAACTGTCGTGATCAGCTCTCGAAAGCTCTGTACTAACGATGCGATTATCATACGATAAATTCGAAAGCGGTATTTTTTGTCCGATTTTGGATCGTGTGTATGGGCCAGAAAGTGAAAAATTTGCATTTAGCTCTTGCAGTTCCAAGAAGCCCTACTCCAAGGGTGTTTTTCTCTGTAGCTCAGCTTTAAGGAATATGTGTAATGTAGACGTTATGATACTCACTCCCCACCCCCACCCCAACAAAAAATTTTAAACAAAACTGTGGAAAGAGAAGGACTGATGTGAAAATTGCATTTGCCATATCCATAAATGTCAGTGCCTCCTTCAATCATAGTCAGGAAAACTATTACAGTTAAGCAGTGGCTACAAGTAACAGCAGGGTCCTCACTGCTATAGGCTCAATTCAGGTGACTTTAACACTAGGAAGGCATTATTCATTTAGCCATTACTGTCGTTTTCTAATTACAAAAATGAAAACGAATGTCACTTTTAAAAAAAGGCACATTGTAATGAGAGGATAAGTATGTATATTTTTAGTTAATAGTGTAATTTTCAAATCCTATTGAGCTAGACTTAAAATACCTGCCACTTTTTAAAAAAAATAAGTATCTTTATGCTAGTGTTTTAGCTTTGTGAATTGAGCTTTACATGTTTTAATAAATCAGTTCCTATCTTATAAATTTAATCCAGATAGATAAACATAGGCAACATCCTGTCCCTACTATACTCTCTCTCTCTTTCAAATTTTTTTGTGTCCTTTAGCCCGTTGCCGACTGCCCTATAGAACTTTTGCAGCTACAGGGTGACCATGCTGCGCTGCATTTCCAGGTATCGGATGCAAGCGCGAGCTGCCAGCGGCTCGCTCCCACTGTGATACATAGTTACATAGTAGGTGAGGTTGAAAAAAGACATAAGTCCATCAAGTCCAACCTATGTGTGTGATTATATGTCAGTATTACATTTTATATCCCTGTATATTGCGGTCCTTCAGGTGCTTATCTATTCGTTTTTTTAAACTATCGATGCTCCCCGCTGAGACCACCACCTGTGGAAGGGAATTCCACATCCTTGCCACTCTTACAGTAAAGAACCCTCTACATAGTTTAAGGTTAAACCTCTTTTCTTCTAATTTTAACGAGTGGCCACATGTCTTGTTAAATTCCCTTCTGTGAAAAAGTTTTATCCCTATTGTGGGGTCACCAGTACAGTATTTATAAATTGAAATCATATCCCCTCTCAAGCGTCTCTTCTCCAGAGAGAATAAGTTCAGTGCTCGTAACCTTTCCTCATAACTAATATCCTCCAGACCCTTTATTAGCTTAGTTGCCCTTCTTTGTACTTGCTCCATTTCCAGTACATCCTTCCTGAGGACTGGTGCCCAGAACTGGACAGCATACTCTAGGTGCGGCCGGAGCAGAATCTTGTAGATTGGGAGAAATATCGCTTTATCTCTGGAGTTGATCCCCTTTTTAATGCATGCCAATATTCTGTTTGCTTTGTTAGCAGCAGCTTGGCATTGCATGCCATTGCAGAGCCTATCATCTACTAGGACCCCCAGATGCTTTTCCATCATAGATTCCCCCAGAGGTTCACCCCCCAGTGTATAGATTGCTTTCATATTTTTGCCACCCAAATGCATTATTTTACATTTTTCTACATTAAACCTCATTTGCCTTGTAGTTACTCACCCCATTAATTTGTTCAGATCTTTTTGCAAGGTTTCCACATCTTAATATCGTCCACAAATACAGAGATTGAACTGTTTACCACATCCTCCAGGTCATTTATGAACAAAATAAATAGGATTGGTCCCAGCACAGAACCCTGGGGGACCCCACTATCCACCTTGGACCATTCCGAGTACTCCCCATTTATCACCACCCTCTGAACTCGCCCTTGGAGCCAGTTTTCAATCCATGTACTCACCCTATGGTTCATTTATGAACAAAATAAATAGGATTGGTCCCAGCACAGAACCCTGGGGGACCCCACCACCCACCTCTGACCATTCCCAGTACTCCCCATTTATCACCACCCTCTGAACTCGCCCTTGGAGCCAGTTTTCAATTCATGTACTCACCCTATGGTCCATGCCAACGGACCTTATTTTGTATAGTAAACATTTATGGGGAACTGTGTCAAATGCTTTAGCAAAATCCCAATACACCACCACTATGGGCCTTCCCTTACCTAGGTGGCAACTCACCTCCTCATTGAAGGTTAATAGATTGGTTTGGCAAGAACGATTCTTCATGAATCCATGCTGATTACTGCTAATGATACAGTTCTCATTACTAAAATCTTGTTGTATATAGTCCATTATCATCCCCTCCAAGAGCTTGCATACTATTGATGTTAGACTAACTGGTCTGTAATTCCCAGATGTATTTTGGGCCCTTTTTAAATATTGGTGCTACATTGGCTTTTCTCCAATCACCTGGTACCATTCCAGTCAGTAGACTGTCAGGAACAATGGTCTGGCAATTACTTGACTGAGTTCCCTAAGTACCCTCGGATGCAAGCCATCTGGTCCCAGTGATTTATTAATGTTAAGTTTCTTAATTCTAATTTAAATTCTGTCCTCTGTAAACCATGGAGGTGCTTCCTGTGATGTGTCATGAGGATAAACGCTGCAGTTTTGGTTACTGAAGCCCCCGATTCCCTCGTGAAGTCTGAGGAGAAGATAAAATTCAATACCTTCGCCATCTCCCCATCCTTTGTAACCAGATGTCCTTCCTCATTCTTTATGGGGCCACTATGGTCTGTCCTCCCTTTTTTACTGTTTACATACCTAAAGAATGCCTTGGGATTTTTTTTTGCTCTCCTCCGCTGTGTCTTTCGTGTTCTATCTTAGCAGCCCTAATTGCACCCTTACATTTCTTGTTGCATTCTTTATAAAGTCTAAATGCTGATGACAATCCCTCAACCTTGTATTTTTTGAAGGCCTTCTCCTTTGCTTTTATGTGCATCTTTACATTGGAGTTAAGCCATCCAGGACTTTTGTTCGCTCTTTTAAATGTATTACCCAATGGGATTCATTGGCTAATGTCCTTATTTAATATGCTCTTAAAGGAAAACCCATCTCTCCTCCGTGTTCCTTGATCCTAAGATTTTATCCCAATTAATGCCTTCTAACAAGGTTCGTAGTTTAGGGAAGTTGGCTCTTTTGAAATTCAGTGTCTTTGTATTCCCCTTATTCCTATTTGTGTGATTTATACTGAAGCCAATTGACCTTTGATCGCTGTTTCCTAAATTGCCCCATATTTCCACATCCGTGATCAGGTCTGTATTGCTGGTAATCAGAAGATCCAGTAACACTTTATCATCTACCATCTGAACCATGAAATTGTCCTGCAAGACATTTAGGAACTTATGAGCCTTAGACAAATGTGTGGTTCCCTCCGCCCAGTCTTTGTCTGGATAATTAAATTCCCCCATTATGATAACACTTCCCATCCTTGCTGCTAATCCAACTTGTGATAGGAGATCCATCTCCCCCTCCTCCCTCTATTTAGGGGGCCTATAGCATACTCCCAGTAATATTTTCCCCTTAGCTTCATCCCTTTGGAACTCTACCCATAAGGATTCCACCTCCTCCCTAGCTCCCTTAGTGATGTCATCTCTCACATTCACTTGTACATTATTCTTGATATATAGGCATACCCCTCCCCTTTTTACCCTCTCTTTCCCTGCAATAAAGGGTATACCCTTGAATGGTTGCCAGCCAATCATGAGAACTGTTGAACCAGGTCTCTGAAATTCCCACAAAATCCAAATCCTCCTTGTATAACAGTATCTCTAGTTCACCCATCTTGTCCACCAGGCTCCTGGCATTGGTGAACATGCCACGTAGTTTAAAATAAATAAAAAACCTTGCGAGCCACATACGGGTTAGTGCCTTATAAAAATAAAATAAAAATAAAACATAAAATCAATCATAGGCCAACATCAGCAGCAAACACTAAATCACGTTCCATAATCGTGTAAGTGAGATATAAAAACAAAAATGTGTCTGCGCTAGATGATAATACAAAAAACTAATGATATCAAAAAATATATAAACATACAATAATAAGTGCTAAGTGCAAAGGTGAACATATATATACATATATGTGCTGCAATAAACTACTGTTAGATCAGAAATAACCAATAGTGCATATATCCAAAGTGCAAAGTGCTGTATTAAACACACATAATGAGTGCCCAATCAGAAGAAAAACATTGACATTCCTCATATAAGTGTTTGAGGTTCAACCAGTGTAAATCCAAATTTGCATAAAGTGCACAAAATAGTGTCCATAATCAGTGAAGCTCATCCATCTTATTCTTCAAAAGTGTAGCACCATAAAACATGCCTTAGTGCCCTCCTGTGATCCCCATAAGCATATGCGCTCACCTTCCAGCGTGTGACACAGTGTTTAGACTATGTCAAAAAGCGCTTTGGAGCCACTCCTGTGCTCAAATGGAATCAGCTGTGTGGACCTCCAATGCTCCCAATTATGATATTATGCAAGAAAAAAGAAACTCCATAGCGCAATACAGTTTAACAATAAAGAATATTTATTTAAATATATATGGAACTCACCCCTTGCAGGGGTACTCACATGCTACAGGTGCGTCAGTGCACCCTTCTATATAAGCATAGATCAGCCGATCGTAACGGTATGGCGTGCGGTGCGGTGTGTGCCTCCAAATCTCCTGCTCTCTCTCTCTGCTGACAGCTCCGTCCAGGCTGTTGTTTTTATATGCCACGTAGTTTAGACTGGTCGCATACTATCCTCTTATTGGGTGTTCCGAGATTGCAACTAGGACTTGTTACTATACTTACCTTGGGTTCATGTGCTTTAGTCAACCTACCACTAATGAAAGCTGATAAGTGGATCCCACCGACCCGATGTCCGACAGCACCCACTGATCATTCTGTACACAGGCAGAACGGCGATCTGCCTATGTAAACAAGGCAGATTGCCGTTCTGTCAGTAAGGAAGGCATGGATCCTGTGTTCCTGGAAAGCAGGGACGCAGATCTATGGCTTCCCCTAGTACAAGCACCTCCCACACTAAAGTAAAACACCAGCTAAGCACACAGTTAACCCTTTGATCACCCCTAATGTTAACCCCTTCCCAGCCATTGTCATTATAGTGACAGTACATATTTTTAGCACTGATCGCTGTATTAGTGTCCCCAAAAAAGTGTCAGTTAGGTGTCCGATTTGTCAGCCACAATATCGCAGTCCTGCTATAAGTCGCTGATCACCGCCATTACTAGTAATAAAAATAAAAATTCCGGAAATATATCCCATAGTTTTTAGACACTATAACTTTTGCGCAAACCAATCAGTATACTGGATTTTTTTTACCAAAAATATGTATCAGAATACATATTGGCCTAAATTGATGAAGAAAATAGATTTTTTTAAAACTTTTATGGCATTTGTTCTATGGCAGAAAGTAGAGAATATTGTGGGGTTTTTTTTCAAACTTGTCAGTTGTCTTGTTGTTTAAAGCGCAAGAAATAAAAAACAGAGGTGATCAAATAGCACCAAAAGAAAGCTCTAATTGTGGGGAAAAAAAGGACATACATTTTATTGGGGTACAGTGTCGCACGACCACGCAATTGTTGGTTAAGGTGTAGCAGTGCCGTATAGCAAAAAATGGCCTAGTCAGGAAGGGGGGGGGTAAATCTTCTGGAGCTAAAGTGGTTAATGACCAGAGCTCATACTAATCTGGAGCAGGACTTCCCCATTAGTAGATAGATGGTGATCTAGTTCCTAGACAACAGGCTACAGTAGGCTGTCCTAGACCCACATCCAGGGCCAGGACAAGGGGTGGGCAGGAGGGAGAGATGCTCTGGCACTGTAATATCATTTAAGGTGGGGGGGCACCACAAGGAGATTGAGAGGAGATTTTTGTTGGAAGGAGGGATTTGGGGGGCAGCAGGGGGTAAGAATTGCTCTAGGAGGGGACATTTGGGGAGGTGTGCTAGGAGTGGTTATTCAGGAGTAATTTGTGTTGGGAGGGGGATGGTAGAAGAAGATTTGTACTAGGAGGGTTGATTTGGGGGGTTTGTGCTTGAGGAGGTGATATAGTAGAGGGGAGGGAATTTGTGCTGGGGGAGATTTTTGCTGACACATAATGCTCATCCATCTTTGGGGGGTGCAGTTTGGCATGTTCGCCCTGTGCTCTACATGACCTTGTCCCAGCACTGCCCACATCGCTAACCTTTCTCCCTCTCTTCACATCATTGGTTCATTCTTGACACTCTCTGAACTAATAAAGTGAAGTTAAACCCATTGATTTAACTGTTTCTCAAGACAGTTACATTCAAGGGATATGTGAATGGTGGGACTGAGACAGCTGCTTGTGCCCTCAACCAAACTGTCAAGCCCATGGAGACTTCAGGCTAAGATGGCAGCTTCCTTAGCTGCATAGGATAAAAAGGTTTTAGGTGCCCTTTATCAACATTCCTTTAATTCAATTGGAGCACGTCAAGTTGGAATGGTAGATTAGTAGTGTAACTTCATTCATAAGCATCATTAGCTCAAACAAAGAACCCTGGGGAAGCACCTAATAATTATATTTTACATTTATATAGTGTAAAACATTGTTATGGGTATTGTGGCTACAACAAAGACATTTCAGAATTGTTGTGCCATCTACTCAAATCATCTACTGCAGCTACAGTTTGAATTGTAATTTTAGTGCCATTAAATTTCAAAAAAGGATTGTGTAACAGTTGTATCACTTTTTTTAATTAAAGGAGCGTTACCTTTTAAGTAGAAAGTTGCATGGTTTGGTGATGTGTTGACACTTTTTCTCTGTTTTAAATTTTTAAATGTGCCCCCAGATTTATTGGAGGAAAAAACACTAGTATTTATTGCAGTAGACAAGTAAAAATGTATTTTTCTTGTTCATACATCACGGGACACAGAGGCTTGGTAATTACTTAGTGGGTTAGATAGTACCTTCAGGTGATTGGACACTGGTAACCCTAATTACAAGGCGAGTTCTTCCCCTATATAATCCTTCCCATATGGATAGTACCTCAGTTTTTTCGCCGGTGTCTAAGGTGGTTGGTCACATTGAAGATGTGCTAAGAAGAAAGCTGTTTGATGGTCTCTGCAAGGACCTAGGAACTATACAACCGGATCCATACCTCGGGCCAATACTAAAACACCTAAGATGGATGGTATCCGGGCCTCATGATAAGAAGAAACAAGGTTTTGCTTGTAATGTCTCTCCTTGGAGGTCTGGGCCCTGGGATCCAGGTTTTGGTGTACTAACATAACAGTGGCATGAAAAGCTTCTGGTAGAGTCTTCTACAGGTCCAGGGAAGAGTATCCTGTGAGTAGGAACCCAGAACCCTGAAGGTTGGCACAACGCTTCCCGCCATGATGGGTGAAGGCTGGAATCTGTCTGTTCTCAGCAGTTTCTGCGGCGGGGATAAGATAAGGGAAGACAATCCTAAAGTTCACACATTAGGGATTATCTTCTGTAAGTAGTTTGTATGTCTTAACTGGTTTCCCCCACTAGAGGGAGTAAGAGACATACCTGATGTATACATACCTGCCTTCCAGGATACACGCTCAGTGAAGCTGGTCTATGAAACCGCTCACCTCCTCCGCTGCAGGCTTTGCCACATAAACTGAAAGGGGGATCCCACGCAGTCTGGGGGTCCCACGCAGTCCTCAGGGGGTCTCCTTTCTCCCCCCTCACCCCAACCGCCGCCATGATGGTCCTACGCGCCTGCGCGTGCAGGGGGTGCGCTTTTACGGCGGGGTCGGCGGTGAAGGAGGAGGCCGTGGTTGCGGTGCCGTGCACTTGTGGCGCACACGGCATGCCAGTGCGCAGGCGCAAAGTGGCCGTTTTTTAAAGCCCAAGGCACCAGAGCTCCTGTAAGCAGTGGGACACAGAGCTGTGGGCAGTAAGCATCTCAGTGGATCGGATCCAGGCAAACCTAAGACACCTACTCAGCATCAGGTTGTGCAGTTAGCTAATGTTTATATTGTAAGACTATAGCACAACAGTGATTGGACTTTACACTAGTACCTCTGCTTTGCAGCTTAGGACTATGTCTCCTCATAAGAGGGCTTCAGGGGGAGGTAAAAGAGGCACCAGAAAATCACCGCCTACATCTAAGGGTTCTGGACATGCCTGCAGGATACCATCCCCCCTGCAAGACTGGAGGCAGCCTCATAGGATGAGTCTGTAGCCCTATTAGGTTTTGCAGCCTCTCCCAATGTTTCAGTTCATGCTTATGTCACAGAAGATGCTTTGAAGGCTGCATTGGATGGTTTAGAAGGAAGGATTACTACCTTTGTCATAGCTTCCTTAAAAAAATAGCAGAAAAAAGGGTAGATCCCCTCCCTCTACTTTGGGTTCCCTATTGGATGAGCATTCTGATAATCAGGAAATATCCCTATCTAAGGATAGGGATCAGTTGCAGTCAGACGAATCAGGGGAAGAGGAGGCCCTCAAAGCGCAGGTGCAATACTATACTGAATTGGTGCGCTCCACATACAGATTGCCCTCTGCTGAGGCTGCCATTTCCCCTGTTTCCTCCCTGGGGTCCCGAAAATCCCCACAGGCTGCGTACGCCTTTCCAACTCATCCATTACTGGAAGAATTGTTGTATGAGGACTGGGGTCACCCAGATAAACTATTTTCTCCTCCTAAGAGGTTTTCTATGCTTTATCCGGTGGAGGAAAGTTTCACCAAGAAATGGGGAGTCTCAGCCATAGATGCGGCTGTTTCTTGTGTGAATAAGAGCCTGAGCTGTCCTGTGGACAATGCTCAAGGGTTTAAGGATCCAACTGACAAAAAGCTGGAAACTTTATTTTTCTGTGGTGGGTGCTGTAGTTCAGCCTACGGTCGCAGCAATTGGCATGTGCCAGTTCCTCAAGGAACAAATGAAGCAGGTGCTTAGCCTCCTTTCCACTGAGGAGGCTGAGGTTTATGCAGACCTTTCTAAAGCCTTGTGCTTAATGGTTGATGCCATTATGGATTCTGCTCAGAAAGCATCTCGCCTCACTCTCCTGCTGGTACACATGCGCAGGTCCCTTTGGCTTAAACATTGGGCAGCTGAGGCTTCATGCAAAAAATATTTAACTGCGTTCCCGTTTCATGGAGAACGCCTGTTTGGGAAGGATCTGGACAAATATATCCAGAAGATTACCGGGGGTAAAACCACATTGTTACCGGTCAAAAGGAAGAGTAAACGTCCTTCATTTAGATGTTCTCTGTCTCCAGCCCCTGGAGCCTCTTCCTCCAGGCAGTGGCGATGGCCTCCCCAATCAAATTCTAGGGGAAAGGTCCAAAATCAAGAAAAGGGCAAACGAAACCTTGGGGTCCAAGATCTGGTAAACAGAACCCCATAGCCTCCCTATGAAGGGGTGCCACGCTCGGCTGAGTGGGGGGAAGGCTGCGGCAGTTTGCAGGCGCCTGGCAGGAAGAGATTCAGATGGGTAGCCTCCATAGTGTCTCTGGGCTACAAGCTAGAGTTCCGCCATCTCATTTTCTAAGATCAAAAGTCTCCAGGCATCCGGAGAACAGAAGGCCCTTACTTCTGGCCTTAGAACGTCTGTATCCCAAGGGGTAATTATAGAGGTGGCCCCGGAAGAGCAAGGCTCAGGGTTCTACTCAAATCTCTTTACGGTTCCAAAACCAAATGGAGATGTCAGACCTATTCTGCATCTAAAAGACCTGAATCAATTTCTAGACATTCGTCCTTTCCATCAAAGATGCATATTTGCATGTACCAATATTTCCTGCTCACCAAAGATTCCTAAGGTTTGCGGTGGATCGGCGCCACTTTCAATTTGTGGCCCTTCCTTTTGGTCTTGCTACCGTTCCTCGAGTGTTTGCAAAAGTTTAAGCCCCACCCCTGGTAAATCTAAAGGCTCAGGGCATAACTGTGACAGCTTATCTGGACGATTTGCTACTCATAGAACAGTCCGTAACACGCCTAAGCCACAATGTGCTCTGCACAGTAAAGTACTTAGAGTACCTAGGCTGGGTCTTCAATCTAGAGAAATCCTCCTTACAGCCCCTAAAAGGCTGGAGTATTTGGGCATGGTCATAGACACAGTCCAAAGCAGAGTGTTCTTACCCAGATCAAAAGCCGGGGCAATAAAAGATTTGGTCCGGGTAGTCTCAGCAAGGAGAAATCCCTCCATCCGACTATGTATGAGACTATTGGGGGAAATGGTCGCCTCTTTCGAGGCTGTCCCTTACGCCCAGTTTCACTCGAGGCCTTTACAATGCAGCATCCTCTCTGCCTGGAACAAGAGGGTTCAAGCCTTAGATCTTCCAATGTGCCTATCCCCAGGAGTGCGTCAGAGCCTCAACTGGTGGTTACTGACCAAGAATCTTCTAAAAGGAAAGTCCTTCGTCCCAGTTACTTGGAAACTTGTAACCACAGATACCAGCCTAATAGGCTGGGGAGCAGTTCTGGAAGAAGCTTTCACCCAGGGAAGATGGTCCAGAGCCGAAAGGCTCTTGCCCATCAACATTCTAGAAATTCGGGCAATTCATCTAGCCCTCAAGGTCTGGACTTTCAGACTACAGGGTCATCCTGTCTGGATACAGTTCGACAATGCCAAGGCTGTGGCTTACTTCAATCACCAAGGAGGCACCAGGTCTTTCAAAGGCCACTTGCGATTATTGCTTCATGGGCAGTGCATCACCAGGCCTCCATGGCTAAGATCTGCAAGGCTGCAACTTGGTCTTCAGTCCAAACATTCACTAGATTCTATCAGGTGGATGTGAGAGGGCATGAGGATGCCGCCTTTGGGCGCAGTGTGCTGCAGGCAGCAGTATAGATCCTCTTGTGCGTTGGCAGTCTATGTATTTTCGGATCTGTGTCTCCCTCCCCTTAATTTGCGCATTGCTTTAGGACATCCCACTAAGTAATTACCAAGCCTCTGTGTCCCGTGATGTATGAACAAGAAAATAGGATTTTTAAATACAGCTTACCTGTAAAATCCTTTTCTTGGGAATACATCACGGGACACAGAGCTCCCGCCCCTCTTCAGGATTATACATTGGGGTACTTATTGCTTTGCTACAAAACTGAGGTACCCTCCATATGGGGTTATATAGGGGAGTAACTCAACTTGTAATTAGGGTTACCAGTGTCCAATCACCTGAAGGTACTATCGAACCCACTAAGTAATTGCCAAGCCTCTGCGTCCCGTGATGTATTCCCAAGAAAAGGATTTTACAGGTAAGCTGTATTTAAAAACCCTATTTTTTCAATGACCGGTTTCCTTTAAGCCTAATGTAATTGGTACTTTGGTGATCTGTATGTTTCTTTACATTTATGTTGTCAAATGATTCAAAGTACACAAAAAACACATTTAATAATTAAACTGTTATTGTCTTTATACATAGGTGTTCTGCTCAAAAAGCAAAGAGAATTGCATTTACTTTTTTTCCAATTATATCCTGGCTTCCACAATATACATTCAAGGAATGGATTCTCAGTGACATCATTTCTGGGGTGACAACAGGGCTTGTTGCTGTTTTGCAAGGTTTGTTATTTTCATGTTTTTTATCCAACGTACTCAGTAATAAATACAATGGCTATGGCTATAAGAAAATATTTCTTCTCTCAACAACGCTAGCAACATTCAGTAACACCGTTCCATGGATCAGTGGTGGATGGTATATATGTTACTGCCAATGGTAGAGAGGTCAGTAACCCCCTTATCCACACAACTTGTGCTTAGCAGACACTTAAAGCAACACTAAACCCACTGATTTAAGTGTTTTACAAAATAATTCAATTGGAAACTGTTGATGACCATCACAGTTTTCAGTGCTTATATCAGCTCTCAGCAGAACCGTCAAGCCCTCAAATGACTGGAGCCATAGTTGGTCATGTGCGCAGCACCATGCAACTGCAGATCTAAATAGGTGCTAATATTGGGCCATCTTCAGCTCTAAAGGATATAAATGTTTAGCTCTGCTTCAAATATCTAAACTGATCAAGTTGCTGGTATGGATGTAGTCCAAACTATGGGTTTAGGAAACATTTTAATTTTAGTGCAACTTGAACCTTGAAACCATGGGGCAGACAGGACAACACGAAATACCATGGTTCTGAATACCAGGCCGCTCCGACCAGATGTAGAATGCAGCCTGCATGTACAACAAGCAAATCTGAGTTCATAATGAGCACAATTGTCTCAGGAATCATGAATCAGACTGAGACAGAAATGCAGTAAAAATCACACCTTTTATGTGATCGTAAAAATGATACAGATCAGAAAACGTAGTCAAAACTTAGCCAGGGATCGGAAGCCAATGTGGGTAGTCAGGCAAGACAGTAATAAGGAAACCAGAGATCAGCATAGTCAGAGAAAGAAGAACAGGATCAGGAACTAGAAGGGACGTCAGCCAGCAAAGTCTTTCACAGGAACACAGCAGAGAATCTCCAGATATGTTGACCAAGGCGAAGGCACAAAAGAAATGAGCAAGGCAGTTTAAATAGCCAGAAGAGGCTGGCTGTAGGCAGGACTGACGAGCAGGAAATGATCACCAGGTGAGCCACTGCGGAAACCATGAGTGCTGACAATTATCTGACAGCTGAGCAGCCTGGGCACAGAGAAGAGAGCTGCTGAGAGCCCAGCCCTGACAGTACCCCCTCTTCAACTACCCCTCCCCCTCTGAGGCACCGGGTTTGAGGGGAAAATGTCTATGGAAAGCAGGGAGGAGGACAGGAGCATATACGTCCGAGGATGAGACAAAAGAGCGTTCTTCCAGACCGTATCCTTTTGTCAGGGCTGGGCTCAGCCCTTCCATCTCAGAGCAGGCCACTCAGCTGTCGGTTAATTGCCAGCTCTAAATCTTTCCACAGTGACTCACCTGTTGATGATATCCTGTTCCTTTAGTTCTGCTGGTTACTTAAGCTGTTCAGTTCAGATAATCTCTGCCATGACCTTGGTCAACACATCCAGAGACTCTCTCCTGTGTACAAGTTGAAGACTCGCTTGGCTGACATCCCTCATAGTTCCTGATCCTGCTTGCTGTTCCACTACGCTGATTCTCCGGTTTCCTGATTTCCTGTCCTAGCCTGTCCTGAACTCTGGCTATAGTTTGACTACGTTTGCTCTGTTTACCTTTTACTATTATTATTATTAAACAAGTGTGATTTTTATTGCACTTTTGTCTCGATGTGATTCATGGTTTCTGACACTTTTCCAATAAACAAGGTACTGTATGCGCCCACGGAACCTACGGGAGTCAATGATAGATTGTATCTCATACTCCTCATGATTCTCAACCTGAACCGGGAGAGAATGTGGTTATTAATGAAACGTAATACATTAGAAATATGCATGTTGAAAGGAAGATCTAAAGCGTAGGTGTCAAAAACCATGAATCAGACTGAGACAGAAGTACAATTAAATCACACTTGTTTAATAATAAAAGTAAATAGAAATATGCATGTTAGAAAGAAGGTCTAATGTGTAAGCCACTGGGTTAATCCTTCGAAAGTCCCAATAAACCAAGGTGCGAACTTCAGTGAGGGAACACGAAGTCGGAGGTTGCAAGATGACAGCAAGACCCTGTCCCCAACCTGGTAGGAAGGCGCGGGCAGGCGTCTGCGGTCAGCATGGAGTCTGTACCTATCATTAGCATGTCGCAAAGCCTCCTGGACTTGTGCCCAAGTGGAACAAAGACCACGGAGATGCTCCTCTAACTCAGGAATACTCTGCGGAACAAATGAATCAGGCAACATGGAAGGTTGGAAACCATAGTTCCCCATAAATGGGGATAATCGGGAATCAGAATTCAAGGCACTATTGTGAGCAAACTCTGCCCACGGTAATAGGTCTGACCAGTTGTTATGATGGTCAGAAATATAGCAATGTAGGAATTGCTCCAAGGACTGATTGGCTCGTTCTGCAGGCCCATTAGACTGATACGCAGAGGAAAAAGCAAGCTGAATTCCCAACTGTGCACAAAAGGCTCGCCAGAACCGGGACACAAACTGGCTACCCCTGTCCGAGACAATCACCTTGGGTAGCCCATGTAAGTGAAAGATCTCCCGAGTAAAAATGGAAGCCAGTTCCTTAGAAGTGGGCAACTTCTTAAGTGGAATACAATGAGACATTTTTGAGAACCAGTCAACCACCATAAGGATAACTCTGTTGCGCTGGGAGTTGGGTAACTCCACAATGAAATCCATAGACAGGTGGATCCAGGGCCTCTCTCCATTGGGTATGGGTTGTAGGAGGCCTACTGGAAGATGTCGTGGAGTCTTACTCTGAGCACACATGGAACAGGCAGCTATGAAGGCGGTTACATCAGCACGTAGACTAGGCCACCAGAATTGTTGGGAAATGGCCCAAACGAGTTGATTCTTCCCAGGGTCGCCAGCAGCCTTGGGAGAATGGTAAGTCTGGAGCATGGCAGTCTGGAAGAGAGGCATTTAGCCTCAGACAAGAATGTGAGATTCTTATGGTCAGTAAGAATGAGAACTGGCACAGTGGTACCTTCGAGAAGATGTCTCCATTCTTTCAGGGCTAAAGTGATCGCCAACAGCTCTCTGTCACCAATCTCGTAATTGCACTCCACAGGTGACAATTTCTTGGAAAAGTAGCCACAAGGATGCAAAGCGCTCTCAGAGGTAAGACGTTGAGACCGAAGGGCGCCAACTCCAGTCTCAGAAGCATCAACCTCAAGGATAAAAAGTAACGTAGGATCAGGATGTGCCAACACAGGAGCAGAAACAAAGGCAGCCTTGAGATTCTCAAAGGCCTTATGGACTCCGGAGACCAACTCTGTGGGTTACCGACCTTTCTGGTCTTATCAGTTAGGGGTTTGACCAGAGAAGAGAAATTATGAATACATTTCCGATAATAATTGGCAAAGCCAAGAAAACGTTGTAGCAGACGTAGACCTATGGGTCGAGGCCACTGTAGAACAGCAGATTCAGTTTCTCTAAGTCCATTGAAAAACCAGCAGTAGAAATGACATAACCCAGAAATTTAACCTGTTCACGATGGAACTTGCACTTTTCCAACTTACAATGCAGGTTATTATCTCTCAACCTCTGTAACACACAGGAGACGTCTGTGTGGTGGCTCTCTAGGGATTTTGAATATATGAGAATATCAACGAGATAAACCACCACACATTGCTGCAACATATCGTTGATGAATTCCTAAAAAACTGCAGGAGCGTGGCAGAGACCAAAGGGTATTTGTAATTTCCGATCCTGGTATTAAACGCAGTTTTCCATTCGTCACCCTCCTCAATCCACACGAGATTGTATGCCCCTCTCAAATCGAGCTTAGTGAAAACCGTTGCTCCCTTGAGGAGGTCAAATAATTCCGTAACCAATTGAATCGGATAAGCCTTCCTAATCTTGATAAGATTTAGACCTCCCCTATAATCGATACAAGGTCTCAGTTCACCACTCTTCTTTTTCACAAAGAAGAAGCCAACACCGGCAGGAGACAAGGATGAACCCTCGAGAAAGTAAATCTTGGCAACATGGTTCTCCAAGGGTTTATCCTCCAAGACAGACAAAGGGTAGACCCGGCCATAAGGGGGCATGGCACCAGGTCGAAGGTCAATTGCACAATCATACGACCAGTGTGGAGGCAAATTACGGGCTTGATCTTTGTCAAAGACATTGCTAAATTCACGGTACTCCTCTGGCATGGAGGAGAGTGAAGAGGTGTTCAAGACCTTACCACTTTCTGAAAACATGTGTTACTGCACTGTGGCGAGCAGGAAAGAACCTCAGCACGATGCCAATCAAAAGAGAGGTTGTGCCTCTGTAACTAGGGTAACCAATGACCACCATGTAATGAGGTGAGGAAATGACTTGAAATTGGATTAACTCATGGTGAGGAGCCCCTATGGCCATGGTCAACAGAGCATTCTCATAATACACATAGGCAGGCTGTAAAGGTCTCCCATCAATAGCCTCAATAGCAAGTGGAGTGGCATGAAGCTGCAGCGAATCAAGTGCTTAGACACAAAGGCACTATCTATGAACAGGCCTGCAGCCCCAGAGTCGATTAGAGCCTGTGTATCGAAGGACGACTCAGACCAAGAAAGAGTAACCAGAATTAGAGGCTTATCCTTCAGGATAACTGGGGACGCAACACTGCCACCTAAGGTCTGTGCCCTACAGGACCTCAAGGTGTGGAAGTTTCCTGGATGAGTAGTAGAAGACTTCAAAAAATGACCTGCCTGGCCACAATAAAGGCACAATCTCTCCCTCCTCCTAAAGGCCCTCTCCTCTGCAGAGAGACATGTGAAGCCCAACTGCATGGGTTCTACTTCACTGGTGGACTCGAGACCAGGAGGCATGGGAGGTGAGGAGGTTTCCGCAAGCCCTCCTTAATGGAAGGTCTCTCTTGGAGTCTGGAGTCAATGAGAATGGCAAACGTGATTAACTTCTCCAGATCTGTAGGTATGTCCTCAGGCTGCTATCTCATCTTTAGTGTTATCCGAGAGACCATGAGAAAAAGCAGCCACAAGGGCCTCATTGTTCCAAGCAACCTCTGCTGCCAGAGTACAGAATTCAGTGGCGTAATCTGCAACAGTTCTCATACTCTGTTTGATGGACATGAGGCTCTTGGCAGCAGAAGTGGAGCGAGCGTGAAAGTCAAATACCAATTTAAAGGACACCACAAACTCAGGGTAACTTAGGACAATGGGGTTTTCTATCTCCCATAGAGGGTTTTCCCAGGCCATGGCTCTAACAGAAAGCAAAGAAATGATGAAGCCTACATTGCTTCTGTCCATGGGGAACGCCTGAGGCAGTATCTCAAAGTATATGACAACCTGGTTGAGAAACCCTCTGCATTGAACTGGATCGCCCCAAAACACTGGGAAAGCAGAACGAAACCAGACATACCTCTTACAGAGGTAATATTCGAGGCAGGTGCCTGCACAAAGACTGAGGCAGCAGCAGGGATGGCCTGCAACACTGCCACAGTGGGAGGATCCAAGTGAGCAGTGTGAATCAGAAGCATCTGTAATGCTATGGCAAACTGATCCATGCAGTGGTCCTGCTCATTCAATCTGGAAAAAATATTAACCTAAAAAATATTACCACTAGATGGATTGCATGAAAGGCATGAAATAAATGAACAAGGCAGTTTAAATAACCAGAAGGGGCTGGTTGTAGGCAGAACTGAGGAGCAGGAAATGATCACCAGGTGAGCCACTGTGGAAACTGTGAGTGCTGACAATTATCTGACAGCTGGGCAGCCTGAGCACATAGAAAAGAGCTGCAGAGAGCCCAGCCCTGACAGTACCCCCTCTTCAACTACTCCTCCCCCTCAGAGGGGCACCTGGTTTGAGGGGAAATGTCTATGTAAAGCAGGGAGGAGGACAGGAGCATGTACATCCGAGGATGAAACAAAAGAACGTTCTTCCAGACCTTCCCCTTTCCAATGAACAAGGTACTGTATGCGCCCACAGAACCTATAGGAGTCAATGATAGATTGTATCTCATACTCCTCATGATTCTCAACCTGAACCGGGCAAGAATGTGGTACCGAGCTGGTGAAGCGGTTGCACACCAAAGGTTTTATTAATGAAACATGGAATACATTAGAAATACGCATGTTGAAAGGAAGATCTAAAATGTAGGCCACTGGGTTGATCCTACGGAGAATACGGAGAGGCCCAATATACTGCAGTTCCAGTTTTAGTGAGGGAATATGGAGTCGAAGGTTATGAGATGACAGCTAGACCCTCTCTCCAACTTGGTAGGAAGGCACACGTAGGCGTCGGCGGTCAGCATGGAGTCTGTACCTATCACTTGGCACGTTGCAAGGATTCTTGGACCTGCACCCAAGTGGAACGGAGATGTTCCTCTAACACAGGAATTCTTTGAGGAACAAATGTGTCAGGCAACATGGATGGCTGGAACCCATAATTTGCCATAAACAGAGACAATTGGGAAGCGGCATTGACAGCACTATTATGAGCAAACTCCACCCAAGGTAAGGGGTCTGACCAGTTGTTATGGTGGTCAGAAATATAGCAACGTAGAAACTACTCCAAGGCTTGCTTGTCTCGTTCTGTGGCTCCATTGGACTGTGGGTGATACGCCGAGAAGGAAAGCTGAATTCCCAACTGTGCACCAGGTGAGCCGCTGTAGAAACCATGAGTGCTAACAATTACGCAAGAGCTGAGCAGCCTGAGCACAGAGAAGAGTGCTGCTCAGAGCCCAGCCCTGACAAATTGTCAATATTTTTCGATAAATAGGAATGAGAGAATGTTAATTAGTGTTCCAATAGTGCTTAATGTGCAATGTCACATATAATTTATGTCAATTTGATTTAATGGGCTCCTGTATCTTGTTTTTATGATCAACATGTAAGTATTATGTTTGGAATTTCATATATGTATGTTTTATGTATTATAATGTAATTTGCAGTGTTTATGTATATTATTGATGTAAAATGAATGCAATTATCAGTCAAGGTAAAATGCAAAGGTGATCAAAGGTCCTAAAATATGTCAGAATGAGTCACTTCTTAACTGCTACAGTATATGGCAAGCCAAGAGCAACTTGTGGCAGAAGATGACATTGTAAATGTGTTTAAAGTCTTACAGGAAACATTGCATTTTGTTATTTTACCATAGTATGAGAAATGTAAGGTATGTACTAACAGGGGCTTGAAAATGCACTGCCTGTTGTGGGTCCTGCTGATCACCTTCAGCAGGACCTCACTATCCTCCGCACATTTTCCTTGCTGGTGAGTGGGACCAATGTCTGGCTGCCAATGCAGCCAATTAGAGTTCTCCTGTCCCTGATGCACTGTGCTGGCAGATCGGAGATACACAGAAGAATGCCCAGGTATTAGGACCCCAGCGTATAATCTATGCCTCTGTAAAACTATAAGTCAGCCCATAACACTTTTATATATCATTGTATACTTCCTCAGTATAGTTAAGGTTGCTATAACTATTAAGGAAAGACCACTAAACCTCTAAAATAAAACATGACATATTGTAGAATGCTAATATAGTATTAACAACTATGCTTAAAAAAGTACCCTCATCTTGCATAAAGACTCCAGTCTATCCAGTTCAACATGACTGTGTGTGTGTTTATGTCACTACGATTTTCCATATTCTTCTACATTGTAACACATCTAAAAGTTTGTTGAATTCATCTAAACTTCCCACTGACACCACCAATTGTGAAAGGGAGTTCCACATCCTCACCACTCTTTCAGACTGCTTTTCAACCCGGCAGTGTAGCCTTACGGCTTCCCACCGGGAACCCTACTGCACATGCGCAAGGCCACGCTCCTCTCTCCTACTGGCCCAGCGACAGGGGGAGGAGGAGGTAGCCCCGCGGTGACTTAATGGGCTGCGGTGTGGACTCCCAGAAGTGGGAACAGGATACCTGTCAAAGACAGGTATCCTGTCCCCCCTCCCCCCGAAAGGTGCCAATTGTGGCACCGGAGGGGGAGAGGAGACAAATGAGCGAAAGTTCCACTTTTAGGTGGAACTCCGCTTTAAGAAAATGCCAAATTGCACTCTATGACTTGGCATCATTTTCTATCTGTAATAGCCTCCCTAAAGCATGACGTGGAGATTTCTCTATGCGCTATGTGTAATCCATGTCTCCTGCGCTAATAAGCACCCTTTCAGCCCTTTGGTATATTGCATCTTAGTACAACCCTGTTTCCAGAGTAAAACAGACATAACCACCATCCTCACATCTGTAGCCCCATCGACAGCCCTGTGTCCATGGGCATTCTGTTTATTTATAGTACATTGCATAGTCAAAACAATAGAGCTTGGTAGCTTCACAATCAGCCAATTAAGCACAGGCAAACAGGAGGAGTTATAAAAAACTCAACCAAAGTCAACAGTGACTAGGGGAGTGTATGAGCGTGTCCATGCAGGGCAGTGTGTATGATTCCCTGCCCCTTGTACCTCTAAGCTGTGCTCTCCAGTAAGACAAATAAAGCCACATGGCTGGCCTAAGAACCCATGAACACTGCCCCAACCAAATGCACACAAACACTGCCGTTTTTACCATTGGCATGAATCCTTATTCTGCATTGTTTAGAGAACAACATATACCCGGATTATTCTACCTTTCCTGCTGATGGGAGATTATCTGAAGGGAAATACCATAGTCACCCCATGTGCTGATCAGACACACGAGAGACATGAGCGTACATTCCCCCATAACCGATAATGTCTTCGCAGATTGAACACATCCCCCCAAGACGATCGTCTGTGCATTGCACAGGGGCCCTTCGCTGGCGGACATATCCCCACTCTGCAAACACTTCTCCGCAACTAACAGGAATCTTTTCACTACCAAAACGGATCTCAACTGGTGTCAGTCTGCCCCAGCCTGCTCTTTAAAGCGGACTGCAGGAGAACTAATACTGGGAGACACTGTGACAAAACATATTAAATACATCTTAATAAAATTTCCACAACAAGCACCAGTGTTTTTATTTAATGGTCAATATTGCATACAATATAACTGTCTGGTTTATTTAGGTTTGGCATATGCTCTGCTAACAAATGTACCACCGGGGTATGGACTGTATGCAGCGTTTTTTCCAGTTGTGGTTTATTTCTTCTTTGGAACTTCTAGACATATTTCTGCTGGTGAGTATTATTTCACATCTTCCTGTTTAGATATACAGTATGAATAATATGTTTTTACATTAAACATAATATGCTGGATACAAACCTTGTTTCTATTAAGGGCTAAACTACATGGGCAACTTTTAGCTATGTAATTGCATTACTAACCCCCCCTATTTTGGAGCACACTGCTTTCAGTGGGGTTGGCTACATGGGAACTTAATGTAATCTCATGTATATTTGCAGGGTTTTAACAAGCAATGCACTGGAACGGATGGGTCCTACATCATTTAGCCAAAGCCTGAAGAAAGTGAAAGTTTATTTGCAGAGATTTCCTAGAAAGCACCAATATTTCATACTTTCTTTAGTTTTCTTAGCACATGTAAAGCCTAAGCTTTTTTAGTTTTGAATGGTGAGAGTTTAAAACCTCTCTAAGGTTTTTTTCTGCTGTCTGTGTTCAAACTGAGGAAATATACCCTCTCAATATGTCACCGCAATTGAATTTAAGGTAAAAATGGCAAGTTTACGGGGAGAGGGAAAATCTCCCAAATGGGCCATACACTAGTAGATATTTTTAATTGTTAATTTTAGTATGTCCATTTCATTTTCAAATCATTAGTAGAGTCAAATTTAGTTTTGTTGTTGACCGCAGTGACAAGAGAATCAAAACATTTTTCTTGAACGAACACACTTTTTAACAATGTATGCTTTTTTATTTGGTAAGGTCCGTTTGTTCTGAAATTGAATGGTAAAAGCAATTGAAATTTTAAAGCACTTTTGAACAAAACTCAGCAAGTAATCAAATGTACTTGTAATTTTGTATGAATTTTCGCACTATTGTTTGTAAGAATGTTCCCTTGAAAATCTACTAGTCAATGGCCAGCTTAATATGAGGTTTCCCCTACTTTGGAAAAGTTTTATCTCACTTCCTGCACTGTCTACAAGGCAAAAGTAAAGGGAAAACTGGCACACAGATGGTAAAAAAAAGAAAAAAGAAGAGGTTTTAACCATTTCTTTCATTATCCAAAATTTAAAAAAAATGTTTTTGACTTTAGATCCACTTTAATTGTTGTTGGCACAAGACCACCATGTAAGAGCAACATCAGTCTCAAGCTTCCTTCCTGTTGCTTATTTTAAAAAAGTATATATGTTCTTGTTTATTTTGCCCTTTTGTATCCCGTCTCTAATGCAAAAAAGTAGAATATTGAGAGCTTCAATGCCCCAAGAACAGCCATAATAAGGCAGCACTGTGGTTAAAATAATGAGATACCTTTGTTTAAAATTTAGGTTCAAGGTGTCAGGACTATATCTTTAATCCTAACTATTAATATACTTTGTCCTAATCATAATCCAAAACAGTCTTATCACAAATAAATACAGGTGGTATAGAAAAGAATCACCCCTTTAAAATAATAACATTTTGTTGCTTTGCAGTCTGAAATGAAGACAGACACTTTTTTTGTTTTGTCCAGCTGTATTTACTGCAACTTATAACATCCAAGTGAAAGATGTAACACCAAAATGTCAGAAAAAATAAAAATTAAAAAACTGAATCACTGAGTTTTAAAAGAATCACCCCCTCCTAAAAATGACTTGTAAACTCAATCAGGTGGAGCTAATCACCTTCTTAATGGCACGCAAAGCCATTTGACTTTCAACTGTGATCAGCTGTGCTTATTTTGATTAGCTCAGCATGAAAAGAGCTTTCCTTGAGCATTTCAATCCCTGGTGGTGCAATTGAAGCAAACAGTCAACTATGGGTGGCAAGGCACTGTGAAAAGATCTCGGGGATAAAATTGTGAACATGCACAAGTCAGGAGATGGATACAAAAAATTTCAAAGGCTTTATCAATGCCTAGAAGCACAGTGAAGTCTATTATTAAGAAGTGGAAGGTATTTGGTACAACACAGACCCTCTCTGGATCAGGACGTTGCTCCAAACTGGATGAAAGAGCCAGGAGGAAACTGGTCAGAGAAGCTACCAAGGGGCCTACAGAAACTCTGAAGCAGTTGCAGGAGTTTATGACAAAACGTGGTCATTATGTGCATGTGACATTAATATCACAAATTCTCCACAAATGTAGCTTGTATGGGAGGGTTGCAAGCAAAAGGCACTCCTCACGAAAGGCCACAAACAGTCATAACTGAGCTTTGCCAAAACGCATCTTAAAGTTTCTGAGGCCACATGGAAAAAGGTGTTATAGTCAGATGAGATAGATGAGACTAAAGTTGAATTATTTGGCCTCAACATCAAACGATACGTATGGCAGAAATCCAATACAACTCACCATGCAAAAAAACACTAAAAGTAAAGTAAAGTATGGAGGTGGTAATATCCTGTTATGGGGGTGTTTTTCTGCAGCAGGGACTGAAGCACTTGTCAAGATAGAAGGAAAAATGGATGGGGAAAATGCAATAAAATTCTTGAGGAAAATCTATTGCTCTCTGCCAGAAAATTGTCAATGGGAAGAAGGTTTACCTTCCAACATGACAATGACATAAAGCACATAGAAAAAATGACCACACAATGGTTGAAGAAGAAAAATGTGAATATCCTTGCATGGCCTAGTCAGAGCCCAGACTTAAATCCCAATAAAAATCTGTGGAATGACTTGAAGACTGCAGCCCAAAAACAGTCACCATAAAATTTAACTGAATTTGAGCAGTCCTGCAAAGAAGCATGGGCAAATATTGCAGTCTAGATGTGCAAAGTTAGTAGAGACATATCCCAACATACTAAAGGTTGTAATTGAACCAAAAGGTGGTTCAACAAAATACTGACACAAGGGGGTGATTCTTTTTCCAACTTAGTGATTCTGTTTTTGATTTTTTTTCTGACATGTTGGTGTCATGTCATTGGATAAGTTGCACAGCAGTAAATACAGCTGGATAATACAAAAACTGAGGCTGTCTTCATTTCAGGCTGCAAAAGCAACAAAATGTGATTATTTTAAAGGAGGGTGAGTCTTTTCTATACCCACTGTAATTATAAATGACACACAATTAATTAACACTGTCAGCATTTGGGGATGCTCACCATCACCCATAAAGCTGGCAAAATGGCATGAGCAGCTGTGCTCGTGCAGACATTGCATTCCCATAGGCATGAATGGGTTGCCTGCATGCAGAACCTGCATTAAGACATGACCCATTTATGGACTACAGGTGTAAGTGCCTGTGTGAATGAGGTCTTACAAAGACAACTGGTGTGCAGTGACTAAGTTTAGCCAATGAAAAGTCAAATGTTCGCAACTTAAATTTGCAGTTGTAGTTTACACTTCTGCTATGTTCAAGATAATTTGTTGTGAAATCTCATTGTGATTGTTCTAACATAAGATCCAAATAAATCGATTCATATAAGAAAACTTGGAAAAGCAGCTGTTCAATGTTTACTTTGCTTGTGTGTTATGAATGTGCAATTCTGCATAACACTTCCTTTGGCAATTATTTGCATTGTACAATTAGATGTGCAGAAAATCTTAAAATCCTTTCACAGAGTGGTTATCATATGCAGTTTATTTTTCATGCTGTGTCAGGAGACTTTGCATACAAATATGTTGCAATCTGTAAATTGAATAGTAGTAGATTTGTTGTTACTGTGGGTTACTGCTCATCGATGTGCTTTGTATTTTGCTGCTAAAAAACGCATTCAACTTTATTCTCCAAACTGCCTAAATCACTGATGTTTTTCTGTGTAGGTCCCTTTCCTGTCACATGCCTAATGGTTGGCTCAGTGGTGACAAATCTTGTAGGCAGTGCATCCACGAGCACCGGCAATTCTACTCTAGGCAACAGCACAGATGAAAATTATATAAATGAACAAAAAGTTATGGTGGCAGCATCTTTAACTTTTCTTGTTGGAATAGTACAGGTACGTTTTGTCCATTGTTAAGAAAGCTCAAACTTTGCAAAAATATTTCCAAACAAACTTTTCTGACAACTTTTTTTTTCTTTGATATAGTTGGTTTTGGGGTTTCTGCAGTTTGGTTTTATTGTTATATATTTGTCAGAGCCATTAATTAATGGATTTACAACTGCTGCAGCCATTGAAGTTGTGATATCTCAACTAAAATATGTTTTTGGATTAAAAATTCCTTCTTTCAATGGACCAATTGCCAATTTTAGGGTAAGTATTAATTTTCATGATTCATAATTCTACAACATTTACAATGCAAAGATTTACATACATTGCAGATTTTAGAACACACATAAAAATATATACCCCCATTAGAAATTTTGTAAAATTTTAATATTTCCACAGTTTCAAAGAAAATCATGGGGTTTTGGTGAAACTTTACTATTTGGCGAAATGCATTTGAGTCAATAGGGAAAGTAAAGTTATAGTGGTTGTAACCCTTAAAACGCCTTTCACTGGCAGCCCCTCTCCTTTATCTGGCAATAACTCACTCTGGAAGAGTTTGTTTAAAAAGATGCCTCTAAAAATCTTTTTCTGTTATCTTCAGGCTGATCATGTGACTCCCGGCTTTAGGATTTAATTATACCAAAAAGTGTATAATATATATATATAAATATATAAAATTTTCCCCATATTATAAAGGTAAAAAAAGTGCCCTCATATTAAAAAAAAAAAAAAACACAGCTTAATCAGAAATTTTGCAGTGCATTCACTCAGCTTATCCCTATTTTCCGCAATCAAATGAATATATAATGCAATTAGAGCATTTGATTGTCAAACATCTGTCTCTGTTAATTACAATGACTGAATAAATACTGCAGAAAATAATGCAGAATGTAATTTATGGGTATATTATATTCATTACCACGAAGGTATTTCCTAAAGTTTTGGTGATTGTTCTTAAATATTGTCAATAGGTACGGTTTTATTTATTTATTTTTTCAGTTTAAATTCATATTTCTACATATTTGTTTTATTTATTGCTATTCTGTATTTGTTTTAGGTGCTTCAAGCAATTTTTGATAATTTACGAATTACAAATATTGCATCTCTAATTATTTCCATTGTTGTAATGGTTGTAGTTTATATTGTGAAAGAATTCAATGATTATTTTAAAGCAAAAATGCCTGTTCCTATTCCAATTGAAATCATACTGGTGAGTATCAGATTTTCCTACCTCACCCTATCATTACAAACATGTCTCAAATTTTTTCTTCAGTAATTCTCAATGGGCAAAAAGAAATAAAAAAGCACAACTACCAAAGAGCATTGTTTAGATATACAGGGATTATCCTGACAATTTCACTAGTCATTAAAGTTAAAATAAAATATTTTTGGGGCTTTACTCATGCATTTAGGGTTGTCCAGCCATACAGACAAGAATTTGCTGAACTGGGATGTAGACAAATTTTTAGTTGCTAGCAGTCTCTCCATGTGGTATTGGTAAATTAGGGTTAATGACATGTCTATTAATAGTAGGTGTGTCAGGGGATTTCCAAAGTTTAGTGATATGAAGTTTGGCCACCAGAAAAAGATGGATAAGTACTACCCTAAAATGGGGAGGAACTTGATCAATCCATAAATGTAAGATTGCAAGGGAAGGAACAGGTTCTATTTTTGTTCCTACAAGGTCAGACGCTAAAGAATAAAAATGTATTCCAATACGAGTGCAGAGATTTACACATCCACAGAGCATGAACTATAGTGCCAATATCCCACATAGCCTCCAGCATTGGTCTCTCATATTTCGTAACCACTTAAGGACCGGCCACTGTATATATACGTCATCACTTTAAAGATGGATATCTCGGTAACGGCAGCAGCTGCTGCCACAACCGAGGTATCCATCTTTAGGGCCGGCGATTCTGTACACGATAATGGTGGTCTCTGCGGCGGGTTTGCCGCGAGATCACTGTTATCGCCGGCAGGAGAGGTGCCACCCCCCTCCCGCCGCTCTCCTGCGCCCTCCGCCGCTTGTCCCCCTTAGGCTTTCTTGAAGAGATGCATTTTCAGGGATTGCCTAAAACAGGGGTGTCCAAACTTTTTTCAAAGAGGGATTTGATGAAGTGAACATGCGTGAGGGCCGACCATTTTGCCTGATATTCTTTGAACCAATAAAATTTGGTCTAAGTGTGTTTGTCACAGCTATACCTGGCTCAAGCTGGGCTCCTCCACATGTTGCCTGGAAGGACCAGGTTGGGCGTCAGAAGCCTCAGCTGGGGGGGGAAGGAAGCGTCGAAGGAAGACTGGAGAGGGATGGCCTGGGTTCAGTCTGGCCTGCCAAAAAATGCAGCCTGTCGTAGTACCACATCCCGGGGACATAGATGTCATCTGCTGCTCCGGATCTCTGCGAATCCTGGACTTTCTGGCTCTCCCTTACATAAGTGCTCCTCCACCAATTAAGATCTTCAAAAATGTGATGTCTGACGTGGGGATCACCTGCTTCACAATTTCAAACAATTGATCCAGTGCTGCCTTCCTCTTTGTTTGGTTCTTGTAATGTGGGTGGTTAATCTCCCACAGACATGGCAGCTCCCTTAACATATCAATGAATAGTGACATAAAGTCATTATCTTTAACTAAGATATCCATGTTCACTGCAAGACACAACACAAGACAAAGCCTAATGTGAGACAAAACTCTCCTAATCTTGTTACAATATAGGCCTCAATCTAGAAGCAGTATAGGCACAAGTTTGTCTCTTAACTTCGTTCTTACGATCGGCGCGTCCAATGCTCCTTCCTCCGCTCACAGATCGTACGTAATACGCACGTGTGTTACGCTTTATATACACTGCGCATGCGTCTAACTCCGCCCGACCCTGACGTTCTTTCTAGTCTATTCCCTGCCCCTTTTCGTTCGGCGCAGTGGGTGAAGAGCACATGGCGGAGTCACAGCAGGTGCATGCTAATTATAGCAACGAGGAGGAGGCGGAGGAAAGCCCGGAAACAGAAACGTCCCGATCCAGAAGGAGAAGATTTAAGGCCACAAATATGTCCTTTGGGGAGATGTTGGAGATGGTGGACATCCTGAAGAAGGGCGACTATGACGGAAATTTTGGGCCTTACCCCAATATCAGAAAGTCAAGATCATGGCGAAAGTGGTCAAAAGTCTGCACAGGAATTTCGGGGTATGGCGATCGAAAGATCAGCTCAGGAAGTGGTGGTCAGACCTCAAATTAAGAGAGCCCGAGCAGTACTGAAAGATCTGGAGAGTGCTGCAAAAAAGTAAGTAGTTGTGCTGTGTTCCTATTCTTTTTGTCTTTCTTACGTTCGTGCTGCTCCATATGCTTTTCTTAATTGTACAGTTTCAAATGTCAATTTTAATGTTCATGGGCCCATTATTCGTTCGTATCAAACATTTTTTTTTGCCCCTCTAAAACACCATTGTTTAGGCCATATGCATTTTCCTACATTTTTTAAGGCCTACTTGGATGCAAAATATTTGGTTGTGTAGATGGGTTTGTTACTAGAATGAAATGCAAACTAGATTCTGTGTAAGGAGAGGACACTGAGCAGCTGTTTTCACATCTGGACACTGGAGCACTAGTGTGGGACACCAGAACACCATTTTTATTAGGGGGGCCACACAGGTGCTCCAGTGTATACTATAGGGGGGTCTCCATCTGTGAAGCTTGTACTAAACAGGTAAAGTATTGCAGCTTGACAAAGGCCAATAAAAAAAGCGACATCTTGGAACTGATGAAATTGACAATTGTACCCCACTTCCAAGCAATGTTTCCTATTTATAGTTCTGCCATCAAATATCTGTGTGCTAATTATACCATTTTTGTTTTACATAGGGGAGAAAAGACTCGGAGGACACCCCTCATCCGAGGAGACCAGAGACCCCCCACCTACGAAAGAAGGTGAAATACCCCAAACACAAGCGGAGCAGGAGGAGGAAGAAGATGTGGTGGAAATTGGCACCACAACAGGTGAGTGTCTGCGACCACAGGCTCAGGTAAGAGATGGATGTCCGTAGATTTTTGATACCTGTTTTTGTTTGGTTTCTCTCTTTTTAGGTGATCGTGATGTTAGGGATCGAGATCCTTTCACATCAGAAAGTGCCCAGATCCTGATCGGGGAGATCATGGGCTGTAATTTAGAATTGGAAAACATCCAGAAAAAAATCAATGATGTGATTAAAAAAAATAATAACATCATTGATGTTTTGGGGCAAATTTAAAACCCCACAAAATCACTTTTTTTGTGTGGTACAATGTTTTAAATCTTTTAGCAATGTTTTGAAAAGCCTAATTTGGAGGATGCACACAGTGTGCCAACATGTGCTATCTGCCATCACGGGAGATCAATGGACGTGTTTTGGGGGTGCAACACCTTCCTCAATAATAAAGTAGCTGAGAGGAAGGGCTTGCTCCCACAAAACACGTCCCTTGATCCCCCATGATGGCAGCTAGCACATGTTGACATTCGTAAATTCCTGTGCATCTTCCAAATTTGGCTTTTCAAGGGGTGATTTGACCCCATCTGAACGCAATATCAAACACAGTTCCTAAATACTCATATATACTCTGATATTGCCTTCAAGTTTTACCATATGTGAACTTTGTAAGTTCAAATTTTTTGTCTTTCTTGTTGGTTTTACACAGGCCTGTTTTATCGTAAATGGGCATTTCTATTTTTGATAATGCCACCCCAAAAATTGTTATACAACAAACATGTTGGTTTGTTTGAAAAACCTTTGGTAAATGCACATGTGATTGTGCAGGTATAAAAAAGTTTGTTAATCAAGAATGTGTGGATTATTGTCTCAACTCTACAACACTTTTGGGGTGATGTCATTGCTGTTTTATGAGAAAATGGGGTTATTTCCTAAGGACAAATCCTCTTTGCACTACAAGAGCATTTTCATTGCAGTTTCAAGAGCACTTGTAGTATAAAAAGTGTATACGCCTTTAGTAAATAACAGCCAACAGTGCTTTGTATAAGGTTACACAATCACACCATTTTCAGGACTCCACACATTGCTGTCAGGGTCAGCTAAAACAAACACAAGCAGTAAATGTCCACAAAGAATTTCTTTTTTTTGCTTTTTTATTGGAAAAAGGCTTCACAAATTTGAAGGCATATTGATGGCCCCCCTACCCGCAAAGAACTCCAGGTATCGTAACCGGACATCACGGGCACTCAGGGAGGGCAAGCCAGGACGGCCGCTTTCAAGCGCCGTCAGTGTTTCAGGTATCACTCCGGCCTCAGGCCCAACTGAGCCAGCATAGTTGGCCGAATGTTTCCATTATAAAGTTATGGAGAATACAGCACGCCAGGATAATATGATTCAGTTTATACTCCGCCATATGGATAGGTGTCAGAAATAGGCGGAACTGGCTGGCCAGGATTCCAAATGTGTTCTCCACCACTCTTCGGGCTCTGGCCAGCCGGTAATTAAAAACCCTCTGTGAGGGTCCTCATCGGGAATGGCCGCATAAGGTGGTCCCCCAGCGCAAACGCTTCATCAGCAACGAACACGAATGGGAGTCCTTCCACATTGTCCTCTGGAGCTGGCAAGTCCAAGCTGCCATTCTGGAGACGCCTGTAGAACTCCGTCTGGGCAATGACTCCACCATCGGACATCCGGCCATTCTTCCCCACGTCCACATACAAGAAGTCGTAATTAGCAGACACCACCGCCAACATCACAATACTATTGAACCCCTTATAGTTGAAATAGTACGACCCCGAGTTGGGTGGTGGGATGATGTGGACATGTTTCCCATCAATTGCCCCTCCGCAGTTAGGAAAGTCCCACCGCTGGGCAAAGTGGGAGGCCACAGTCTGCCATTCCTGTGGCGTGGAAGGAAACTGTTGAGGAAAAAAAAAAACAATTAATATTTTTGCTCAGAAACATGGCAAGCAGATTAGGCACAAACATTCTGGGGCAACCTCCAGATAGCATTTATTAAGGGGAATTTAACAACACCAAAGTATAAGGTGCACCTATCATATTCCCCCCCCCTCTCATGGGCCATTTCGAACATTATGGGGGGTGTGGAAATCTTGAACACGTAGCCCTCTTCACTTCATTGAGAGATGAATGCCTAAATACAGGGTATTACTTGGAACAGCCCCTCCTTAGTTACACTATTGGCAGCCCACTGGACAGGTAAGAAGTGTCCAAATACAAAGATATAAATACACACTGTACACATTTGAGCACATTTGAACATTCTGCTATTACCTGACTCAAGATAATAATAGGATCTTAAAAATTCAAACAGTACCATTTGAAAGTATACAGGCAGGCCCTTGCACTACATGCTTTGGGGAATTCATCCATAAATCAGAGCACAAAAGAGATGGGTATAGTGTGTATGGGTTTGGCAAAGTCAGCAGATAGATGATTGAGGATAGATAGAGAATTGGGATCAGCTGACTTAGCAGTTGGGGGAGGGAGGGTTACTAAAAATGATTTGGGGACACCACAGAAAAAAAGCCTCTGCCACTCTGCCTGAATTTAAAGCTAAAATAACATTTCAAAACATTTTAGGGGGTGTTTGGGGTAAAGGACTACTATGGAGCTGATAAAATACATTGTTTTAAGTGACTACATGCGGTGAATATAGGGCCCGTAGAGCATGCTGGGGAGGTTAGTGAAGGACAATCTGTATGAAGGACCTAAAAAATTAATTACATAAAAATCCAGCATGCATGAGGACAAAGGGGACATTCACAGCATATTACAATCATGGTAATTAGGGAGTGAGGAAAGAAATACAATATATTAGCAAACATTAAATACAATGAAATGTGATATTAAAGGATACAAATCTTACCTTCATATACTCCTTCTGCAGGACCTGTATGATGGCAGAACAAGTCTCTGGGATGATGATACCCAGAGCCTGGGGGGAGATGCCTGTCGAGAACTTCAAGTCCTGCAGACTTCTCCCTGTGGCCAAGTACTGCAGCGTAGCGACGAGCCTCTGCTCCGGAGTGATGGCTTGCCTCATGCAGGTATCCTGCCTGCTAATATAAGGGGTCAGCGAAGCCAACAAACGGTGAAACACAGTGTCCGTCATCCTGAGAAAGTTCCTGAAATCATCAGGATTATTCTCACGGATCTCACGGAGCAAAGGCATATGAGAGAACTGGTCACGCTGAAGCAACCAATTCTTGGTCCATGAACTCCTCCCCACCCTGTTCATGGACTGGACTTGTGTCAAGGTCAGGACCCCAACACCAAGCCCCCACACAGCACGATCTCTACGAGGAGTACGCATACGCAACATGGCTAGAAAACGGTCGGCTGCTCAGAAAGAAGTAACAGAACGCACTGAAGAACAGCAAGGCCTGTGAAGAGCGACCTGAAAAACAGTAACGAACGAACAAGAACACAATGACTAAGTCACGCAGAACTTGCTTGCACGCACTGAAGAGCAGATACAAATCCACAACCACAAACTGAACGGCAGAAAACGATCTGAAAACCACGAGTCTGAAAAAGCGCGAATCGTCTCTCACCAAACTTTTACTAACACGAGATTAGCAAAAGGAGCCCAAAGGTTGCCGCGCTTGGTTCTGAACTGGCCTTTTCTAGTCTCGTCGTAGATGGTGTACGTCACCGCGTTCTTGGCGATCGGAAATTCCGACAACTTTGTGCGACCGTGTGTACGCAAAAAAAGTTTGAGCCAACATCCGTTGGAAAAAATCCTAGGATTTTGTTGTCGGAATGTCTGAACAAAGTCCGACCGTGTGTACGGGGCATTAGAAGGACTGAAGATAATGGTTTGGGTGATATCTTGAGACCATTTTGGTGATATAAAAGTCAAAGAGCAATGGTAGGGTGGAGTGGGACTTTAAATTTACCTTGTAGGGCTCAATAAACACATATACTAAGAGGTAAAAATATGACTATCTTTATTTTCTATGTAACAAATAGTTAAAACTCACATTGCATTAATAACAGGTTATAATCGCAATTACTGTTATTTGGTCCAGGATGTGCTGGTCCTGACTGAATAGAGCAAAGCAGATGGCCTACGTGTTTCGCGGGGAATCCCACTTAGTCAGGGCCTTGAAATAGCATGAATGTTGTACAAATATTGTGAATAACCTATGAAAGAGATGTTAACAAATTTATAAATACATATTGATAAACGTTTTTTAATTATTACTGACTATAAGGGAAACATATAAAAGACTTCATGAATATTTAAAATGGCAACATCAGCTCATAGCCCCACCCCGACATGTTTTGTGCTGACGCACATATTCAGTGAGTCGATATCAACATTCAACACCCTTAATTAACCTGTGCATTAGCTAAAACAAACACTAGAGCCAGAGGAACGATCGGGCACCATTTTCCTGTAGTCTTGCCAGCCGCAGCCCTTTTCCCTTAGTTAATATAGTGTATAGGATTATCACTAGGGTTGCCACCTTTTCTTCAAGCCAAACCCGAACACTTTCACGTCGCACTGCAATTTTTTTGTAGTACACTCTATAGAATTGTAAAATACCCGGGACACCTCTTGGGTTACCCAAAGTGAGTAGTAATGAGGTGTGCTACGGTGAACAGTGGCCAAATTGCATTAGAAGTGTGGGGGGGGGACTTAAAGGGGCATGGTTAAATAAAACAAAAGCAATGATTCGATTAATAAAAGAATTGTCAGTTAAAATATGAAACTAGCCTACCCTAAAAGTGGACACTGTCAGCCAGTAGAGCAGTGGACGGTGTCAGTAGGGCAGTGGACGGTCTCAGTAGAGCAGTGGACGGTGTCAGTAGAGCAGTGGACGGTGTCAGTAGGGCAGTGGACGGTGTCAGTAGAGCAGTGGACGGTGTCAGTAGAGCAGTGGACGGTGTCAGTAGGGCAGAGGACGATGTCAGTAGAGTAGTGGACGGTGTCAGTAGAGCAGTGGACGGTGTCAGTAGGGCAGTGGACAGTGTCAGTAGAGCAGTGGACTGTGTCAGTAGAGCAGTGGACGGTGTCAGTATGGCAGTGGACGGTGTCAGTAGGGCAGTGGACGGTGTCAGTAGGGCAGAGGACGGTGTCAGTAGGGCAGAGGACGGTGTCAGTAGAGCAGTGGACGGTATCAGTAGAGCAGTGGACGGTGTCAGTAGAGCAGTGGACGGTGTCAGTAGGGCAGAGGACGGTGTCAGTAGAGCAGTGGACGGTGTCAGTAGAGCAGTGGACGGTGTCAGTAGAGCAGTGGACGGTGTCAGTAGAGCAGTGGACAGTGTCAGTAGGACAGCGGACCTTGTCAGTAGGGCAGAGGACGGTGTCAGTAGGGCAGTGGAAAGTAACAGATTAAATATCAGACAGTGTCTGTGCCCCCCAAATAGAGAACTCCATTACAGTGAGACAAAAAAAAACCCTTACCTTCCAGGAGCCGCTGCAAAGATGTGTGTGAACCTGTTAGGGGCGGAGTCTGTAATACCATTCTTTCTCCTGCAAAAGTGTCCCTGTTTGCTAGGATACCAGTCCAGTGGCCCTCCATTCACTGTCTCTGGCGGCATCAGCGCCGGCGCTGGTGGCTGGGTGGGAGAGAGAGCGCGCACAGACAGTGCAGTGTGACCTGGCTGCAGGACATTAGCCCCACTGAAGCTGGGGGAAGTGCATGCTGTTTGGGGGTAGCTGGCAGAGGAGGGGGGCTGACAGAGAGGAGGGGCTGTCAGAGAGGAGGGGGCTGACAGAGGAGGGGGGTGGCTGACAGAGGAGGGGGGCAGACAGAGAGAAGGGGGGCAGACAGAGAGGGGGGGAGCCGACAGAGAGGAGGGGTAGCTGACAGAGAGGAGGGGGGCTGACAGAGAGGAGGGGGGGCTGACAGAGAGGAGGGGGGCTGACAGAGAGGAGGGGGGCTGACAAAGAGGAGGGGGGCTGACAGAGGAGGGGGCTGACAGAGAGGAGGGGCTGACAGAGAGGAGGGGGCTGACAGAGGAGGGGGGCAGACAGAGAGAAGGGGGGCAGACAGAGAGGGGGGGAGCCGACAGAGAGGAGGGGTAGCTGACAGAGAGGAGGGGGGCTGACAGAGAGGAGGGGGGGCTGACAGAGAGGAGGGGGGCTGACAGAGAGGAGGGGGGCTGACAAAGAGGAGGGGGGCTGACAGAGGAGGGGGCTGACAGAGAGGAGGGGCTGACAGAGAGGAGGGGGCTGACAGAGGAGGGGGGTGGCTGACAGAGGAAGGGGACAGACAGAGAGGAGGGGGGCAGACAGAGAGGAGGGGGAGCTGACAGAAAGGAGGGGGGGCTGACAGAGAGGAGGGGGGCTGACAGAGAGGAGGGGGGCTGACAGAGGAGGGGGGCTGACAGCTGACAGAGGAGGGGGGCTGACAGAGGAGGGGGCTGACAGAGGAGGGGGCTGACAGCTGACAGAGAGGAGGGGGCTGACAGAAAGGAGGGTGGCTGAAAGAGGAGGGGTGGCTGACAGAGGAGGGGGGTGGCTGACAGAGGAGGGGGGTGGCTGACAGAGGAGGGGGGGTGGCTGACAGAGGAGGAGGGGGCTGACAGAGAGGAGGGGGCTGACAGAGGAGCAGGGGGGCTGACAGAGAGGAGGGTACTGACAGAGGAGGGGGTGGTTGACAGAGGAGAGGGTGGTTGACACAGGAGAGGGGGGCAGACTCTGTCAGCCCCCTCCTTTCTGTCAGCCCCCCCTCCTCTCTGTCAACCCCCCTCCTCTCTGTCAGCCCCCCTCCTCCTCTCTGTCAGCCCCCCTCCTCCTCTCTGTCAGCCACCCCTTATCATCTCTTTCAGCCCCCCTCCTCTCTGTCAGCCCCCCCTCTCTGTCAGCCCCCCTCCTCTCTGTCAGCCCCCCTCCTCTCTGTCAGCCCCCCTCCTCTCTGTCAACCTCCCCTCCTCTCTGTCAGCCTCCCCTCCTCTCTGTCAGCCTCCCCTCCTCTCTGTCAGCCCCCCTCCTCTCTGTCAGCCTCCCCTCCTCTCTGTCAGCCCCCCTCCTCTCTGTCAGCCCCCTCCTCTCTGTCAGCCCCCCTCCTCTCTGTCATACCCCCTCCTCTGTCAGCCCCCCTCCTCTGTCAGCCCCCCATCCTCTGTCAGCCCCCCTCCTCTGTCAGCCCCCCTCCTCTCTGTCAGCTCCCCCTCCTCTGTCAGCCCCCCTCCTCTCTGTCAGCTCCCCCACCTCTCTGTCAGCCCCCCTCCTCTCTGTCAGCCCTCCCTCCTCTCTGTCAGCCCCCCTCCTCTCTGTCAGCTCCCCCTCCTCTCTGTCAGCCCCCCCCACCTCTCTGTCAGCCCCCCTCCTCTGTCAGCCCCCCTCCTCTCTATCAGCCCCCCCTTCTCTGTCAGCCCCCCTCCTCTGTCAGCCCCCCTCCTCCTCTGTCAGCCACCCCCTCCTCTCTGTCAGCCCCCCTCCTCTCTGTCAGCCCCCCTCCTCCTCTGTCAGCCACCCCCTCCTCTCTGTCAGCCCCCCTCCTCTTTGTCAGCCCCCCTCCTCTGTCAGCTCCCTCCTCTCTGTCAGCCCCCCTCCTCTCTGTCAGCCCCCCCTCCTCTCTGTCAGCCCCCCTCCTCTCTGTCAGCTACCCCTCCTCTCTGTCAGCTCCCCCTCCTCTCTGTCTGCCCCCCTCCTCTCTGTCTGCCCCCCTCCTCTGTCAGCCACCCCCCTCCTCTGTCAGCCCCCTCCTCTCTGTCAGCCCCTCCTCTCTGTCAGCCCCCCTTCTCTGCCAGCTACCCCCAGCTTCAGTGGGGCTAATGTCCTGCAACCAGGTCACACTGCACTGTCTGTGCGCGCTCTCTCTCCCACCCAGCCACCGGCGCCAGCGCTAATGCCGCCAGAGACAGTGAATGGAGGGTCACTGGACTGGTATCCTAGCAAACAGGGACACTTTTGCAGGAGAAAGCATGGTATTACAGACTCCGCCCCTAACAGGTTCACACACATCTTTGCAGCGGCTCCTGGAAGGTAAGGGGTTTTTTGTCTCGCTGTAATGGAGTTCTCTATTGGGGGGGCACAGACACTGTCTGATATTTAATCTGTTACTTTCCACTGCCCTACTGACACCGTCCTCTGCCCTACTGACACCGTCCACTGTCCTACTGACACCGTCCACTGCCCTACTGACACCGTCCACTGCCCTACTGACACCGTCCACTGCTCTACTGACACCGTCCACTGCTCTACTGACACCGTCCACTGGCCTACTGACACCGTCCACTGCTCTACTGACACCGTCCACTGCTCTACTGACACCGTCCACTGCTCTACTGACACTGTCCTCTGCCCTACTGACACCGTCCACTGCTCTACTGACACCGTCCACTGCTCTACTGACACCGTCCACTGCTCTACTGATACCGTCCACTGCTCTACTGACACCGTCCACTGCCCTACTGACACCATCCTCTGCCCTACTGACACCGTCCTCTGCCCTACTGACACCGTCCACTGTCCTACTGACACCGCCCACTGCTTTACTGACACCGTCCACTGCTCTACTGACACCGTCCTCTGTCCTACTGACACTGTCCACTGCTCTATTGACACCGTCCACTGCTTTACTGACACCGTCCACTGCTCTACTGACACCGTCCACTGTTCTACTCAGAGGCGGCTCTCTAATTAGGCAAAAAAGGCGACCGCCTAAGGCCTCGCGCTCCCAGGGGCCTCGCGGCCGCCAAATTTGTGTTGTGTGTGAGAGAATGAGAGGGAAGAGGGAATGTCCCCGGTCAGTGTCCCCAAGCTGGCTGGGTGAGCGGGCTGGTAAAGGATCGCCATCTTTCATATACTGCGCTGCCTGCTGCAGCGGAATTGTAGGGGAGGTGGAGGCGGAGCTTCCGGGCCGGTCGCTGCTGAACCCGCCAAGACAAAGGGGCAGACTGAGCCGGGGGGGAGCAGGGAGGCCTCGTAAAAATGCTGCTTGCTCCGCAGTCCGCACCGCCGGTACACTGTCTGCAGCAGAGCACACATTCACTTCCCTGTCAGGGGAAGTGATCTCCGCCCAGCAGGAGCTTCCTAGTCCCGCCTGGCATGATGTCATTCACAGGCTGGGATGAAAGGGCAGAGGAGTGTGCTGCTGCAAAGACCTGTGAGGAGCCAGTGAAGCCCCGTGCAAAAGTGCAAGTAAGTTTGCAGAGGCTTAAAACCTTTCCTAAGGAACTGTTGTCAACTGCCTAAAGTGTTTAACTCTTTGGGGGGAGGGTAATTTACATTGGTATTTGTAATATGCGGCATGAAGGGGGTTATTGCATTACTATACATTAGTGACCAGTGGCTGTTAATTAACCCCTTTGTGCTGCATTAGTGATACCAGTATCAGTGTTTATGAACCCTTTCATGCTGCACCAAATAGGGGTTAATTAACACTGACACTGGTCACTAATGCATCAGTGACCAGTGGTGTATTTGATACTGCCCACCTCCATGCACTCCGCACCACTCTCATGTACATACTACCCCCACCATACACTCCGCATCCCTCTCATGTACATACTACCCCCACCATACACTCCGCACCCCTCTCATGTACATACTACCCCCACCATACACTCCGCACCCCTCTCATGTACATACTACCCACCTACATACACTCCGCACCACTCTCATGTACATACTACCCACCTCCATACACTCTGCACCCCTCTCATGTACATACTACCCACCTATATACACTCCGCACCCCTCTCATGTACATACTTCCCACCTCCATACACTCCGCACCCCTCTCATGTACATACTACCCCCACCATACACTCCACACCCCTCTCATGTACATACTACCCCCCCATACACTCCACACCCCTCTCATGTGCATACTACCCACCGACATACACTCCACACCCCTCTCATGTACATACTACCCACCTCCATACACTCCGCACCCCTCTCATGTACATACTACCCACCTCCATACACTCCGCACCCCTCTCATGTACATACTACCCACCTATATACACTCTGCACTCCTCTCATACATACTACCCCCCACCATACACTCCACACCTCTCTCATGTACATACTACCCACCGCCATACACTCCGCACCCCTCCCATGTACCTACTACCCCCACCATACACTCCACACCCCTCCCATGTACCTACTACCCCCACCATACACTCCACACCCCTCTCATGTACATACTACCTGCCCGCATACCCTCCACTTTCCTCTCCTACTCAAGTTAACCGCCATTGTACAGTAGGAGCCCCTACTAGGGAGAAGGTGACCCGTGCCATACAGAAACATTTGTATGTGTGGCTAAATTATGCTACCTATTGGGCATGGCTTTTTAGTTTGATTAGAAATTTTAGACTTTTTTTTTTTTTTTTACAGTGTTTTTATTACTTTATGTTTTACAATCTTTTTATTTTTTAAGTTTTTTGGTGAGAGTTCTTTGGTTTCTTTGGTGAGATATCAGGGGTCTAAACATACCCCTGAAGTCTCACTTTTGAGACAGAGAAAGGAAATAAGGAAACACATTTCCCAGTTCCTTTCTCTGTAACTTCAGCTGCACTGCAGTTAATTCATAAACTAAAGCAAAGTAAACACAAATCAGTTCCAATCAATCACTGTTCGTTTAGAAAAGGTAAGGGCCTTTTCCCGGCCTCCATCCTGAAGACCCCATTATTTTTTATCGCTTGAATTATTTTTCCCATTATGGGTGTGAGTGGGGCCCCATGTCTAAGTTTTGCCTAAGGCCTCACAAAGCCTAGAGCCGCCTCTGGCTCTACTAACACCGTCCACTGCTCTACTGACACCGTCCACTGCCCTACTGACACCGTCCACTGCTCTACTGACACCGTCCACTGCTCTACTGACACCGTCCACTGCTCTACTGATACCGTCCACTGCTCTACTGATACCGTCCACTGCTCTACTGGCACCGTCCACTGCCCTACTGACACCGTCCACTGCCCTACTGACACCGTCCACTGCCCTACTGACACCGTCCACTGCCCTACTGACACCGTCCACTGCTCTACTGGCTGACAGTGTCCACTTTTAAGGTAGGCTAGTTTCATATTTTAACTGACAATTCTTTTATTAATCGAATCACATTTTATGAGTACACAAATGCTTTTGTTTTATTTAACCATGCCCCTTTAAGTCCCCCCCCCCCCACACTTCTAATGCAATTTGGCCACTGCTCACCGTAGCACACCTCATTACTACTCCCTTTGGGTAACCCAAGAGGTGTCCCAGGTATTTTACATTTCTATAGAGTGTACTACAAAAAAATTGCCGTGCGACGTGAAAGTGTTCGGGTTTGGCTTGAAGAAAAGGTGGCAACCCTAATAAAGAATGCAACTTATGAAATTCTTTCTTCTAAATAGCAGTCTCTTGTAAAATACTAAACAGAATTTTACCTAGAATACTGTGAAGCTTCTAACAGCAATAAAATCATGATTAGATCATTAAATAATTAATAAAAAAAAGCTTCCCACCAGTAAAGAGGAAATACCATAAATTGCAATTTTAAATGTATTACAAGTCCTCTGTACTGATGAGCTGTTCCCTCTAGTGGACACTTTAGTAATCAACCACTGTTTTTAACATAATGGTCTTAGTGCTTAACCATGTCATCCAATATAATTAAAAATTAAAATCACTTCAAATTTATACACTATAAGCAACAGGATAAATGAACAGGGTGTATACATAAATAGAATGAACTATTTACAATAAAAACATTGATATCCAAATCAACGTTCAATCCAGAAGGGGCCAATTTATTCATAGTGTAGAACAAGCAAATCCCCATCTTTGGGATCTTTTGGGTTTTATTACAACCCATCCAATGAGGTTTTTATTTTTCTATAGCCATAAAGCTCAATTTCGAGGAATCTCTATTATGGTACCTCCTAAAATGAGCTGATAGGCTGCGGGTATGTAAGCCTTTCCTAATATTATATACATGCTCCCTCAGCCTATCCTTCAGCATTCTGGTGGTCCTACCAATGTACTGTTTATTGCAGGAACATTGGAGGAGCTATATAACATGTCTAGTTCTGCAAGTAATAAAAACTTGTACTTCATATTGAATACCTACCAGTACTGGCTGAACTAAAGGTAGTGCATTTCTTTTTTTCTAGAGCGATCTAGTTTACAGATTGTGCAATTGTTACACAGGTAAAACCCTTTCATGTTTAAATAATTCTGCTCTCGCTGAGGGTTCAATAACATTGGGTGCTATTTTATCCCTTAAGTTAGGTGTTCTATAGGAAATTATTTTAGGGCTTTCAGGGAGTAATGTGTTTGAAATAGGGTCCCTCTTCAGAATATCCCGATGTTTAGATATTATATTTGTAATCTGTTTCTATTGAATGGAAAAATTAGTAATAAAAGGGCAGACTATATCAGGATTAGTGTATATAAGGACTCCAGTTAAATCAGTAAACCTGTCATAAGAAAAATATGGAGACTGCCATTGCTTACCTCCTTCTGGAAGGTAGGATAAAAAAACCAAAATATACTCTATTGTTTCTGGGCCCTACTACAGGTATAAACAACAAATAGTACACATATACGTGTTGTTGCTGCAATCATCAGGAGCAGGAAAATTTATTTTGGGTTGTTCTTTGGTGGTACGTTATTTTATTATCAAGAAATATACAGCTACATTTAAAAATATATATATTTTATTACAATTTTGAGCCAGTTTTCCTTTAATAAGAATAAAAATCATGAGATATCCATTACCATTCACCACCAAATGAAAGCCCAATTTGTCCTGAAAAAATAAGGTATAATCTAAGTGAAAAAACTAAGTAGTTGCTATGATAGGTACAGTTTTACATTGTACTAACACATGTCAAAGTTGTAAAACTGTGCTCAGGGATTAAGATTTGTTTTGCTTTGTCATGAAAGGGTTAAGGAGCCTTAACAACCTGCAAAAACATGTCAAAGACATGACAAAAATGAATGTGCATGCATTTCTGGTGCATTTCCATTGAAGTCTTTGGGGCCAAAATTTTTATTATTATTATTATACAGGATTTATATAGAGCCAAAAGTTTGCGCAGAGCTTTACAACGTTAGGGCAAACAGTACAGTTACAATACAATTCAATACAGGAGGAATCAGAAGGCCCTGCTAATTAGAGCTTACAATCTAGAAGGGAGGGTCAGGTGATACAAAGGGTAATAACCGTGGGGATGAGCTGATGAATAAAATAAAAGTACAATTGTTAGGTGGAGGCAGGATGGGCTTCTCTGAAAAGAAAAGTGGCTAGAGTTAGAGTACTCGGACAGATTGGGGTAAGGATTGCCAAAGAATGAGAGGGGCTTGGGAAAAGTCCTGGAGGCGAGTATGGGAGGAGGTGACGGGAAGCTAGAGAGCAAGAGGTCTTTGGAGGAACGAAAAGAATTATTTGGTTGGCATTTTGAGACTAGGCTAGCGATGTAGCTGGGGGGCAAGTTGTGGATGAATTTGTAAGTTATTGTTAGTATTTTGAATTTAATTTGTTGGATTAGTAGCAGCCAATGTAGGGATTGGCAGAGAGGGGTAGCCGATGCTAAGCGGTTTGTGAGGTGGATGAGTCTGGCAGTAGCATTCATGATGAGCTATATAGGGGAGAGCCTATTTAAAGGTAAGCCAATGAGGAGGGAGTTACAGTAGTCGAGGGATAACCAGGGAGTGAATTAGAAGCTTTGTGGTGTTATTGGTTAGGAAGGTGCGTATTTTGGAGATGTTGCAGAGGTTGAGGTGGCAAGCTCTGGAAAGTGATTGGATGTGTGCCAAAAGGAGAGTTCAGAGTCCAGGATAACACCTAACACCCTGGCATGCGGAGATGGGTTGATGGTTGTGCCATTAATCTTGACAGTGAAATCAGGGGAAGTGGCACGTGGAGAGGAAATATTATGAGCTCTGTTTTGGACAGGTTGAGTTTGAGGAAGTAGTGTGACATCCAGGCTGATATATCTATTAGTAAATTATTGCTACGTGAGGAGACTGAAGGCGTGAGCTGAGGGGTCGAGAGATAGATTTGGGTGTTGTCAATGTTGAAATGATATTGAGAAGACTATCAGTTGACCCAGAGAGGAGGTGTAGATTGAGAATAGGCGAGGTCGAGGAACAGAACCTTGGGGGATCCCGATGGAGAAAAGAAGGAGAGGTGAAAGTAAAATTTTGAGTGACACTGAAGGTGCAGTGGGACAGATAGGATGAGAGCCAGTGAAGAGCACAGTCACAGAGACCAAAGGAATAAAGTGTAAAAATGTTATACTCAGCAATGCTCCAACAAAATTTAACAAACAATAAAGTGCCTGTGTTAATATATGGTGCTACCAATCCAATAAAGGTTAATCAACAATATAAAATGCTTAGTGCAAATATAGTGTAAACCTATAAAGTGCAATCATATAAAGTTCATCCATATATATGGTGTGCTGAATTTGTGCAACTTGTAATGTGCAGATCCTGGTGACACTCCGTGCTCCCCTCCTGGGTCCCACTCACCAACAATTGTCTTTCAAAATGCCTGGTATATGGGTTTAAATATCGCCTTCCATCAATAAGTTGGATTACCGGATGCATCCTGTATATAGGTGAGGATGTCACTTTCCTTCCACTGAACTTTGAGACGTCAGATATAGCCTGTGTGTGAGTAAAGCTATCACCTATCCAGCTCTCCCAGTGATCAGATATCCATAAACTTCAAACCATATACCAGGCGATTTGAAAGACAATTGTTGGTGAGTGGGGACCCAGGCAGGGAGCACGGAGTGTCACCAAGATCTGCATATTACAAGTTGCACAAGTTCAGCACACCATATATATGGATGGACTTTATATGATTGCACTTTATATGTTTGCAATATATTTGCACTGTTGATTGATTGTTGATTAACCTTTAATGTATTGGTTATACCATATATTAACACAGGCACTTTATTGTTTGTTAAATTTTGTTGGAGCAGTGCTGAGTATAACATGTTTACACTTTATTCACTTGTTTTTTTACCTTAAACTACAGCAGCAGCCCTTAGAGTTATTTTTATTTTTATTGTTTCCATAGCGCAGGTATTTCTCGTATTATTATTTACACAGAGACCAAAGGAGTAATGTTTTTTTTTTTTTGAGGAGGGGGTGGTTAACCCTATTAAAGGCAGTCAAAACTTCCAGAAGTAGGAGTACAGGATCTTGCTGCAATCACACCAAAGTAGCACTGGACCCTGTTCCAAAAACGTGCTGTGCTGCATTGATGTGAACCACAGAGAATAATGTGATTTCCATCGCTATATGATTCTGTGAAACTCAGATTACATCTGAAATCGCACAAGTGTGAACCAGGCCTAAAAAAGCACACATTGGTAGAAGTAGATGTTCTCAAATCATCCATCAAATACATGTCTAGAACTATGTTGTTTTCTGGTTGACTTTAGCTGCTTTGGCTTGTCACCTTACAAATTTTTTCATAGAGACATTTTATTTTGCAGACAATAATTGGCACTGGAGTGTCTTATGCATTTGATTTCCAACACAGATTTGGTGTAGAAATTGTAGGAACAATTCAAAGAGGGTAAGGATTTCAATTAATGTATTGCTGTTTGATTAATAACAAAGTATGGTGATACTACATGCAAACACCAGCATAATCTATGCTCACTATACCCAATACCACTTATAGCGCTCAAGGTGCTCTGGTAGGTCTCACAGAAGTATGAGGGTGCAGGCTGTCTTATGCTTAATCCAGAAAGCTGGGAAGTATGAGGGGATGAAAGACGGCACACATCACTTTCCTGGTCCATCCTCCCGTCAGCACATAACAGGTTAACACCTCCTTTGGAGCCCCCAATGACCACATGTTCTAAGCTGTATATAAAAGACAGCCCCTCCCCCAATTAAGATGTTCTTTTTTTGGTCATGCTCCAGACCACATGCTGATTCCAGTTGGTAAGTAATTTGTTTGCTGCATCCCCCCTGCCGAACCTACCCCTCCATGTTCAGCCTCTCATGGAGTTGGAAGACCCAGAATGCTGAAAGTAAATCTTTCTAAAAACTGAGGTGCCTTGTGCCAAGGCTGCGGGCAAAATAATGCTTAAACAGCATTGATATATTGTACAGGTGTAGTATTATAAGAGCTCTGTAATGTCATCATTGCCTCTCCCTTTGGGATTTTTTCCTGTCTTTTTATATGCAGCACACTACACTGCTCTCCTGGCTTTATTATCAGTCTGAGAGTGGCTGTGAATGGTGTCACAGAGTGTGGGGGGATGGGGAGCACACAATGGGAACCGCCAGAAGCCATGCAATGGTGTAACTGATTTTGGAGGTCTGCAGTTGGGAGGGCTTCTCTCCCTCTCTCTCTGCAGTCCTGCCAGGTAAAGGACTTACCTCAGATTCTGGCTGAGTCTCCTGTCTGTCTCTGGATGTGCTGTCCTGGCTCCCCTGCTATGCTGTGTACTTCTAAGGGTTTGACAGCCTGACTGGTTTTTGTCTCCGATTCTGACTGTGTCTGATGTCTGCCTTTGGAAATGCTGCCTGAAGCTCACCTGCAGAGACTTCTGAGGTGAGTGGATGAAGGCAGATGGCTCTTAAAGAGACAGGGTTCCGTGTTTTTTGGTGAGAGGTAAGATGCTTTTCTCCATATATTTTGTGCAGATATGAGCTTGCCACACCTGTTAGTGGCACAGAAAATTAGCAAAGGTCGGAGGGGGCGATGTGGAACATGGTTCTTAAAAGAGTGCTCAAGGAAAATATGCAAATTAAGGTTTTTTGCATTATTTTGGGAGCAGAAACCCTGAACGCAAATGCTCCAAAAAACATAAGACCCGCCAATGATTACAGGATGACGACACCTAACAGGTTGTCACATTTATTAAGCATGTGGTCAAAACACTCTAAAGGAGTTGTTTCCACTTACCCTGTGAAGGGACAGAATCCAGGAAATTGTCACATGCGTTTATGCCAGCATGATAGAAGATGCCTTGCCCAGCTCAGGGTGCATTTTGGGCCTGCATGCAGTCTGCAGTAGCAGAGCAATGAAATTGCACAGGTTGCCTCACAAGGCAGCTATAGCAGAAAGTATGCTGCAAACATCCACGCCACAAGCAATACCCATAACGATAGAGCGTAAATAGCTCATTCGTGAAGGATGGTCTTTTCCCATAATGGCAGAGGGTAAATCGCTCGTTCATGAAGGATGGCCTTTTCCAATAATGGCAGAGCATAAATCACTGATGGAAGATGGCCCTTTCCCATAATGGCAGAGCGTAAATCGCTCATGATGGAGGATGGCTTTTTCCCAGAATTGCAGAGCATAAATCGCTCATGATGGAGGATGGCCTTTTCAAATAATGGCATAGCGTAAATCACTCATGATGGAGGATGGCCTTTTCCTAGAATTGCAGAGCGTAAATCGCTCATGATGGAGGATGGCCTTTTCAAATAATGGCATAGCGTAAATCGCTCATGATGGAGGATGGCCTTTTCCTAGAATTGCAGAGCGTAAATCGCTCATGATGGAGGATGGCCTTTTCAAAAAATGGCAGAGCGTGAATCGCTAATGATGAAGGATGGCCTTTTCCCAGAATTGCAGAGCGTAAATCGCTCATGATGGAGGATTGCCTTTTCAAATAATGGCAGAGCATAAATCGCTCATGATGGAGGATGGCCTTTTCCCAGAATTGCAGAGCGTAAACAGCTCATGATGGAGGATGGTCTTTTCACATTTTTTTTATTTCTGCATCAGGAACGCATGGATAATGTTTAACTTTGATTCCAATTACTTAATTCACACCAGTACAGCGCATTCTAATGCCGTCAACAAGAGTAGAAGGTTGCATTGTTTCTTTATAGGAACACATTGGGAAAGTGACAAAACGCATGTAGAATACATCAAAAACACTCATGCAGAAACACATCTGAATGCAGAAATTGTGGTGATCTGGCCATCAGGTTTGCACAGAATCTATACAGTGACAGATTTTGCCTGCAAACCAGCAATAGAGTTAACTTCGATATATTAACTTTAGAAATGGCATTACATTCAACATTGGAAACTGCAAGATTTGGCACAGTGGAACCTGGCAACTGACTTTTGGTTTATGCTTTTGATAGACCTAGTACAAGCGCTGGCGCACTCAGTCACTGCTAGGAGAGCATTGTGGTTATGCCACTGGAGGGTAGGCGGAACTTCACAAGCCTTCGACATTTCCTATAATGGGAGGTTATTGTTCGGCCAAACGCTGAACAACGCAATTAAGCGAATGACAGGAGGAAAAGTCTGGACTGTAGCCACCGACTAGTAAGGGGAAGCCGCCATCCTTCACTCAAGCCCACTGAACTTCAGAGGGTGCAGGAGCTCAAATCTTATAGGACAGGCTGCAGATTTAATAGATCACAATAGAGGTATCACAAAGTTACTTTTGACATGAAATAAGACTAGAGCAAGCTGCTAAGATGGCTGGAAAGTCTCTTTTAAAGGTGCGTTCAACCAGTCTCTTCCAGTTGGGGCCAGGGGGCCTAAGTGAAGTAGATGATTGTATCTTCCTTCTGGAGGGTTTGAACAACAATCACCAAGACCATTGGCTCCAGAAGACGGGTGGGTGGATAATGGAGAACAGATCTCAGAAGAGAAAATGTGTGCAAATTTTCATACTGCTACAAGGCCATTAAGCCAGTGATGCCGAAAACATAGAATCATCTGGGGGCCTTTCTCCCCAGTTTTTCTAGTACCTAAGGCAGGAGCCTCCTGACCTGTTTCAGTTTGAAGGAATGGAATGTGTTCATATACATCAAGAGGTTCAAGATGGAGTCCATGCAGACAGTTACAGGTACAGTTCAGCAGGAGGACCAGTTGGAATCATTTGACTGGCCGACTCATACTTCCATGTACCGATCAATGCTGAACACCAGAGGCATGTAAGATTTGCGGTGGCCAGAGGTCACTTCCAGTTGTCTGCCTTTTACAGAATTGGCACAGCCCCAGGAATCGTTTTGAAGGTCTTGTTGGCAGTGGTGGCACATGAGAGCATTTCAATTTGCCTTCTTTAGGCCATTAGCTGAGCTGTCTATGGATCAGAAAATATTTGTGCCTATACAAATTCAACAAAAACTAAAATTTTGGACATCACCACGCTTCTTTCGGAGGCATGCTTCTTAGCCCAGGCGATAGGATGATTCTGAAGCCTCTGGGGCTGAGGAGTCCACAATCTGAAGAAAACAAGTGCAAGGCCATTGGAGCGCCGTGAAGCGCAGACTCCCCAAGTATCTTAAATGGAAAAAAGCCTTTTTCTAGCATTGCAAGCCTTTCAAGATTTTCAAGGGGTTGACAACAAGACAGTAGTAGCCTACATTGCCTAAAAAGGGGACACCAAAAGTCTTTCTGATATTTGCAACAGGATACCAATGCAAAGACTCCGCCAGACAAGAGGTTCACAGTGCCATGCAATTCTCTGTTTGATGTTTTGTCTCTGGCCAAATTAAATCCTTTATGGCAAGGTCAGTAACAGCTCCCCGATCCAATAAGACTACTTTTAATAGCCTGGCTGTGGAATAGGCTACATTAGAGGTCCAGGGATTCTCATCTGAGGTTGTTCAGAACCTGGTGACCAGAAGATCATCCATGGACGCTACATAGGAGAGGATATGAAAGAAGTCTGTTTTGTCTGCTCAGCAAAAGCTTTCTCTCCTGTGTTCCCTGCTCTAGCCAAAATCCTTGACATTTTACAGTCAGCGCTAGAGGTTGCTCTGGCATACAAATCCATTTACGGTACAGATCGCTACCTTATCTTTTCACAGGCTGCAGATGGGTGCAAAAGCCAGTGACCAGATGATGCTTCCAGATGACGATCCATATGACCTTAACGGTCATTTCCATTGAAGGTCATTTCCATTGAAGTACCTCACAGTAAAACTAGTTCTGACAGCAACTACTTCAGACAGATATTTAAGTGGTTTCCAGTTTCAGAGGGACTACTTCCCAGTTTATCTGGCGTTTTCACATGAGAGGCACTGAGTGCACAGCAGGAAGACTTCTGTTTTCTTACACATGGTCGAGTTACTAACAGTGTACTTGGTCAAAAGAGGAAAGTGTACAATCTTTTCATTTAGCCATCAGGCCCTCAAGAGTCATCCACTCTTGGGTTACCAGGGTGACTAGATTGGCATGCAGGGAGCACGCTTTTCTGCTCTGAAACAATTGCAAGCCTATTTGACTAGAGGGGCGGCAGCCTTTGGGGCAGTTATGCCAGGATTGCTTGGAAGATATAGGTAAGGGCTAGCTTGAAGTTCTGGTGCAGTCTTCATTCAACCTTACAAACTAAATATGCGACCAGCAAGTTGGGGACAAGAGAGATCAATTCTTTCTGGCTTTAGCTGCTTTTCTTTGATTGTCAGTATCTCTTTTCATTTGTTCTCTCCCACCCTATATTGGCGTTGGTATATCCCGTTATGTGCTGACGGGAGAATGGGCCAGGAGAATGGAAAATTGTTATCACTTACAGTAATTTTCCTTTCCTGGCCCATCCTCACGTCAGCACAGGACTCCCTCCCTAGTGGCCTGTCGCAGGCTAAGTTATCGAACATCTTAGTTGGGGGAGGGGCTGTCTTTTATATTCAGCTTGGAACATGTGGTCATTGGGGGCTCCAAAGGAGGTTTTAACCCATTATGTGCTGACGTGAGGATGGGCCAGGAAAGGAAAAGTAATTACAGTCATTGATAATTTTCCATTAGCTCAACAGGTGAAAAAAAATGTGAACGGCCTCAGCCTTTCAGCCTTGAGCCCCTCCTGAGCCCCATTTCTGATGCATTTCTCTCACTCATCGAGGCTTAATCATAGAGACGAAGGAGTGGAGCAAGACAATTCTATTCATACATCATCAGCCGGTTGTAAAGCATAAAATTAATTGTGCAGGCAACATATGGAAATGATGCTGAGAAAAGCTAGAAAAAAAGGGGACCTCTATCCATGCCATATCCAAATAATATCTTGAATATTACAAAATTTGCAGGAACAAGTCCTGCTGGTGTATGGGTTTTACTGGAAAAAACATGAGACAGACACAAATATTTAAAAAATGACAGTCTTTACTTACAACATTGTTAAAACAACGCCATTGCATGTACAAACTATTTTAAAATCAATAGTGTCACAATTTGTCATATGAAACATATGTCCTAATTGGGACCACAATACAAACACCTCTTTCTTGCAGGGTATATACTGTAACTTATAAGTAGATGTGTTTATATTCTCATCTGCTGGTGGACACATTTTGCTAATTGCATAGCTTCCTCAGGACCAACTTATTGAGTATCATATTCTGCTAAATATGATAAAATATGTGTTACTTGTTATGTATACACAAGATTCGTGAAGCAGAATTCATAATCATATTATTAAATAGCACTCACATATAACATGGCAGAAAGTCACACGTGCCAATTATGTCTGGAGGGCAGAAACCTTTGGCTCAGCTCCTCAGTATGTATCAAGATAATTGCCATACTAAAGAGAGGAACAACCATCCCTCATGGGAGTAAAATAATAAAGATGCTGAAAAATGTTTTTTAAAGAGATAGATGCCTCCTGACAATGATGTGACCAGATTATGATGTGTCATTATGATGAAAGATTTTTAAATATACAGTATCTCACAAGTGAGTACACCCCTGACATTTTTGTAAATATTTTATTATATCTTTCCATGTGACAACACTGAAGAAATGACACTTTGCTACAATGTAAAGTAGTGAGTGTACAGCTTGTATAACAGTGTACATTTGCTGTCCCTTCAAAATAACTCAATACACAGCCATTTAATGTCTAAACCGCTGGCAACAAAAGTGAGTACACTCCTAAGTGAAAATGTCCAAATTGGGCCCAATTAGCCATTTTTCCTCCAAGTGTCATGTGACTCGTTAGTGTTACAATGTATCAGGTGTGAATGGGAAGCAGGTATGTTAAATTTGGTGTTATCACTCTCACACTCACATACTAGTCATTAGAAGTTGTATATATGGCACCTCATGGCAAAGAACTCTGAGCATCTGAGAAAAATAATTGTTGATCTACATAAAGATGGCCTAGGCTATAGGAAGATTGCCAAGACCCTGAAACTGAGCTGCAGCACGGTGGCCAAGACCATACAGCAGTTTAACAGGACAGGTTCCACTCAGAACAGGCCTCGCCGCGGTTGACCAAAGAAGTTGTGTGCACATGCTCATTATCATACCCAGAGGTTGTCTTTGGGAAATAGACGTATGAGTGCTGCCCGCATTACTGCAGAGGTTGAAGGGGTGGGGGGTCAGCCTGTCAGTGCTCAGACCATACGCCGCACACTACATCAAACTGGCCTGCATGGCTGCCATCCCGGAGGCAAGCCTCTTCTAAAGATGATGCACAAGAAAGCCCGCAAACAGTTTGCTGAAGACGCGCAGACTAAGAGCATGGATTTCTGGAACCATGTCCTGTGGTCTGATGAGACCAAGATAGGTGTATCTGATGGTGTAAAGCATGTGTGGTGGCAACCAGGTGAGGAGTACCAAGACAAGTGTGTCTTGCCTACAGTCAAGCATGTTGGTGGGAGTGTCATGGTCTGGGGCTGCATGAGTGCTGCCGGCACTGGTGAGCTACAGTTCATTGGGGAAACCATGAATGCCAACATGTGCTGTGACATACTGAAGCAGAGCATGATCCCCCTCCCTTTGGAAACTGCTAAAGAAGCTGAGGGTAAAGGTGATGGACTGGCCAAGCATGTCTTCGGACCTAACCCCCATTGAGCAACTGTGGGGCATCCTCAAGGTGGAGGAGCACAGGGTCTCTAACATCCAGCTCCATGATGTCGTCGTGGAGGAGTAGAAGAGGACTCCAGTGGCAACCTGTGAAGCTCTGGTGAACTCCTGGCCCAGGAGGGTTAAGACAGTGCTGAAAAATAATGGTGGCCACACAAAATATTGACATTGCGGGCCCAATTTGGACATTTTCACCTAGGGGTGTACTCACTTTTGTTGTCAGGGGTTTAGACATTAATGGCTGTGTGTTGAGTGTATAAAGAGACGCTCAATGTCATCCCATTTAAGGAGGCAAAATAGAGAATGGCAAATTAGAAAAAATACATACTTTTTACATTTTCATAGAAAAAACTGTTCTACTCTTGGTAGTTCTCTATTTTTGCTCTTCCTGCGTCTTGCTAAAGGAAAAGATTGTGCCATATTGTTGAAACCCTGCAGTGTTAGATCCCTATAAAATACTAGAGATGCACCGAAGTCACAGGTGCGTTATTGATGCGTTTTCAATGCATTTCAATTGGGAGGTGCATTTTTGGTGCGCTTTTTTTAACTGACCAAAAATGCAGCAAGCAAGATTTTTAACACCACGGAAGTGCAATGGACAGACATACATAGAATTTTTAAAGGGATGCATTTTTCTTGAGCATTTCTTGCGCGAAAGGTGCCAATAATGGCCGACAATAAATTCATATTTAATTAATTTAAAGTAAAGTAGTGAGTGTACAGCTTGTATAACAGTGTAAATTTGCTGTCCCCTCAAAATAACTCAACACACAGCAGTTAATGTCTAAACTGCTGGCAACAATATTGAGTACACCCCTAAGTGAAAATGCCCAAATTGGGCCCAATCGGCCATTTTCCCTCCCCTGTGTCATGTGACTCGTTAGTGTTACAAGGTCTCAGGTGTGAATGGGGAGCAGGTGTGTTAAATTTGGTGTTATCGCTGTCACTGGAAGTGCAACATGGCACCTCATGGCAAAGAACTTTCTGAGGATCTGAAAAAAAGAATTGTTGCTCTTCATAAAGATAGACTGGGCTATAAGATTTGCCAAGCCCACAAACAGTTTGCTGAAGACAAGCAGACTAAGGGCATGGATTACTGGAACCATGGTCTGTGGTCTGATGAGACCAAGATAAATGTATTTTGTTCAGATGGCGTCAAGCATGTGTGGTGGCAACCAGGTGAGGAGTACAAAGACAAGTGCGTCTTGCTTACAGTCAAGCATGGTGTTGGGAGTGTCATGGTCTGGGGCTTCATGAGTGCTGCCGGCACTGGGGAGTTACAGTTTATTGAGGGAACCATGAATGCCAACATGTACTGTGACATACTGAAGCAGAGCATGATCCCTTCCCTTCAGAGCCTAGGCCGCAGGGCAGTATTCCAACATAACGACCCCAAACACACTTCCAAGATGGCCACTGCCTTGCATAAGAAGCTGAGGGTAAAGGTGATGGACTGGCCAAGCATGTCTCCAGACCAAAACCCTATTGAGCATCTGCGGGGCATCCTCAAACGAAAGGTGGAGGAGCACAAGGTCTCTACCATCCACCAGTTCTGTGATGTTGTGATGAAGGAGTGGAAGTGTGGACGGCTTTACTTTAGCGCCCACAGCTCCACTCTGGCTTTAGCCCTCAGGCCGTTTCACAGCCTTTTGCAGTCAAACATGTTCTGGCTGCCTCCTGCAGCCCCTCTGACTCCTGGAGACCTCCTGTCTCTCTTGGCGTGGAGCAGTCTCCAGCTGGGAGCCCTGAGGTATTCCCATAAACTCATTATAAGGGCTGTGCTCACCAGGGCACACACCCTGGCATCTGCAAAATCTGGACACAGGGTTGGAGATCCTGTCCCACCCAAGACACTGTGGAATCTCCAAACTACAAAGCCCCATTCCGGAATACCAAAACCTGGAGAAAGCTGTGAAAGCAGTTTTCTCCAGTCCACATCTATGCTCTGCAGTCCTGCACTAAGCAAATGTGCACGTCCTTTGTGCCCCAAACTACCATTTCTACCGTGACAGCATCTCCTACTGTCACAATATAAATTTAAAAAACTGTCATTTTCGGCAAAGTGCATCCTGCATTTTCGGTTTCGGCACCAAAATTTCCATTCGGTGTATCTCTATAAAATATCCATGTCTTCTGTGAATAATGCACCATTTCAAAAATGAAAAAGGTAAACAAGGAATATAACATAATATTTTACTTTAAACAGGGAAATCACTCGGATAATAGGTTGTAAGGCTAAATTTAAATGACTGAAAAAATTTGTTAGAGTAAAAAAATGTACATTATCTACACCAAGGGAAAGGAAAGGATAACATTAATAGCAAGGAAATGAAAGGTATACATGTGGTTTAACTTAACATAGATTTGTTTCTCTACAGCCTCTGAAAAAATGCCAATATGATCTTTACTGAAAATCCTGTTTCCTGGTGCCTCCATGGCAGCATACAGATGACAGAGCTCCACCTCTACTCCTCCCCCAAGAGGATTGAATAGCGTAAATTAAAGACACAGTCCCTCCCCCAACATTCTCCTTTTTTCCCTCATATCTCTTGAGCTGGTGAAGAGCAGCAGTATGTCCATACCTCTGTCTTTGGAAGCTTCTGCCGAGTTCAGCCTCTCCCAGGCGCAGTCCCTGTTCTTGGGCTGCTCACAGCGCTGATAAGACTGGGAACCCATTCTGTGGATCTTTTGGGGTCATCTCGCAGAGTTTCCCCACAGGAACGCAGTCTGCCATCACATATCATGGTGAATTTAGGAGGGTTTGCAGAAGGATCAGCTCTTATATCCCAGGCCTGTTGCATTTTCTTTATTTTTTCTCCCTTTTTTGTTTTTCATCCTTCCCCTGTATTTTTTGTTATTTTTTTGTGTAATTTCCCCTTAAATTTTTCACACATGTGCAGTGCGGCACTCATCAGCCTCTTCTTGGTGGGCTCTCTAGGGCTAAGTGTTAGTTTCTCTGGCGGCTGGGGGCTTCCCCTTGGGGGGGTTGCTCGTGTTCCCCCGCTCTGGAGCTTTTATTGTCCGGTACACGACGGCGGTGCTGGCAGCTGGTGTGCTCCCGCGGTGTGACCCGGCCGACATACTGCTGCCTGGCAGTTTTGGTTGGCGTTTGGATCGCGAGGCTGGCTCGTGTGCGGTCCTGTGGTGGGGCGCGCGCACGCCGGCCAGCATTGTCTGTGCAACCATAATGGCGCACGTGTGCTGCCCCCTCTCTCCTGCCACCCCCTCTAGCACCAATAGATTCATGCATTGCATGAATCTATCTATGGCCGCCGCTGCCACCCCTATTCAGGCGCCCTTGAATTACAGCGGCGGAGGGTGTTTTTGAAGCACCTAATTAGGGAAATAGGTAAATGGCGTCAAAAAAGGTGACCTGCGAGTGCCATGCTGGGCGCTCGCAGGTCACAGCTGTGTTAGAAAAGCAAATTAATATTCGCTTTCCTAACACTAAACCGCCTCTCCGCCAATCAGGTGCTTGGATCTGTTACCCATCACCTGATTGGCTGAAATGATCAGGCATCCAATCATAGCAGAGGATGGGAAGAGAGGATGGGAGAAGACAGGAGCTGTCCCACCACCACCGAGACAGAGTAAGTACAGATGGAGGGCGGCGGCACACTGGCAGCATTTGATATGGCACAGTGGCTGCGTTTGATGGGGCACAGTGAGGCTGCATTTGATGGGGCACCATGAGGCTGTGGGCACAGTGAGGCTGCATTTGATGGGCACAGTGAGGCTGCATTTGATGGGTACAGTGAGGCTGCATTCGCTGGGCACAGTGAGGCTGCATTCGCTGGGCACAGTGGCTGCATTTGATGGGGCACTGTGGCTGCATATGATGGGCACAGTGGCTGTATATGATGGGCACAGTGGCTGGATTCAATGCTGCACAGTGGTTGCATTCAATAGGGCACAGTGGCTGCATAAGATGGGCACAGTGGCTGTATTTAATGGGGCACAGTGGCAACATTTGATGGCACAGTTGGCACAGTGACAGCATTTGGTATGGCACAGTGGCTGCATTTGATGGTCACAGTGGCTGCATTTGATGGTCACAGTGGCTGCATATGATGGGCACAGTGGCTTCATTCGATGCTGCACAGTGGCTGCATTCGATGGGGCATAGTGGCTGCATTCGATGGGGCACAGTGGCTGTGTTTGATGGCACAGTGGCAGCATTTGATGCCACAGTTGGCACGGTGACAGCATTTGATATGGCACAGTGGCTGCCTTTGATGGGCACAGTGGCTGCCTTTGATGGGCACAGTGGCTGCCTTTGATGGGCACAGTGGCTGCCTTTGATGGGCACAGTGGCTGCATTCGATGGGGCACAGTGGCTGCATTTGATGGCACAGTGGCTGCGTTTGATGGCACAGTGGCTGCGTTTGATGGCACAGTGGCTGCATTCATTGGGCACAGTGGCTGCATTCGATGGGCACAGTGGCTGCATTCGATGGGCACAGTGGCTGCGTTTGATGGCACAGTGGCTGCGTTTGATGGGCAAGGTGGCTGCAATTGATGGGCAAGGTGGCTGCAATTGATGGGCACAGTGGCTGCATTCGATTGGCACAGTGGCTGCGTTTGATGGCACAGTGGCTGCGTTTGATGGTACAGTGGTGGTAATTGATGGGCACAGTGGCTGCATTTGATGGGCACAGCGGCTGCGTTTGATGGGCACAGCGGCTGCGTTTGATGGGCACAGCGGCTGCGTTTGATGGCACAGTGGCTGAGATTGATGGTACAGTGAGGCTGCAATTGATGTGGTTTTTTTTTAGAATTTTTCAGTTTGTTTGCACCCCCCCAAAAAAATTTTGGGCACTAGCCGCTACTGCCAGCCAGCAATGATCTCTGACCGAGAGAAGCTGTCTGCGGTAGGCAGTGCGCAAAGGCATGGCCGACTGGCAGCCATTTTGCTTTTTTGGAAAGGGTCTAATTGCCCTTCCTGTAGGTCTCTAATTAGGTGGGTGGACACAAGAATTAACCCACCCACCTCCTTAGTTATAAAGAGTCTTTCAGGACTCGGGCTGTCAGCAGTGTTCAGCCATGCCCTGCAGGATTCCTCTGGTACTGCTTAGTGGTAGGTTAAAAAAAAAAGAAAAAAAGGGGGAGTAAACAAGAAAAAAAAGAAAAGAAAGGGAAAGAAAAGGGGGTAGGGTATAAATGTGTGTATGCATGGGTGTAGCATAAGGGGTTGCAGGGATCACAATCACAACCCGGTCCCTAGCTCCCAGCGGCCCCTGCAGCCTCCCTGTCATATTATCATATCCTCCACGAAGTCCAGCTCCAATATGCCCTAGGGCCCCATAGCCATGCTCAAGTACTGGGCTTCCACTTTGCCTTCCACAGTCCACACCCCTCTGGCTGGGAAGAAGCTGTGAGCCACTTCCTGAATGGAGAGGAGCACAGGGTGAGAATAGCCCAGGATGGGTAAGTGTCTGTGCTGTGTGCTGGCAACATGGAATGGTAACCGTGTTAAGAGGAGGAGAGTGCCATCCTGTAGCCACGATGGGACCGATGTCACTCGTGAGGTAAGACACCGCTCGGTGTCTGCTAGCCACTAGCTGGCATTCTCTGTACCCACCCGGGGATGTCTGCTTACCCCACTTCCCTGACAACTGGGAAAAAGACACGCACCACTGGGAGATGACCTTCCCCCAACACCTGCCAACACTGACAGAGAAACCTTCAGAAATTGCTAAAACAAATCCCTTAACGGCCCCTGAGGGGCTGCAGGCTCCAGATTTCGCTTTGCCTCCCCAGATCTAAGTTGCACCGCCCCCAAGCCTCCTGACCACCCCCTCCACCCTGGATGCTATGTTCCCGCTACTGAGCTTCTTTCCCAATACAGCACTCTATACTGCTCCTCCTCCAGGGCTGAAATCACATTCCTTTACAACACAGCCAGTCAGCCATGATCTGCATAGGGTGTATCTGCCTACTGCAACTACACTGCCGTTCCGACCAGGGCATTTCACACATCAGACAGCAAAATAAAAGCCAGATTACACCATGTGAAGGCTGGTGGACTGTGTGTAATGTGATTTTAGCCTTGTGTATTGTGGGGGGAGTTGTTTACAGTGCTGGAATGGGAAGGAAGCTCTGCCAAATGACCTGCCTGTCCTCTGATTCTCCAGGGGTGATCCCTGTCCTCTGATTTTCCAGGGATGATCCCTGTCCTCTAATGTAAGGAGGAACTCAAAACTCTTAAGCCACTTTGAGCATCTTGCGGTGTGTGTATCTGCACACACGGTGGAAGTGGTGGGTGGTAGTGGGGGGCCCAGGTCAACTTTTGCATCGGGGCCCACAAGCTCAAGCTACGCCTCTGTATGTGTGTGTGTATATATATATATATATATATACATGTATTCGGAGTCAACTCTTATTGAATCTTGTAGTTCTTTCTATCTCTTGCTATATTTCCACAGCTGAAAAAAAAGAGTGCACATTGCGGTCTAATGAAGATTCCTTTCATCACAGCCCTGTCCACTACAAAAGGTCCAGAATGTCCTCAGACACCATGATGATTACACCCCAGACCACAGGTCCCGTTCCTCACGCCATAGGTCAACAGAGAGGTCGAGATCCAGAAGACTATATCGTTCACCCTCTCCTCCAACTTATGCAAGAAAGAAGTGCTGGGCATTTGGGACTACACTACTACCGGACAAGCTGGTCTGTAAGGACCGTTTCAGGGACTATGCAGACAACCGCGAGCTGGAGAGTCAAAAGGTTGTTGACCTGCTTAAGCGGATAATGAAGGACTCCTTTTTGGAGTTAGTGGCCTTAGTTCCCCCTCAGCCAGTCCCACAAGCATCCCAGGTGCAGGATGTGGACCCCAATACTCCAGGTCCATCAGCAATGAGCACTCCCCTGCCTCCGTCAGGCCGACCAGCTAGGCATTCATTACATGAAGGTCTCTCGAAGGACTCTTCACAGGAATCAGATTCTTCTGGGTTCAGTTATGCTCTGGGGAAACCTTTCATCCAGGCAGTCAAGACCGCAATTGCCTGGGAGGACCCCGAGGAACAACCTCAAAAATCCAAGAGGTATTTTCCATTCCTTAAAAGGAAACAGATTGTCTCTCCTTTAATGGGCAAGATCCGAGAAATCATCGAAAACTAATGGACAAAGACGGATAAGAGATTTACCTTGGGTCGGCTTAACAAGTTGTATCCAGAGTCAGAAACACAGTCGCTGAACCCCATACTGGTAGTAGATGCAGCGGTAGTACGCCTTGCAAAAAATATTGCTCTCCCGATGGACACCGCGTCCTTCAAGGACCCAATTGACCTAGATCTTAAAAGACGCTACTTAGCCACAGGAGCAGCTTGTAAACCAGCTATCGCCCTCACTTCTGTGTCAAACGCCATTAGAGTCTGGACGGAAAACATTGAAACGGCCTTATGCCAGGATGTCCCCAAGGACGACATAATTAAGGTTTTGGAAGAACTTAAATTGTTGGCAGACTTTGTCAGGGAGGCAACCATTGACACAATTCGGTGTTCAGCAAGATCCATGCTGCATTCAGTTATGGCAAAGAGGGTCTTGTGGCTGAAACCCTGGACGGCTAATCTAGCTTTGAAGCAGAACTGGTGCAAAATCCCATTTGATGGGAAGGCACTGTTCAGAAGGCACTGTTGGATAAAACTATCTCCAGGGAGTCAAGGGGGTAAATCTGGCATGCCCCTACAAGACAGAAGGGTGTGAAGGTCCAGAGTCTATTTGTCTAGATTCCGTCAGTCGAATTCAAGGTATTTTAGGCAGTCAAGGCAGTTCAAAGACAACAGAAGGCCTTGGAAGGGAACTCAGGCATCCTTTTTGAACACCCGGAAGAATAAGACTCTTACTACTCCACAGGAGCAAAAGCTCTTTTTGATGCCAGGTTAGCCCAGACACTCCCTGTAGGGGCCAAACTAAGATTTTATGTTCCGGTCTGGCTTTCCCATTGCCAGGACCCCTGGGTTCTGTCAACAATCCAGTGGGGGGCACTTTTGGAATTTTCTCATCTTCCTCCTCAGACATCTTTCAAAAGAACAGAGGTTGCAACCTCTCCACTAAAGGCCCTGGCACTACACAATTTATGACATCACAACAGCTTCAGGGGGCCCTGTTTCTGGTGCGAAAAAGGACAGGTGGGTGGATGCCTGTGATAGACCTAAAGAGGCTCAACCAGTACATCCACCTTGAGAGTTTCGAGATGGAATCTCTGCAGACGTTCATTCAGGCAGTCCAGCAACTAGATTGGATGATCTCAGTCGATCTGCAGGATGCTTATCTGCTCGTCCCAATTCTTCCTGCATTCCAGAAGTACTTAAGGTTTGCAGTGGGACAGATTCACCTACAGTTTCAGGCCCTGCCTTTCGGTCTGTGCACCTCTACCCGAGTATTCACTAAAATACTAATATCCGCTCTCGCCCCACTGCGGGAGAAGGGCTTAAGGTTATACCATTATATCCTCCTCATGGCAAGCAATCCAGATCAGCTGATATACCACCAAGAGATACTGCTGTAGTCCCTGATGGAACTGGGCTGGCTTATAAACTTCGACAAGAGTCAACTAGTGCCGACACAGCAGATGGTGTACCTGGGCGCAAAGTTCAACACGCAACAAGGGACAGTGTCATTACCACCTCTGAAAGCGAGGATCGTCATTCAGAGGATGGTCAAGGTCATCCGGAACCCACATCTGACAGCTTCACAATGCCTGAGCCTCATTGGCACAATGTACTCATGCATACCCATAATTCCTTGGGCCCATTGGCACTTAAGGTATTTCCAGGCAGGTTTCTTGGCGCAGTGGAGGAGACAATGACTCTCTCAGACGATCCTACTGACGGGAGTAATGTGCAGGAGTCTACACTGGGGACAGTTCCAGACAATCTTTCCAAACCTCGTCACCTGGGCTCCCTCTCCTGGACTATAGTTACATCTGACGCAAGTGGACAAGGCTGGGGAGCCCATTGTGGGGACACCAGAATACTGGGAAGATGGTCTTGTCCCACCCAGGGAATGGTATCCAGTATCTTTGAGATGAGAGCAGCATTCCTAGCGCTGACTTCATTGGCATCTCAAGTCAGAGGGCAGAGAGCACTGCAAAGCCTGGACAACAGGGCAACAGTCGCATATCTGCAAAAGTAAGGAGGCACTCGCAGCAGAACACTTCTCAGGGAGGTAGAGCCAATTATGCTCTGGGCAGAGAAGACACGCTGTCAAACTTCCTGGACAACAATGAGTGGGCCCTTCATCCCCATATTTTCCATCAGATTGCCAGCCTTTGGGATCCCCCTCAGTTGGATCTGTTCACCACTGTCAAATACCTGGTAGGAAGAGTCTGGTATGCAGGAAAAGGCTTCTTTTATTCCTCTGACTTGGGGCTCCTAATTGAGCAGACAGGTGGCGCAGGAGCGCAGAGTCGCATGAGGGCCAGTAGTCGTGCTAGCTGCTGGGCTTCCGGTTGAGTGGTGTGCCAGATGACAGTGGATGCAGGTATGCTGTGGATGCAGGACAGCGGATGCAGGCAAGCTGTAGATATGGGAAAGCGGATGCAGGTATGCTGTGGATTCAGGTCAGTGGTGTCGGAGATATACAGGCTGAAAGCAGAAGACTGGGGCAGGGTCTGACAGTCCGGGTCATATACAGTGTGGTCAGACAAGGTACAGATGCGGAGACTGGAGAGTAGTCAAAGTTCAAGCCGGGGTCTATGTAGGTGGAGAGCAGGAATAGTCAAAGCAAGCCGGATAGGTAACTGGAATCAGATACAGATAAACAGGATAGAGGACACTAACGGGAACGCTGTAGATAAGACAGCACTGGATCTGTGTACTGATCTGGCTTAAATAGCCCATTTGGCGCCCTCTGTCACAGGATGTACCACACGCGCTAATGAGCATGCGCATAACCATTCACCTGCTAACACAGCTTCCCTAAGATAAGTTTGGGGAACAGGAGTTAGCCTGCAGGGAACAGAAGTTGGCCCCCGGGGAACAGGAGTTAGCCTGCGGGAAACATTTCTTCCTCTAGTAAACCTTTCATGACAGCCACTCCGGAGAATGCCAAACTAACCAGGCTCTTCTCTCGCCTCCCACAGCCATAAGCAGAGGCAGTGGATGCACTGTCATGCCCCTGGAGGTTCACCACTGCATATGCCTTTCCTCCTCGACCACTAATATTCAAGTTCCTCCTGAGGCTCCTCAGAGAGTCAGTCCAAGTGGTGGCAGTTCTACCGTATTGGATGAAGAGACCCTGGTTCCCTCTAGCTAAACACCTCAGTGTGAGCTCTCCAATCAGGATCCCTCCTTTTCCTCAACTTCTGTCTCAGGGCAGACTAACTCATCCAAACCCTCAGAAGTTGAAACTTCAAATCTGGAAGTAGAGGCGAAGGTTCGAGGCCCTAGGTTGTTCCCCAGGGATCATATCCACCCTTCTAAGAGCCAGAAAACATGCAACAACTGCAGTATATACAAGGATCTGGGACAAGTTTTTGTCATTTGCTGCCGGGAATGAATTTAATCCAATCTTCCCCTCTACGTCCAATATTCTGCGATTTCTTTAGACGGGTCTTGATCTAGGACTTGGCCTGAGCTCCCTCAAGGTGCAGGTAGCAGCAATTTCTGCTGCAACAAATAAAAATTGTGCAGAGGATCCTTTGGTGGTCACTTTCCTCAGAGGAGTGTTAAAGATTCGCCCACCTGTCAGGCGCTCATTGCCTAAGTGGGATCTGTCCATAGTCCTTGAAGTTCTGTCTGGCCATCCATTCACTCCAGTGGAACAGGTATCGATATGGAAACTAACGCTGAAGACTGCTTTGCTTTTGGCCATTAGATCCGGCAGAAGAATCTCGGAGATTCAATCTTTAGGGATAGGTGACGACCATATCTCCTTTTTCCCAGACAGAGTGGAATTCATACCTAAAGTCGCTACTTCAAGCCACCTGTTGGAACCCTGGGCAATACCAGTATTTACAGATGCAGATTCAGAGCCCTGTCACGAGCTGGACATCTTCAGAGTGCTCAGGGCCTACTTAGAAGCCACCAGATCCTTCAGAAACTTTGAGAGACTATTCATTGTACCATTTGGTAAATACAGAGGTAAAGGAGCTTCCATCAGAACTCTGGCATCTTGGGTTGTAAAGTTGATTCAGATGGCCTACAGGGCAAAGAATATTGAGCCTATGTCCAGAGTGAATGCTCATTCTATGAGGGCAGTCTCAACTCTTTGGGCAGCAAGGGCTATTTGGAGAAAGTTTGCACGACCTGGTCTTCTCGTCATACGTTTCTCAGACACTACCATATTCATCTGGGGGCTCTCACGACTGTAGTGTTTGGAAGGAGGACAGTTCAGGCTGCAATGTCCTTTTCTAATTAAAATACTTATTATTGGCATTATCCCACCAGTGTCAGCTAGTTATTTATCATCTGTATGCTGCCATGGAGGCACCAGGAAAATGGAAAATTGTATCATACTTACTGTAATTTTACTTTCCTGGTGCTTATCCATGGCAGCATACACCCCCACTCTCGGTATTCTATGTTACGAAGAATGCTGGAGGGACTGTGTCCTTAATTTATGCTATTCACTAGTCCTGTGGGAGGAATAGAGGCGGAGCTCTATCATCTGTATACTGCCATGAATAGGCACCAGGAAAGAAAAATTACTGTAAGTATGATGCAAGGCCTATGTTTTCATTCAGCTTTGCTGAAAACATTCTGTTCCTGGTCACCACTAGAGGGTGCTGTTAGGACACCAGTGGCCTTCTTGCCTATTTTGCATTGAACTAAAAGCTAAATGGTAAACCTGCTTCCCGAGAACAGGGCTTTTTCAGTAAAAGTGATCAGTCATACTGACATTTTCAGACACTGCTGGCACAAAAACAAATGCAAATTTTTTTAGGGAAAGTGTAATTATACCTTCTTTTCCATAACTACTATTTTGTTAAAGCATTCTCAGTAGAATGAATTATGTCCTTGTTGTTTTTTCAATGTACGCAATGTTATTTCCAACAGTTTCCAACCTCCTGTTTCCCCAAGTACTGCTGTTTTCCAAGCAAGCATAGCCAATTCCATCTCCACTGCTATTGTTGGTTTTGCTGTGGCTTTTTCTGTGGCTCAGGTGTATGCAGTGAAGCACAATTATACCATTGATGGTAACCAAGTAAGACACAAAATCATATATGCAAATCAATTATATATATTTAAATAATTATTTAATTAAATATATATTTCAAATCAATTCCCTTTACAGTGTTTATTTATAACCTGAAAACAAATGCACATGTTTTGTCTGTTCTGTTGTAGGAATTAATAGCATTTGGATTGTGTAACGTAGTATGTGGCGCATTCAAAGGCTTTGTAGCAAGCACTTCGTTAGCCAGGTCATCAGTGCAAGAGAGCTCAGGAGGCAAAACCCAGGTATGTATCTCTTTATCAAACTTACTTACTTATTTACTTATACCATACCTCCCAACTTTTTGAGATAGGAAAGAGTGACACCTATTAGCAGAAGTATGTAGGCATAGGATCCACCCCCTGCCATGCCCCCTTAAAGTAGAATTGTAAAAAATAAAAAGGATTGGTTAAACCCACTAGAGTTTTTTTACCACTACTATTTCTTTATATTGGCTTTTGGAATTTACAAATGCAGCAATTTAGTATTTGAATGAAAGGTTTAGCACTGTTATGCCCCGTACACACGGTCGGATTTTCCGACGGAAAATGTGTGATTAGGACCTTGTTCTCAGAAATTCCAACCGTGTGTAGGCTCCATCACACATTTTCCATCGGATTTTCCAACACACAAAGTTTGAGAGCAGACTATAAAATTTTCCGACAACAAAATCCGTTGTCGGAAATTCCGATCGTGTGTACACAAATCCGACGGACAAAGTGCCACGCATGCTCAGAATAAATAAAGAGATGAAAGCTATTGGCCACTGCCCCGTTTATAGTCCCGACGTACGTGTTTTACGTCACCGCGTTTAGAACGATCAGATTTTCCGACAACTTTGTGTGACCGTGTGTATGCAAGACAAGTTTGAGCCAACATCCATTGGAAAAAATCCTAGGATTTTGTTGTCGGAATGTCCGAACAAAGTCTGACCGTGTGTACGGGGCATTAAACTTTTTTTGATAGATAAGTAGTGCATTTTATATACAACTATATACTGTAGATCAGACCAAAATGAGGGACAAATGAAAAGAAAAGAGGGACAGGGGGACTTGTGGTTGTGCCGTTGATCTCAATGGTAAAGTCATGGGGAGGGGATCGGGGAGGAGGACATATTACAAGCTCAGTTTTAGAAAGATTGAGCTTGAGGAAGTGGTGTGTGATGCGTGAGGAGATTGAGGTGCTGAGTTGAAGATTCGAAAGATAGATCTGGGTGTCATCGGCATAGAGGCGGTATTTGAAGCCATGAGAGGTTATCAACTGGCCCATGGAAGAGGTATAGAGAGAGAATAGGAGGGGCCCAAGGACAGAGCCTTGGGGTACCCCAACAGAAAGAGGAGTGGAGGAATTGTTGTATGTAACAATGAAAGTGCGCTGAGATAGGTAGGAGGAGAACCAGGAAAGAGCAGAGTCACGGAGGCCAAGGGAGTGGAGTCTTTGAGGAGGAGTGGGTGGTCAACTGTCAAAGGCAGCAGAAAGGTCTAAGAGTATGAGTATGGAGTACTGGCCATTGGTTTTAGCAGTTAGAAGGTCGTTGGTGAGTTTTAGTAGGGCAGTTTCAGTGGAATGTTGTGGGCAGAAGCTGGACTGTAGGGGATCGAGAAGGTTGTTGTCAGTGAGGTAGCAACTCATACGGTTGTAGACAAGGCGTTCAAGAAGCTTGGAGGCAAACGGGAGCATGGAAGTCAGTCTTAAGTTATTCAAACAGATGGGGTCCAGTGAAGGTTTTTTTAAGTATCGGGCTAACCAGTGCATGTTTGAGCGGGGAGGGAAAGGTGCCGGAAGAGAGGGAAAGGTTGAAGATGTGGGTTAGAGAGTTTAGGATAGAGCAGGAAGGTAGTTGCAGTAGTTGCGAGGGGACAGGGTCCAGGGGACAGGTGGTGGGGTGGGCTGTGGAAAGAAGTTTGACAACTTCCTCAGAGCTAACAGGATTGAAGGAGGAAAGTGTTCAGTGTGGTGTTGGACTTGGTGTGTTGGTTGGTGGAGGAAGCTGTATGCTGGATATCTCATGACGAATTGTGCCAATTTTGTAGTCAAATTTGAAGTGATTTCCTGGGCAGTAAGTAAGTTGGTGGTTTGCCAGGGTTGTAGCAGGCGAGGCCTGGTTAAAGGAAACCTAACATGAAACAGAGGCTGGCACTGCTGTTTTTTTCTGAAAATGCTAGCTGTTTGGTTGGCATACTGACTGCATTGTTCTGATTCAGTGGAGGTATACATACATGTTTTAGGTCAGAATGTATTAAAGATAGTGGGTTAGCATAACACCAACTAACTAGCATTCCCAGGAAGAGGTTAAAAATAAAAGGGCTTATAGTTCACTATTCAGACCTAGCCCCCCCCCTTTCCCAAACACACACAAATTCACAGGAATCTACTAAGGGGTATGGGGTATTATAAGTAAAGTGTAATATGCTATATTGCAGGTGCTTAGGAAACATTATGTTACCTTTTCTCCACCTGTTTTAGGCTGGGTTCCCACTATTGCAATAATAGACATTACATGTGATTCGCACTGCATTGCTGTGCAGATCATATGTGATGTCTGTGCCAGTTTGTATGGTTGAATGTGCATTGCATTCGGACCAAAATGGTGCAGGACCCTTTTTATGGTACGCACTGGAAAAGGATCACATGGGTGTTCACACCTATGTCATCCAATTCCTGTACCATTTCACAGTTCACACTGTGATCTGCTGACCCATCTGGGGGTGTCATTAACTTTACATTGACACCCGCAGCAGTTTGCAGATGTCAGTGTGAACCGCCAGCAATTTAGGTGCGGTGCAGGAACCCACACAGGAATCGCAGGGTTTCCCACATCACACCAGTGAGAACCCAGCCTGAACCTCTAAAAGTCTTCACCACTGTGCTGTAAGCACACAAATAGCACATGATTTTTGGGTGGCTGATTAGGTCATATTCTGCAGGTAGTACTGCCCACCGAACACTACAGGGGATTTTTTTTGTCATACTATGATACAAAGCATCACAGCCTGGCATGTGTATACCTCCATATACAAAACAATTTATCAAAATTTTTTTCCTTATATCCAATATTTACTATAATCTGTTTCAAGGACTAGCTTCACGTTCTAATGCATATCAGGCCTGATATGTGTATTACTACTCTCTAAGAATAAGGATATGGGTATACTCTGATAGGTGTAAATATACATAAGAGGAAGCATGTCAGACCTGGTATGCATTAGAATGCATACCTCCACATAGCTGCTTTTGCAACTTAGGAGGCCATTGGCCATTGAGGGAAATGGTAGGTTGTAATCAATGCAGCACATGCTGTAACCAGTACATAGATTTCAGCACTTTATTTACTTCTCTAACCCCTCTCCCAACTCCTTGGGTGGGGGCGCAGTTTGCCATTTTCGACCTGGGCACTAGTTGACCTTGTCCCGCCATTGATTGTGGGTTCAGTGTAAGCATTGGAATTTGAACAATCTCTGGTGTCCTGGTAAAGAGCAGGTTTAGGAATCCCTATTTCACACAGCTTGGTATTAAATTGCCACAATTTTAACAAATGACTGTAAAACGCCTGAATTTTCTAACACTGATTATTAGGCATCAGCAGCATAGATATAAAATACAAAAGAGGGTTCTATAATGTTTAAGTTTTTTTAAAGACCTGGCTTTGTATGTAAAAGGATCACTTTTAAACTCCTGATCTGTAAAATGTATGCAGAGGCATAACTTTCAAAATGAGTTCAATCTAAATTACATTCATATTTGTACAGATTGCTGGGATACTATCAGGTGTAATAGTTTTGATAGTAACACTCGCTCTCGGATATCTTTTGGAAACTCTACCAAAGGTAATGTACATGTTTTTCTTATTATAAACTTGTAAGCCTAGGTTCGCACTGTGAAACACATGTGAATTACACAGGAATTGCACCTCATTCCTGTGCAAATCAAATGCGATTCCATGCGGTGTGATTTGAGCCCATTCATTTTTGATGGCTCAAATCGCACCATATCCAAATCAAAAAGGTTCAGGCACATTTCTGTGATCCGGGTCAGGCAAGCACATTGCCTTTGCGCCCTGCTTTTGGGGTGTCATTAACTTTGAGTTGACAAAAAGGGGGGGGGAGATAGTGATAGAAAACACTATTAAGAAGTAGGCACCTGTAACCAGGCAGTTTGATTCAATTATTTTATTTAGAAAATTGTATAAATGGCAAAATTCCAATTTAGATCACCTTCATACTGTAGAAAAGATAAAACATACAAAAACATTTATTAAAAAGACAATCCGGATTGTTATCCCACATGCTGGAAACTCTATGATATAATTAAATATCTAATGATGGAAGATTCTGGAAATTTCTATCGGGATATAAAGTGCACACAGTCGAAAGTACAAGGCTATATAGCAATTCTACTAATTTATGGAAAAAGGACACACAAAAAAATGCAATCAATTGTCAAAGGATATCTTATGATATATGTGCAGCCACAGTTTAGGTGTAGAGCAAATCCTGATTAAACACATATCTTGAGGAATTGCGGTAACTTTTCAAGTGTGACAAAATTAGATCTCCAATCAATCGTGTATGCTACGGTTGGTCACACAGTATTATTGGGCAGTGTTCAGTAAAAACAATAATTGGATGATTGTGTGAAATCACAATGGATGTTAATCTGGTGTGTTTTGTTCAAACAACACCGAAAATGAAATACACCTTGAGATAAAGTACAGAGGAAAGAGAGTGGTAAGTCCCTAATATAAAGAAGTATCCACTGCTGGTGATACTCTTATTTTTGTTTTTAGAAACAACCAATTTCTCTGTATATAAAATGACAAGTGTCCAAAATATCCATATATGTATCCACTTCACAGCCACTGTAATGTCATGCTAATTATGTCATCATTGTTGCAGAAAAAACATTATTATTATTATTATTATTATTATTGTTATTTTTGGCATGTCTGTGAGCCAATTGGTTGGATTTTCTCATTTATATTCTGAATGAACCAGGATATCATTCAGATTAGGTGCTCTACGTGCTACCATTAAAGGTCTTGGTCCTACTATCTGTGAGATGGAAGGGTTAGCAGTAAGAATATGCCAATGTTTCTGTAAAGTAGATCTCAAATTGCCCCATTGTTTTCCAAATTTAGTTATTAATCTTGTACTAGTAGGGATTTCCTTTCCTTTTTTTATTTTTAATCTCTGTCTGTTTCTATGGCTCGCTTCTTTGCCCTTCGCAATACTCTAAGAATAATCTCTTTCTCTGAAGCGTATATACATCTAAGTTGCTTCTTTTCAAAATTGATTGATATCAGAACAGTTTTTCTTCTGATTCGAAGAAACTGACCGATTGGGATGCCATTTTTCAGGGGAATTGGATGGTGACTTTCTGCATGAAGAAGTGTATTCGCTGCTGTTTCCTTCCTAAATGTTCGTGTAACCAAGTGGTTTCCTTCAACCACAATATTTAAATCCAGGAAGGAAATGTCTTTAGTATCAAAAGTAAATGTTTAATATTTTTGTTGTTGTTTAAATGTTTAATAAATTCTATTAATTGGATTTCAGTTCCCCTCCAAACAATCAAAATGTCATCGATGTACCTTAGCCATTGTAAGACCTGGCCAGGGTACATCAGCGTAGAATAGACATCCATCTCTTCCCATAACCCCAGGTGTAAATAGGCATATGCTGGGGCCCAGGGAGCTCCCATGGAGGTCCCACAAATCTGTTGGTAATTACCTTCAAATAATTGGAAATAATTGTTATTTAGTAGAAAGTCTAGGAGCTCCAATATGAACTCATTCTGGTTCTTCATTTCGAGATAATGTGTTTCCAAGAAATGTGCCACTGCTTTTATTTCCCAGTTACTCGGGATGGGTGTGTACAACGATTCCACATCCACCCCGACTAATATGGCTCCCCTTGGGATTTCAATCTTTTCAATTTTTGTTAGAAAGTCCCATGTATCTTGTACAAAGGATGGCAAAGTTATGACCATTGCTTTGATCATATCATCTAGGTACCTACCTACAGGTTCTAGTGGACCATTGACAGCCGACACTATGGGCCTTCCCGGTGGACTAGTAGGGTTTTTGTGTACCTTAGGTATAATGTATCATGTAAAAAGTAGGTCTGTTAAAAGTTTCCACTTTTAAAAATTTATATTCATTTTTACATAATAAATTTACCTCGAAGGCCCATAGTAATCGGCTGTTAAATTCACTTACTAAATCACTGAATGGATTAGTTTGCAATTTTTGCTAGGTATCTTTTGTCATGTAGTTGTCTAAATATTATTATTTCATAATTGTTAAGCAAGACAACGTTGCCTCCCTTATCGCTTCTTTTGATGGCAATATTTTTGGCATTGCATAATTCATTTAGGGCTTTTAGATTTGAGATCTGCACTAGTTCTAAGAATACACTAATCCATTTATTTTTATTGATGCATCCTTTTGGATCTAATTATTAGTTCCATTTTCCTTTTCCAGGGATTAGATATCCTCTCCATATCATCTTCAGAGGGATCCTTGCCCTCAGTCTCATCCAACAGTTCAATTTATTCCTGCAAGGATTGTTTTTTCCCTTTCATTCTCAACAGAGCTTAGATTAATTTGTCTCTGTTCATGCATCATCCTCAGTATAATCTTTCTTGCCCATATTGTTGGACTGTGAAAACAAGAGACCCTTCTGAAGTAACCTAATGTGATTTTGATCTAGGTTAAATTCTGAAAGGTTAATTACTTTAAGATCTTGTTTTTGATTAATGTCTATATTTATCACTTTATTTAGCCTTTTTGACTGTGTGTGTCTGTGGGTCGTTCCCTGTATTTTGGTGTGACTTTGTTTAGTGAAGGGGGGGTTTGTCCTGGGGGTCTGTACTAATGGAGGGGGGGTTTGTCCTGGGGGGGTCTGTACTAATGAAGGGAGTGGTGGTTTGTCCTGGGGGGCTCTGTGCTAATGGAGGGGGTGGGGGCTGACCTGGGGGGGTTTGTACTAATGGAGAGGGGGTTGTCCTGGGGGGTTGTACTAATGGAGGGGGAGTTGTCTGGGGGGGGGTTTGTACAAATGGAGGGGGGGTTGACCTGGGGGGGTTTGTACTAATGGAGGGGGGTTGACCTGGGGGGGTTTGTACTAATGGAGGGGGGTTGTCCTGGGGGGTATGTACTAATGGTGGGGGGTTGTCCTGGGGGGGTTTGTACTAATGGAGGGGGGGTTGACCTGGGGGGGTTTGTACTAATAGAGGGGCGTTTGTCCTGGGGAGTCTGTACTAATGGAGGTGGGTTTGTCCTGGGGGGGTCTGTACTAATGAAGGGAGTAGGGTTTGTCCTAGAGGGGGTCTGTACTAAGGGAGGGGGGTTTGTCCTGGGGGGATCTGTACTAATGAAGGGAGGGGGGTTTGTCCTGGGGGGATCTGTACTAATGAAGGGAGGGGGGTTTGTCCTGGTGGGGGTCTGTACTAATGGATGGGGGTTTGTCCTGGGGGGGTCTGTACTAATGGAGGGGGGTGGTTTGTCCTGGGGGGGTCTACACCCAGGAAAGTACACCCAGGGCTCCAGAGGGAGAGGGCAGTGCTGAGGGAAAACCATTAGACAGAACCCCGCTGCCCTGCACCACCAGAGGGAAAGCCACACAGCTTGGCGCCATCCCTGGCGGAGAAAGGAATGGAGTCATTGCAGGAATACAGATCTGGGTGCTACCCAGCAGAGTCGCCACGGGCAATTCAAAGTGAGCTGACTCCTGATCAGGGGAACCATTGCTGTATCGCTGGGTCAGGTGAGAGGGCCGATCGGCCATTATCTACTAATGTCCATAGGAACTGCAGTCTCTGACCGTCTCCTGTACTATGATTGCAGTCTCTGACCATCTCTTGTATCATGTCTGCAGTCTTTGACCGTATTATGTCTGGGGGCTCTTTCTGGTGGTGTGGGGGGGCGGCATTGAAGGGCCCGGCCTTGGGGCAGCGAAAGGAGTAAATCCGGGCCTGATTGCCACAATCAAAAATAAAATAAATGAAGATAAAAAGGAAGTGCACTTCACTGTACAGCTGCTAAAGAAATCAGTGACCAATTGTGATGAGTGATAAATAAGCAAAGGTTAATACATGCTAGCATAAATGGACACAGCTGCCAGCAAAACTGAGAATGAGTGATTAGAATGCAAATATGAAAGTGAGCATAAAGATAAGGATTATAAAAAAATTTGATCATCAAAAGGGTTAATGGGGGGGGAAAGAATCTCAGTTCCCCCTACCAACCAGAATACCAAAATCCGTGGAAAGGGAGAGGGAAGCCAAACAAATCCCATAGAGTGCAAACCAACACGTAAAGACAAACCAAAATCATAAAAAAGTAAAAGTTATAGTAATAATAAATACAATTTCCTGTTACAGACCCAGGCAAATAATCTATTTCACTGCTGTATGTCTGCTACCCCACTGCAATCCATCCTGGGTAAGCTCCTCTGTTGAATGATGTCAGAATCTTACCCAGGTGGATGATGGTGATAGGTCACTCTGGCCTTAACATTGTCACATAGGGGGTCACATGTTTTCCCATACAGGCATGTGTCATGGTTATGCAGTAATCTTTCTCTGTCAGCTTACCTTCTCCTCATGTGTTCAGACTAAGAGGCCAGCCTCTCACACCTGGCTGGTTTTATAACCTCTCCTCTAAGCATGGCCCCACCCTAGGCCCTATCAGGGAACCCCATGTTAACCTGTGCACTGCAAGCCAGCGGTGCTGATAATAAATTGTGTGTTAGCTTTCATGTGTACTTGCTGTGTTTCCTACGTCTGATTCCAGTTACCGACTTTGGCATGTTCTCAACTATTCCTATTCGTGTCCCCAAACATCCCTGTTTGCCTGTGACCCTGAACCTTGGCATGATCTCTGTTGTCCTTGTCTGCTTGTGGCCCTGACCTTGGCTTATCCCTTCTTCTCCTGTAGTCTACCATGAGTGTGAGCTGTGAGACCCTGGGGGCCGTGACCTGGAGCCAGACTGCAGCGCAGTCCATCCTCACCACTGAAGGCTCTGATGAACACCTGCTGGCTCTTAGACTCCGCACTCTGAGGAATCTTTGCTCTAGCTCCCAGTGGGATCTGTGTTAGTGATCCAGTAGACCTGCTTCCTGATCTGTTGCAGGGCTTAGTTTGCAGACTTGAGACCCAGGAATTGCATCAGACCCAGGTGATGCGATTCCTTCAGGATTTGGCATCCCGTTTTGAACAGGTTCAGGCCTCATTAGGACCCCCGGTTCAACAACCACAACCTCAACCGCTATCTGTTGCTGCACCTATCACACCAGTCTCAGCCACACATTCATTACATCTGCCAGCTCCGGCCCATTTCTCTGGGGACTCAAAGGCCTGCAGGGGGTTCCTTAGCCAGTGCACAATTAATTTTGAGCTTCAGCCCTAAAACTTCCTGTCCGATCGGGCAAAGGCATCCTATATTGTATCCTTCCTGTCCGGCGAGGCATTAGCCTGGGCTGCCCCTCTGTGGGAACTGAATGATCCAGTGGTTTCTAGCCTGTCTGATTTCTTGAAACTTTTTCAGAATATCTTCGAGGAACTGGGTCGTGTCTCCTCAGCGGCCAGTGCCCTTTTATGTCTCCGTCAAGAGTCTGCTTCTGTGGGACAGTACGCTCTTCATTTTCGTACTTTGACTGCTGAGCTGAGTTGAAATCATGAGGCCCTAGTTGCAACCTTTTTACATGGCCTCTCTGACAGAGTGAAGGATGAATTAGCAGGAAGATCTCTCCCTGCTGATCTGGATGGTGTCATCACCTTGTGTAACCAGATCGATATTCGCTTTCAGGAGAGGGCCCTGGAAAAAAGATGGCAGGACTCCCTGCTCTTTAGGCAGCCTGATCTCCATGTCTCTTCTCCTCATTCCGAGGAGCACCTCCCGCCTGCTGAGGAACCTATGCAGCTGGGCCGGACCAAGTTATCCCCCGAAGAACGCACTAGGCGCAGAACTCTGGGCCTGTGCCTCTACTGTGGCGTCAAAGGTTATTTTCTTGATGCTTGTTCTCTTCGTCCGGAAAAAACGCTCAGGGCTAATACATCTGATAGGTGGAGTATTGGACCCTGAAATATCACCTTCTCGTCTTCTCCTTTCTGTGTTCCTTCATGTTGGTGCTTCCCCTCGCTCGGTCTCAGCATATCTGGATTCCGGAGCCGCTGGCAATTTCATTGACTGGGGAACTGCATCTTCCATGAGACTTACCCTTTTGCCCCTTACAACACCATTGGTGGTCTTGGCGATTGATGGCACTGTTCTCCCAGGGGGCTCTATCCATTTCCAGACCCTCCCTGTTAAGATGTCGGTAGGGACACTCCACCAGGAGTGGATATCCTTCCTTGTCTTACCTAAGGCTTCATCTCCTATCATATTAGGTCTTCCATGGTTACGGCTCTATTCTCCACATGTTGACTGGACTGCTGGACAGATCTTGACTTGGGGTTCCTCCTGTTCCTCCTCCTGCCTACTCAAGGTTACCCCAAAAGAGAAACTTCCTGTTGCCACCATCCCAGCATCTTCTGCTCTTCCCGCTGCATATAGCGATTTCTGGAATGTCTCCTGCAATAGTCGGGCTGAGGCACTCTGGATGAGGAACCCACCTGTGAACTTGAGTCGATCATTCACTCCAGTTTGCATGGCCATTTACCTTTGCCTGTCCCTGGACCCCCTTGGACGCACACCCAGGCTGACTCATCCATCAGTTCCGCGGTTGCTACGCCCTGTGATGCGATTCTGGTGGTCGCTGCACCTGGCAATGCTGTTCAGTCGGCCTCTTCACCAGTTCAGCCTATGCCCAGTGATCTTCCTGCTTCTTATTCAGGACTTTCTGTAACCTGGCCTCACCCTACTACTACTACGTCCATTCAAACTTGTCTAAGAGGCTCAATCCATCCTTTGGATAAACTGCCTCATTCGGCCAGGTGGGGTTTTCAAACTTTTTCTGGGCTCTCTGCATTCTGCTTGTGTTTCAGCTATCCAGCTTGACTTCTGTGACACATAACTTTCTAACCAACCTGGTCTCAGGGATCCACTGACTTCTGCCCAGTCTGATGATCCTGTGCTGGATGTCCAGCTCATCTTTAAGGGTCCCGGGGACCCTGCTCAGACTCCTGATGGTCTTCTTATGCCCTTACCCATTCCTAAGAAGCCTTTAGCCCTCAATAAGTCCTCTCGTCCTCTCCCTACCTCGGTTTCGGTCTCTGAGGATAATCTAAAGTATGAGGTTAGTCAAGTTCTGGATTCCCAGCGCTGTAGAGGCATTCTTCAGTACCTCGTACATTGGGAAGGGTTTGGTCCTGAGGAGAGGTCTTGGATCACTGCATCTGAGATCTTTGCGCCGCATCTGTTGAGGAGGTTTCACCTGGAGTTTCCCTTTTAAGCCTGGGCCAATGCAGGGGAGGGGGAGGCCTCATAAGAGGGGGGGTACTGTCATGCTTATGCAGTAATCTTTCTCTGTCAGCTTACCTTCTCCTCATGTGTTCAGACTAAGAGGCCAGCCTCTCACACCTGACTGGTTTCATAACCTCTCCTCTAAGCATGGCCCCACCCCAGGCCCTGTTAGCTTTCATGTGTACTTGCTGTGTTTCCTACGTCTGATTCCAGTTACTTTGGCCTGTTCTCAACTATTCCTGTCTGCTCGTGACCCTGACCTTTGGCATGTCCCCGACCATCCCTGTTTGCCTGTGACCCTGAACCTTGGCGTGAACTCTGTTGTCCTTGTCTGCTTGTGGCCCTCACCTTGGCTTATCCCTTCTTCTCCTGTAGTCTACTGTGAGTGTGAGCTGTGAGACCCTGGGGGCCGTGACCTGGAGCCAGACTGCAGCGCAGTCCATCCTCACCACTGGAGGCTCTGGTGAACACCTGCTGGCTCTTAGACTCCGCGCCCTGGGGAATCTATGCTCTAGCTCACAGTGTGATCTGTGTTAGTGATCCAGTAGACCTGCTTCCTGAACCTCCCAGGGTTCAATCCGCAGCAGTCAGTCCTAGTGTCCACTACCTTTACGGTGAACTTCTGACTCCTACAGAGTGCATCTGTCACCTGGTCTCAGGTGACCTGACAGCATGCCTGTTCTGTTGGAGCAATTCAGAAAGGGCAAAACAGGGAGGGAGCAAAAGACTGCTGGTCCCATGTTACAGAATTGGCATATTTGCAGATTTGCATATTTGTGGGTGCAAGGTGGACAAAGTTATTGGGCGCTAGACACTTCTTGGATGTAAAAGAGGTTTTATTTTTCTTAACGGTCCTTTTAGTATTTGTGGAGGAAAGAGGGTTAGGGCCAGGACACCCTTATGTAGTTGTAGATTCAATTGGCAGACTCAATAGGAGGACAGCCATACAGGGAAAGGCCCCAGCAAGGCGCCATGTCTGCACATGCATGAATGCTGTCTCCTTTGGCAACAGTCTTTAACAGAAAAAGAAATGTTTCCGCGCAAAGGAATAAGTGCCAGCTCAAGGGTTGGAACTGGGAACTAATTAATGGAACTGCTGCCTCTACCAGTTACTGCCACTAGGTGGAGTAAGTGAAAAAGTAAAAGAAACCAAAGTAGATATGGCGCTGTTCTATTTATATATATATATATTCCTAATATCAGGTGTTTTCATTTGAATGCATGAAGGTAAAAAACCTTGAGCCTTTAGAACAACTTTAACTTTGTCACCAACAGTGGCTGCAGCCCCCCAGCCCGCACAATCTGCCCCCTAGCCTGCACAAACATCATGTGTCTGTGCACTGTGTGGGGTGCCAGACCAACAGGTCTCTACCAGGTCCGTCACCCCCTCACAAGCACGTGACCAGAGCCCGAGGCCCCAATTGGCTTGTTTCATGATTCCCTCTGTCCACTGCTCCAGGAACTCTCCCACTCTGCGATACCAGGGAATGAACACGTGGCTTCCGGCTTCCTGCTCCAGCCAACCAGGACAGGAGGTGAAAGACCTAGAACCCCGAAAGAAGACCAGGTCAACACAGAAGTCACGACCCCGGGCACCAGGGGAACCGGGACTTGGAGGGGCCTGCCCCCCAAAATCCTCCAGCACCGGCCACCACTGGTCACCAACGGTTGTTGGTAGCAACTTACCTATTCCCACAGGAGGGCAGAATCGTACAAGTTATTCACCAAATGCCCACTCTTCCTTTTTCTGGCACATAGACTGATATCTGTGGGGCAGTACCCCACGTGTAATTGCATTCAGCAAGGGAAATAGCATCTTGTACAAGCCAGACTGGTGCTATCCTGAGGTGAGGACAGCATATCTTTCTTTATAATTTAAAAAAGTTGAAAAGCTGTGAAAGTAAAGAAAAAAAAAAAGATGGCAATATAAATTTTTGGTAGAATAATGGATGAGAACCCAACACATTGGAATGTGGGAATTGCTGGAAATGTGGGCATTTTAGGTATTTGCTCTGTAATATAATGTTTATTGTTACAAAAATAATTTATTGATAAAATACTGGTTCACTCTATCAAAGATTTGTTTTTTTTTAAATTAAATTTATAAGGAAATCATGTATAGTGTTTTTAATACTTTCCCTTTATTTCAGGCTGTTCTTGCAGCTATTATTATCATAAACCTGAAAGGAATGTTGATGAAATTCAATGAAATTCCCATATTGTTCAGGAGAGATAAGTATGATTTTGTAAGTAAATTATATGTAGTACAACCCAAGTGACTCATAATTGATCTCCACAGCTCTTCCTACAGTTTGTATTAGAAAACGATGGTGGTGTTTCGGAGTAAATTTTTTTTGCTGTGTATAAATATGTGCTTTTTAAAACCATTTTCTGGATACACCCTGAAAGGGGAACCTAAGAGGTTCTGATAGCTTGCATCTTTTTAACCCAGGTAACACATATGTGCGGCAGCAAGGAGTGTGCACCTTGATAACCACATGCCATACATATCTGTCAAAGAAGGTGCCATCTGAGACCCTATTTCTACTGCTGCCATGGTGCTACAATAGGAACCAGCTATGAAACCAGTTATTTGAGGCTTGAAAGATTATGAGCTGACAGAAACACACGGACAACTGTGAAAGTTATCCAGAGTCATGCATTGAATGCCTTGAATGTAGCATACAATGCCCATGCGCTAGTAGGCAGAATGTAAATAAAAACATTTTAGAAAACAACATTGAATTATTTGATTAAAGTATAACTAAAGAAAAACTTTTTGTTTTTATTTTTGAAGGAGTGGGGAGAAATTAGACAACCTGTCAGGCTTTTATTGCTGTCTGTGTCTCCATTAGGGAGATTCATGCTATCTATTTGTCCTATTTACTGTTATGATTGAAAGTGAAAGTGAAAGAAAATCCCAAATTTTTAATTTTATCCCCAGAAACGTAAAATCTTCCAATGGGGGCACTAGTTCTGGTGACCTTGGGGTCCCCAAGAGATTCCCCTAATTTTCATGAATTTCCTCCCACTTGCTTTGGCTATGGGACAGGAAGTAAAGGGAAATTTCCCCAATGGAACAAAGAGGGTAAAAATAAACCTTTCATGGGTTATAACCCTCCCTTACTCTATCTACAGTGTTAAAAAATAAAATAAAAAACATGTCCTGTAGTTCTACCTTCAGGACTGAATAGCAGTAATACCATGTATTGATAATTTGAGCTTCCTTTTGGGAACTATTAAATTGGTGGGTTCTGTTTTTATTTAACCAGTTGCCGCCCGCCCACCGTCATAAGACGGGGGGGGGGGGCGGTGCAGCTCTTGTTCTGGGCTGGCATCATATGGCGGCGGCACAGAACGGCCGCTCTCGCGGGGGCGCACACCGCGGTGATTGTGGCCACACCGTGTTGCTAGGACACGGTGCGACACCGATCTGTGTAAAGAGCCGAGTCCGCGGCTCTTTAACCATGTGATCGGCTGTGTCCAATCACAGTCGGTCGCATGAAAAAAAGGAGATGACGGAAATCGGCTCTCCTCGCCTTACACTGACAGAATGCAAGGAGAGGAGAGCCCAACAGCGGCATCTCCTCACAAGGGGACAGCTAGGGAACTAATCAGGGCACTGATCATCAGTGTCCTGATTACAAGATATAAATAAAGTGCAACAAATCAATAAAATGCCATGCCCACCAATGCCAGCATACAGTGCCCACCAATACCAGTGATCAGAGCCCACCAGTGGCAGCAATCAGTGCCCATTAGCCATGTCATTCAGTGCTGGCAATTAGTGCTGCCCATCATTGCCCATCACTGCTGTCCATCAATGCCCATCAGTGCCGCCCATCAGTGCCACCCATCAATGCCCATCAGTGCCCATCCTATCCATGCTGCCTATCCGTGCCCGCCACTGCCGCCTATTAGTGCCCACCAGTGCCGCCTATTAGTGCCCATCAGTGCCACCTAACAGTGCCCATCAGTGCCGCCTATCAGTGCTCATCAATGCCACATATCAGTGCCACCTATCAATGCTCAAAAGTGTGGCATATTAGTGCCTTCTCATCAGTGCCACCTCATCAGTGCCCATCAGTGCCGCCTCATCAGCGCACATCAGTGAAGGCGAAAAATTACTTAGTTACAAAATTTACTGACAGAAAAAAAGTAAAGAAACTATTTTTTTTTCAAAATTTTTGGTCTTTTTTTTGTAAAAAATAAAAAACCCAGCAGTGATTACATACCAGCAAAAGAAAGCTCTATTTGTGTGAAGAAAATGATAAAAAATTTGTTTGGGTACAGTGTAGTATGACCGCTCAATTGTCATTCAAAGTGCAACAGCGCTGAAAGCTGAAAAAATGGCATGGGCAGGATGGAGGTGTTTGTGCCTGGTAGGCAAGTGCTTAAGTTAAAGAGTATAGCTCTGTGACATCCAATCCAAAGATGTTGCACAGATAGTAATGTGGTTAGATTTAAAATGTCATAACAAGAATAGACTTTCACTACAATCATCAGTAATGTAGGACAGTAATGTCTAGAGTAAAAATAATTGCATAACGGTTGAGCTAGTTTTAGCAATTTGCCATTGTGCTACTGCATAGTGGAAAGCTAACTTACAATGCTTGTCGCTGTCTTTATGCAAGTGGCTAGCATTTATGGAAGTCTGATTGTTACATAAAAAGAAAAAGGGCTGAGTATGTATCTTTACACATACTGTGTTTCTTTGTTATGTACCTTTCCTCATGTCTGCATGAAGTTGCCCCCCTCTACAATATTTCAGTATTCATGAACATAATTAGATAAATACATGCATTTTAGGCATGTGTCTCTTTCTACAGTCACACAGTGTTAAGATGATTTTTTTTTTATATTAATAAACGTCCAAAGAACTGGGAACACATAATCTGCTATTATTTATGTTAGGGTCACATTAGTTAGGGCTGTGGGAAGATGTGTATTCCATGAATGCAAAAGCTGGTCATGAGACTAGCTTCTGTTGGACAGGGAGCTGTTTGCATGGGTCGAAAGTCAGCCGGTTTCTGCCGAACCAACTGTTTTCAGCCGATTATTGGCCTGTGCGTACCCATGTCTACAGAGATCACAATTGCTGTAACTTTTGAATTTGTGCTGGAAAATGCATTTCAAATTATTACACTTTTGTATAATGTGACCAAAAATGTCCTCCATTTGGTGAGGGATCCCGTTAACAATCACACTGATCTATTCTCATGTGTTACTATTGTGTTCCTGTGATTATCCAGGATTGACCTGCAATGCTTTAAGATCAGCGATGGGCAGTCATAGGAAACTTGCACATTGACACGTTCTTTCCTTGATCACCTGGAATTAATTGCACAATGACGTGATTTTTTATTTAATAAGCTAATAACATTAAATGGAAAGCAAGTGTGTAGTAACTACAGTATTTTTTTTGTTTTACAGGTTGTGTGGGTAGTAACATTTTGGGGTTCAGTCATTCTTGGCCTGGATCTTGGGCTTGCAGTGGGTGTTGGAATTGAGCTGCTGACAGTGGTTTTCCGCGTGCAGTTGTAAGTACCTGAAATAATCATGTGGGATTCATATGTAAAAGCACATAAAATTGCATTTCAGTACCTGTTTCTCAGCTGTGCTTAATTTTTAAGTGTATGTTACTTAAACATTTCATATTCCTGATATGTGTATCATGTACCATGTACTTGTATTAACCACTTGCCTACTGGGCACTTTCACCCCCTTGCTGCCCAGGCCAAGTTTCAGCTTTCAGTGCTCTCACACTTTGAATGACAATTACTCAGTCATGCAACACTGTACCCATATGAAATTTGTGTCCTTTTTTAACACAAATAGAGCTTTCTTTTGGTGGTATTTAATCACTAGTGGGTTTTTGTGCTATAAATAAAAAAAGACCGAGTAAAAATGCCTCTTTATTTGTTTCTGTCATAATATTTGCAAATTAGTAATTTTTCTTCATACATTTCGGCCAAAATTTATACTGCTATACATCTTTGATAAAAATAACCTAAATCAGTGTATATTATTTGGTCTTTGTGAAAGTTATAGAGTCTACAAGGCATGGTGCCAATCATTGAAAATTGATCACACCCGATCACACCTACATGTACTGGCAGCCTATCTCATTTCTTGAGACACTGACAAGCCAGGAAAGTACAAATACCCCCCAAATGATCCCTTTTTGGAAAGTAGACATTCCAAGGTATTTAGTAAGTACATTTTTTACACAAAGTTGTCCATTTAAAGGATATTTCCAACACATAGCATGTACATAGCAAAAATGACACCCCAAAATACATTCTGCTACTCCTCCTGAGTATCGCGATACCACGTGTGAGACTTTTACACAGCCTGGTCACATGCAGAGGCCCAACATCCAAGTAGCACTGTCAGGCATTCTAGGAGCATAAATTACACTGACAACCTATCATTTTTGAAGGCCCTTCACATGGTAACACATAGCATGTACATACCAAGAAGTACAATCCAAAAGAAATTCTATTGAGGAAAGGGTAAAAAAAAAGTATTACCTGTGGCTTTAGCAGTGTCCACAGAGGAGAGCATTGGTCCAGGCAACAGGCAGGGATGTGCTTAGGGACAGCAATAGTAATTATCCAGGCAGCAGGCAGGAATATTGTCTATATTGAGTACAAGTATATTGTCAGCACAGCCAAAGCATGTGTCCATAGGAATTGTCCAGGCAGAGACAGCCAGCACAGCCATAATATTGGTCCTGGTACACTGTTACCTGCAGACACTCATTATTGTACCGCTCTCCAGCCCTTCATAAACATACTGCCTCTTGCTACAGCTAATTATTTCCATAGTTCAAGTAGCAGGCAGAGGTGTGGTCAGTTCATGCGGCAGGCAGAAGCATGATGGCAGTAAGTAAGACCTGGGCACAGGGGAACAGGGGTAGAGGCTTCTCCCACCCAAATCTCTTTGAAGTCTCTGGACTCCAGACCCTAATCTGGAAATTATGAAATCCGGAAAAACATTTCTGGATCTCCTCACATATGTGAGACCCCTGTGTACTACAGTAGCAGGGCAACAGATCAGTCCAAGCGGTAGGCAAAAGCATAGTCGCTAAAACAGGCCAGGGTCAGTTCACGTGCAAGCAATTCAAGTGGTAGGCAGAAGCATAGTTGATAAAACAGGCAAAGGTAAGTTCACGTGGAAGTAATCCAAATGGTAGGCAGAGGCATAGTCGAAAAACAGGCCAGAGTCAGTTCACATGGAGGGCAGTGGTATGGTTGCTTGAGGAAGCATGGAAAATGGTCAGCACAGATGATGAAAATGGGAAAATGGTTAAAAATATGGCCTAATATTTTAGGGATGTGTAATAAAGTCGGAAGCATTCACCAGTGCAAAGGGCGGGTTGGGAGGGATACTGGGGACAATGGTAGCTGGTATCTCTTCGAAATCCTCTTTTGCTGCATACACGACCTCTTTTTTGGCATCTTCAGCCTGCTTCAGATGGTGGAATGTTGTCCAGGAAGTGGCGCTCATAAAGGCTGCTAAAAAGGCCGCTAAAAGCATCAGAGCGAAGGTTTTCTGGGGGAGGGGTCTTTGTTGATAGATGAGAGACGTGACAACTTCTTTGATTAATTTTAGGAAGGGGATGGGGCTTTCCGTGGATTTGGTGTAGATTATGTATGCATGATAAATGGCCAAATGGATGAGATAAATTGCTACTTTCTTGTACCAGAAACCTATTGCCAAATAGGGCTGAAGCATTTGGTCATTGAATTCCACCCCCCCATCTAGAGATTGTAATCTTGGACACATGTTGGCTTTTCAATGGGACCTCGTCTTCTTTGAACCTCATCTGTCGTGTCATCATGGATGGTGGACATCATGTACACATTTCTGCTATCCTTCCATATCAAGACCAGCACTTTGTTGCTTCTCAAAGTTGCTTTTTCCCCTTTCGCTGTTTTTTGTTAACTATGGATTGTGGGAAGTCCTTCCTGTTCTTTCTGGAGGTTCCGCAGGCCAGGTTTTTAACCACTTGCTGACCAGCTACCGTCGTTTGACGAAGGCAGTATGGCTCCCCTGCGCGAATCGCCGTAGCTGTACGGCGGGCGCTTTAAGGGGTATACGCGATCACTCCTGACAGAGCCAGAATGAGGATCTGTGTGTGTAAACACACAAATCCACATTCTGTCAGGTGAGAGGAGACAGATTGTGTGTTCCTAGTATATAGGAACAACGATAGGTCTCCTCCCCCAGTCAGTCCCATCCTCCCCCCCACAGTTAGAACACACACTGAGAGATCATATTTAACCCCTTGATAGTCGCCCCCTGCCAGTGACATTTATACAGTAATCTGTGGCTATTTTTAGCTCTGTTCGCTGTATACATGTCAATGGTCCCAAAAAAGTGTCAAAAGCGCCCGACCTGTCCGCCACAATGTCGCAGCCCCAATAAAAATTGCAGATCACTGCTATTACCAGTAAAAAAAAAAATAATAATAAAAATGTCAAAAAATCTATCCCCTATTTTGATGATGCTATCACTTTTGCGCAAACCAATCAATATACGCCTATTGCAATTTTTTTTTTACCAAAAATATGTAGAAGAATATACATTGGCCTAAACTGATGAAGAAATTTGTTTTTGTTTTTTTAAATTTGGGATTTTTATTATATCGCAAAAGTATATAGTAAAAAGTAAAAAATATTGTGTTTTTTTCAAAATTGTTTTTTTGCTTATAGCACAAAAAATAAAAAACAGAGGGGATCAAAAGAAAGCTCTATTTTATGGGGAAAAAAAAGGACATAAATTTTGTTTGGGTACAATGTCGCACGACCGCGCAATTGTCAGTTAAAGTGGCGCAGGACCATATCGCAAAAAATGGCCTGGTCATTAAGAGGATAAATTCTTCCGGGGCTGAAGTGGTTAACAACATATAGATGTTTGAAAAGGAGCAGGCTGGTGTAATAGTTATCAAGGTATATGTGATAACCTTTGTTTAGCAGTGGGTATGCCAGGTCTCATACAATTTCTCCAGTTGTGCCCATGTAGGCCGGGCACTCAGGGGGCTGGAGCTGGGAATCTCTTCCTTCATATATGCGGAATGCATACAGATATCCTGTGGCTCTTTCACAAAGCTTGTAAAATTTTACTCCGTATCTGGCCCTTTTGCTAGGAATATATTGTTTTATTCCTAGCCGGCTTGAAAAGGGTAGCAGGGACTCATCCCCACATATATGCTGATCGGGGACATAGTGTTCTGCAAATCGTTGGGAAAATAAATTAATGAGTGGCGAATTTTACATAATTTATCGTAATTCGGATGATTTCGGGGAGGACACTGGGTGTTGTCGCTGAAATGAAGGAAGCTCATAATCATCTCTTATCGGGACCTGATCATTACAGCAGAATAAATGGGCATGTGGTGGATGGGATTGGTGGACCAGTAGGCATGTCCTTCATTTTTTTTTGTAAGCCCCATGTTTATGGTGAGGCCCATAAACAATTTGAACTCCTCCAAATTCAGATCTCTCCACTCAAAAGGATGGGCATATGAAGATTGGGGGTTGTTGGCAATATACTGCTGGGCATATTAATTGGTCTGGTCTACAAAAAATTGCAGCAAAGTGTCGGGCAAAAATAGATAAAAGCAATCAATTTCGGATACATTTTGGGTATTAGCCTGCACACCTGGCTGTGCGGTGAAAGGGGGAATACTTGCTGATGCTGAGTCGGAAGGCAGCCACATTGGGTTGGCAATACAATCTGGGAGGTATGTAGCTGCCCTGGTTCTTGGGAGACGTGACACTCCAGTGCTGGTAGTTGGGGGATTTGAAGTTCTTGTGCTGGTACTTGGACGTGATGTGGCAGCGCTGGTACTGGGCCTGGACATTTGTTCCCAGGGCCTATCGCTGGCAGAAGCGCTGGTACTGGGCCTGGGCATTTGTTTCTGGGGCCAATCACTGGCGCAGCCCTGGTACGGAGCCTGGGAATTTGATCCTGGTTGCTGGCGGCTGGCTGGTTTCCAGAGCGCCGTGCCCTTTTAGCAGGGACCTATTCTTCCTCCGATTTTTTTTGCCGACCTGCTGCTATCAATTGGTTCAAATGCTGAATTTCATTTGGAATCAGAATTGGCATTGGAATCTGATGAGGACTCCCTGCTGCTCTCATCAGTCATGGAGAGGATCTGGAATGCCTCTTCACTGCTATATACTTTTTTGGACATGCTGCTGATGGCTGTGTGATGGGTGGCAGGTGACGTCACTGATGGGCTGTGCGATGGGTAACAGATGGGTGGCAGGTGACGGTATTGATGGGCTGTGCGATGGGTGGCAGGTGACGTTCATTGATAGGTGATAATGGTGTGACTGGCAATGGTCACTAATAGGTGACGGGTGCCCGGCGATGGTCGGGTGATGGGTGACTGGCAAAGGTCACTGATGGGTGACGGGTGACTGGCGATGGTTACTGATGGGTGACAGGCCAAAGTCACTGATTGGCGACTGGCGATGGTCACTGACGGGTGATTGACGATGGTCACTGACAGGTGACTGGCGATGGTCACTGATGGGTGACTGGCGATGGCACTGGGTGATGGGTGACAGGCCACAGTCACTGATAGGTGACGGGTGACTGGCGATGGTCACTTGGTGATGGGAGACAGGCCACAGTCACTGATGGGTGACAGGTAACTGGCGATGGTCACTGATGGGTGACGGCTGACTGGCTATGGTCACTGGGTGTAGAGTGACAGGCTACTGTCACTGGTGGGTGATGGGTGACTGGCGATGGTCACTGATGGGTCATAGGCCACAGTCACTGATAGGTGACGGTTTACTGGTGACTGGCGATGGTCACTGATGGGTAATAGGCCATGGTGACTGATGGGTGCGCCACTGATGGTCATTGATGGCAGTCTCTGATGTGACAGGTGCACTTTATGGGCACTGATGGACACTGATGTGGTGACTGATGGGTGACTGGCGATGGTCACTGGGTGATGGCTGACAGGCCACAGTCACTGATGGGTGACTGGCGATGGTCACTGGGTGATGGGTGACAGGCCACGATCACTGATGGGTGACAGGTAACTTGCGATGGTCACTGATAGGTGATGGCTGACTGGCTATGGTCACTGGGTGACGGGTGACAGGCCACTGTCACTGATGGGTGACGGGTGACTGGCGATGGTCACTGATGGGTGACAGGTCACAGTCACTGATGGGTGACGGGTGACTGGTGACTGGCGATGGTCACTGATGGGTGATGGGTGACAGGCCACAGTCACTGATGGGTGACGGGTGCACCACTGACAGTCATTTATGATGTGACAGGTGCACTTTATGGGCTCTGATGGGTGACAGGTGCACTTTATGGGCACTGATGGACACTGATGTGGTGACTGTTGGGTGACAGGTGTTGTGCTTGGTGCATTAAACTAAACAGGACACAGATCAGTAACTCACTGCTCCTGGCTCTTCTCTCCTTGCACTGGAAACAGTGTGCGAGGAGGGAAGAGCTGGTAACAGGCAGTTACCGGTCTTTGTTTACATTTGTGATCGGCTATGAATGGATCACAGCTGATCATGTGGTAAAAGCCGCCAGCCAATGGCTGTTTACTGGTGGCGGTGATGAGCAGTGTTTCCGGGAACACGCCGACGACATGAATGTGCAGCGCGTTAGCGATCGTGCGCTTGTGCCGTGTGCAAGAGGGAAGTACTATCTGTGATCAGCCTTGACTGGATCAAGGCCGATCACATGGTAAACAGCCATGCCCATTGGTGACGAGCTGTGTCTCGGGGACACGCCGCCACTGACAGCGTAGGGCTGCGCGTGTGATCCATTGAGAGCTGGGAAGCCTCATGACTTTGACACACTGGCTATTGTGTGTCCTCGGTCCACAGGAAGTCTGCTAATCGTAGGGACCAACACAGATCGGGTGAAGTGGCTATTACCCCTGTTGTTCCCAGATGTGATCCCTTACCCTCACTGCCAGAAGGAGGGCCAGAAGTGTCTCCCTCTTTCACAGTGGATGAAGAAGGATCCATAGCAGAAGTGGAAGAAACTAATCTGCAGGAGACAGAAGAAGTTAAACAGGAAGAGGAGGCTAGTGATCCTAACGTGCCTGAGCCAGTGGAACAGAAAAAGCAAAGAGTTAAGCATCCTCTCAAGAGACCAACTTGTGATGTGTTGGGTGAGAGCACCGAAGAAGTTATCCTCACCCCTCAAGGAACTCTTGTAGAGCCTGACCTTCTCACCACAGATTTGGTGAAAGACAACCTTAACTCACCCCCTGGTACATCTAGCTGGCCATTCCAATTAGGGTGACCTGTAGGCAGGACAACCTTCCTTCCTATGCTCATTGGTGAGAGGCTCCTCTGCCAGGTTCTTATGCAAATGCAAACTGTTTGTTTTTCTGTGTACATTAACCTATTTTCCTTATGCGTGTATTGTACAAGCATGTACCAGGTCAAGGACTGTTACTTCCTTTGGAGGACCAAAGGTTCTTTGGTGGGGGGAGTGTGTAACGGTTGTCTCATTTCTCCCACGACTTCTGCCAAGCTGGCCATCTTAAGTACACAAGCTTTTCACAGAAGGAGAGCTGCCTGTCAGTTTCTGAGAGAGGGGGGGATTCCCCCGTCTCTTTTCTCTTCACTTACTGCATGTTAACAGAGGTATCTGCCCACTCTCTGCCTCCCTCCCATGTGCTCCTTATGGCAGGAGAGGAACCAATTAAAGCCACAGTTACAGCAGCCAATGCGAGGGACTATACTAAGCTGCAGGAAGCAGCTGTAAAGGACTCTGGAATATGGAGTCTCAGCACAGAGTGGCCTCACTGACTTTTAAAGAGGCAGGACTGCAAATCCCATCATGCTCAGTTGGCAGGAAAGAAGAGACTCTATTTTGATTCCCTTAAGGGGAATTTAGTCCGCACGAGGCAGGGTAAGAGATCAGACTTCCAGTGTGTGGTGACCAGTCGGGTTTCCAGGAGAGCCTGCTGTTCCAGGACGTTTCGTTTGGGCCTTGACCGCAGGATTTGGTGAGAGGGCTTTTGCTTTTGTCCATTTGCAGGAAACAGGGATACTGCACCACAGAAGGAGTTAAATGAATACTGTATACAGGTATCATTGCTGGTAGTCATCTTGCTGACACTTGTAGTGCCACAGGGATAAAAGATAAGGCCATCAATTTCTGGGGACACTGTATACAGACATCATTGTCCTTTCACCTTGCTGAGAAATATCCTGTGTCAGGAACCATGAATCAGAGACAGAAGTGCAGTAAAAATCACACTATTTAATAAAATGGAAAAATGGTATAAATAAAGCAAACATAGTCAAAACATAGCTAGAGTTCGGTAGCCAGGATGGGTAGTCAGAACAAGCCAGAGAAACAGGGGTCCAGAGATCATCATAGTCGGGTGCAGCAAACAGGAGCAGGAACCAAAAGGGAAGTCAGCCAAGCAAAAGTCTATCACAGGAAAACACAGCAGAGAGAGTCCAAATATGTTGACCATGGCAAAGGCACAGACAATATGATCCATGGAGTTTATATAACCAGCAGCTCCACCTGATGAGCAGGAAATGAAGACCAGCTGAGTCACTGTTGAATGAAGAGTCTTTGGCAATTAACCGTCAGTTGAGCACAGAGCTCTAAGAAGGAAGGGCTGAGCCCAGCCCTAGCATCCTGCCTGCTTCTCTTGATAATCTGGACCAGTTGTGGTGTTTGGTCCTGCTATCCAGGCGTTTAAGTGCACCAACGAAAGTGGCTAGCTAAAGGCACAAAAAGTTTTGATCTTCTCTTAAAAAGGACTGAAGCTACTAGTGCCATACGGACCTGCACACATATATTCAGGGCTCAGGGCTAAAGGGCTTAGGGTGTTTAAAGTTGGGCCTGTGGTGTCAGGGGACAGAAATGAGAGGCCTGACACAGAGGGTCATTCCTCTGCTCTTCTCTTGCCTATACTTATAGAGCCAACCTGAGTAAAGTGTGTGTGTGTGTGTATATATATATATATATATATATATATATATATATATATATATATATATATATATATATATATATATATATATATATATATATATATATATATATATATATATATATATATATATATATATCTATATCTATTTCCTACTGTTTACTATATTTAATTAGTAGCGTCTTTTAAGTTTATTTAATTTAACATCTTTTTTACTTTACAGCCCAAAATATGCATTATTAGCTAGCGTTAGAAGAACAGATATCTATAAAGACAAAAAGGATTACAGCGATGTAAGTTGGTCAATCTCAATCAAAAATGAGCATTGAAATAATTTCAATACTTAAAACCATGTATATATAATATGTGTTCACACTGTCCACAGATCTATGAGCTAGATGGAGTGAAAATATTCAGATGCCCATCTCCTGTCTTTTTTGCTAACATTGATGCCTTTAAAGAAAAACTTATTACCTGTGTAAGTTTATATTTATTCGTTTTCTTTTTTTAAAATACATTTTAACTACTGCCTACTAACACAATGATATCTTGTAGGTTGGGTTTAATCCACTGTGGCTCCTTCGTAAACGCAATAAGGCTCTCAGGAAAATTACAAAATTAGTCAAAAAAGGAGAATTACGGATGACACCAGTAAGTCTAAAAAATAACCTGTTGTAAAAAACTGTCAAGTCTTACACCAACTTTAGATAGATAGATACCACTAAAGATTGTTATACATAAAACACAACAATTCAGAAGGAGCATTATAATGCAAATAGTATAATGCAAGAATAATATTATATATTTTGTGATTGTTTTTTATGTTCTCTCTTACTTGTAAAATGAATGATCTACTACTACAAATACAATACATATACAATACAATTAATAAAAAATTATTTTTGAAATTCACTCTAAAGAAAGGTTTGGTACCAACATCAAATGACATTGATATATCTGATGATGAAGAACTACACAATAACAGAATAGAAGAGTTGGATGAACCCCCTGAGGATTTGCCCATTGAAGTGAACTGGAGTGAAGATCTTCCAAATAACATCCAAGTTCCAAAAATTGATCTCCATACATTGATTCTGGATTTTACAACAGTGTCATTTATTGATATGTCTGGAATGAAGGTTCTTAAAGCGGTAAGCACATTCATTTTATATGTAAGCAATAAAAACATCTTTGCTTCTGTGCTAACCCAGTTTATCCTTGTTCCATCAAGGATCATTTCGTATAAAATTCAGACACAAAGAAAAAAGAATTTAATATTGATGATCAAATTGTCTCACACCAATTCATATTTGCTGTAAGCTGGGACATTATGAAGTGACTAGATGTTCTCTAAAGATCATTGATTTACTGAACCAGGTGATCCAATAAATGAATTGGTAAAGGGATCTTGTGGACCTCTTATCAGTCCACTTTTAATTAGAGAGTGTGTAGCCTGTCCCCTATATATAAAGCCCACATTTCAATGGATCATGGACTCTCTACCCCTTAGTGACCTTCGGTAACCAGTGTAAGCAGGATCCAGGGGGGATTTCCCTCATTTTGTGGTGGCTATGCCCTAATAAAGAAGAACAATATTTTCCTAATTGGATAGCGCCAGAAAATCCTGTTCCAAAATGTCTTGTCCTCTAGATATAACAGGATTGTTTATGACATTCCACCTGCATTTCTAACTGGAGATCAATGGTGAAGAGCTAGGAGACTTGTGCTCTAAAATGGACTGTGGCATGCTAACTGTATTTTACACCATATAATTGGCACAGTTAATTTGCTGAGATAATACTCTCAAAACTTTAATTGCATAAACATATACAGTATCTCACAAAAGTGAGTACACCCCTCACATTTTTGTAAATATTTTATTATATCTTTTCATGTGACAACACTGAAGAAATGACACTTTGGTACAATGTAAAGTAGTGAGTGTACAGCTTGTATAACAGTGTAAATTTGCTGTCTCCTCAAAATAACTCAACACCCAGCCAATAATATCTAAACCTCTGGCAACAAAAGTGAGTACACCCCTAAGTGAAAATGTCCAAATTGGGCCCAAAGTGTCAATATTTTGTGTGGCCACCATTATTTTCCAGCACTGCCTTAACCCTCTTGGACATAGAGTTCACAAGAGCTTCATGGGTTGCCACTGGAGTCCTCTTCCACTCCTCCATGACAACATCACAGAGCTGGTGGATGTTAGAAAGCTTGCACTCCTCCACCTTTCGTTTGAGGATGCCCCACAGATGCTCAATAGGGTTTAGGTCTGGAGACATGCTTGGCCAGTCCATCACCTTTACCCTCAGCTTCATCAGCAAGACAGTGGTGGTCTTGGAGGTGTGTTTGGGGTCGTTATGTTGGAATACTGCCCTGCGGCAGAGTCTCCAAAGGGAGGGGATCATGCTCTGCTTCAGTATGTCACAGTACATGTTGGCATTCATGGTTCCCTCAATAAACGGTAGCTCCCCAGTGCCGGAAGCACTCATGCAGCCCCAGACCTTGACACTCTCACCACCATGCTTGACTGTAGGCAAGATGCACTTGTCTTTGTACTCCTCTCCTGGTTGCCGCCACACACGCTTGACACCATCTGAACCAAATACGTTTATCTTGGTCTCAACAGACCACAAGACATGGTTCCAGTAATCCATGTCCTTAGTCTGCTTCTCTTCAGCAAACTTTCTTGTGTATCATCTATAGAAGAGGCTTCCTTCTGGGATGACAGCCATGCAGACTAATTTGATGCAGTGTTTTCGGCGTATGGTCTGAGCACTGACAGGCTGACCCCCCCACCCCTTTAACCTCTGCAGCAATGCTGGCAGCACTCATATTTCTATTTCCCAAAGACAACCTTTGGATATGACGCTGAGCACGTGCACTCAACTTCTTTAGTCGACCATGGCGAGGCCTGTTCTGAGTGGAACCTGTCCTGTTAAACCCTGTCCTGTATGGTCTTGGCCACCGTGCTGCAGCTCGGTTTCAGGGTCTTGGCAATCTTCTTATAGCCTAGGTCACCTTTATGTAGAGCAACAATTCTTTTTTTCAGATCCTCAGAGTTCTTTGCCATGAGGTGCCATGTTGAACTTCCAGTGACCAGTATGAGAGAGTGAGAGCGATACCACCAAATTAAACACACCTGCTTTCCATTCACACCTGAGACATTGTAACACTAACAAGTCACATGACACCAGGGAAAGAAAATGGCTAATTTTCACTTAGGGGTGTACTCACTTTTGTTGCCAGTGGTTTAAACATTGATGCCTGTGTGTTGATTTGATGCCTGTGTGTTGATTTGAGGGGACAGCAAATTTACACAACAGTTATACAAGCTGTACACTCACTACTTTACATTGTAGCAAAGTATCATTTCTTCAGTGTTGTCATATGAAAATATATACTAAAATATTTACAAAAATGTGAGGTGTGTACTCACTTTTGTGAGATACTGTAAATGCAAGGGAAGAATTTAGAAAGCACAGAAAGGACATAAGCTCTACCATAGACATAACCAAGTGATTCCAGAGGTTACATATAAATGAACAATGCTGACCATACATGAGCAATAGCTGCTGCATGAAATAGATGATTTGAACAGAAATTGGTTAAAATGTCACCATATATTTGATATGAGCATACTACCATCTATGGTTAACCACTTCAGCCCCGGAAGGATTTACCCCCTTCCTGACCAGAGCACTTTTTACAATTTGGCACTGCGTCGCTTTAACTGCTAATTGCGCGGTCATGCAATTCTCTACCCAAACGAAATTTGCGTCCTTTTCTTCCCACAAATAGAGCTTTCTTTTGATGGTATTTGATCACCTCTGCCATTTTTATTTTTTGCCCTGTACACGGAAAAAGACCGAAAATTTTGAAAAAAAATGATATTTTCTACTGTTTGTTCTAAAAAAAATCCAATAAACTCAATTTTAGTCATACATTTAGGCCAAAATGTATTCGGCCACATGTCTTTGGTAAAAAAAATGTCAATAAGTGTATATTTATTGGTTTGCGCAAAAGTTATAGCGCCTACAAACTAGGGTACATTTTCTGGAATTTAGACAGCCTTTAATTTATGACTGCCTATGTCGTTTCTTGAGGTGCTAAAATGGCAGGGCAGTACAAAACCCCCACAAATGACACCATTTTGGAAAGTAGACACCCCAAGGAAATTGCTGAGAGGCATGTTGAGCCCATTGAATATTCATTTTTTTTGTCCCAAGTGATTGAATAATGACAAAAAAAAAAAAAATTACAAAAAGTTGTCACTAAATGATGTATTGCTCACACAGGCCATGGGCATATGTGGAATTGCACCCCAAAATACATTTAGCTGCTTCTCCTGAGTACGGGGATACCACATGTGTGGGACTTTTTGGGAGCCTAGCCGCGTACGGGGCCCCGAAAACCAATCACTGCCTTCAGGATTTCTAAGGGCGTACATTTTTTATTTTACTCCTCACTACCTATCACAGTTTTGAAGGCCATAAAATGCCCAGATGGCATACAACGCCCCCAAATGACCCCATTTTGGAAAGTAGACACCCCAAGCTATTTGCTGAGAGGCATGTTGAGTCCATGGAATATTTTATATTTTGACACAAGTTGCGGGAAAGTGACAATTTTTTATTTATTTATTTTTTTTTTGCATAAAGTTGTCACTAAATGATATATTGCTCACACAGGCCATGGGCATATGTGGAATTGCACCCCAAAATACATTTAGCTGCTTCTCCTGAGTATGGGGATACGACATGTGTGGTACTTTTAAGGAGCCTAGCCGCGTACGGGGCCCCGAAAACCAATCACCGCCTTCAGGATTTCTAAGGGTGTAAATTTTTGATTTCACTCTTCACTGCCTATCACAGTTTCGGAGGCCATGGAATGCCCAGGTGGCACAAACCCCCCCCCCAAATGACCCCATTTTGGAAAGTAGACACCCCAAGCTATTTGCTGAGAGGCATGGGGAGTATTTTGCAGCTCTCATTTGTATTTGAAAATGAAGAAAGGCAAGAAAAAAAATATTTTTTTTCTTTTTTTAATTTTCAAAACTTTGTGACAAAAAGTGAGGTCTGCAAAATACTCACTATACCGCTCAGCAAATAGCTTGGGGTGTCTACTTTCCAAAATGGGGTGATTTGGGGGGGTTTTGTGCCACCTGGGCTTTCCATGGCCTCCGAAACTGTGATAGGCAGTGAAGAGTGAAATCAAAAATTTACGCCCTTAGAAAGCCTGAAGGCGGTGCTTGGTTTTCGGGGTCCAGTGCGCGGCTAGGCTCCCAAAAAGTCCCACACATGTGGTATCCCCGTACTCAGGAGAAGCAACAGAATGTATTTTGGGGTGTAATTTCACATATTCCCATGGCATGTTTGAGCAATATATAATTTAGTGACAACTTTGTGCAAAAAAAAAAAAAAAATTGTCTCTTTCCCGCAACTTGTGTCACAATATAAAATATTCCATGGACTCGACATGACTCTCAGCAAATAGCTTGGGGTGTCTACTTTCCAAAATGGGGTCATTTGGGGGGGGTTTGAACTGTCCTGGCATTTTATGCACAACATTTAGAAGCTTATGTCACACATCACCCACTCTTCTAACCACTTGAAGACAAAGCCCTTTCTGACACTTTTTGATTACATGAAAAAATATTTTTTTTTTGCAAGAAAATTACTTTGAACCCCCAAACATTATATATTTTTTTAAAGCAAATGCCTTACAGATTAAAATGGTGGGTGTTTCATTTTTTTTTTTCACACAGTATTTGCGCAGCGATTTTTCAAACGCATTTTTTGGGGAAAAAACACACTTTTTTTAAATTTTAATGCACTAAAACACACTATATTGCCCAAATGTTTAATGAAATAAAAAAGATGATCTTAGGCCGAGTACATGGATACCAAACATGACATGCTTTAAAATTGCGCACAAACGTGCAGTGGTAACAAAATAAATACATTTTTAAAAGCCTTTAAAAGCCTTTACAGGTTACCACTTTAGATTTACAGAGGAGGTCTCCTGCTAAAATTGCTGCCCTCGATCTGACCTTCGCGGTGATACCTCACATGCATGGTGCAATTGCTGTTTACATTTGACGCCAGACCGACGCTTGCGTTCTCCTTAGCGCGAGAGCAGGGGGACAGGGGTGCTCTTTTTTTTTTTCTTTATTATTTTTTTGCTTTTTTATCTTATTTTTAAACTGTTCCTTTCATTTTTTTTTTTTCTCAGGGAATGTAAATATCCCCTAATGATAGCAAAAGGTAGTAACAGGTACTCTTTTGTGAAAAAAATTTGGGTCTATTAGACCCTAGATTTCTCCTCTGCCCTCAAAGCATCTGACCACACCAAGATCGGTGTAGCTTCCAGTTTCTTAGGCCATAGAGATGTTTGGAGCCACTCTGGTCTCTGATCAGCTCCTTGGTCAGCTGGCTGAATCACCGGCTGCATTCTCAGGTTCCCTGTTGAGACAGGAGAGCCAGAGAAAAACACGGAAGACGGTGGGGGGGGGCATTCTCTCCCACTGCTTGTAAAAGCAGTCTAGAGGCTAAGTAGCCGCTAGGATTGCTTTTACATGAAAGCCGACCGCTGGCTGAAAAGAATGATACCAAGATGATGCCTAAACCTGCAGGCATCATTCTGGTATAACCACTCAAAGTTGTGAATGGCGTACCTGAAGACAAAAAAATGGTTAACAATAAAGCACAGTAAACGGTAAAGTATAAAAAATTGCATACCTGAAAAGCAAACATGATAAAACATAATAACAATAAAACATTGCAGAATAGAATACAGTAAAAAAGAGCAGAACAATAGAGAGAGAGAATAGAGAGAGAGAGAACAATAAAACGACAACTATTTTTTTTTATTCTATATTTTTGTTTGTTTTTTGTTTTTTTTACACTTTTTTTGTAACTGTAACTTTTATAACTGTAACCGGTTCCAGGTTCGGGTCTCTCAAAATGCGATGGCATCTTGGGAGACCCTGTGAAAGTGTGTCCTAGTCTGTGCAATGCTGTACCCTACGCTAATACTCAACTAGCGTTCAAAACATTCACCAATGCAAAGACCAGGATTGTCAGGACAGGAGGGACAATAATAGCGGGTGTCACGCCTATATCCGCGCTTGCTGCAGACACGACATCTTTTTTGGGGGGTTCGTTGGGTAGGGGTACTCGGGAGGACATAAAGAAAATGCCTCTCATGCAGCCAACTGCATTTGGTTGGGGATGTGAATGGGGGAAGTACGGGCGCTGCAGAAGTGGTGGGTTCCCAATTAGGATTGGCGAATGCAGCAGGAAGGGCATTATGGGCATGACGGGCCTGTGTTTGTCTTTTTGGTGGCAGCAGGACACTACTTGTGCTTGCCACCTCACCAGCTTGAACTGCACTTATGGGACTCGCCACGTCACCAAGTGTTACTGCAGTGCGGGTTTGACTACGACCGGGGTGTACTAGGCCGCTGGCGCTTGCCAGTTCACCAAAACGCTACCAAAAAAACTGTTAGCAATCGCAGGGATCAGGCCTGACTCTGCGAATGCTGCAGTTATGTGTTTAGTGTTTTGTAAGTGACAGTGATCGATCGATACTGCACTTGGGTGGGCTGGGGTGGGCCGGGCGGAGGGGCAAAACGCAGGTGCTAGCAGGTATCTCGGCTGATCCCGCTAACACTGCGTTTTTGGGAACCCTAAACTGCTGGGGACGCTAGTATAGATCTGATCGGATCAGATATTGATTCGTTCAGATACTATACCACTAAGGGAGGTGTACGGTGCGTGCATGGGTGTTAGCGCTACTGGCACTAACCTGACGCTGCCTGGGGCTGGTGCTTGTCAGTTCACCAAAACGCTGCCAAAAAAACTGTTAGCGATCGCAGGGATCAGGCCTGACTCTGCGAACGCTGCAGTTATGCGTTTAGTGTTTTGTAAGTGACAGTGATCGATCGATACTGCACTTGGGTGGGCTGGGCTGGGCTGGGCTGGGCAGAGGGGCAAAACGCAGGTGCTAGCAGGTATCTGGGCTGATCCCGCTAACACTGCGTTTTTGGGAACCCTAAACTGCTGGGGACACTATTATAGATCTGATCGGATCAGATATTGATGCGTTCAGATACTATACCACTAAGGGAGGCGTATGCTGCGTGCGTGGGTGTTAGCGGTACTGGCGCTAATCTGACGCTGCTTGGGGCGATGCATATCACCGCTGGGCGATCAGGGGGCTAAACCTTTATTCGGTAATAAACGGCGGGTGCCCTGACACTATAAAAAATAAACGAACTAACCAGCGTCACCCGTAACAGTTATACGGTGATCAGTGGTGAAAGGGTTAACTAGAGGGCAATCAAGGGGTTAAAACATTTATTAGGTAGTATATGGGGGTCCCTGACGCTATAAAACGCTGACGGCGAACCTAAATATTTACCTCCCTAACTAGCGTCACCAGCGACACTAATACAGCGATCAGAAAAATGATCGCTTAGCGACACTGGTGACGGGGTGATCAAGGGGTTAAAACTTTATTAGGGGGTGTTAGGGGGGTACCCTAGACCTAAAGGGGGCTAACACTCACTGACCTAACACTGTAACTGTCACAAACTGACACCAATGCAGTAATCAGAAAAAAAAAAAAACCTGCTTGGTGTCAGTTTGTGACTTGGGGGGGATCGGGGGGTAATCGGGGGGGGGGGGGGGTCGGGGGTTTAATGTGTGCCTGGCATGTTCTACTGTGTGTGTGTGTGTGTTTGTGTAACTCACAGTACAGTCTTCTCTCCTCGGCGCCGGAACGGAAAATACAGAGCCAAGGAGAGATGACATCATTTCCTCTGCCTCTGTGTACAATACAGAGGCAGGGAAATGATCCCATTGGCTGGGAGCGATCGCGAGGGGGGGCAACGAATGGATGGCCTCCCCCTCACCACTGATCGCCGGGGGAGATTTGCCGACCGCCGCAGGCACCGGGGGGGGTCCGATCGGACCTTACGTACCTGTAAGTCCTTTTGCCTGCCCGTGCCGCTCTGAGGACATATATGTTCGTGCAGCGGTCGGCAACTGGTTAAATAAAGAAAAGGGGAACCAATTAGATTTAGAGGTACAAGATTGTACCGCTATATACTCATCCACTCACTCCAAATGGGAGTGGGGCTCAGTGGCAAAGCCAGCATATAGTAGACATATGCACTGCCGAAAAATTTGTTCATTTTTGTTTCATTCTTTTTTTTTTTCGGGTCATTCTTTATGATCGCAATTCGTAAATTCGTAAACTCGAAAATTCGTAAATTCGAAAAAATTCGTACATTCTAAAAAAATGAATAAATTTGAGAAAATTCCTAAATTCGTATACTCAGAAAATCGAAATTTGAAACTCCAAAAATCTGAAATAATAACTTACTAATAATAACTTAACTATTACTAACTATTAAATTATAGGTATTGGAAATTTTCTAATTTGGCTGTTAGTGAACGTAACGAATACAAATTTATCCAAAGTTACGAATTATCTGAAATAATGAATGCTGCATCTAAACAAATGGAAGGGAACACATTAATAATAATAAAAACATTTTATTATTACTATTATTGTTATTAATTTGTACCATTCCAATTGTTTAGATGCAGCATTCGTTATTTTGGATAATTCGTAACTTCGGATAAATTCATATTCATTACGTTCTCTAAAAGCCAAATCTGAAAGGAAATTCCAATACCTATAATTTAATAGTTAGTAATAGTTAAGTTATTAATAGTTCGTTATTATTTCAGGTTTTTTGAATGTACAATTTTTTTCAAATTTACAAATTTACACAATTTTCCAAATTTACGAATTTTCGAATATTCAAATTTACGAATATTCGGAAAAGTTAGTTAAACAGGTTTTCGTTAATTCAGATATTTTCGCGTTAACAAAATTGTCAAAATTTGTTAAACTAATTTGGAACAAAACAAATTGCACATGTCTAGCATATAAAAAGGACAGAACTGTACCAAGGTAGAGGAGAGAGGGAGGGAGGGAGGGAGGGAGGGAGGGAGGGAGGGAGGGGGAGAGGGAGGGGGAGAGATTCTGTCTGTGTTGATTGGGGAATCGAGAAATTTGCTCTGTGCATGTCCAGTCTTACCCTTTTAACCAGTATTTGGAGTGCGTCTGGTGTATTCAGCTCATATTTCATTTCCCAGACCACACAGGCCTAATTGGCATAATATAGGGCGCTCTTTATACCTTCTTTACAGTACATCTAATCTTTAACAGCCGTTTGCCCTAATACTTCAGATACTAGGTAAATACAACTCAATTTATTTGGCAACATTGGCTGGATGTAGGGGTGTTTGGTGCAAGTTCAGGAATGCATCCTACACTTTGCCAAATTTGTTGAGACATTCCCTAGATTCACAAGTGGCTTTGGAGAGCAGTAGCGCTGCATTAGTCAAGGTTTTCGAAAAGCTTTTGAGGTTCGGGTTTTTCCACCGTATAGATTACTTTTTTTTTTTTTTAGCAAAGTAAAGTATGGAATCATATTAACAACCTGAAAGAGAAACTCTTTCCTCTATAAGGCTCGATTCACACCTATGCATGTTGCTTTTGAGCATTTTTGGAGGTTGTTTTTTCATGCTTGCCACGTTTTTGAGCAGCGTATTTGCCGCGATTTTGCCGCGATTTTGCCGCGATTTGCATTTTGCGTTTTTTTTTTTTACAGTTTTTTTTTACAGTCTTAAAAAAAAAAAACAGCAAAAACGCATCAAAAACGCACCAAAAACGCTTCAAAAACGCTGCAAAAACGGTGCACTTGCGTTTTTGATGCTTGTCCATTGAATTCTATTACATGCAAAACGCTGCATTTTGCATGAAAAAAAGTCCCTAAGGCTCCATTCACACTATTTTGGTGCGTTTTTGATGCGCTTTTGCCGTTTTTTTAAATTTATTCTTTTTTTTAAAATTTTTTTTTTTTTTAATTTTTTTTAAGACTGTAAAAAAAAAAACGCAAATCGCGGCAAAATCGCGGCAAAAACGCTGCTCAAAAACGTGGCAAGCATGAAAAAAAAACCTCCAAAAACGCTCAAAAGCAACATGCATAGGTGTGAATCGAGCCTGAGGCTCGATTCACACCTATGCATGTTGCTTTTGAGCGTTTTTGGAGGTTTTTTTTTCATGCTTGCCACGTTTTTGAGCCGCGTTTTTGCCGCGATTTTGCCGCGTTTTTGCCGCGTTTTTGCCGCGATTTGCGTTTTGCGTTTTTTTTTTTTTTTTTTTTTTTTACAGTTTTTTTTACAGTCTAAAAAAAAATGTAAAAAAAATTAAAAAAAAAAAAAAAAAAAAAAAAAAAAAAAACGCATCAAAAACGCATCAAAAACGCATCAAAAACGCTGCAAAAAAGGTGCACTTGCGTTTTTGATGCTTGTCCATTGAAAACCATTACATGCAAAACGCTGCATTTTGCATGTAAAAAAGTCCCCGACCCTTTCCAAAAACGCAAAAAAACAAAAAAGCATTGATGTGAACATGTTCCATAGGAACCCATGTTAAAAAATTCCCGTGCATTTCTGCAAAATGCAAAATGCATCAAAAAACGCGCTAGTGTGAATCGAGCCTGAGGCTGGATTCCCACCTATGCAGTTTTAGTGCTTTTTGCATTTTGCAGATTTGCACTACAGAACGTGTTCCATAGAAAACAATGTTAAATGGGTTGTAGTGCAAATCTGCAAAATGCAAAAAGCACTAAAAATGCATAGGTGTGAATCCAGCCTGACCCTTTCCAAAAATGCAGAGAAACAAAAAGGCATTGATGTGAACATGTTCCATAGGAACCCATGTTAAAAAATTCCTGTGCATTTCTGCAAAATGCAAAATGCATCAAAAAACGCGCTAGTGTGAATGGAGCCTAAAAGAAGAATATATATCCAGAGCACTCTCATTTCCAGAAGCCACTGTAACACTGAGGGAGAAAATCAGGAAGAAGAGTCTCATCTGTGATATGAGCCCAGAGGTGCTCTGCTCTTAGGACTGCGGAATTCATAGGATCAGTATACCAGTAGGGATGAGCTTCAAGTTCGAGTCGAACTCATGTTCGAATCGAACATTGGCTGTAAGCAAGTTCGCCGAACAGCGAACAATTTGGGGTGTTCGCGGCAAATTCGAATGCCGCGGAACACCCTTTAAAAGTCTATGGGAGAAATCAAAAGTGCTAAATTTAAAGGCTAATATGCAAGTTATTGTCATAAAAAGTGTTTGGGGACCTGGGTCCTGCCCCAGGGGACATGGATCAATGCAAAAAAATTTTTTAAAAACGGCCGTTTTTTCAGGAGCAGTGATTTTAATAATGCTTAAAGTCAAACAATAAAAGTGTAATATCCCTTTAAATTTCGTACCTGGGGGGTGTCTATAGTATGCCTGTAAAGGGGCACATGTTTCCTGTGTTTAGAACAGTCTGACAGCAAAATGACATTTTGAAGGAAAAAACTCATTTAAAACTACCGCGGCTATTGCATTGCCGACAATACACATAGAAGTTCATTGATAAAAACGGCATGGGAATTCCCCAAAGGGGAACCCCGAACCAAAATAAAAAAAAAAAAAACGGGGTTCCCCTTTGGGGAATTCCCATGCCGTTTTTATCAATGAACTTCTATGTGTATTGTCGGCAATGCAATAGCCGCGGTAGTTTTAAATGAGTTTTTTCCTTCAAAATGTCATTTTGCTGTCAGACTGTTCTAAACATTTTTGAAGGAAACATGCGCCCCTTTACAGGCATACTATAGACACCCCTCAGGTACGAAATTTAAAGGGATATTACACTTTTATTGTTTGACTTTAAGCATTATTAAAATCACTGCTCCTGAAAAAACGGCCGTTTTTAAAAATTTTTTTTGCATTGATCCATGTCCCCTGGGGCAGGACCCGGGTCCCCAAACACTTTTTATGACAATAACTTGCATATTAGCCTTTAAAATTAGCACTTTTGATTATTCATGTTCGTGTCCCATAGACTTTAACGGTGTTCGCGTGTTCGAACAAACTTTTTTCCTGTTCGCATGTTCTGGTGCGAACCGAACAGGGGGGTGTTCGGCTCATCCCTATATACCAGTGGTAGCAGTCTGGGCTGGGGGGTAAAAAGAATACCTGTCTTTGCCCATCTAATATATGTGGGTTGCCAGCCCCCTTGTGATTGTAATAGGTGTACACATGCATGTGTTTGACTGCAGCGTCTTAGAGAATTGCTGATTTATAGTTTTGGGTACTGTGTTTATTCTGGGGTTTCACAAGAACATATGATCCTGACAATAGATATATTTAATATTTATTACCTTATCACAGTCTCATATTTTTTAGTATGAAAAATATAGATTTTATAAACATTTGTGCAAATACTGTGTACTATAAAAATATGAGATTACCATCTTCATACTCTAAAGGTCCATTTCTTCACAAAATTATATTGTTTTCATTAGTACATTTTTAATCACTAATGTGCATTTTAGTATATGAGAAAAAGGAAAATTTGAGAAGCAGTAAAAGGTTAAGTAGTTGGACATGTTCACAAATTAATCCACCACATAATGTCTATAGCCAGCTTTGCCTTCTATTTACAACCTATTTATAATCTTTTTCACTTTGCTATATACAATACATTGCTTTGATTACTATAGCTAACAGGAATGTAAAATTATAAGCTAATATTCTCTTAGCACACTAATTGAAAAGTGTAACGGCAGCAGCTGAGTGATAACTGACCACCTCTAAAAATAATCACACATACATATCATATCTAATTTATCATGCGGCACTCGCCTTTAAAAAATAATTTTTTTCATAAAATGTTTACAGCATTGATTGAAAATAAATGATATTTTATGTAACTAACTTCAAACAATACATCAGAATGATGCTGCATCCATAGGGATAATGCTCAATATGTAATCTTGACAATGACAGGTCACTTCTACTGTAAATCCAAAAAAGTTCAAGAATACATAATATGTAAATAGTCAGTAGTTTAACTGCTTGCTGACCGCCCTATAGCAGATTTATTGCTACAGGTTGGCTGTTCTATGCAGAAATGTGTACAGTATATATACGTGATTCTGCACTTCCTGGCAGGAGGCGTGCGTTTGTGCTGTCAGCGTGCGGCTTCTGCTGTGATTGGATTTGGGGATGTGCTGGATTTTGTGCTGGATTTTGTTTCCCTGCTGGATTTGCTGGATTTTGTGCAGGATGTGCTGGATTTTGTTTCCCTGCAAAGTAGGGAATAACATTCAGCACCTCCCTTAATAAAAACAGCACGCTGTGTACACAAAAACACTGGTTATGCACACAGTTAACCCTTTTATGGCCCTAGATGTGTAACCCCTTCCCAGCCAGTGTTATTGGTACAGTGATAGTGCATATTTTTAGCACTGATCACTGTAATAGTGTCACTGGTTCCCACAAAGTGGCAGTTAGTGTCAGATTGTCCGCTGCAATATCGCAGTCCCGCTAAAAGTCGCTGCTCACCGCCATTACTATATGTATAAATAAATACAAATTTTAGTATATATTCAATAATTTGTAGACGCTAACTTTTGCACAAACCAATCAATATACGCTGCTTAGAATTTTTAAAATCAGAAATATGTAGCAGAATATATTGTGGTCTAAATTTGTGAAGAAATCTCATTTTATTTATTTTTTTATTGGATATGTTTTATAGCAGAAAGTAAAAAATATTGTTTTTTATTTTCAAAATTGTCAGTCTTTTTTTTGTTTATAGCGGCGCAAAAAATAAAAAATGCAGTGGTGATCAAATACCACCAAAAGAAAGCTCTATTTGTGGGGAAAAAATTACATAGTTACATAGTAGGTGAGGTTGAAAAGACGCAAGTCCATCAAGTCCAATCTATGTGTGTGATTTTATGTCAGTATTACATTGTAAATCCCTGTATGTTGTAGTCGTTCTAATAGTTGTGCTTATCTAATAGTTTTTTAAATTATTGATGCTCCCCACTGAAACCACTGCCTGTGGAAGAGAATTCCACATCCTAACCGCTCTTACAGTAAAGAACCTTCTACGCAGTTTAAGGTTAAACCGCTATTCTTCTAATTTTAGTGAATGGCCACGTGTCTTATAAAATGACATACATTTTATTCACAGCATTATGACAGCGCAATTGTCAGTAAAAGTAATGTAACACAGTGCTGTATAGCATAGTCATGAAGGGGGTAAATCTTCCAGAGGTCAAGTGGTTAAAAAAAAGGACACCCTTTACCTTTTATACCCTTTGTAAACTGTTCATTGCTAGTTGCAGTAATACACAGAGTAGGTGTGCTGGATGGTCGCAACACCATTCTCTCCCTATGTTTTGATACAAACACTGTATTGAGACCTACATCTCCTTGATGTGATGTCACTCAGTTGGTTTGCATACAGCACAGTGTCGCAACAGACGTGTTTAGACAAATCATCTCTTTTTCTCAAGAATGGCTGTGCAGGCCAGTGGAAAGACTTTCTATCTAACAGATTGTCTGCCGGGTCCATTTATTGGTCAAAGCCATATAAAATTAGTATTTATTAAAAAGAAAGATAATCTTTATTAGAAGAATATGTAAATAGTTTAAAAGCTAAAAATATTAAAACAAATATTAAACTCTAAATTCTATGCAAATAATATTATATTCATGTTTAATTCTTTAGCAGCAATAGTGTCCATTTCATGAATCCATTTAGATTCTTGTCTCAACGTCTTATACATATAAATGCCTCCTTGCCAATTTGTTTTCACTACCTCTATTACACTGAATGAGATCCTTTAAGACTACCTTTATCCATTGTTTTAAAATGTTTAGAGGGTGGGGATTTAACATTTCTTCATAAGGATGTTACAGAAATGTTCCTTGATTTTTTAAAATTTTTATTCTTTTTTTTTTTTTTTAAAGTTGTTTTTATTGTAATTTCAAGGTAAATACAAAAACAAAATAGAGCCTATTGGGCATACCCAGGCTTGGTCAAAAACTACATACAAAAAAACGAAGAGCAAGAGAGAAAAACAAAAAACATACATATAGAGCTATATATATAATTCTTAACTAAATCACTGTACGCTCAACCACCTGTGCAGAATATTCAAAGCACTCCTCTAATTCCATGTGTACCCTGCAATGCCCACTTTAGTAATTTATGGAATGAGATGTGCAGTACAATAACATAATCATACTCCCCCCCTTTCCCATGAACTATCGACTGATCAGCCTGGGGACTTTTATGAGATCAGGGATGCCATTTGAGTCATTCTCTGTACTTAATGGAGTGAATTAATCATCAATCGAATCTGCATTAGTGGACAGGGATTCTGTCCAAATAACCCATATTTTGTGGAATTTTTTTACCACAGCCACGTGACAGGTAAGTAGCTTTATACAATGGCAGAGCCGCATTCACTAACTTCTTCCAGAAATTTATTGAAGGTGCAGATGAGGCCTTCCATCTGAGTACTATAGATTTACGGGCATAGTAAAGTAGTAATACTAGCAGGGTTCTGATTGCCAGTGGAGCCAGTGAAATTTTCATTCTTAACTCCTTGCACGGGCATTATATACCATTGATAACTTCTATGGTGGTAAAGGTAATATAACTTTTAATAAATTTCCTTTTACCTTGTTACATTGTTAAGCCCTTCATTTACCACTTCTTGTAGCTTGTTTGCATGGCATACATACATTACTCGTAAATGTTATCTTATCTCTTAGAGTATGTGTCTGCTTAGTTTTTGCTCATGTTGATGGTGTAATTTTAAGACTCAGATTATTGTCCTTAAAAATAAACATCGGCCTTTCTGATAATAGTTCCAACAAACTATGTTTGTGCTTTAGGATTGGCCAATTACATTCTCTTGTAATGTACCCTTTCTCACTAAGTTGTAAAGTCAGCTCTTTACTGCATCTACACCTTAGATGTATAAATTGGCCTCTTGGAATGTTCATTACGCATTTTAGAAGATGACAGCTAGAATTCTAGAACTATTACAGTCTGCTTCTTTTTTGTAGATGTTTGTTCACAGTCTATTATTTTCCACAAAAATGTTTAAGTCCAAGGAACTAACCTCAGGATACATAAAGTGTATTAACATTAATGTTTTTAAAGTTTGTTCCACTATTACCACAACTAAATGCAATTTAGACAACTGGACAACTAGGAATAAATAACGCAATTGTTTTTCTAAACATGGCATGTATAACCATAGCAAAATTATACTTAATACTCTATATCAGAATTAGTTACAGTAGATAGAAAATGCTCTATGCCTGGCACTTATTTTTTATAGCAATTTCCGTTTCATTATTTTTAATAGATATTAAAGGAATTCAATAAAGTTGAAGTGGACACATATATTGCGGGTGCTGATTGTAAGTATCCTTTTGTATATTCAATTTGGAATCTGCTAAAACCAATTCGATTTTTGTAATGCAGATACAAAGTCCAAAAAGAATGCCTTTGTGTATCATTTTATCCTATTCACAAACATGTGGTTTAGTTTGCAATACTCCGATCTTCTTTTCTAACTTATTTATTGTATTGAACTCTCTATGTGTAACCTTGCAAAGGTCCCCTACTCCCTAGCACTTCTTATATGTATCAGCTTAGGGTTGCCAACTCCACACAACTTTTCTACCAACAAACCAAGAAAAATTAACTTCCAGAACATATTTTTTTACTGAAAACCTAAAATATGACAAACTCTTGATACAAACAACAATCTTGCTTTATAGTAAGTCAAACAGTCAACATCAAAAAGTCAAACAGTGAGTGTGACGAAAATGTAACATGTTTTTTTTTCTTGGTTAATTGGATGCTTTGAACTCATTATTGAGAACTGATGTCTAGACTGCTATTTGCATCTTTCTTTGTTGCACTGATTATTTGCTGTTTATCATACATTAAAATTTTAATGTCACAGAGATAAATGTGCAATATTTTGAGTGATCTAATGCTTCACCTTGAAACTATTGATGAGGTTGATCAAAGAAGGAATGAAACCTACACTGGACAATGACTGCAAATAGTCTGGGCTGATCACACATCATTAATAATAGCAAAATTGGGCAATGCAATTTGATCCTTCAGGTTAGCATGGTAAACAAATACTGCATAGTACTATGGCCTTATCCAGCCATTTAATCTATGACAATGTTCAGTTACTGATAATGTATTGATTACCTACACAATAGAGTTTAAATGACAACAAATTGGTGATAATAAATAAATATATAGAGAAATAATAGGGTTGATTAACTTAATAAGTTGATCATCTTAAAGCAGAGCCCACATTCCACAGTCACAAACAGTGAGCGGTAGGCTCTTTATTGCAGAAGAGACATGCAATATCTCTTTTGCAATAAGACGCACCTACCTGCCTGCTTGGTGTCCTCTCTAGCATGTAACATGAGCTGCGCATGCGCAGTTCAGCTGACACTACCGGCCAGGACTCTGCGAGCAGGGATGACTGACTCCTGCACATGCGCAAGAGTCTAATAATACTATGAGGGCACCATCTTTCAAAAATAGTAAATAAATTATAATTAAAGTCTATGTGAGCAAGAGCAGCTGCCCCTTTTAAATGTATAACACTTCAACTATACAAAAAGCAACAAAAGGTAGCCCTTCTATTCAATTAATATATAATAACCTGTGATAAAATCAATCAAAACAGCCTTATGTGTAATCTAAAGTCCAGCTATTCTATAAGGAAATCCCCAATCATGTGATCTTGTGAAATCATGTGCATAAACATAAACAGTGATTTTTCTTCTTAATATAACAAACCGCTCTTCCATGTTCTGGAGTGAAATTTACACTCACCAGATGGTAGCAACTGTCAAAGCAGCCGACAAGCCTTATGTATTAAATCCTGTACACTGGCTCCCAAATCTTCGCCAAAGAAATCCAATCATCAGCTCACTTGTGGATGTTTCTAATCTAAATTCTCATTCACTCAAGAAGAGTGAGTAAGAAATCCCAGAGATAGTATCATAGTGTAGTAGGTATTATTAAAAATCACAACAACAGTAATCATATAATAAATACACTCTCACATTTGGTAGGTGCCAGGTTTCCTTGCACCCCCGCTCGTGTGTTCCTAGAGCTGTTCCAATAGACTGGATTGTAATTTATATAATCCTGAGGGAAAAACTAAGTTTTATAAACCAAATATTGGTCCAAAATGAGCTGTGTGTGTTGGTGCTTACTCTCTTCATAATCCATCAATAAAATCATACAATTTTAATAACACTTAAAACAACCTAGGTTGACTAACAATAATTTCAATCTTTTCTAATATAAAACCGCATTTGTACATTTTTGCACTAAGTTGCCACCCAATACTACTCTTGGAAGATATGCCCAAAATTAATATTTTACAAATTTATACAATATTCACATATAAAGGACCCCTGTAGCTTTAAATACGTAGGGCGTAGCACGAGATGTCTTTATAAATGTGTTAATGAACACGTTTATAATATTCAAAGGGGACTGAGTTCACATAGTGTATCCAATCACTTTAGATTAGCACATAATAGGGACCCATCTCTTTTAAGTTTCTATGGTATACATAGGGTGGTAAAAAAATTAGAGGGGGAGTGATTTGCATCAGCAGGTCTCTCAAAATGAGACCAGATGGATAAATGAGCTCAACACTTTTGCTCCATCTGGTCTCAACATTGATATAGACCTCAATTGTTTATTACTGATTTTTGAAGACCCTTGGACCATTGTTATGGGTGGTTTTGTATTCTATTTTGAATTATGGGTATATGTTTTTCGGTTTGAACCCAATCTATTATTATTAGTCTACTCTCATTAGACGATATCTGGGGACTCTATATAATTTATTTGTTGGAATATTTGGGGTGCTTATCACTATTCTTTATTTAAATTAACTTTTTTTAATAGTTAAAAATTTTTGTACATTATACTTTTTATGTCACATTGGTCACATATATACATATTTTTTGGTGAGGTGGTTTTTGCAACCCACCGAAATATATATTCTTTGGTGGATTGTAGTTCACGATTTTGAACACTAGATGGAGGTGTGTGTGTGTGTGTGTGTGTGTGTGTGTGTGTGTATGTACGTATGTGTGTGTGGTACGTATGTGTGTGTGTGGTATGTATATATATGTGTAAAACATATTATGAATATATATATATATATATATATATATATATATATATATATATATATATATATATATATATATATATATATATATATATATATATATTCATAATATGTTTTACAATGCATATATTTTTATGTGAATATTGTATAAATTTGTAAAATATTCATTTTGGGCATATCTTCCAAGAGTGGGTGGCAACTTAGTGTAAAATTATACATATGCGATTTTAAATTAGAAAAGATTGTTAGTCAACCTAGGTTGTTTTAAGTGTCATTAAAATTTTATGATTTTATTGATGGATAATAAAGGGAGTAAGCTCTAACACAAAAAGCTAATTTTGGTCCAATATTTGGTTTATAAAACAGTGTGGGTACATGTAATCAGTGTTAAGCATCTTAGACTCTTGGAGAAAGCTGAAACACTGAAATTTTGAGGTTCATACCCTACTGTGAGGACTTAAATGTTATCATCACAATGTTTTATGATTTGTGACTGGAAAATAAACAATCATATTTCTTCAACAATAATCCTATAGGTGAAATCTGAAATCATAATGATTTGTGGAGAAATTGTGACTATGCAATAAATATAAGAGTTGTCCAAAAACACAAAATGTTATATACCATTTGTATACAACATTTGTTGTATTTTGTTTCCCCAGGTTCCATTCTTGACAAATTAAAGAGAAGTGAATTTTTTGATAAAGACATCAAAACATCAATATTTTATGTCACTGTCCACGATGCAGTTTTAGATGTACTTGAAAAAAAAGGCATAGAGGATGCATTCAAGAGTGATCCAGAAAAGGTAGCATCTGATTTAAATGTTCATAGTATGTTTAAGTTAAAAAATACATGATAAAGTACTTGTCAATTGTCCGGGACCTTCTCATTGTCCTGGGAAAGCACCATGGGTTTGATCCCACCTCCAGCAAGGGCCATGAAGTTCTCAGTAAAGAGTGTATTCCAAATGTTAGGGCTGGGGATGATCACATAATCCATATAGAAGGCATGGCTCCAACCTTAGCAGGAATGAGAGTTACAACCATTGCTTCCTTGTAACTTGCCTTAGTTGCTAGGCAATCAATCATACCTTTCAAGATACAAAGACACAGGCTGAAAACAGCCAGTGAGTCAGTGCTCCACTGATATACAGACAGCAATAAACTGATAGCAATTAGTGGCAATGAATAATAACTCAGAGTCCAAAAATATAGTGGCATTCAAAAAAGGTCCATGTAGAAACAGTGTGGATACTATTATCTGCAGTCTGTGGCAGCTCCTTACAGGTATGAGAATCCCACAGAAACATGCAACAGAAAGAAAGGGCGCCAGATCAGCAGGAGTAAGAGATAGGTCAAATTATTCCACAGTCACTTCCATACAAACTTTCAGAGTCCGGTGTACAGGGTGTGTGTGAAGAGCAGAGCGAACAAATAGCCTGGATGGGCTGGAGAAGCTGCAAGTAGTATGACCGGGACGCATTGTGGAAGATGGAAACTGGTGGCATCTCCAGCAAGTACACATGTGCCCAACAGGAGCTGGGAACAAACAGGGGGGCCCACAATGTGTTTACGAGGCCCCACTTCCTTCATCAGGCAAAACTTAAGTGACTCTGGAATAATTTTACCTGAATCATGCCTTTCAAGTAGAACTAAAGGCAAAACTTTTCTTTCAATTTTTGATAAAGTAAGGGAGATTTATAAACCCTGTTACATTTTTTGCAACCTGTGTCCCATTGGAGCGATTTCCCTTCACTTCCTGTTCTATAGCCAAAACAGCAAGTCAGAAGAAATCCCTCCAAAGTGAGAGAACCAGGAACTCTCACTTTTGACCAGGGACATAAGATTTAGTGTCCCCATAGGAAGATTTTCCTCTATAACTGTTCTGATGACAACCTAAAATTTAGGATTTACTTTCACTATTGATGATAATGGTTAACATGACAAATAGGGTAAATCTTCCTAACAGGGACACACACGGCATAACAAATCTGACAAGTGTTCCAATCCCTAACAACTCTGTCCAAAACTAAAAAGTTATACTTTAACTTTGCACATTACTCTACAAAAAGCCTTAACCCCAGGAAGGCCATGGAGATATAAATGTTTTTGATTTTCATGTCCTCAGTCCACCAGTACCCTCTTTAATTTACAGGCCTTTGCCAAGACATGTATCCTGCACCAAAATCGTCCGAACCACAAAGGCTGTAGTTTAAATAGTGTGCTATAGGAAAGTTCCTTGTTGCCCAAAGCGATCGATCAACTGCCATTCCTGCAGTCTGTGTTTGAAAATGAAGTATTCTGACTGGTTTCTATTGGAAACTGACATTTTTTCTGTAGCACACTTTTATACAGCAGCCCTTTAAGGGGAAGTTTAAAACAGAGGTTGGATATTACATACAGCATAATGTAGGTAAACATTACAGCCCAAAGCCCATTCATTAAATGCAGGCTGCCATGTGGAGCCTGCAGTCTGTACAAGAGAACGGCTGTGACCTCTCACCAGGAAACTCTCCTCCATTATTTTTCCCTTTTGCCACAACCAAAATGGTGCCCGATGGAGTCCTCTCTCTCTCTCTCCCAAGCCGTGCTTCTGCCTGTCTCCAGCAACATGGCATGCACAGCATCTTATGGCAACAGGTTGTCTTTCTGCGCAACTTTATTGAGGTCACTGAAATATAGACAGAGTCTGCAGCCCAAGACAATGGTGTGCCATGGGATAGAGGTGGATGCACTATCCACTGGAAACACACATGGCTGACCCTGGTAATGTGTCTGTTATTGGTGCACTATACATTGTCAATGATGCCCAGGGATGGAAAGTCAGGTCTTCATCTTCTCTGACTAGGCGAAAGAATATTCAGAACCACCTGAAATTACACAGCGTTTGGGCACTCTTTCTTCCACTTGCCAGGTAACAAGTTCCAACAACACCAGTATCTCCTGCATGTGGATTGGTGCGGCTGTGTGCACCCTCCAAAGCGGTCCCCAGTGTACTTTGTCGCTGAAAGAAAAGTTCTGGGTTTTCCATTCACAGGATGTGTTGGTACGGTGCTGACAAGTGTATGGAGTTTTAGATTTTGTAGATGACATGAAAACGCCCAGTGTGCCCTATGGCCAGTCCAGGATGGATGTGATATAAGAGTGAGTTATATATGTAGATAGTGTAGAAGTGGGCCACATCACAACCTTGTAGAGATATTGGCCCGAGTGCAATCCATGGAAAAAGTATTTAAAATATAAAGCAGGCAGTAGTGGGTACTTACAAAAGGAGGAATTTACCAAGGTTTATTAAACTATGTTGGAAAATTCCTCCCTGTTGTAAGTCCCACTGAGTGCACCTACTGCCTGCTTCATATGTATGTATGTTTGCAATGTATTTGCAATGTATGTAAGTGGACATTGCTTGTGAATTTAAACTTTTTTTTGGTTATTCATAGGATCCTGGAACCATTTTATCTTTATATGGTGTTACAAATGGAACCAACTACATCAAAGATCATGTTGTAAGTAAAATAAATGTCAGACTTTATATTTGATACCCCTCATTTTGAATTAGTGTGCATACTCTACTGCAACAAGAAATCTTTAGAGCTCTTATATGACTCCACACAACAGATGTCTTTTTAGGTTGACAAAGTCATTAACCTGTTGTAAACTGGTACATAAATTTTGAGGCATGCACCACATTCAGAGGCGCACTGATACGAGCATCTGTACAGGAACACTGAGCTTCCTCCCTGTAACTGCAGCTGCCACACAGATAGTGCAGCAGCCAAGGAGTTGTAAAGCCAGGTGGGTGGAGCCTGATGGGGATTCACAAACATTAGTTTCCCATCAGGTCCACTTCCTTTGTGATAGCAGGCAGTGGGCAGATGCATAGCCAATAGAAAGCCTGCTATTGGCTATAGAATCTGGCCACTACCTGCTGTAGAGAGAGGAGAGAGTGGACCTGATGGGGAACTAATGTCTCAGCTTCCTCCTCAAACCCCACCCACAGTCAACATCACTAGTTGGCTAGAGGCTGTCAGCCAAAAAGCCGACATTGTTCTTAACAAGCAGTGACAGGTGAGGAGGGCAGGAAGTAGTGTAAGCATAAATGTTGTCTGCTACACAGCGTTCAGAGACAGGAACTCTGCCTCTCTGTATGCCAACTTAGAGTTTGTCTTAATTACGTGCAGTTTTATTATCTGCAAACAGGAGATAATTAACTTTGAATTTGATGCAGTAATGGTGAAACTCTGTAAATGTGGCACTAATAAGAACTACCTGGCTCTGAAGCATGTATTTATAAAGCCATCAAAATGGATGGCAGGGACTTTTTTTAATCTGGCGCAGACCATTTTAAAGATCCATACTGCCAGAAAAGTGTTGCAAAGACTTTATTGAATTTCCCCAATTAACTTTTGTTTATATTTTTTATTGTATATATACTTGTGAACTGACATTGTGTTTCTCTCTTCCAGGTCTCCTCTGAAACTAAATTCTAACCTGTTGACTGTATTATAGATATATCAGTGAAGCATTTTCTGCTGGAATCACAAATGTTTCTGTCCTTTATATTGTATATGATCAGTAAAAATGGAGTCTAAATACACCAATCTGTTAAATGTTATGTTACCTAATATGATATCTATGTTATGCCATTATTGTTAATAGGAATCATTGTGTACATTATTTTCTTTTACCAACATATGCAATAAAATGTTCTTCTTATAAATCAATATCCTAGAGTTTCTAGCGGAAACTCATACTCATGTTTGCGTGAGTATAACACTTGTTTACCACCTCCTGTATTCAACATTTAATCAAAGTATAGCTGTTCTTGGTCATCACTGAATATCAGTTAAGACATTACATCCATCTGGTGTTTTTTGGGCATGTGACCCTGCATGTGACCCTCTCATTCCTTTAGTGGCTTAAGGATTAAAAAAAAGGAATGCACCCCAGCTGTTCATTAGCTGATATATTATATGCCCTTACATAATTTTGAGGTTTAATATTTCAGGAAATATTTCATTGCCCCTTTCTCTGGGAATACATATTGTAAATTGAAATTTTAACTATAATATTGAATTACAAAGTGTCCTAATCTTTTTCTGGAATTAGCTAGGTACTGCTCCTAGTAGACAAAATGAGGCCTTCTTAAAAATTTAATACCCTGTGTCCTGGAAAATTATAGCTGGGGATTTTAATAACATATTAGATGGGGCGCTAGACATTACTAACCCATACAGACTTCCCAATTCAGACCTGACTCATTGAGCACAGCTCTTAATCTTACAGAGATCTGGTGATGGAAACATCCCCAGGATAAAAGGTTCTTGCACCTCTCTGCTGCCCATCTTTCCGGCTCCAGGATAGATCTCATTTTTTGTACCACTTCCACTCTATCCATTGCCTCCTCAGCAGTGTATCTGCCAGCTGGGATCTCGGATCATTCTCCATTAGAGGTCGTCTTGCGACTGGGTGGGGGCAGAGGGGGAGGTTACTGGAGGCTTAATATCGGCAGGCTCCGGCATAGTAAAGTGGGGAAATTTATGAATGGGAAAATTGCTCAATATTGGGAGCTAAATGAAAACACAGCGCCCCCTTGGTGACCTGAGAGACCTTTAAAGCCACTGTGAGAGGCGACTACATTTCAGCTGGTAAGGGGACCAGCGTTGAGTATGCTTCCCAGTTGGTCAGACTGGAGTCACAAGTGTGGGATGCTGAGGATAATTTTGCAACAGACCCATCTTCTGTGTCGTATGCTTCTCTTGCTCGGGCAAGGAGATTTCTCTCCATTCATTACACTGAATCGACTACCTTAGATGCCAAGCTTTTGAAGGCCAGACTTTTCGAGTCTGGGGACAAAAACCTGGGGCTCCTGGCCAATCTGGTGGCTGACCCTAAGTTCCAAATGGTAGTATGGTAGTTCCTCTTGTCTATATGGCAGGGGGCGAAGTCTCCTCAGATCCCACTGTTATAAAACTCTGATCCTATTATACCTTTTGTATCGTACTGTTCCATCCCCTCCCTCCACCCCCCTCAGATGACATATATTCTGTTTCGCAGCAGCTATCTTTACACTAACTAACAGCAGCATATGTCACTCTGTTAGATGCTGTGGAAGAAGAAATTTCGGTGGAAGAAATTTAGGCAGCAATTCACTACTCCCCCTAATAAAACTCCAAATGGTATAAATTGTATGGTCTGAGCTTATACCACGTCTCCAGCAGCTGTACATAGCTTGCCTGGAGTAGAGTTGCTTGCCCACCTCCATGCCTTAACCCAGGGGTCCTCAAACTACGGCCCGCGGGCCACATGCGGCCCGCCAAGGACATTTATCCGGCCCACCCCACCCAGGGCCGGATTCCTGACAGGCCAGGCTCGGGCCGGGGCCAGGTCGGCTCGGCTTGGGCAGGTCCACTCTGCTTCAGGAGGGAGCATATCCACTCCGCTCAAGCTGCCTCCCCCACCCCAGTAATGGAGGGCTCCGTGTGCCGCGCTGCATGCTGGGAAGTGTAGTTTCCAGCACAGTCCTGTGCGGATTCATGTCTTCCTCACGCAGACAGGAGGCACGGAGGGTGACAGCGAGAGCGGAGGCTTCAGGCAACAGCCTGCTAACAAGTGAGAACCCCTGTCCACCCCACTGTCCCCCTGTCCACCCCTCTGTCCCCCTGTCCACCCCTCTGTCCCCCTGTCCACCCCTCTGTCCCCCTGTCCACCCCTCTGTCCCCCTGTCCACCCCTCTGTCCCCCTGTCCACCCCACTGTCCCCCTGTCCATCCCACTGTCCCCCTGTCCATCCCACTGTCCCCCTGTCCATCCCCCTGTCCACCCCACTGTCCCCCTGTCCACCCCTCTGTCCCCCTGTCCATCCCTCCTGTCCCCCTGTCCATCCCTCTGTCCCCCTGTCCATCCCTCTGTCCCCCCCTCTGTCCCCCTGTCCTGTCCACCCCACTGTCCCCCTGTCCACCCCACTGTCCCCCTGTCCACCCCACTGTCCCCCTGTCCACCCCACCGTCCCCCTGTCCATCCTGCTGTCCCCCTGTCCACCCCTCTCTCCCCCTGTCCACCCCCCTGTCCACCCCTCTGTCCCCCTGTCCACCCCTCTCTCCCCCTGTCCACCCCCCTGTCCACCCCTCTGTCCCCCTGTCCACCCCCCTGTCCACCCCTCTCTCCCCCTGTCCACCCCTCTCTCCCCCTGTCCACCCCTCTCTCCCCCTGTCCACCCCCCTGTCCACCCCTCTGTCCCCCTGTCCACCCCCCTGTCCACCCCCCCTGTCCCCCTGTCGATCCCACTGTCCCCCTGTCGATCCCACTGTCCCCCTGTCGATCCCACTGTCCCCCTGTCGATCCCACTGTCCCCCTGTCGATCCCACTGTCCCCCTGTCCACCCCACTGTCCCCCTGTCCACCCCACTGTCCCCCTGTCCACCCCACTGTCCCCCTGTCCACCCAACTGTCCCCCTGTCCATCCCTCCTGTCCCCCTGTCCATCCCTCTGTCCCCCCCTCTGTCCCCCTGTCCTGTCCACCCCACTGTCCCCCTGTCCACCCCTCTGCCCCCCCCTCTGTCCCCCTGTCCACCCCTCTCTCCCCCTGTCCACCCCCCTGTCCACCCCTCTGTCCCCCTGTCCACCCCTCTGTCCCCCTGTCCACCCCTCTGTCCCCCTGTCGATCCCACTGTCCCCCTGTCCACCCTTCTGTCCTACCCACTGTCCCCCTGTCCATCCCTCTATCCCCCTGTTCATCCCTTATATATATATTATTATTTATTATTTATTCTTTTATTCTTTTATTCTTTTGCACTACAAAAGACATGTGTGCATAGGAATTTAGGAATTGGTTCATATTTTTTTTTATACTATAGTGCGGCCCCCCAACAGTCTGAGGGACCGTGAACTGGCCCCCTGTCTAAAAAGTTTGAGGACCCCTGCCTTAACCGGTTCAATACAGGGCAATTTCACCCCCTTCCTTCCCAGGCTAATTTTTAGTTTTCAGCGCTGTCGCACTTTAAACAATTTATCAATTGCGCGGTCGTGTGACGTTGTACCCAAAAAAAATTGATGTCCATTTTTCACCACAAATAGAGCTTTTTTTTGGTGGTATTTGATCACCTCTGCAGTTTTTATTTCTTGTGCTATAAACAAAAGAAGAGCGACAATTTTGAAAAAAACACAATATTTTTTACATTTTGCTATAATAAATATCCCAATTTTTTTTTTTAAAAACACATTTTTTCCTCAGTTTTGGCCGATACGTATTCTTCTACATATTTTTGGTAAAAAAAATCGCAATAAGCGTATATTGATTGGTTTGCGCAAAAGTTATAGCGTCTACAAAATACGGGATAGATTTATGGCATTTTTTTTTTTTACATTTTTTTTTATTTTTTTAGCGGTGATCGCGATTTTTTTTTTTGGTGACTGCGACATTATGGCGGACACATCGGACACTTTTGACACATTTTTGGGACCAATCACATTTATACAGCGATCAATGCTATAAAATTGCATTGATTACTGTGTAAATGTGACAGGCAGTGAAGTGGTTAACCACTAGGGGGCGGGGAGGGGTTAAGTATGTTTCCTAGGGAATGATTCTAACTGAAGGGGGAGGGGACGCACTAGGGGAGGAGACCGATCAGTGTTCCTCCGTTCTGGGAACACAGATCGCTCTCCTCAGAGCTGACAGGCTGTGTATCTGTGTGTTTACACACACAGATCCACATGGCGGCCCGGTTAACGGGCAATCGCGGGTGCCCGGCGGACATCGCGGCCGCCGGGCACACGCACCAGGTCCCGAGGAATGCGGCGGGTGCGCGCGAGCCCCCTAGACGGCCGGAAATCCCAGGACGTCATACGACGTCCACCCAGGATGGGAGATCCCATCTGTGGATGTCATATGACTATACACGGGTACTGAAGTGGTTTTAAGCATATCCTTTTTGATATCTATATATATCTATATATATATATATATATATATATATATATATATATATATATATGTATGTATGTATGTATGTATATATGTATGTGTATGTATATATGTATGTGTATGTATATATGTATGTGTATGTATATATGTATGTGTATATATATATGTATGTGTATATATATATGTATGTGTATATATATATGTATGTGTATATATATATGTATGTGTATATATGTATGTGTATATATATATGTATGTGTATATATATATGTATGTGTATATATATATATATGTATGTGTATATATATATATATGTATGTATGTATATATATTTGAATTAGAATCTCATGTTCTGTGTTTCAATGTATACTACCTATCATTAATTCCTTGTATTGATATGGTACCTTTTATTTATTTTTATATATATATATATATATATATATATATATATATATATATATATATATATATATATATATATATATATATATATATATATATATATATATATATATATATATATTTTCTATTATTTTAAGTCTTCACATCTGACCTTTTTTTTCACACAAATAGGAAACCTAAAGGGAACACAAAGACACTGAATTTCAAAAGAGCCAACTTCCCTAAACTACAAACCTTGCTAAAAGGCATAAATTGGGATAAAATATTAGGAACAAAGAATACGGAGGAGAGATGGGTTTGCTTTAAGAGCATATTAAATAAGGGCATTAGCCAATGTATCCCATTGGGTAATAAATTTAAAAGAGCGAACAAAAATCCTGGATGGCTTAACTCCAATGTAAAAATGCATATAAAAGCAAAGGAGAAGGCCTTCAAAAAATACAAGGTTGAGGGATCATCCTCAGCATTCAGACTTTATAAAGAATGCAATAAGAAATGTAAGGGTGCAATTAGGACGGCTAAGATAGAACATGAAAGACACATAGCGGAGGAGAGCAAAAAAAAATCCCAAGAAAATCTTTAAGTATGTAAACAGTAAAAAAGGGAGGACAGACCATATTGGCCCCATAAAGAATGAGGAAGAACATCTGGTTACAAAGGATGAGGAGATGGCAAAGGTATTGAATTTATTCTTCTCCTCAGTCTTCACGAGTGAATCGGGGGGCTTCAGTAACCAAAACTGCAGTGTTTATTCTCATGACACAACACAGGAAGCACCTCCATGGTTAACAGAGGAAGAAATTAAAATTAGACTTGAGAAACTTAACATTAATAAATCACCGGGACCAGATGGCTTGCATCCGAGGGAACTCAGTCAGGTGATTGCCAGACCGTTGTTCCTAATTTGTACAGACATTCTATTGACTGGAATGGTACCAGCTGATTGGAGAAAAGCCAATGTAGCACCAAGATTTAAAAAGGGCCCAAAAAACATCCCTGGGAATTACAGACCAGTTAGCCTAACATCAATAGTATGTAAACTCTTGGAGAGGATGATAAGGGACTATATACAAGATTTTAGTAATAAGAACGATATCATTAGCAGTAATCAGCATGGATTCATGAAGAATCGTTCTTGCCAAACCAATCTATTAACCTTCTATGAGGAGGTGAGTTGCCATCTAGATAAAGGAAGGCCCGTAGACGTGGTGTATCTAGATTTTGCAAAAGCATTTGACACAGTTCCCCATAAACGTTTACTGTACAAAATAAGGTCCGTTGGCATGGACCATAGGGTGAGTACATGGATTGAAAACTGGCTACAAGGGCGTGTTCAGAGGGTGGTGATAAATGGGGAGTACTCAGAATGGTCAGGGGTGGGTAGTGGGGTTCCCCAGGGTTCTGTGCTGGGACCAATCCTATTTAATTTGTTTATAAACGACCTGGAGGATGGGATAAACAGTTCAATCTCTGTATTTGCAGACGATACTAAGCTAAGCAGGGCAATAACTTCTCCGCAGGATGTGGAAACCTTGCAAAAAGACCTGAACAAATTAATGGGGTGGGCGACTACATGGCAAATGAGGTTCAATGTAGAAAAATGTAAAATAATGCATTTGGGTGGCAAAAATATGAATGCAATCTATACACTGGGGGGAGAACCTCTGGGGGAATCTAGGATGGAAAAGGACCTGGGGGTCCTAGTAGATGATAGGCTCAGCAATGGCATGCAATGCCAAGCTGCTGCTAATAAAGCAAACAGAATATTGGCATGCATTAAAAGGGGGATCAACTCCAGAGATAAAACGATAATTCTCTACAAGACTCTGGTCCGGCCGCACCTGGAGTATGCTGTCCAGTTCTGGGCACCAGTCCTCAGGAAGGATGTACTGGAAATGGAGCGAGTACAAAGAAGGGCAACAAAGCTAATAAAGGGTCTGGAGGATCTTAGTTATGAGGAAAGGTTGCGAGCGCTAAACTTATTCTCTCTGGAGAAGAGACGCTTGAGAGGGGATATGATTTCAATTTACAAATACTGTACTGGTGACCCCACAATAGGGATAAAACTTTTTCGCAGAAGAGAGTTTAATAAGACTCGTGGCCACTCATTAAAATTAGAAGAAAAGAGGTATAACCTTAAACTACGTAGAGGGTTCTTTACTGTAAGAGCGGCAAGGATGTGGAATTCCCTTCCACAGGCGGTGGTCTCAGCGGGGAGCATTGATAGCTTCAAGAAACTATTAGATAATCACCTGAATGACCGCAACATACAGGGATATGTAATGTAATACTGACACATAATCACACACATAGGTTGGACGTGTGTCTTTTTTCAACCTCACCTACTATGTAACTATGTAAATGCAATTTTCAATGTAAATTTATTTTATGTTTTCAGTCTGTAGTGTACGGTATATACTGTTCTCATCTATATCCCACCTAGAACACCGTGGACTGGTATGGAACTTGGAATAATAAATTATCCATCACAGGACATACCCTCCCCATGTACACATGTCGGCCTACCGGCCCATACAGACTGTGCTCCTGTTCTCCTGGCTCTGATGAAGAGGTTACCCTCGAAACGCGTCAGCCTTTTTTAAATACCTGCCCCAACATGGGCATACCCCATCTTTAATGTCCCAGTGCCTATTTTCTTACCTGTTTTTATGCAACGTAGTATTTTGTATGATTCTATATTTCTATGATTATATGTTTGTACATGATTAAACCATACATGTCTTGATGTAAGCGTCTGATCACGCGCCTTCCATTCACCTCCTACCAAACAGTCCTTTTGATACCTACACCTGGGAAAGATAGCACCTACTGCTCCGCATATCGGCCCACGTCTCTCCTCAATTATGAATTGAAAATTCTTACGAATATGGTCTAAATATAGACCAAAAAGCGGTTCATGCTGGAGAAATCCACGGATGTCAATCTCCGTAGGGTATATACGTGTCAGGGCTGGGCTCAGCCCTTCCTTCTCGAAGCTGGCCGCTCAGCTGACGGCTAATTGCCAGCTCCTTTCTCTCCACAGTGACTCACCTGTTGATGATATCCTGCTCATCAGTCCTGCCTACTTAAGCCGTCCAGCCCAGGTGATCTCTGCCTTCGCCTTGGTCACATCTCTAGAGTCGCTCTCTTGTGTTCCTGGTAAAGACTTGCTTGGCTGACATTCCTTCTGGCTCCAGATCCTGCTTGCTGTTCTACTAAGCTCATCTCTGGCTCCCTGACGTTTTGGCCTGTCTGACTATCCATTCCTGAACTCTGGCTATGTTTTGACTACGTTTACTCTGTTTACTTTTTTTATTATTATTATTAATAAACAAGTGTGATTTAACTGTACTTCTGTCTCAGTCTGATTCATGGTTTCTGACAATACATAGGGTGTGCCCCTGCTTAAAGAAGTCAGTGATATGTTAAAGCGTTGGAACCCACGCCCGATATCTTGGATAGGTAGGATCAATGTATTGAAAATGACTGTCATGCCTAAACTGCTGTATCTTTTCGAGACCCTACCAGTTCCTATCCCCATGTCACAATTAAAACTAATCAAGCATTGGTTCCTTAATTTTATTTGGAGTGACAAGGCTCATAGAGTAACAAGCTCTGTGATTTCCTCCCCTAGGCATCAGGGTGGTCTGGGGGCCCTGGATATTTTTAAATATTATTTGGCATCCCACCTTGGGGCAGTGTTTCCTGGACCAGCTTAGAAGCACCGAATCGATGGGCAGAAATAGAGTTGGGCTCATTGTTTCCCACACATCCCTGTTCCCTTGTCTGGTCGCCCACCCTGATTCAGGACTCCAAACTCCATAGTTTATGTTTAAGCTCTATGTTGTTCACATTAAGGATTTGGCACACTTGTATCACTAAATTCTCTCTCTCTTTGCCATGCCCCCCATTATATAATTTTCTTTTCAACCCACTACTCCCAGACGGCCTATCTCATATGGTCCCCTGGGTACAAGCTGGCCTGTTTCAACTTCGCCATTTTGTTCACCCAGCTACCCGTACATTCTGAACCTTTGCTAACCTCCAGTCTAAATATCACCTCCCCAAAAATTTGCACTACTCTTACCCCCAAATAAGTCATTACCTATCAGCTCTCTCCCCTACCCTTATCTTACCTAAACCAATGACCTTTGAACTAATTTCTTCGTAAGGTCCCCATCAAACACGATTAATTTCTGCTATCTATTAAGCACTTCAGGAATCATCCCCACTTTCTGATTATCTCCATACTTACATGTGAAAATGGTCTCAAATCATGCAAAAAACAGTCTCTCTCCCTCAATGGGACAGGATTTGGACCTACACCTCCAAAATATCCCGATGCGTGGTGCAGAGAGAGACAGCATTCAAAATACTGTTCTTCTGGTATAGAACACAAGAGATCATGCACCGTTATGATCCCTCCCTGTCCCCTCTTTGCTGGAGATGTGGTAAGACCAGAGGTACCCATTACCATATATTCTGGCAATGGGAGTTAATTATGCCTTTTTGGTCCATGGTGATGTCTCCAACGATTATTTGAGTCCCCTCTCATTGGATCCGTTACATCTCCTCCTGGGCCTCCCCTTTCCAGGTTTGGAGAAAAAAATCTAACAAATTAGCTTCATACATTTTATTAGCTGCTAAGAGAGTTATTCCAATGTGTTGGCTGGCCTCCATGCCACCCTCTCAAGAACAACTTCTCAATGTCATCACCGAAATTCACAGAATGGATCACATGACGGCATTAGTAGCAAATCTATTGACAGGTTCAACGGGGTCTGGGACTTGTGGGACAGATCTGAGGTTCTCCTCCCTGACTCTGTCCGAGTCCCATCAATTCTTTCATTCCTGCCCCTTCCTGATCTAGCTCCCCCCCACATCCTGTTCCCTTGCTGATTTCTGTATGCCACCCAGTTTACTACCCCCTTACCCTATGGCAGTGATGGCAAACCTTGGCACCCCAGATGTTTTGGAACTATAATGCTCTTGCACTCTGCAGTGTAGTTAAGCATCATGGGAAATGTAGTTCCAAAACATCTGGGGTGCAAGGTTTGCCATCACTGCCCTATGGTATATATATGTGTTGTATAATTTTGCTAAACGTTTCTAGTTGTAATCAAGAGAAAAATTGTTATAGCCTTTGGATGGTTTGCTCTACACAGTTCTTTATGTAGATACATATCTGTACTCAACCTAGATGCTTTTTTTTTTGTTTTCTTTTTCTTGTTTGATTCTTCCTAGCTCTTCTTCTGAGCTTAATGTGCTTTATTTGTAATGTAAAAATCTTTAATAAAAAAAAAAAAAGAGGATCTGTACCCCACTGATTGCCCTGATCTTGCAAGTCCCCCGACACGTCTGACACTCTGGGTTCTGACATTCTTGTTGTGACAAAAGATACACTATATTGCCAAAAGTATTGGGACACCTGCCTTTACAATTGCATGAACTTTAATGGCATCCCTGTCTTAGTCTGTAGGGTTCAATATTGCGTTGGTCCACCCTTTGAAGCTATAACAGCTTCAACTCTTCTGGGAAGGTTATCCACAAGGTTTGGGAGTGTGTCTATGGGAATGTTTGACTATTCTATGAGAAGCGCATTTGTGAGGTCAGGTACTAATGTTGAATGGGAAGGCCTGGCTTGCAGTCTCTGCTCTAATTCATCCCAAAGGTGTTCTATCGGGTTAAGGTCAGGCTAGTCAAGTTCTTCCATCCCAAACTCGCTCATCTCTGTCTTTATGGACCTTGCTTTGTGCACTGGTCCAAATCATTTGGTGGATTGAGGATTATGGTGTGGGGTTGTTTTTCAGGGGTTGGGGTTGGGCTTGGTCCCTTAGTTCCAGTGAAGGGAACTCTTAAGACATAAGCATACCAAGGCATTTTGAACAATTTCATGCCTTGACCTTTGTGGGAACAGTTCGGAGAAGGCCTCTTCCTGTTCCAACATGAGTGCACACCAGTGCACAAACCAAGGACCATAAAGGCATGAATGAGCAAGTTTGGGGTGGAGGAACTTGGCTGGCCTGCACAGAGTCCTGACCTCAACCTGACAGAACACCTTTAGGATGAATTAGAGCAGAGACTGAGAGCCAGACCTTCATGTCCAATATCAGTGTCTGTCCTCACGAATGCACTTTGGGAAGAATGGTCAAACATTCTCATAGATACACTCCTAAACCTTGTGGACAGCCTTCCCAGGAGAGTTGAAGCTGTTGTTGCTGCAAAGGGGGGGGGGAAGTTAATTTGAACCCTACGGACTAAGACTGGGATGACATTAAAGTTCACATGCGTGTAAAGGCAGGTGTCTCAATACTTTTGACAATAGTGTATATGTCCAGATGCATGTGTGGGACATCTGGTTGGATTCAGATGCCACTGCTGTAGTCCAACATGACTCTGAGGCTACTGGCAGTCTCCCTTAAAAAATATATTTTTTAAATGGCCTAGGGATGATACTGTGTCTAAATAGTCCCCTGCCTTTTATGTCTCAATTGACAATTGTACGGTTCATGTCTCATGGTTTTTCAATGACTCAGCACTTAGGATAGTAGAGAGGGGATAAATTCCCCAGGATACATTATCCTATTGTTATACTGGCCCTAGAAGTCTGGGGGTTTTCCTTGAGTTCTATGAGTTGCAAGGGTGGGGTTTCTTCTTCATTTTTTACTTTAAAGAGGGAGTCCACCCAAACCGCAAAAAAAAAAAAATATTAAAAGCCAGCAGCTACAAATACTGCAGCTGCTGACTTTTAATAAATGGCCACTTACCTGTCCCAGGGTCCAGCGATGTCGGCAGGCGACGCCGAGAACCCGCTCGGTTCTCGGCAGCTGCTGCCGCCATCCTAGGTCAAGGAATCAGGAAGTGAAGCGTTGCGGCTTCACTTCCCGGTTCCCTACTGCGCATGCGCGAGTCGTGCTGCGCAACGTAAGTGGTCCCCGCTATCTCCTGGGAGCTGTGTGTTTCCCAGGAGACAGCGCGGAGGGACAGGAAGAGGCATAGACTCCCATGGGAGTCTATGCTGGAAGTGGGTGCAAATACCTGTCTTAGACAGGTATCTGAACCCCCCTCCCCCCTGAAAGGTGCCAAATGTGACACCGGAGGGGGGGGTTCCGAAAAGCGGAAGTTCCATTTTTGTGTGGAACTCCGCTTTAAGTTCACCTGTTAATGTTTTTGTTTCTTTGTTTAACTATGACGGTTATTGTATTACCTTGGGCCGGGGTATACCCAGAGGCTCTGTTTTATACCTTACCTTCCTTTATTTATGAAAACAATAACGAGAAGTTAAAAAAAAAAAACTTCCCATAATTCGTCCTACTGTTGCATCTGAGTTTGACATGCCTCTCCTAGACCTTATTCAGAGTTACATTTATATTTTGTGTAACTATTCTGTGTTTTCTCCACTCCAGCAGATACATGTACAGTATGTGTCACATATGTTAGGGAATGACTGCTGCAAGTAGACGCATAAGGTTTTCTTTTTGACATTCCCTAAACAATGATGCAAGCCTTCTTTGCTTAGCATTACTGCCTTGTGCACTTTTTTTGTTTTAGAGAAAATCCAGGGATAGAATACTTGCCACCAAATTCCACACTGAGCCTGTTCAGTTTTTGATGTGATGACTCCATTACTCTACACTATTTTGTATGTTTTGCCACAAGGTGGCAGAAAGGTTACTGTGAACATTTTCCATGGCAATTAAAGGAAACAAAAAACATACATTTCATTAAAAAAAGGCAGGGAAATGTATAAATTAGGAATTTAGTGTAATTAATATTCTTTCAATTTGCATTTAGCTAAAGTAAATACTATGCATGGCTAATAAAATTTTATTTTCATTAATATTAGGGCCAGATATAGCCTGTCTGATGTAGGGGTGCAGTAAAAAATGTCAGGGGGCAGAAGCAATGTATGGGGTCAGCATGTTGGAGGACATAGGTGTGCGCAGCCTATTGCATTAGGGTGTGCACCCCAGAGCTCAAACACACATGCTGTTCTCTGCAGCCTCAGCTGCACTGGACAGTAAATGAATGGGAAGTGCTCTATGCTGAGCGACTTTCTGTTCATTCACAAATGGAAAAATAGTAACCACTGTTTACTATGCTTCAGTTATGAATGAACGCCGTGAGTGAGTGTGTTCACTGTGTTCATTTAGAAAAGGAAGTAGCTGGTATATAACATATTGACTAGCCCTTCCCTTCTCTCCATCCTGAAACATCCTCAATAGCAGCTGGGGGGAGAAGAGAGGAGGGAAGCCAGCAGCACTGCAGGGGGGGGGCGCAGAACGGGGGAAGTCCGGGCAGTAGGGGGAATTGGCACCGCATATAGTTATAAGGGTGTGCCCAGGCAAAACTGGCACACCTCCTGTGCATGCCTATGGCAGGGCGGAAGACAATGGTCAACAGGACAGTGTACAGGGATCCACAGGGTAGAGCACAGGGGTCAGTGGGACAGTGTATAGGGGCCAGCAAGGTGCAGGACAAGAGTCACTGCTGGCAAGGCATGGGACAGGGGTGACTGCTGGCAGGGGACTCAGCTGATCTCCTTCTCCCATCCCTGCACTGCATACAGCCTGGGCACATTAAGCAGATTTCCTCCTCCCCACAAGTCTGCCAAATGCAAGAGTGACACAGGATGGTGCCTTTTGCACCTGCTCAGTGAGGTTGGCTGTCAGGGTGTTTTCGGAACACAGTGGGTCTCTATGCAAGGTCTTAAGTTGGGCTCTCTTGCCTGTGAAAAAGAAAATGAAGTGGTAAATGTTGGATGTGGTTTTCATTATGCTAAATATTGGCTGTGGCTTAAAGGGACACAGAGTGCAGGGGTTTATTAGTAAGAGATGCAAAGTAGTAAGTGAGGCAGAGTTCCAGGGGTAAGTAGTAAGTGAGGCAGAGTTCAGTGGTCAGTAGTAAATGAGGCAGAGTTCATGGGTCAGTAGTAAGTGATGCAGAGTTCAGGGGTCAATAGCAAGTTAGGCAGAGTTCAGGTGCCAGTCGTAGATGAGGCAGAGTTCAGGTGCCAGTCGTAGATGAGGGAGAGTTAAGGGATCAGTAATAGATGAGGGAGAGTTCAGGGGTCAGTAATAGATGAGGGAGAGTTCAGGGATCAGTAAAAGATGAGGCAGAGTTCAGGGATCAGTAATAGATGAGGCAGAGTTCAGGGATCAGTAATAGATGAGGCAGAGTTCAGGGATCAGTAATAGATGAGGCAGAGTTCAGGGATCAGTAATAGATGAGGCAGAGGTCAGGTGCTAGTCGTAGATGAGGCAGAGCTCAGGGATCCGTAATAGATAAGCCAGAGTTCAGGGATCGGTAATAGATGGGGGAGAGTTCAGGGATCAGTAATAGATGAGCCAGAGTTCAGGGATCAGTAATAGATGAGGCAGAGTTCAGGGATCAGTAAAAGTTGAGGCAGAGTTCAGGGATCAGAAAAAGATGAGGCAGAGTTCAGGGGTCAGTAATAGATGAGGCAGAGTTCAGGGCTCAGTAATAGATGAGGCAGAGTTCAGGGCTCAGTAATAGATGAGGCAAAGATCAGGGATCAGTAAAAGATGAGGCAGAGTTCAGGGATCAGTAAAAGATGAGGCAGAGTTCAGGGATCAGTAATAGATGAGGGAGAGTTCAGGGATCAGTAAAAGATGAGGCAGAGGTCAGAGATCAGTAATAGATGAGGCAGAGGTCAGGGATCAGTAATAGATGAGGCAGAGGTCAGGGATCAGTAATAGATGAGGCAGAGGTCAGGGATCAGTAATAGATGAGGCAGAGGTCAGGGATCAGTAATAGATGAGGCAGAGGTCAGGGATCACAAATAGATGAGGCAGAGTTCAGGGATCAGTAATAGATCAGGCAGAGGACAGGTGCCAGTCGTAGATGAGGCAGAGTTCGGGGATCAGTAATAGATGAGGCAGAGTTCAGGGGTCAGTAGTAAGTGATGCAGAGTTCAGGGGTCAGTAGTAAGTGATGCAGAGTTCAGGGATCAGTAAAAGATGAGGCAGAGTTCAGGGGTAAGTAATAGATGAGGCAGAGTTCAGGGGTCAGTAATAGATGAGGCAGAGTTCAAGGGTCAGTAATAGATGAGGCAGAGGTCAGGGATCAGTAAAAGATGAGGCAAAGCTCAGGGATCAGTAATAGATGAGGCAGAGTTCAGGGATCAGTAATAGATGAGGCAGCGTTCAGGGGTCAGTAGTAGATGAGACAGAGTTCAGGGGTCAGTAGTAAGTGAGGCAGAATTGAGGGGTCAGTAATAAATGAGGCAGAGTTCAGGGGTCAGTAGTAGATGAGGCAGAGTTCCGGAGTCAGTAGCAGTGTTAATTTCGTCTACTAAAATATTTTCGTTGATTAAATTGACACTATTTTGGTCAACTAAAATACGACTAAAACTAAAACAATTCAGATGACTAAATCACGACTAAATCACAAACTAAAAATGGCATTTTAGTCATAAGTCTAAAATACGACCAAAACTAAAATGGCATTTTAATCAAAAGAATATGACTAAAACTAAATTGAAAATTGACATCAAAATTAACACTACTCTGCTGCCCATTTCTAAATCGGCAACACAATTCCATCCTTAGCCTATAACAATAGCACATTAAAGTTTAAACATGTATTGCACTATTGCACTACTGCATAAGGATAAGCAAGGGGCATCTGCTAAGGGCTTTTCTTATATTTTTTCTTAATATTTGTTGTTATGTGCAATGGCATTACAGCCAATAGAGTTTACAGTTAGGGATGGGCCGAACGGACATCGCGAAAGTTCGGACCTGAATAATGAACCCCATTAAAGTCAATGCGACCCGAACGTCAAAAAAGTCCCCATTTTGAAGGCTTATACGCAAGTAATTGGGCATACAATGGTTACAGGGGTCCTGACCTGGGGGACATGTATCAATAAAAAAAAGTTTGTGAAAAATTTAATTTCCTGACGCCTCCATGGCAGCACACGCTGGGTTGTGACTCCGCCCCCACAACCTGACAGGATTGGTTAGCTATAAGTTTGAAGGGGAGACACCCCGCTGCATTCTCTTTTTTATCCTCACCTGACAGATTGGGATATGCAGCCTGCTCCTGTTGTCAAGATAAAGAAAAAAGCCTCTTACCGCACTCGCCCCAGCAGGTTCAAGCCTCTCCTGTTTGGAAGTCCCTCCTGTACAGTCTCTAAAGGAGCTTCTATGGAGGGAACCCCCGGTCTGGTGGTCTCAGGGGGCGTCTGGACATCTGGCACAGTAAGCTTTAAAGAAGCTTCATATTTTTGCAGTGGTCTCCTTTTCCTTTTTGCCTGTACCTTGCCTGTAGCTTGCTTATGGTGTTTCTTCTGCTTAGGGGGCTTGCTGGCACTTGCTGTCCACCTCTGTAGGAACCGTCATGGCCGCCGAGGCCGCCTCCTCCACTCTGCAATTGGCCTCAGGGTCTAGTTCTGCCTTGGGAAGGTAATGCCCTTCTCCAAGATGGCGCCGAGGCGCTCGGGACGCTCTGCGGATGCGCGGGAGCGTCATTTTGCCGCGACGGCGGCGGCAGATTTAAAAACACAGGCATTTCTGTGTTTTTTGCTGAGCAGTATCACAAATACCTGAATGTTCACCGGCGTTCAACTGCTTTGCCAGAAAACGACTCAGCAAGACCAGGTAAGTCAATTTATTCGATTTAGCCTTTTTAAAAAAAAAAAATTTAAAAAGAAAGAGTAAGTTTTAAAAAAAAAAAAAAAAAATTTTTTTCCTTTCTCTTATTTCCTTCAGTCTACACTGTCTACTATCACTATGGAGACCACTGCCCGCGCAGACCACCATCAGCAAACGAGGTAAGAGGCTATTCGTCATCGGTAAGTATTGAAGAAGGGGAGAGAAAAAAGAGAGCCAACCACTAACGCTGCGTTTTTGGCAGCCCCACCAGGTCAAGAGCCGCAAGTTCCAGGCGTGAGAGGAGATCAAGCCATGGGTCAAGCAAAAAGTCCCGCAGAAGCCGCTCAAGATCCTCTTCTTGCCACCAAAGACATAGCCGCTCACGTCACAGCCGCTCAAGACGCAGCCGCTCCCGTCACAGTCGGTCACACCGCAGACGGTCACCTTCATCGCACCGCCAAAGCCGCCACACCCGTCCTGCAGCAAACGCTTGCTGGGTATGCGGCGCACCAGCCTTGCCAGATAAGCTAGTCTGCAGATCCTGCTTCAATGAGGCAGCAAAGGACAAAGAGCTAGACGCAGCAATGGCTACGGAGCTCATAAGAGAATCTGTGCGGGAATCCATAAGGGAGACAACAGCACCACTAATCGATAGGCCTACGCCTAGCACATCGGTGGCGGATGACCGCCAACCCCAGGCATCAGAACCCTCCTCAGGAGATGAGGACCAGGAAATAGATAAAATAATATCTTCTCTTCAGGAGATCAAGTTGGCAGGTGACTTCATGGCAGAAGCCTCAGTGGATATTATAAGATCCTCGGCGAGATCAATGCTAGCCTCAGTCACAGCAAGAAGGGCCTTGTGGCTGAAACCATGGATGGCCGATACTGCATCCAAGACAAACTGGTGCAGAATTCCATATGATGGCTCAAACCTGTTCGGGTCTAAATTGGACACCGCTATTTCGAAGGTAACAGGAGGGAAGTCGGGATTAATTCCCTCAGATAGAAGACCCAAGGCCCAAAAGGGTTCCTTCTTCAGGCGCAACCTTCCTGAGAAATATAGGGAAGCTAGATCCTACCGTCCTGGTAGGGAGTTTAGAAGGGACTGGAAGAACACAAGACCTTCCTTCCTAAGGATGCAGAAGTCCAACCCTACCCCGGTAGGGGAGCAGCAGAAGTCTTTTTGAAGGTTCGCCTGCCCACTCAGTACAGGTGGGCGCCAGGCTCAAGGACTTCGCACAGATTTGGTCAAGCCATATAGAGGACCAGTGGACTCTTTCCAAGTGGACACAAGTGGAAGTTTATAGGCAAAATTCCAAAAAATCACTTCCAATCAACAAGACTGCCATCTTCACTAGTCAAAAGGAAGTTACTATTAAAATATATAGTGGAATTGAAGGAGAAAGGGGCAATACTGGAAGTTCCGTCAGATCAAAAGGGGAGGGGGTTCTATTCCCCACTATTTTTGGTAAAGAAGAAGACCGGAGACTTACGTCCTGTATTGGATTTAAAAAATCTCAAAAGGAACATAAAAACAGAGGCCTTCAAAATGGAGAGTCTGCAGTCTATACTTCTGGCAGTGAACCTGGGCGACTGGATGCTCTCAGTAGATTTATCAGACGCTCATCTACATATTCCAATCCATCCCGCCTTTCAAAAATTCCTCCGATTTGCCATCAACAAAAGCCACTTCCAATTTCAGTGCCTTCCTTTCGGCATCTCGTCGGCTCCCAGGACATTTACCAAGGTCCTTCTACCCTTGGTTGCATTCCTCAGGGAGAAGGGTCTGCGAGTCCACCATTATTTGGACGACATCCTGCTCTTGGCAGAGGATCAAGAAACCTTGCTATGCCATCAGAAGATCTTACTCACGACTCTCCAAGACTTCGGCTGGCTAGTCAACTGGAAAAAGAGCAGCTTACAACCCACTCAAAACATGGTATTCTTGGAAGCAGATCTGAACACCAAATTGAACATGGTACAACTTCCTCAGGAGAAGATTCAGCCTCTAGTACAGAAGATGTGGAGATTACTATCAGCAAGGCATCTTCCAGCCAGAATCTGCTTAAGTGTGCTAGGGTCTATGGCTGCAACCCTGCCCATGGTGCAATGGTCACAATGGCACATGAGAATCCTCCAAAACTCCTTTCTGAGGCAGTGGGATGGAGCATCAATGTGTCAGACCATTACCATCTCCAGACCAATGAAGCAATCAGTGTGGTGGTGGACACACTTGACCAACCTCATGAAATACAAACTGATAGTTCCCCCAGATCCGATAATAGTCACCTCGGACGCCTGTCAGAGCGGCTGGGGAGCTCACTGTCAAGATCAAGCAGCGCAGGGCCGATGGCAGTTCCGGGGCCAGGATTTAGTATCGAATATACTGGAACTCAGAGCAGCCTTCCAGTCCCTCATGGCATTTGCACCAGTCCTCAGAGGGAAGAACGTGCTTATTCGGATGGACAACAAGGTGGCAGTGTCCTACATCCAGAGGCAAGGGGGTACCAAGAGTCTCACATTGATGGAGGAAGTCCGCCCTATCTTGGAATGGGCACAGGCACACCTAGCAGATCTAAAAGCAATATATGTTCCTGCGGCACAGAACATGTTAGCCGATTACCTGAGTCGAGAAACTCTTTCGAACAACGAATGGTCCCTGAGTCTCCAGGCCTTTTCTCTTCTTACGGAGACATGGGGAGTACCAGAGATCGACTTAGCAGCTACTCCGGCGAATACGAAGTGTCGGAGGTTCCTGTCCAGAGCATCTTTCCCTACAGCCGAGGGGATAGATTGTCTAATTAACCCCTGGAACTTCAAGTTGGGGTACATATTCCCGCCAACTCCGCTAATTGCGAGATTCCTGTCCAGGCTTCGGAGATCTTCAGCCACGGTAATCGCGATAATTCCTCTTTGGCCGAGAAGACCATGGTTCACGACACTATTGCAGCTCAGCCTTCAACCTCCAATCCTCCTTCCAGTAACTCCGGATCTGCTATTTCAAGGCCAATTCCTACATCCAGCTCCAGAGAAACTACATCTGACAGCATGGAAGTGGAAAGGGTTAGGTTAAGGGAACAAGGCTGCTCACAGGAAGTAATATCGACTTTGATGCAAGCCAGGAAGAGCACCACCAACACCACCTATACAAGAATTTGGAACCAATTCTTTAGAATGGCGCAGCAGAAGGGATGGGATCCTATTGCTCCAGAACCTTCTCAAATCCTAGAATTCCTCCAATCAGGAATCAACAAAGGTCTAAGTTCAAGTACCCTTAAGGTACAAGTATCTGCCTTGTCGGCCAAAACAGGCACCAGATGGGCATTACATCCGCTGGTTATCCAATTCCTGAGAGCCTGCCTGAAAATCAAACCTCCTAAGAAACCAGTTTTTCCATCATGGGATCTCTCAATAGTTCTTGAAGCCTTCACCAATCCTCCTTTTATTCCATCTGAATCAATATCTCTATGGGATCTGACTCTAAAACTATCCTTTCTCATTGCAATCACATCAGCAAAGAGGGTGTCTGAGATCCAAGCACTGATGGCATCAGAACCTTTCTTGGTATTCTTTCCTGATAAGGTAGTACTAAGACCTTCAGACCACTTCATCCCGAAGGTAGCAACTTCCTTCCATTACAACCAAGATATTGTCTTACCATCCTTCACTAATGATCAGGGTGAACCTCATCCCCTGGATGTTAAAACTACCATCATTAGTTACCTGACGGCTACGAATTCTTTTAGAAAGACGGATACCCTCATGGTCATCCCACATGGAAACAGACGAGGTCAAGCGGCTACTTCACGTACTATCGCCTCCTGGTTAGTCAAGTCCATCAAGAAGGCATACTCCATGCGGCATATGGCAATTCCTGAAGGCATCAGGGCTCACTCGACCAGGGCAGTGGCTACCTCCTGGGAAGCGTATTGCAGGGTTTCACCGGAGACTATTTGCAAAGCAGCAACTTGGTCCTCCAGACATACGTTTATTTCTCACTATAGAGTAGATTCTGCTCATTTGGCTATGGCAGACTTCGGTAGATCCGTTGTTAGAGCCAATTCTTCCGCATTATAAGGAATAAATATTATTTTCTTGCACCCACCTGACTGGCGAGTTATTTCCCAGCGTGTGCTGCCATGGAGGCGTCAGGAAAATGGAAAATTGTATACTCACCTTTCCGTAATTTTCCTTTCCTGACGCCTTTCCATGGCAGCACACAGATTCCCACCCCGTTTTATGGTGATATATTTACAGATAATGCAGCGGGGTGTCTCCCCTTCAAACTTATAGCTAACCAATCCTGTCAGGTTGTGGGGGCGGAGTCACAACCCAGCGTGTGCTGCCATGGAAAGGCGCCAGGAAAGGAAAATTACGGAAAGGTGAGTATACAATTTTCCATTTTTTAAATAAGCAGTGATTTTTTTATTTTTAAAGTGAAACCATTAACATGAAAAAATTACTTCCAATATAGTGCCTGGGGGGTCCCCTAAGTTTACCTGTAAAGTGGCAGATCTGCACCATGTCTAGAATCTACTGCAACAATAATTGCATTTATAAAACCCAAAAAATTACATTTTCCCTGCAAGCTGCCTTTATTTTGCTCAGCAAAAGCTGGGGGGGGGGGGGGGTAATGTGTATGATGAGGCCACAATGTAGTGCACTGGGTACAAGATGAGATATTTTTGGATACATTCTGGTGTCACTTTGACGTTGGATAGAAGTAACGTGTGCGTAAAAATTGGTCTTTGGGTATCGGTGGCGCCTTCCCACCGTAACACTATAGAGGTAATGTTGATGAAAGCAAGAATTGGCCTTGCTGTAAAAAATTGCAATGATATGCACCTGTCAAACAGGTGCAGATAAATTGGTCTTTGAGTGTCGGTGGTGCCTTCCCACCGTAACCCTATAGAGGTAATCTTGATGAAAGCAAGAATTAGCTCTGCTGTAAAAAATTGCAATGATATGCACCTGTCACCTTCACTCACTGACAATACTTGTCCTGGCCGGCCGAGACCCCTTTTACCTTATTCCAATGCTTGGCTCTGCACTGCCCTGCAGTGATTGGACACAGGAAGCAGGATTTATGATTTCTCCAATCACAAGCAGGGGGGCGGGGATTGTGCCTCTACAGAGATTCCCGGCAAGGACAAGTACTGTCAGTGAGTAAAGCAGCGATGTGGAGGTCTTTTTTGGGGGCATCAGATTGGCCCAGGTGTGGGAGGGGGTGACTGTGTCAGTTTCATTCTGGGGCACTGTATTGTCCTAGAATGAAGGTGCCCGGGACAGACCTGCAAAATGCGAGACTGTCCCGGGCAATCCGGGACACAAGATCACCCTACATGGCCCATGTGTCAACTTTCCCTGCTTAAGGGCGGACAGGAGGTTTGAGCCATTATCGGACACCACCATTCCAGGCTCCAGCTGGTGTAGTGTGATCCACCTCTGGGCCTGTCCCTGCAGAGCTGCAAGAATCTCTGCTCCGGTGTGGTTCCTGTCCCCTAAACACACCAGCTGAAGCACTGCATGGCACCTTTTAGCCTGACTCTGGGAAGAGCCCTTTAAATGCTTAGGGGTACCTGATGTTCATAGGACAATTCTGCAGAGGAGGGCATGGAGGTGGCGGAGGAGGAGGAGGAGGGGGTAGAGCTCACAGGTCTAGCATCATCACTACCAGCTGTAAGGAGATGTAGGGGCACAACAAGCTGCAGCACCAAGCCCTGTCCTGCATCCTTTCGAGTTGTAAGCAGCGTTACCCAGTGTGCTGTGAATGAAATATATCATCCCTGCCCATGCTTGCTGGACCATGTGTCAGCAGGAGGTGTATTTTACGGATGACTGCCTTGCCCAACGATGCCAGAACATTCCCTTCCACGTGATGGTAGAGAGATGGAATGGCCTTACGTGAAAAGTAGTAGCGACCGGGAACCTACCATTGTGGTAGAGCACATTCACGCAAATTCACAGAAGGGGGCAGGATCCACCAGGCTGAAAGGCAGATGTTGGAGAGCGAACAGTTTTGACAAGCTTGCATTCAGACGCTGGGCATGTGGGTGGCAGGGACTGTATTTTTTTCCCGCTGCAGCAGAGGGGGCAGAGAAATTTGCCGGCTACAGTCTACAGCTGGTGGTCTGCTGCTGGCAGATATGCTGCTAGGACCTGGAACACCCTGTGCTATACCATCATCCCTGTCAGTGGAGGCTGATGAGAGGTAATGCCTCAGTATCGCAGGGGCAGACTGAAGTGGGTGAGAAGGAGGAGGGACAGATTTGTGCCACTTTTGTGTGGCTTTTAGGTGCTCTTGCCAACGGGCTGAGTGATTGGGCATAAATGCCTTGTTAAGCATGTGGTACCCAAATGGTTGGTGTTTTTGCCAAGTGATGTGCCTGAGACACAGTTTGCAGATAGCAACAGTGTGATCTGCTGCAGATTTGCTGAAAAAAGCCCAGACAGTTGAGCTTTGGGGAGTGGGCCGGGAGATAACAGCTGCAGAATGTGATGGAATAGGGTGGCTGCTCTCTACTCTTTCTTGATGTCGGCCTCCTTGGTGTTGTGCCGCCTTACCTTCAGTTTCCTCCTCTGCTCTATCTGGCACCCAAGTCACATCAGTGACCTCATCATCATCATCATTGTCATCATTATCTCCATCTACTCCATCTTCATCATTACCACTGGAAACAACTTGGCAATACGCTGTGGCTTGAGGAACATGAATGCCAATTTGTCTACCAGTGTTCCTCTCTCTAGGCTCATGTTCCTGTCATCCTCAACCTCAGAACCAACATTTGAATCCAGTAATGGCTGGGCATCATCAAGGACCAAGTGGCTGACGCTGTGGTCAAATAACTCAGCTGACTCCTCAATGTCTGACGTTGGGCTATGGCAGGAATAGATGTGGACAAGGAGGCAGGTTTATCCACCCTGGCAACTGCAGAGGACTGCACACTTGTCTCTGCTTGCTTGACGGAGGATGAGGAAGATTGGCGTTAAACTGGCAGTAATGCATGCAAAACTATATGGCATTAAACTGACAGTAATGCACACAGAAGTAAATGGTGTTAAACTGGCAGTAACACACAAAACTATATGGCGTTAAACTGGCAGTAACGCATAAAACTATATGGTGGTAAACTGGCAGTAACACACACAGAGCTATATGGCGTTAAACTGGCAGTAATGCACACAAAACTATGACGTTAAACTGGCAGTAATGCACACAGAACTATATGGTGTTAAACTGGCAGTAACGCACACAAAACGATATGGCATTAAACTGGCAGTAACGCACACAAAACTATATGGTGTTAAACTGGCAGTGACCCACACAAAACTATATGGCGTTAAACTGGCAGTATTTCACACAGAATTATATGCCGTTAAACTGGCAGTAACACACACAGAAGTAAATGGTGTTAAACTGGCAGTAACGCGCAAAACTATATGGCGTTAAACTGGGAGTGATGCACATAAAACCATATGGCTTTAAACTGACAGTAACGCACACAGAACTATATGGCGTTAAATTGGCAGTGATGCATACAGACATAAATGGCGTTAAACTGTCAGTAACGCATAAAATTATATGGCATTAAACTGGCAGTAACGCACACAAAACTATATGGCGTTAAACTGGCAGTATTGCACAGAGAAAAAAATGGAGTTAAACGGGCAGTAACACACAAAACTATATGGCGTTAAACTGGCAGTAACGCACACAAAACTATATGGCATTAAACTGGCAGTAACACACACAAAATGATATGGTGTTAAACTGGCAGTAACGCAATCAAATAGACGGTGTTCAACCGTCACTAAACTGACCCTATGTGAACTGTCCCCCCTCTACACTAATGTAAATGGCGTTAAACTGGCAGTAACACACAAAACTATGTGGCGTTAAACTGGCAGTAACGCACACAAAACGAAATGGCATTAAACTGGCAGTAACGCACACAGAAGTAAATGGCATTACACTGCAGTAACACACAAAACTATATGGCGTTAAACTGCCAGTAACGCACACAGAACTATATCATGTTAAACTGGCAGTAACACACACAAAACTATATGGTGTTAAACTAGCAGTAACACACAGAACTATATGGCGTTAAACTGGCAGTAATGCACACAAAACGATATGATGTTAAAAATTGGCAGTAACACACACAGAAGTAAATGGCGTTAAACTGGCAGTAACACACAAAACTATATGGTGTTAAACTGGCAGTAACACACACACAGAAGTAAATGGCGTTAAACTGGCAGTAACACACAAAACTATATGGCGTTAAACTGACAGTAACACACACAAAACTATATGGCGTAAAACTGCCAGTAACGCACACAGAAGTAAATGGCGTTAAACTGGCAGTAACACACAAAACTATATGGCGTTAAACTGGCAGTAACGCACACAGAACTATATGGCGTTAAACTGGCAGTAACGCACACAAAACGATATGGCATTAAACTGGCAGTAACGCACACAGAAGTAAATGGCATTAAACTGGCAGTAATGCACAAAACTTGATGGCGTTAAACTGGCTGTGATACACACAAAACTATATGGCGTTAAACTGTCAGTAACGCACACAGAATTATGTGGCATTAACTTGGCAGTAACACACACAAAATGATATGGTGGTAAACTGGCAGTAACGCAAATAGACGGTGTTCAACCGTCACTACACTGACGTTATGTGAACTGTCCCTCCTCTACACTAATGTATGTATGAATGACATGGTCTCACTACACTACAGTGAAACTATCTGAGCTGCCCCTACTCTAGCTGCACACTATGCAAAGCTGAATGATGGTCCTCCTCACTACACTCACACCATCCTTAGACTGACAGTAAACTAATATTCTACACTGACAATTGAAGCAAAATAGCACAGTATAGCACACTAACTAACAGCACTGAACAGAGCCTTGTTCTATCTCTCTCAACGCTGAAATCACATTGAAAATGGCTGCCATTGAAAGAATACTTTTATACTGTGGGGAATGAGCCATGATTGGATATGATGACAGTGTCATGATGACAGTGTCCAGTTATGACTCTGACAGTGCTCTGTGCCCTGATTGGCTGAAGCTTTCACTGCTTCAGCCAATCAGGGCTTGCAATGTACTGTTCAGTGCCGCAATGCATTGTGGTTGATTCGGGGGCCGAACAAACGGTCGAACTACCTGTTTTTTTGGCTGTTCGCTGAACAAAACAAACAATGAAAGTTCGGCCTGATCTTGTACTGTGGCCGAACTGTTCACCCATCCCTATATACAGTTAGAACCCCTATTCAGTTTGCACCAGAACTTTCCAACATCGCGAAAGTTCAGAACCGAATAATGAACCCCATTGAAGTCTATGTGACCCGAACTGGAAAAATCAAAAGTGCCAATTTTAAAGGCTTATATGCAAGTAATTGGGCATACAATGGTTATGGGGGTCTGGGTATTGCCCTGGGGGACATGTATCAATGAAAAAAAAGTTTGTAAAAAATTTAATTTTTAAATGAGCATTGATTTACTGATGCTTAAAGTGAAAGCATAAAAATAGGAAATAACAATAAAAATGAAAAATTCCTCTCAATATAGTGCCTGGGAGTTCCCCTTAGTCTGCCTGTAAAGTGGCACATCTGTATTGTGTATAGAAGCTGCTGCAGCTTCTAAACAATTGCATTTATAAAGCCAATAATGACATTTTCCCTGCAAGCTTTCTTTATTTTGTAAACAATGGCTTGGGGAGCCAGTCTGTATGATGAGGCCACAATGTAGTGCACTGGTAACAAGATTAGAGATATTTTGTATAAATTCTGGTGTCTCTTCTGCAGACTTTGGATAGAAGTAACAGGTGTGGAAAAATTGGTCTTTAGGTGACGGAGGTACCTTCACACTGTAACCCTAAAGAGGTACTCTTGATGAAAGCAAGAATTGCTTTGCTGTCAAAAATTGAAATGATATGCACTTGTCAAACAGGCGCAAGAAAATTGGTCTTTGGGTGTCAGAGGTGTCTTCACACCTTAACCCTATAGAAGTTATATGATATGCACTTGTCAAACAAGTGCAGAAAAATTGTGCCCATGAAACGTACACCAAAACATTTCTTCCGGATGAAATCAACACCCACAACGCTAAGCAGCCTAGAAGTCTTGCAGAGATTCCACATCCCAAAAACACTTAATCATCAATATCAGCATCAGGGGCTTCATAGCTGCTGGTAATGCAGGGCTGAGTCATTTTGATTAATGTCAGCTGGTCCACAGAGTGTGTGGACAGACGCGCTCTATTATCAGTAACAAAACCTCCGGCAGCACGCTGGATGCAGGGCAGCCCAGCAGCTCGATTGCATACTGGGCAAGTTCTGGCTGGTGGTCTATTCTCATGACCCAGTAACCCAGTGGATCATCAATTGGAAAGATCTCCATCTCTGTTTTCGACCCTAGATAATCGCCCACCATATGATGCTGTCAGGAACCATGAATCAGACTGAGACAGAAATGCAGTAAAAATCACACTTTTTTTATAAAATGGTAAAATGGTACAAACAGAGCAAACATAGTCGAAACATAGCCAGGGTTTAGTAACCAGAGCAGATAGTCAGAACAAGACAGTGAAATAGCAATCCAGAGATCAGCGTAGTAGAGGCAGCAAACAGGATCGGTTGCACATCAAAGGTTTTAATAAGTAGACATGGAATACATTTGAGATACGCATATTAGAAGGAAGGTCTAAAGCCTAAGCCACTTGATTATTCCTATGAATAATACGGAAACACTCAATAAACCGTGGTGCCAATTTCAGTTAGGGAACACAGAGTCTGAGGTTGCGAGATGACAGCCAGACCCTCTCCTCGACTTGTTAAGAGGGCAAAGGTAGGCGTCTGCTGTCAGTATTAAGTCTGTACCTATCATTGGCACGTTGCAAGGAGTCTTGGACCTGTACCCAAGTGGAACGAAGACCACAGAGATGCTCCTCTAATGCAGGAATGCTCTGAGGAACAAATGAGTCTGGCAATATGGATGGTTGGAATCTATAATTCGCCATAAATGAAGACAATCATGAAACGGTATTAACATCACTATTGTGGGCAAACCCTCCCCAAGGTAAGAGGTCTAACCAGTTGTTATGGTGGTCAGAAATATAGCAACATATAAACTGCTCCAAGGACTGGTTGGCTCGTACTTTGGCCCCATTAGACTGTGGGTGATATGCAGAAGAGAAGGAAAGCTGAATTCCCAACTGTGCACAAAAGGCTTGTCAAAACCTGGATCCAAACTGGCTACTCCTGTCCGAGACAATTACCATAGATAGCCCATGTAATTGAAAGATCTTCTGAGCAAAAATGGACAGCAGTTCTTTGGATGTGGGCAACTTCTTAAGTGGAATGCAATGTGACATTTTCGAGAACCGGTCAACCACCATAACTGTGTTGCCCTGGGAGTTGGGTAACTCCACAATAAAATTCATAGACAGGTGGATCCAAGGCCTCTCTCCATTGGGCATAGGTTGTAGGAGGCCCACTGGAAGGTGTTGTGGTGTCTTACTCATAGCACAGATGGAACAGGCAGCTACGAAGGCAGCTACATCAGCAAGGAGAGTGGGCCACCAGAATTTTTGGGAAATAGCCCAAATTAGTTGATTCTTCCCTGGGTGGCCAGCAGCCTTGGGAGAATGGTAAGTCTGGAGCACAGCGGTGCGGAGACTCTCAGGAACAAAGCAGCGGTCACAAGGTTTCTCAGGAAGATAATGGATCTGAGCGGCAAGAATTTTGTCACCCAAAGGTGAAGTGAGACTGGTACAAACCGTAGCCAGAAGACAGTCGGGAGGTATCACAGGAACAGGAATCGACTCCATCTTGGAAGTGGAGGAAAACGCCCGTGACAATGCATCAGCCCTTACATTCTTAGTACCGGTTAAGAATGAGACTATGTAATTGAAGCTTTTCAAGAAAAGAGCCCATCACACCCTTCTGGGAGAGAGGCGTTTAGCCTCAGACAAGAATGTGAGATTTTTATGGTCAGTCAGAATGAGAACCGACACAGTGGTATCTTCGAGGAGATGCCTCCATTCTTTAAGGGCTCTCTGTCCCCAATTTCATATTTGCATTCCGCAGGTGACAATTTCTTGGAAAAGTAGCCACAAGGATGCATAGCATTCTCATAGGCAGATGCATCAACCTCAAGGATAAAGGGTAACGTACGATCAGGATGTGCCAACACAGGAGCTGAAACAAAATCGATTGAAACGATTGAGACCCCTATAATCAATACAAGGTCTCAGTTCACCACTCTTCCTCTTCACAAAAAAGAAACCAGCACCAGCAGGAGACGAGTATTTGTGGAGGAAACCTCGAAAAAGTGTGTCGGCAACATACTCCTTCATGGCTTTGTCCCCTGAGACAAACAAAGTGTAAACCCAGCCACAAGGGGGTATGGCATCAGGTTATAGGTTAATTGTGCAATAATATGACCGGTGTGGAGACAAACTAGTGGCTTTACGTTTGTCAAAGACATCGCTAAGATCATGGTACTCCTCCGGCAGGGAGGAGAGTGAAGAGGTGCACAAGACCTTAGCCACTTTCGGAAAACATGTCTTACTGCATTGTGGCGACCAGGAAAGAACCTCAGCACAAAGCCAATCAAAAGAGGGGTTGTGCCTCTGTAACTAAGGATAACCAATAACCACCGGAAAATGAGGTGAGAAAAATTACTTGGAATTGGATTATCTCATGGTGAGGAGCCCCTATGGCCATTGTCAACAGAGCAGTCTGATGAGTCACATGGGTAGCCTGTAGAGGTCTCCCATCAATAGCCTCAATGGCAAGTGGAGTAACACCATTTGAGTGCTTAGACACAAAGGCACCATCTATGAACAAGCCTGCAGCCCCAGAGTTAATTAGAGCCTGTATCTCAATGGATGACTCAGACCAAGAAAGGGTAGCCAGAAACAGTGGCTTAACCGTATAGATAACTGGGGATGAAACAATGCCACCTAATGTCTGTCCTCTACAGGACCTCAAGGTGCGGGCGTTTCCCGGACGGGAAGGACAAGACTTCAAAAAGTGACCTGCCTGGCCACAATAAAGGCACAATCTCTCCCTCCTCCTAAAGTTCCTCTCATCCGCAGAGAGATGTGTGAAGCCCAACTGCATGGGTTCTAACTCACTGGCAGACTCGGTACCAGGAGGTATGGGAGGTGAGGGAGGCAAGGGTGGAACTACAAAGCTCGGAGCCAAATGTACGGGAGGCTTCCGCAAGTGCTCCTTAAAGGAAGGTCTCTTGGAGTCTGGAGTCAATAAGAATGGCAAACGTGATCAACTTCTCCAGCTCCGTGGCAAAGAAGCAGCCACGAGGACCTCAGTGTTCCACGCAACCTCTGCTGCCAGAGTACGGAATTCAATGGCATAATCGGCAACAGTTGTTTGACGGACATGAGGCTTTTGGCAGCAGAAGTGGAGCATGCCGGAAAGTCAAATAAGGCTCTCTCAGAAGCAAAGATATCATGAAGCCTACTTTGCTTCTGTCTGTCCATGGGAAATGCCTGGGGAATTATCTCAAAGTATATCCCAACCTTGTTGAGAAACCCTCTGCACTGAACTGGATCGCCCCCAAATTGCTGGGGAAGCGGGCTGGAACCAGACATACCTCTTATAGAGGTACCATTCTAGGCGTGTGCCTGAACAGAGACCAGAGCAGCAGCAGGGACGGCCTGCAACACAGGTTGGACTGGAACAGCCACAGTGGGAGGATCCAGGTGAGCAGTGCAAATCAGGAGTGTCTGTAACGCTATGGCAAACTGATCCATGCAGTGATCCTGCTCATCCAATCTGGAAAAAATATTGCCAGCAAGTGGATTGCCTGCATCTTCTGAATTCATGGCCTTCACCTGCTTTCAGGAACCATGAACCAGACTGAGACAGAAGTAGAGTAAAAGTAAGCCAGTCCACCACTTTCTCTGCATGCTGTGGCTGGATAGCACAGGAAATGTGTACGTGGATGCACTTTAATCAATGGAAAGTGGTATCTGGTGAACTTTACCCTGAGTACTCACTAAACAGACACACTCCAATGACACACTACAATATACTGCAGTAAAACTGTACTGACGCACTGCAAAATACTGCATTAAATGGCACATAACGCACAGAAATATACTGCGTTAAACGTGCAGTAATGCACAGAAATATACTACATTAAACGTGCAGTAACTCACTGAAATATACTGTGTTAAACGCGCACTAATGCACTTTAATATACTGCATTAAACGTAACGTAACACACTGAAATATACTGCGTCAAACATGCACTAACACACTGAAATATAGTGCGCTAAACGGCACATAACGCACAGAAATATACTGCGTTAAACGTGCAGTAACACACATAAATATACTGCATTAAACGTGCAGTAACGCACTGAACTATACTGCCGTAAACCTGCCCTGACAAAATAAACTGACACTAATGTAAAAATAAATGGTCACTACACTCACACTGACTGAACTATCACTAGATTCACACAAAAAGTGACACTAAATTAAAAATGAATGGCCACTCACTATACACACTGATTGAACTATCACTAGATTTACACTAAACTGATATTCTACACTGACAATAGAATCACAATAGCACACTACAATATAGCACACTAACTGTTGAATAGCACTGAACAGAGTCCTGTTCTATCCCTCTAAACGCCGATATCACACTGCAAATGGCCAATATTGAAAGAATACTTTTATAGTGTGGGGTGTGACTAAGAGCAATGAGCCATGATTGGATTGAGTGATCATGACAGCGTCCAATCATGGCTCTGACAGTGCCATGTGCCATGATTGGGCAAAGCTTTCATCAGGGCTTCCAATGCACTGTGTGGCAGTGCAGTGCATTGTAGTCGTTCGGCGGGCCGAACAAACGATTGAACGCCCCGATAGATTGTCAAAAAGCAATATTTTTGTTTGTTTATGAAACTTGGTTTTATTCATAAAGACATTATATATATGTATATAATTAGTTTGGAAATTCTAGAGAAATGTTTAAATAATGCATTACAAACCAATTAGATATTAGTTGATTAAAATGTACTGGAGATTATATGACTAAAACTGAAGTAATTCAGATGACTAAAATACGACTAAAACTAAAACGGTATTTTAGTTAAAATAGGGCTCTAAATTTCAAGTCTTGAGCTACTAGCCAGGCCTTAATGGTTACTCGCCACCAGTTCCCCACCCAACCCCTACCATGTCCCGTCCCTATTCCTGCCCCTATACACGACCTCATAAATTCTCATGAAATGACACTTCAAAATTCTCCAAAGCCCCCTTACCTCAGAGTCCACTGAGTGAAGATGTGAAAGATCTGAATTTAGAATATAAGAGTTTTGCCTTGTTATTGCAAAAAACAGAAATCCCTCCTCACAAGACACACATAAAGCCAAATACTCGCTATTCCAGAAAAAACATAAACCGCTTGCTGACTGCTGTATATATACCCACTGATCGGCAAGGAGAAAGACAGGACAGAGCTCTGTAAACAAGGCAGAGCTCTGTCCTGTCAGTGAGGATGTGCTGGATTTTGTTTCCCAGCAAAGTAGGTAATAAAATACAGCACATTTCTTGGTAAAAGCAAAGTAAACACAATACACTGGTTAAGCACATAGTTAACCCTTTGATCGCCCTAGATTTTTAACCCCTTCCCAGCCAGTGACATTAGTACAGCGACAGTGCATATTTTAAGCACTGATTACTGTTTTCGTGTCACTGGTTCGGGCAAAGAGTCAGTTATTGTCATATTGTCCTCCGCAATATCACTTTCCCACTATAAGTCGCTGATCGCTGCCATTACTAATATAAAAAAATGAAATAAATAAAAATTCTAGTATATAAACAATAGTTTGTATACGCTATAACTTTTGCGCAAACCAATCAATATATGTTTATTGGGATTTTTTTCCCGAAAATATGTGATAGAATACATATTGGCCTAAATTTATGAAGAAATTCGATTTTTTTTTTTACTGGATATGTTTTATAGCATAAAGTAAAACATTTTGTTTTGTTTTTTCAAAATTGTCGGTCTTTTTTGTTTACAGCACAGAAAAAAAAAAAAAAACCCAGTGGTGACCTCTTTTGTCCACCAAAAAAAAGCTCTATTTGTGGGGAAAAAATGACATGCATTTTATTTATGTACAGCGTTGCATGCCAGGGTAATTGTTAGTTAAAATAACGCAGTGCCGTATAGCAAAAAATGGCCTGCTCGGGAAAGTAAAGGGGGGTAAATCGGGTAATCATCCTTGCTTAAAAATATAAATACCATAAATAGGTTTTTCTTTTCTTGAACAGTGTGCAAAGGCAATATATTATTCATTACCTCTAAGCATCTAAAAATCAATTGTGACCTTTGATAAGAACGGGACATCAGAATTTGTATTGATTGAAACACTTTTACTTACACATATGTGGAATTTTTATTATGACATCTAATCTCTTAGTATCATGGGATAAAGGATATGTGAGCTCACTGCTACTCAACAGGTCATCAACTTTTGCAAATGGTTATGACCTGGCTGGCCTTATGGAAAGTTTTACATAACTGATAACAGGAGATGGAGGTGTTACTGGCTCATCGAGTATTACAGTTTGGGAGACCAGATCTTTGCAAAATAACACACAATGTATTTGCTGAGTTATGATTTGGCTGGATCTTGGTACGGTTTGAATACATTTTAATAATTCTTACACAAAGGTAAAACTTCTTTCTTGTGACAGGATTTAACTATTGATATTCAGATTATCAAGTTTTCGGAACATTTCCCATGTCCGTGTCTTAAATCTCTGACATTTTGCAGATCTACCTCTACTTGTACTTTCAGGTGTGTAGAATGTCTTCTTCACCACTATTCCCTATGGCTCCTCACTGCTCCCTATATCCTTTAATTACAGTGGACCAGGGATCTGACACTCAGAATATCTGCAGTGGCCAGAGATACAGACATACAGCAGTTTTAGGACTCGTGACATTGGAAAGATAAGCATTCAACTTCTTTTACAGGATGCTTCTGGCTTACATCAGAGCTCTAATGCCCTGTACACACGTCGGAATAAACTCTGAAGGTTTTTCTGAAGGAACTCAGACGGAATTCCGCTCAAGCTGTCTTGCATACACAGGGTCACACCAAATTCTGACCGTCAAGAATGCGGTGACGTATAACAAGTACGAAGGGACAACACGTACGACGTCTTGTACTTGCTTTAAAGCATGCGTCATTTTTGGTAAGTCGGAACAGCATACAGATGAGCGGTTTTCCCGATAGGAATTTGTTCCGTCTGAAAAATATAGAACATGTTCTCTATCTAAGTTAGTCTGAATTTTCGACGTAAAAAGTACGATGGGCCTACACACGGTCGGAATATACGATGAAAAGCTCCCATTGGACTTTTTCTGTCGGAAATTCCGACCGTGTGTATGGAGCATTAATGTTAGAACCTCTATCTATTTTTTATTGTTGTATTTCCTTACTTCCATTCTAGGTTAGTGCAGTGATCTCCCCTGCTGGATTGTCATTTTCTGACAGGAGGACGCTGCCCCTGCCAGGACACTCCAATCAGCGCTCTCTGCCATTGGCTGCCATTGCCATTGGCTACACATGGGCCGAATGTTGGACTTTTTTTTTTAACTGGCCGTTGTCTCCCAACATTTGGCCCGTGTGTACCCGGCTTTAGCCTCACTTTCTGTCCAGGTGATAAGCATCACAAAGAAGAGACAGAAATGATAAGCCTCCTCACTGGGAACACAAATAGCCTCACAACTTACAGAAAGGTCAACTCAATGGAGAGGAAGAGTATCTAAAACCTGACTGAAGCTGTAACACTCTCCCTCTCTTCTCACTCTTTTTTAACCACTTGGCACCTGCGCTATAGCCGAAAGATGGCATGCTCTGTGATCGCCTGCACAGTCCTTGGGACTCAGCTGATCACAGATCTAGCTAAAGGACCAATCACAGCAGGCCCTTTACCACATGATCAGCTGTAAACCAATTACAAGCTGATCACGGAAGTCAACAGAAGCCACTTATCGGCTTTTTTTTTCCCTCACGCTGGCATCATGAAGGAAAGACGAAAGCCATTAACCAGCTTCTGTTAGAGGGACATCAGTTCCCTTAGTGCCCACCAGTGCTGCTAATCAGTGCCATCCAGTGCTGCTAATTAGTGCCCACCAGTGCCATCTATCAGTGCCCATCAGTGCAGCCTATCAGTGCCCATCAGTTCAGCCGATCAGTGCTCATCAGGGTATCCTCATCAGCACACATTAGTGAAGGAGAAAAATTACCTGTTTGCAACATTTAATAATAAATTATGAAAAACTTTTTTTTTTTTTTCAGAATTTTCTGTCTTTTTTTTGTGAAATCTCTATTTCTGTGAAAAGAAAGATAAAAATTTAATACGGGTACAGTGTTCCATGACCGCACAATTGTCATTCAAAGTGTGACAGCACTGAAAGCTGAAAATTGGCCTGGTCAGGATGGGGGTATAAGTGTCCAGTAAGCAAGCAGTTAAATACATTTTCCTTATTTTTTATATTCAGAATGAAAAAAATGCATTTATGTATTTATTTATTTCCAATCTGGTAGATATGACATAATAAGTATGAATAACTCTTCTCTCTGCTGCTGTTAACCTAAGAATAACAAACAGCAGATACTCCACCCACCCCTAGTAGAGGTAGCAATGCCTTAAAGTGGAACTAAACGCTCCTATCTTTTACAGCCAAGGAAGCTGTCATCTTGTACTCTGTTTGATCTGCAGTTGACATGGTGCTACACATGTGATCAGTTATGACACCAGCCATTTGATGGTTTGATGGTTGGCTCGGTTGAGAGCACAATCAAATGTGACAGTTATCATGAAATTAACTGTTATGGAGAAACAGTTAATTTGATAATGTGGTAGGACGTGGTTATTCCAGTGTTTTATATGGCGGTCTGGGCCAGGTTTTCTAGAAAACAAGCACACTAACGACCCAGGTGTGTGCTGGCGTCATGTTAGAGGTCAGTGCCCCACCCTCCCTAGGGGGTCAGTGTGTGAAGGGAGCAGTGAGAGGTGCACATCTGAACTGTACTGTCAATTTTGGCCCTACTTCTCCTATGGAAGTTCAACATGGCACTCAACTTCTTTGGTCAACTATGGCGAGGCCTGTTCTGAGTGGAAACCTTCCTGTTAAACGGCTGTATGGTCTTGACCACCGTGCTGCAGCTCAGTTTCAGGGCATCTTTATGTACAGCAACAATACTTTTATTCAGATCCTCAGAGAGTTCTTTATCATGAGGTGCCATGTTGAACTTTCAGTGACCAGTATGAGAGAGTCGAGAGCGATAACACCAAATTTAACACACCTGCTCCCCATTCACACCTGAGACCTTGTAACACTAACGAGTCACATGACACTGGGGAGGGAAAATAGATAATTGGGCCCAATTTGGACATTTTAACTTAGGAGTGGACTCACTTTTGTTGCCAACGGTTTAGACATTAATGGCTGTGTGTAAGTTATTTTGAGGGGACAGCAAATTTACACTGTTATACAAGCTGTACACTCACTACTTTACATGGTAGCAAAGTGTCATTTCTTCAGTGTTGTCACATGAAAAGGTATAATAAAATATTTACAAAAATGTGAGGGGTGTACTCACTTTTGTGAGATACTGTACTTGTAGTTCAAAATCTATTGCTAATTGAATTTTAGGCAGCCCAGCAAAAATTGACATAACTTAAACCCGCTCTGAATGATTACCACTGGGATTTTGAACCGGTTTGGTTCAAAGATGCTATCAGCATTGCCAACAAGCTTATCCAACTTAAATTCATTCCAGTTATATCACTCTGGAGAATCTGCTTAAAGTGGATTTAATAGCTAATTCTGCATGTCAAAGATGTTCTTTAGACATGTGCGCCGTCAATAAATTTGTTTCGTTCCGTTTCTATTAGAATTAATTTGTATTTTGTAATTCGTGTCCGAAATTCAATTTGGATTCGTACGAAATCCGAATTTTCGTTAGGTTCGTTAAGTTTTCGTAACAATTATGAATGAATTTATCATTATGAGGAGCTCCCACCATCCCTGTGCTGTGCTGAGTGCTGACTTCCTGGTTTTTACTTTTTAACTTTTAGGTTTGTTAACTTTTCGTAACAATTATGAATGTTCGTTACGATGAATTTATCATTATGAGGGGCACCCACCATCTCTGTGCTGTGCTGACTTTCTGGGTTTTTAACTTTTAGGTTTGTTAACTTTTCGTAACAATTACGAATGTTCGTTATGATGAATTTGTCATTATGAGGGGTTCCCATCATCCCTGTGCAGAGTTCCCAGGTCTGTACACCCACTGTGCCCATTATGAGGGGTTTCCACCATCCCTATGCTGAGTTCCCGGGTCTGTACACCCGCTTTGCCCATTATGAGGGGTTTCCACCATCCCTGTGTTGAGTTCTCAGGTCTGTACACCCACTGTGCCCATTATGAGGGGTTTACCCCATATCTGTGCTGAGTTCCCAGGTCTAAGTGTACACCCACTGTGCCCATTATGAGGGGTTCCCACCATCCCTGTGCTGAGTTCCCAGGTTTGTACACCCTCTGTGTCCATTATGAGGGGTTTCCATCATCCCTGTGCTGTGTTGAGTTCCCGGGTCTGAGTGTAGACCCGCTGTGCCCATTATGAGGGGCTCCCACCATCCCTGTGATGAGTTTCCGGGTCTGTACACCTGCTGTGCCCATTATGAGGGGCTCCCACCATCCCTGTGCTGTGCTGAGTTCCCGGGTCTGAGTGTACACCCGCTGTGCCCATTATGAGGGGCTCCCACCATCCCTGTACTGAGTTCCCGGGTCTGAGTGTACACCCGCTGTGCCCATTATGAGAGGCTCCAACCATCCCTGTGCTGACTTCCTGGGTTTTTAACTTTTAGGTTCGTTAACTTTTCGCAAAAATTACGAATGGTCGTTTTCGATGAATTTATCATTATGAGAGGCTCCCACCATCCCTGTGCTGCGCTGACTAATAATCGTAACTAACGAACATTCTTATTTTGTCTGATTCTGTTGTAACAGAATTTGGATCCGAAGTTCTTAAACGAAATTTCGTACAAAATTTGTATGCATAAAAATCTGTATTTCGGATCCTCACGAATGTACGAATTTCCATAAATTCTTAAGAATTTCTGATTCGTACGAAACTAATTGCACATGTCTAATGTTCTTTATCCCCAGTGGACATGTTTCGCGTGTTTTGGACCTTTTGTATCAACAGTCTGGACTCAAGCCTTCCATTTTTTACAATTTTGGTGCTGGAACTGGTAGATGCCTTTGAACCTCTTGTTGATGGTTTTTTACCCAAATTTAAGATAATATATAACAGCAGAACCTGTCCCCAAAAATTTTACAAAATTTGTCAAACTTAAGGTCCGTACACACGATTGGACTTTTTGAAAACAAACATGCAAATTAGCTGTTTTGGAGCAATATCCGACCGTGTGTACGTTCCATCGGACAAACTTTTTCTGTTTCCATCGGACTTTTGTTGACTGTGCGAACGGACAAACTTTCCGGCAAAAGTCCGATGGAGCAAAGTCCGATCGTGTGTACACAAAAAAATCGGACTTTTTTACAAACTACAGTACACGGCCGCGGGAATTTTTTCAGCGCGAACGCATCGCGCTGGTTCTCGGCGACAGGGGACTGTACATCTCGCGCTGGCTGCAATAGGAAAAACACATTTTCCTACTGCGGCGAGCGCGAGGGGGAATTCCCCTCTGGGGGCATACCATGCCCTTAGGTCTGGTATGGGTTTTAAGGGGAACCCCCTACACTAAAAAAGGGCGTGGGGGTCCCCCCAAAACCTATAACAGACCCTTATCCGAGCACGCAGCCCAGCCGGTCAGGAAAGGGGGTGGGGACAAGCGAGCGCCCCCCCCTCCTGAGCCGTACCAGGCCGCATGCCCTCAACATGGGGGGTTGGTGCTTTGGGGGAGGGGGGGCCCTGCGGCCCTGGCCGTTGGTTATCAGGGTCTGCAGGAGGGGGGCTTATTGGAATCCAGGAGCCCCCTTTAATAAGATGTCCAGATGTCATCCTATGACCACGCCCCCTTATGACCTCACAGTCCCAGCATGCCCCGGGACTGTGATGTCATAGGGGGCGGGGTCACGCCTATATAAGTCATAGCAGAGTGCACAGACAGCATTACAGCCGGAGAGAGCGTCGTGTCAACATCTCTGGAAGAGAAGAGGGAAGAAGACGATCCAGATGTCCGGGCTCCTCTGCTAGCAAAAGAGCAGCAAAAGAGCAGAAGATAGCGGAGGAGCCCGGCAGAAGGAAGAAGACACCGGAGAAGAACCATAGAGCGCGGAGACGACACTGGAGAGAGGGAGAAGACGCCAGAGAGACCCCCGAAGTCAGAAGAAGACCCCCGAAGTCGGAAGAAGACCCCGGAGCTGCCTAATAAATTAATTTTGAAACCTGTGTAGTGTGTTTTATTTATTGACACTTTTTTCCCCAGGTGAATGGGTAGGGGTACCATGTACCCCATACTCATTCACAAAGGGTGGGGGCCGGGATCTGGGGGCCCCGGATTCCAATAAGCCCCCCGCCCGCAGACCCCAAAACCAACGGCCAGGGTTGTCGGGAAGAGGCCCTTGTCCTCATCAACATGGGGACAAGGTGCTTTGGGGTGGGGGCCGCAGGGTGCCCCCCTCCCCCAAAGCACCCACCCCCATGTTGAGAGCATGCGGCCTGGTACGGCTCAGGAGGGGGGCGCTCGCTCGTCCCCACCCCCTTTCCTGACCGGCTGGGCTGCGTGCTCGGATAAGGGTCTGGTATGGATTTGGGGGACCCCCATGCCGCTTTTTCGGCGTAGGGGGTTCCCCTTAGAATCCATACCAGACCTAAGGGCCTGGTATGCCCCTGGAGGGGAACCCATGACGGTTTTATATTTAAAATTTGGCGTCGAGTTCCCCCTCAAGATTCATACCAAACATAGTGCTTGGCATTGTGAATCTACGCACCAGTGTGAACCCGGCTCGCAAGGTTTCAATCTCGCCAATAAAAGTGGCGAGATTGACTCAATATAAGACAACAATACAGAAGTTGACCAAAGGGTGGTGGTAAAGAGCTGAAAAACCACGTGATTTGGTGAAAGTTGGCTGGAAAAGTCCTGTCGGCTGTATGCAAGACAAACAATAACCATAGTAAATGGTTATTCGTAAAATAAAGATGTTAAACAAGTAATAAAAAAATGACATTTAAAAAGACAATTGTTAGTAAGTAAATTTTCTCTACCCTGTGTTCAAAATAGCATACTTTTCAAGGGCAATTTATTAAAACATGCATTTATCATGACACAAGACACTTGTATTTTCTGCCATCATCAAATATTGGACATTTTAAATGACTACAGATTGTTTTGGTCATGGCTCTGTATAATCAATGCTAATCTTTAAAATTCCTTTCCAAAATTGCATGCCTAAAGTATTTGTAAACCCTAACTGTTTTACATTAGCTTGTTAAGACATTATGGGGTTGATTTAAAAAAACTGGAGAGTGCACAATCTGGTGCAGCTGTGAATGGTAGCCAATCAGCTTCTAACTTCAGCTTGTTCAATTACGCTTTGACAGAAAAAAAACTGGAAGCTGATTGGTTTTTATGCACAGCTGCACTGGATTTGACATGCTCCAGTGTTAGCAAATCAACCACTATGTATCCTAAACAAATGCCATGTTTTAAATAAAATACCTTTCTATACTTTTTGTCATCTCAGTTCTACTGATCTCCTGCAGAATCTTTGTAGCCACTTCATGTCTATATTCATGCATTCCAGCATGTGTGTGGGTTTCCAAGCCCATGTAATAAGGTCAACACAGGAGCACTTTTGGGAGACAGGGACAGTGCATTGTCACCCTATAACAGAAAGCGCCCTGAATGAGGAACTCCATGGCAAGATCAACAAGTTATTTTAACCACTTCAGTACCATGCTATAGCCAAAGATGGCTACATGCAGTACTATAGTTCTGCGAAGGTGTCCCTGGATATCCTCCCAAAACCCTGCCCCCCGCGCACCCCCTGTGGTCCACATTGGGTGCGCTCTGTGACCCTGATCACAGATTGGGGTAAAGGGCCAATCACAACGACCCTTTACCTTGTGATCAGCTGTGTCCAATCACAGCTGATCACATGTAAACAGACTTGCCGGTTATAGGCAGTCCTTTCCTCACTCACTGTGTCTGTGTGAGGCAAAGCAAGGCTGTCAGTGCACTGTTTACACTGATAATCAGGACACTGATCATCAGTGTCCTGATGATCAGTGCAGTCTCATCAGTGCCAATTAGTGCCTATCAGTACAGCTTATCAGTGCCCATCAGTGCTGCCTATCAGTGCCACCTATCAGTGCCCATCAGTGCCTCATCATCAGTGCAGCCTCATCAGTCCCCATCAGTACAGCTTATCAGTGCCACCTCATCAGTGTCGCCTCATCGGTGCCCATCAGTGCAACAAAATTACTTCTTTGCAAAATTTTATAACAGAAACTAAGAAAAAACTTTTTTTTTCCAAATTTTTAGGTTTTTTTTTTTCGTTTGTTTAGCAATGAATTAAAAAAAAAAAACAGTGGTGATTAAATGCCACCAAAAGAGAGCTATATCTGTCTCAAAAAATGATAAAAATTTCATATGGGTACAGTGTTGCATGAGCGCGCAATTGTTATTCAAAGTGTGACAATGCTGCTGAAAGCTGAAAATTGGCCTGGGCAGGAAAAGGGTGATGAAAGCAACAAATATAAACATACTGAACATGACTTTTGAAATACATTATTATGTTAAAGATACCATGACTATGACTTTTAAAATTACATTAACTTGATTGCTTCTACTGTAGTAAATTTACAGAGGTTGCCGAACTGCAAACACATTCATTTTAACAACATTTTGAGTGGCTAAGTCATATAGGGGGCATGCTCCACATTTCCTGCAGGGTGCCCAGGGTCCACAACACTAAGATCACCCACTCTATGGCAGCTAGCATCTCTTCCTGCTGGTTCCCTGTCATAATGATGAAAAGTCAAATCCGAGGGAAGCTTCCTCTAGGCGAATGTTTCTCAACTCTAGTCCTCAAGTAACCCCAACAGGTCATGTTTTCAGGTTTTCCATTATTTTGCACAGGTGATTTGATCAGTTCCACTGCCTTAGTAATTACCATAGCCGTTTCATCTGAGGGAAATCCTGAAAACGTGACCTATTGGGGGCACTTGAGGAGGAGAGTTGAGAAAAATTTCTCTAGGCTATTTCTTGGCTCTGACATGTCTTATCACACAGCACAAGGAGGAACCCAGGTGAAGAGGACCTGGAGGCACAATGACAGGGTAAGATTTGTAAGAAAGCAAAGATGTGTACTTGGAGTGTAAAATTTCCATCCAATCATAAGGAGTTTTTTTTCTTTGGGGGGGGGGGGCTTTAGAATAAAGAGCTTTTTGTGTGTGTGGGGGAGGGGGTGATTTAGGTGGTGGGAGTGATTTGTCCTGGAAAGATAGGGTTTAAGGAGAGGGACATTTTGCTAGAAGGGGGAGAACATTTGTGCTGGAAGGGGTGATTGGGGGGGAGAAGAGGATTTGTATTCAAAGGCCTATTGGGACTTGGGGATTTGAGTTGTGCCGGGAGGGGGGAAGGGACTTGCCTATTTGTTTGTGCACAAAAATAATTTCCTGTCGCATCATGGCAGCATACACGTTGGGTTGTGACTCCGCCTCCACAACCTGATAGGACCACATAGCTATAAATTAGAGAGTAGACACCTGCCCCAGTATTCTCTTATTTTTCCTCACCTGTCAGGACGCACGGATCAGCACCCCCTTACCGCTTCGCCCCAGCCAGGTTCTAGCCTCTCCTGGATGGAAGTCCTTCTTGTACAGCCTCTAAACGAGCTAAATGGAAGGAGCCCCACTCTGGTGATCTCAGGGGCATACTCTCATCTCATTCAGCTGTCTGACCACAAGTATAAGCCTTAAACAGGCTTCAAGTGCAGCAGCCCACAAAAGCCTTAAACAGGCTTGCTGGAGGAATGGCCAGGAAAACTTCATTGTGGCCTCATGAAATAAGCCTTAAACAGGCTTAGTTGTGTGCAGCGGTCTCCCCCTCTCTTTCCCCCTCTCCTACCAGTGCCTCTGCCCGTCTGCTGGGCTCTGTGGTTCTCCTGATTTGCTCTCCGGAGCGCCGAGTGTTCTCGGCGTCCTCGCGCATGCGCGGTACGTCGTTTTGGGCACCGCTGGGCTGCTTTCCAGCTTCCAAGATGGCGCCGGGTGTCTCGCGGCGCTACTGCGCATGCGCGAGCGTCCGACGCTGATGGCGGCGGATTTAAAAGCCCAGCAGTAGCTGTATTTGCTGCTGCTGATTGTCTATGCATGACAGATTGTCTGTTTGGACTCCAAAGCGCTCTACAAAGGTAAGTGGCCTTCCTTTATACTGCTTTAAGTCAGGATTTCTGCTCCCTCTGAAGCCTCCTCTGCATAGCGCTGTTTATTGTTTCTCACTGCAGGTTTCCAGTCCGTTTTCTCTCCATGGAGACCGCTGCCCCAGCAGATCACCGTCAGCCTATTAGGTAAGGGGGGGGAAGACAAATGTAAGTATTGAAGATCGAAAAAGAGAGCACTACTAACGCTGCCTAAATTGGTCAGCCCTACCAGGTCTTCAAGAACGTCTGCCTCAAGACAAAGAGAGTCCTCACGCAGGAGAAGTCGCTCCAGACATAGAAGGAGCCGTTCCTATCACAGAAGAAGCCGCTCGAGAGGAAGCCGCAGAAGAAGCCGCTCCCAGTCGCGCTCTAGACACGGCCGATCCCGCCACAGAAGATCGCCTTCACACAGGCATCGTTCCCCCGCACGCCACTCCCGTCCTGCCGGGAACGCATGCTGGGTTTGCGGCGCAGCGGCTCTTCCGGGAAAACTGGTCTGTCAGACATGCCGGGAAGAGGCCGCAAGAGAGAGAATCTCGGAGGTCGGATATTCAGCTGGGGCCGTAGCCCCCCAGGCCTCGGTATCCGAGGTGGATTTCTCTACCACTACCTCTCCAGCCCGGGCTAGCACATCGAAGGAGCAAGACTCCCTGTCAGATAATGAGGGTCTGGAGGTATCGGCCGGATTCGACTTCAGTCTGGTAGAGCCGTTTATAAAATCGGTTAAGGAGGCGATAGGTTGGGAGGAACCCCAGCAAGCCCAACCGAAACAGAGGAAGTATTTTCCTCAGCTCAGAAAGGATCCGGAATCCTTCCCGTTCATTGAAGAACTTGAGGACCTGATCAAAGAGGAATGGCAGAGACCAGAAAAGAAGTCTAGTCTGAATAACAGACTACTGAAGCTATACCCACTCAAGGAGCCTAAGGTGAACCCTCTGGTGTCCCCTCCGGTAGTGGATGCATCCCTGATGCGCCTAGCCAGGCATGTTACCCTCCCGTTAGAAGACGCGGTAACGTTTAGAGATGTCCTCGACAGAAAGATCGACACGGATCTCAAGCGGGCTTACCTGTCGGCTGGAGGTGCCTGCAGGCCTGCAATAGCACTTGCTGCAGTAGGAAGAGCCATCTCGAGCTGGTCCACAAGCACGGAAAAGCTTGTATCAGAGGGGGCAGACCAAGAATCAATAGTAAAGGCGTTGCAAGAGTTAAGCCTGGAGGGCGACTTTGTGGCTGAAGCTTCAGTCGACACTATCAGGTCTGCATCTAAATCTATGCTGGCTTCAGTAACAGCCAGAAGAGCATTATGGCTAAAGCCCTGGACGGCGGATCCAGCTTCCAAACCCAACTGGTGTCGTATTCCGTTTGATGGTGAGCACCTCTTCGGAACAAAACTAGACACAGCCATCTCCAAATTAACCGGCGGAAAGTCCGGGCTCATCCCCTCAGACAGGAGACCCAAGCAACAGAGACCTCCTCCCTTTAAGCGGAACCTCCCAGAGAGGTATAGGGATGCGAGAGCATACAGACCAGGCAAGGAGTATAGAAGGAGCTGGAAGAACCCTCAAACCTCCTTCATGAAGTTTCAGAAGCCTAAGGCGCCTGCTTCCAGTGACCAGAAGCCCTTTTGAAGGTGCGCCCGTCCGACCAGCGGTAGTGGGAGCAAGACTCTCCAGTTTCAAGCTGGTCTGGGCGGAAACCATAAGGGATACCTGGACCCTGGCCACTATCACCTTCGGCCACAGGTGGTCCTTCAAAAACCGGCCCCCAGGGGATCAGTTCTACCCAACCCGTATTCCCCCATCTCGAGAAAAAAGGTTGTCGTTACTGAACTACATCCAAGATCTTCTCCAAAAACGAGCAATAGTAGAGGTTCCACTGGCACAACGAGGCAGAGGATTCTACTCTCCATTATTTCTCGTCAAGAAGAAGTCAGGAGACCTTCGTCCGGTTCTAGACCTAAAGAACCTCAACAGGTCCATCAGAGTGGAGTCATTCAGGATGGAGAGCTTGCAGTCTATCCTGCAGGCCATAAATCTGGGGGACTGGATGCTCTCCATAGATCTCCAGGACGCCTACCTGCATATTCCGATCCATGGGGCATTCCAGAAATTCCTACGATTCTCGGTGGGTCAGGGGCACTTCCAGTTTCGAAGCCTTCCCTTTGGCATCTCAACAGCCCCCAGAACATTCACGAAGGTGCTACTACCAGCAATAGCCTTTTTGAGGGAGAAAGGTCTAAGGGTCCACCATTACCTGGACGACATCCTCCTCCTCTCAAGCAGCCAGGAATCACTCGTCCAACATCGCGAGATCCTGGTTTCCACCCTAATGAGTTTAGGATGGATAATCAATTGGCAGAAAAGCAACACCCAACCTACCCAAAGGATGGTCTTCCTGGGAGCCGAACTGGACACCCGAGCGAACACAGTGGAATTGCCAAGGGAGAAATCGTCCCTACTCATTCAGAAAGTGAAAGAGGCTATCCCAGCGTCATGTCTGCTGGCCAGAGCATACCTCAGCCTCCTAGGTTCCCTATCAGCAACCATTCCAATGGTCAGATGGGCGCAATGGAATACCAGACCCCTACAAGCCTCCTTCCTGCGCCAGTAGGACGGATGGTCCATGTCCCAATTGATTCGCATCCCAGAGGAAGCCAGGCTATCTTTACGGTGGTGGACCCACCCCGACAACCTCAGCAGGTGCAAGCAGATAGTCATCCTCCACCAGGAGGTAGTAACTTCAGACGCCAGTCTGGAAGGATGGGGGGCACACTACCTACACTATGCAGCTCAGGGCCGCTGGCCCTTCAAAACCAAGGATGTAGTATCGAACGTCCTAGAGATGAAGGCAGCCTTCCAAGCCCTCTTGGCATTCAGTTCACTCCTGAGAGGGAAACAAGTCCTCATTCAAATGGACAACCGAGTGGCGGTAGCCTATATCAACAGGCAGGGGGGTACCAAGAGCATCTCCATGATGCGGGAAGTCGGTCCGGTGATGCAATGGGCTCAACTGAACCTGTGGGACCTGAAGGCGACCTATATTCCGGGGGTTCAGAACTTACTGGCGGACTCCCTCAGCAGAACATTCGTTTCCAACAACGAGTGGTGTCTAAGCCCACAGGCCTTTGCCCTCATATGCCAGACATGGGGTCATCCAGACATAGACCTCGCAGCAACACCAGAGAACAAGAAGTGTCAGAGGTTTCTGTCGAGGAATCCCTTCCCCACAGCGGAGGGTACGGATTGTCTCCAGCACGCCTGGAACTTTCACCTAGGCTACATTTTTCCACCAACCCCACTGATAGCCAAGTTCCTTCTGAGGCTCAAACACTCAACAGCTCTAGTACTGGCCGTGATTCCCTTTTGGCCTCGGAGGCCTTGGTTCACCACCCTCCTGCAACTGAGCACAGCGGATCCACTTCCACTCCCGGTAACAACGGATCTACTAACCCAGGGCCAGCTACTACATCCGAATCCAGAGAGATTGCACCTAGCGGCCTGGAGACTGAAAGGTCTAGGTTCCTAGAGCAAGGATGTTCTCAGAAGGTAGTCGATACCCTGCTTCAAGCCAGGAAATCCTCCACGAATAGCACCTACGAGAGAATCTGGGAAAGATTCTCTTCCTTTGCTCAGGAACAAGGTTGGGACCCGTGTTCCCCATCAGCAGTACAAGTGCTTGAGTTCCTTCAGTCAGGTCTAGACAAAGGCCTTAGGTCTAACACCCTGAAAGTCCAAGTCTCTGCCATCTCTGCCTTGACAGGGGTCAGATGGGCACTTAACCCTCTGGTGGTGCAATTTCAAAAAGCCTGCCTGAAGCTAAGACCACCCAGGAAACCTTCATTTCCAACATGGAACCTATCAACTGTCCTAGAGGTTTTATCCGGAGAACCATTCTTCCCCCTTGAGGATACCTCCCTCTGGGACCTGACTCTAAAGGTATCTTTCCTAATTGCCATCACATCAGCGAAGAGGGTCTCAGAAATGCAAGCCTTGCTGATCAAAGAACCGTATCTGATGGTTTACCCAGACAGACTAACCCTGAAGCCTTCAGACAGGTTTATCCCAAAGGTCTCCTCTGCGTTCCACTTTAACCAGGAGATTGACCTCCCGGCTTTGATCACGGATCAGGGCGTCCCTCATCCCTTGGATGTCAAGGGCAACATTCTCCATTACCTTTCGGTAACCAAGCCATTCAGGAAATGCGAGAACCTTTTAGTTATCCCACATGGGTTCAGGAAGGGCCAGGCAGCTTCTGCCCGTACCATCGCCTCATGGCTCGTGAAAGCTATCAAGAAGGCCTACTCCTTAAGCACCTTGCAGATTCCGGGAGATCTAAGAGCGCATTCCACCAGGGCAATGGCTACTTCATGGGCAGCTTACTGTAAAGTCTCAGCGGAAACCATTTGTAGAGCGGCCACTTGGTCTTCGAGGAATACCTTCATTTCTCATTATAGAATAGACGCTGCACGTTTAGCAGCAGTTGAATTTGGGAGGGCCGTTATACAGGCCAATTCTTCTGTTTCTTGTCAATAAATTTTGATTTTGCATTCCCACCCAGTTTGGCGAGTTACTCCCCAACGTGTATGCTGCCATGATGCGACAGGAAAACGGAAAATTGTATACTCACCTTTCCGTAATTTTCCTTTCCTGTCGCATCTTCATGGCAGCATACAATCACCCACCCTCTAAGGTGACATGTGTATATATTTACAGAGAATACTGGGGCAGGTGTCTACTCTCTAATTTATAGCTATGTGGTCCTATCAGGTTGTGGAGGCGGAGTCACAACCCAACGTGTATGCTGCCATGAAGATGCGACAGGAAAGGAAAATTACGGAAAGGTGAGTATACAATTTTCCGTTTTCTGTAAATAGTTTTATTACATACCATAATAATGTTGCTTAAATGTTTGAGCATTTAGGCATTACCCTATGGGGTTGATTTACTAAAGGCTGTGCACTATTGCACTCTGCAAGTGCAGTTGCTCCAGAGCTTAGTAAATGAGGTAAAGCTTCACTTTGCAAAGAATGCCCATTCACAAACAAGGAAAAAAAAACTGCATTTGCTTGCACAACATTGGATGATGAAAGTCAGCAGATATAGACATGCACATGTGTGCCAGGTGTGCCTGGGCTCACCCTAATCACCCTGTGCGCCAGGGCCGATGATAAGGCAGTACAACCTACCCTGCTGTACTGAGCCTGTGTCCTTTTAGTTAAATTTAGGGTCTGGGTACTTGCCAAGCAGGAGGACTGGCTGTACTGCCTTATTGTAGATACAGATCCTTTTGTTCCTCCCCCTGCAGCACTGCCAGCTTCTCCTCTTCTTCCTCTGGCTGCGCTGCAGGGGGATCAGTTCTAGCATTTGCGCCTCCATCTTTCTCAGTCTTAAATGTAAGACATCAGGGGTCTGATTAGAACCCCAATATCTCACTAAAGCCCCCAAAAGGGCAGTTAAAAAATGTAAAAAAAAAATAAAAATCCAAAAAATTTACAAAGATAACATTTTAGAAAATTATTTAAAAAAATTAAGGACTCATTAACAAGTGCTTTACACTCTGTAATTTTTGCCATGGCTGTGAAGCATAGCATCATGGCCGTGGCAGGTGTACACCCCTAGCCACTGCCTCTGTTGCTCTGCGTTTGAGATTTGGGGTACACACCCTAATGCAATAGGCTGCGCACACCTACAGTGCCTTGAAAAAGTATTCATACCCCTTGAAATTTTCCACATTTTGTCATGTTACAACCAAAAACGTAAATGTATTTGTGATAGACCAACACAAAGCAGCACATAATTGTGAAGTGGAAGGAAAATGATAAATGTTTTTTTTTTTTTACAATAAATATCTAAAGAGTGTGGCGTGCATTTGTATTCACCCCCCCCCCCCCCCCCCGAGTCAGAGTCAATACTTTGTAGAACCACCTTATGTTGCAATTACAGCTGCTAGTCTTTTTGGGTATGTCTCTACCAGCTTTGCACATCTAGAGAGTGAAATTTTTGCCCATTCTTTGCAAAAAAGCTCAAGCTCTGTCAGATTGGACGGAGAGCGTCTGTGAACAGCAATTTTCAAGTCTTGCCACAGATTCTCAATTGCATTTAGGTCTGGACTTTGACTGGGCAATTCTAACACATGAATATGCTTTGATCTAAACCATTCCATTGTAGCTCTGGCTGTATGTTTAGGGTCATTGTCCTGCTGGAAGGTGAACCTCCGCCCCAGTCTCAACTCTTTTACAAACTCTAACAGGTTTTCTTCTAAGATTGCCCTATATTTGGCTCCATCCATCTTCCCATCAACTCTGACCAGCTTCCCTGTCTCTGCTGAAGAAAGCATCCCCACAACATGATGCTGCCACCGCCATGTTTCACGGTGGGGATGGTGCGTTCAGGTTGATGTGCATTGTTAGTTTTTTTGTAACCTTTTTGCTTTTAGGCCAAAAAGTTTATTTTGGTCTCTTCTGACCATAGCATCTTCTTCCACATGTTTGCTGTGTCCCCCACATGACTTCTTGCAAACTGCAAACATGACTTCTTATGGCTTTCTTTCAACAATGGCTTTGTTCTTGCCACACTTCCATAAAGGCCATATTTGTGGAGTACACAACTAATAGTTGTCCTGTGGACAGACTCTCCCACCTGAGCAGTGGATCTCTGCAGCTCCTCCAGAGTTACCATGGGTCTCTTGGCTGCTACTCTGATTAATGCTCTCCTTGCCCAGCCTGTAAGTTTAGGTGAATGGCCATGTCTTGGTAGGTTTGCAGCTGTACCATACTTTTTCTGTTTTCGGATGATGGATTGAACTGTGTTCCGTGAGATGTTAAAAGCTTGGGATATTTTTTTATAACCTAACACTGCCTTAAACTTCTGCACAACTTTATCCCTAACCTGTCTGTTTTTTTTCCTTGGCCTTCATGATGCTGTTTGTTCACTAAGGTTCTCTAACTTACCTCGGAGGGCTTCACAGAACAGCTGTATTTATACTGAGATTAAATTACACACAGGTGGACTCTATATACTAATTAGGTGACTTCTGAAAGCAAATGGTTCTACTAGAGTTTAGTTACGGGTATCAGAGTAATGGGTGCAGAATACAAATGCATGCCACATTTTTTAGATATTTATTTGTAAAAAAAAATTGAAAACCCTTTATCATTTTCCTTCCACTTCACAATTATGTGCCGCTTCGTGTTGGTCTATCACATAAAATCCCAATAAAACACATTTACGTTTTTGGTTGTAAAATTTCAAGGGGTATGAATACTTTTTCAAGCACTGTATGTCAGCAAAGCTTCTGCTCATTTACTAGGCTCTGGGGCAACTGCTCTTTGCAAAGTGCACAGTCTTTTTGCCTTTAGTAAATCAACCCCATTGTCAGTATCATGTTGATACCATACAAAAATATAACAAATAATTCTGCGCTGCCCGAAAGGATAAGCAGCTAACACGGCCAGTAGGATATGTGCATAAATCAGAAAACTAAGTAAGTGTAGCGCTAATATGGGAAGTGAAATAACCACATAATATGTAGAATGAAGACCATTACATCATCAGATTGGCAAACAATAACACAAAACAAAAAAAGGACATCAAAAGTGAACTAATTATAGTCCTCTGTGAGTATGTGACTTCATACAAAGTGAAGGGATTATAGTCCTCTATAAGTATGTGACTTCATACTTAGAACATATCAATGTGCACGTGACATCTGGAATAAGAAGAACACCACCACCGACAATGGGGACGAAACGATGTCCAAGGAGACAAAACGCGTCGGGTAGGACCCCACTGCCGCCATTTTACCTACACAGTGCTGTTGTATCCATTCCCATGTGAGTGTATTTCTTTTTCACCTATAAGATATTGGCTATACTCGGCATACCCATCCATACTCGGCATACCCATCCATACTCTGCATACTCATCCATACTCTGCATACCCAACCATCCATCCATACTCGGCATACCCATCCATACTCAGCATACCCATCCATACTCGGCAAACCCATCTATACTCTGCATACCCATCCATACTCGACATACCCATCCATACTCTGCATACTTATCCATACACTGTATACCCATCCATCCATCATTCTCGGCATATCCATCCATACTCGGCATACCCATCCATACTCAGCATACCCATCCATACTCTGCATACTCATCCATCCATACTCTGCATACCCATCCATACTCATCCATCCATCCATACTCAGCATACTCATCCATCCATGCTCACCCATGCATACTCAGCATACTCATCCATCCACCCTCATCCATACTCAGCATACTCATCCATCCATCCTCATCCATACTCAGCATACTCATCCATCCATGCTCAGCCATCCATCCTCAGCAATACTCATCCATTCATCCATCCATGCTCAGCCATCCATCCTCAGAAATACTCATCCATTCATCCATCCATGCTCAGCCATCCCATCCACCCCCATCCATAATTAGCCATACCCATCCATACTCAGCCATACCCAGCAATATTCAGCCGTACCCAGCCACACCCAGCAATATTCAGCCGTACCCAGCCATACCCAGCCATACTCAGCCATACCCAGCCTTACTCAGCCATATCTAGCTCTACTCATTCGTACCCAGCCATACTCAGCCGTACCCAGCCGTACCATTTATACCCAGCCATACTCAGCTGTACCCATCCGTACTCAGCCGTACCCAGCCATCCCATCTATACCCAGTCATACTCAGTTGTACCCATCCGTACTCAGCCGTACCCAGCCATACTCATTCATTCTCAGCCATCCACGGCTCATCTATCCCCATTAATGCTCATCCATGCCACATCAGTTATCATCCATGCCACTACAGTGCCTCACAAAAGTGTAATAGGTAGTCAAATTAGATTTGAAACTTATGTCCCTAGAACACCTGATGGTGCTTCCTGCATGTTGGTCCTCTGTATGTGGCCAGGCTGTGGAAAAGTCTCACACATGTGGTATCGCCATACTCAGGAGGAGTAGGAGAATCTATTTTAGGATGCATACCCATCCATACTCTGCATACTCATCCATACTCTGCATACCCATCTATTCATCCATACTCGGCATACCCATCCATACTTAGCATACCCATCCATACTCGGCAAACCCATCCATACTCGGCATACCCATCCATCCATCCATACTCGACATACCCATCCATACTCGGCATACCCATCCATACTCGGCAAACCCATCCATACTCGGCATACCCATCCATACTCGGCATACCCATCCATACTCGGCATACCCATCCATACTCGGCAAACCCATTCATACTCGGCATACCCATACATACTCGGCATACCCATCCATACTCGGCAAACCCATCCATGCTTGGCATACCCATCCATACTCGGCATACCCATCCATACTCTGCATACTCATCCATACTCTGCATACCCATCCATACTCTGCATACTTATCCATACTCTGTATACTCATCCATCCATCCATACTCGGCATATCCATCCATACTCGGCATACCCATCCATACTCAGCATACCCATCCATACTCTGCATACTCATCCATCCATACTCCGCATACCCATCCATACTCCGCATACCCATCCATACTCAGCATACTCATCCATCCATCCATCCATGCTCACCCATCCATACTCAGCATAGTCATCCATCCATCCTCAGCAATACTCATCCATTCATCCATCCATGCTCAGCCATCCCATCCACCCCATCCATAATTAGCCATACCAATCCATACCCTGCAATATTCAGCCATACCCAGCCATACCCAGCCATACTCAGCCATACCCAGCCTTACCCAGCCTTACTTAGCCATACCTAGCTCTACTCAGTCGTACCCAGCCATACTCAGCCGTACCAAGCCGTACCATCTATACCCAGCCATACTCATCCATACTCTGCATACCCATCCATCCATCCATACTCGGCATACCCATACATACTCGGCATACCCATCCATACTCGGCAAACCCATCCATACTCTGCATACCCATCCATACTCGGCATACCCATCCATACTCGGCAAACCCATTCATACTCGGCATACCCATACATACTCGGCATACCCATCCATACTCGGCAAACCCATCCATGCTTGGCATACCCATCCATACTCGGCATACCCATCCATACTCTGCATACTCATCCATACTCTGCATACCCATCCATACTCTGCATACTTATCCATACTCTGTATACTCATCCATCCATCCATACTCGGCATATCCATCCATACTCGGCATACCCATCCATACTCAGCATACCCATCCATACTCTGCATACTCATCCATCCATACTCTGCATACCCATCCATACTCTGCATACCCATCCATACTCAGCATACTCATCCATCCATCCATCCATGCTCACCCATCCATACTCAGCATAGTCATCCATCCATCCTCAGCAATACTCATCCATTCATCCATCCATGCTCAGCCATCCCATCCACCCCATCCATAATTAGCCATACCAATCCATACCCTGCAATATTCAGCCATACCCAGCCATACCCAGCCATACTCAGCCATACCCAGCCTTACCCAGCCTTACTTAGCCATACCTAGCTCTACTCAGTCGTACCCAGCCATACTCAGCCGTACCAAGCCGTACCATCTATACCCAGCCATACTCAGTCATACCCATCCGTACTCAGCCGTACCCGGCCATACTCATTTATTCTCAGCCATCCCCATCCACGGCTCATCCATCCCCATTCATGCTCATCCATGCCACATCAGTTATCATCCATGCCACATCCATGCCACTACAGTGCCTCACAAAAGTGTAATAGGTAGTCAAATTAGATTTGAAACTTATGTCCCTAGAACAACCGATGGTGCTCCCTGCATGTTGGTCCTCTGTATGTGGCCAGGCTATGTAAAAGTCTCACACATGTGGTATCACCATACTCAGGAGGAGTAGGAGAATCTATTTTGGGGTGTAATTTTTGATATGTACATGCTACGTGTTAGAAATATTGTGTAAATGGACAATGTTGTGTAAAAAAAAATGCGTTTATATTTTCTTTACACATTTTCCAAAAACTTGTAGAAAAAAATGACATGTTCAAAAGACTCAATATACCTCATAGATTATACATTGGGTTGTTTTCTTTCTAAAATGGGGTTATTTTGGGGGCGTTTCCATTGTCCTGGTTCTCCAGGGTCTTCAAAAGTGTAAGAAGTAGTCAAGAAATTATATGAGTAATTTATGCTCCAAGAACGCCTGATGGCGCTCCCTGCATGTTGGGCCTCTGTATGTGGCCACGCTGTGTAAAAGTCTCAAACATGTGGTATCACCATACTCAGGAAGAGTAGCAGAATGTGTTTTGGGGTGTAATTTGTGCTATGCATATGCTGTGTGTGAGAAATAACCTGCTAATATAACACATTTGTAAAGAAAAAAAAAGAAGAAAAAAATCTTGATTTTGCAAAGAATTGTGGGTAAAAAAATACAACTTCAAAAAACTCACCATGCCTCTTACTAAATACCTTGGAATGTCTACTTTCCAAAAAGGGGTCATTTGGGGGGGTTTTGTACTTTCCTGGCTTGTTAGGGTCTCAAGAAATGAGATAGGCCGTCAGTACTTCAGGTGTGATCAATTTTTAAAGATTGGCACCATAGCTTGTGGAATCTATAACTTTCACAAAGACCAAATAATATACACCCATTTTGGTTATTTTTACCAAAGATATGTAGTGGTATAAATGTTGGCCAAAATATATGAAGAAAAATTACTATTTTGCAAAATTTTATAACAGAAACGGAGAAAAGTGCATTTTTTAAAATAATTTTCGGTCTTTTTTCTTTTATAGCGCAAAAAATAAAAAATCCAGTAGTGATTAAATACCACCAAAAGAAAGCTCTATTTGTGTGAAAAAAGAACAAAAATTTCATATAGGTACAGTGTTGCATGACTGACTAATTGTCATTCAAAATGTGAGAGCACCAAAAGCTGAAAATTGGTCTGGTTAGGAAGGGGGTTTAAGTGCCCAGTGGGTAAGTGGTTAAGATAATGACACAATCATTGCAAACCCAGAACACGAGTTCCTTAATTGTAGCCATCATTTGTATAACTCATTTCCATGTCATTGGACACATTCATTTATGACTAAATCGATAATCTAATAAGTAATTAAGATAGAATACTGGAAATACTGAGACTGCAATTATTTAGTCATTTAGTTACATGTAGAAAGTGACGTGAAAAAAAATAGACAAGATTCCTTTCTATTGGCAAAATCAATATATTTCAGTCAAAGCTTCTAGGAGTACTTACTTTTCCTTGCCAGGAATGGTGACTTAAAAATAATTAAATATATACATACATACATGTACAATCATCAAAGAGCAAATATTAAATCAACAAGTAGGAACAAATGGATGAGGATAGATATACAGCAGTGGGAATAGTAGACTATTTATAATTGAGCCCCTTAAAAAATGCAATGATTTGAAAGCAGTATTGTTTTGTCAGTTCATGACTATGGGGTCAATTCACTAAGAGTTAAATAACGGCAAATAAAATGCGGTAAAATAATGCATGCGGTAAATCAGTTGTGAAAGTTCAATTCACTAAGAATTTAGCTTTGAATAATGAATGTGGTATTTTTTTGATTGTTCGGTAACTACCGCATTTTCTCATGCGGTATGTTTTTTTGTAAATGTATGGCTTACTAGAGTTGTTGAAAGCGCTCTTTTCTATGTTTTTGGACAAATTCTGTGCTGCTGCCTATGTTTATATTGTGGAAACTAAAGAAAACTTGACTAAATTTTTTATAATTTTTTTAAATGTTATTATTCATTTTTCATGTTCCTATCCAAGTTTAACGTGTTGTATCGGTTTGTATATAACCAAAAGTATTACAGTGGCCACTTTAAGAGGTCACTTCTAGCTGGAGTAATTGTCATGGTTGACATACTCCATTGTTGCACGTTTGTAAAAGTAGAATGCCCGTTTCTGGGGGTTTGAATAGGCCCCTCTTTCTGGTACCGCACTGGTTACCGCCACCAAAAGAATGTTGTTTAATAATACACCTTTTTTGTTCCAGTTTTGTTTGTGAATTGGACTTACCGCATGTTTTTTTGCGATATTTTCTGACAATTTTTTTTTCGGGGTTTTTTTGGTGAATTGTCCTTAACTTACCACATGCAATAATTTATGCAAATGAATAACATGATACCCTTATCGCATGTGGTACACATTAGTGAATCAACCCCCTTTATTTACTATATTTTGGTAAACCATGCTTATATCTTAGCTTTACCAAACAAATGCAGATACATTTTACTTCCTAGGATACCAACAGATATTAGATAACTCCTGACCTGCCCATTTTCTTCCAGTTAGACAAGCTACCGTATATGACATGGATATGATTTTTTTTTTCATTTTCACCATGCAATTTTAATTCTCAAATCTTATTAGACTCAGCTGAAAACAACTGTCCCATTTTTAGGTAATTATCATTTTACTGATATTTCAGCTTTGTGAGTTGAACTTTAAAGTGTACCTGTGCCCAGACTTTGGACATTAAAATATGCACACATACTTAACAATCAGTAGATGAGATTTAGGCTTTATGCATACGGGCGTTTTTACAGCTGCTTTTACCAGTATCAGACTTTTTTTTTTTTTGCAGCTTAAAAACGCCTCTCCATGTTATTCTATGTGTCCATGCACACATAGGCTTTTAGGAGCTGTAAGTGGCATAGGCATTTTCAAGCTGCAAAAAAAAACCTAGGGCCAGCATGTGCTGAAGACCAGCGTTGCAGCTGTAAAAACGCCTGATGCAGCTAAACACGCATTAACGCCAATGCAAAAAGCTACTAAAAGCGCGTTTTTACAGCCGCTTTTTCCTGACGTCTGTACTGGCATTGAAGCTCATTCTTTTAGTGCCCTGTGTGTATGGGGTCTTAAAATGAGTCATCCCTGACCTCTCTAGCTACTCTCTAGTACTGTCAGGTAATTCATTCTCAAGATGGTCAGAGATCAACAAAGCCACTGAAGTAAAGTTTAGGCAGCCTGCCAAAACGCTGCAGTAATAGAAAATAATTGGCAAAAAGCTATCAATTCGGTGCCTCTGTTGTGAACTTTGAAGATGAATTTCTTGATTACTGCTTTGCTTCTTAGTCAGAATATACAAAGAGCAACTATTGTCAGGGGCATGCTATCAGGATAGACTTCCTATTCTCCTTCCCCCCATTAAGCTGCACCAACAGTATCTTTTTCTTCTACTCGCTTTATAACCTTCCTCCCTCATTTGAAAAATATACTGTAGATCGCAATTTATGAAGCAGAAAATACCATAGAAGATACTTACTAGAAAACAAAGATCAAGAGGAATGAAGACATTGAATGTTTCTAATATCACTTCAGGTTTTTATTGGTGAGATCCAGGTGCTCAAGTTTCTGAGTCTACGCGGCAACCATGGCCAATATGAGGGGTTTTCATTTTTATTTTTTGAGGATATGACAGGAATAGCTAGCCAAAACTGTCGTACATGGAGGATCAGAGCAGCAATGGAATGGAAAGCACTGAAGCTGCAAGTAGAACTATATGAAACAATAATTGGAGTTGATTTAGTAAGGGTTTAACAACTGTTCACTTAGCGAAGTACATATTCACTTTGAAAAGTAAATGTACACTTTTTTTTTGTAAACAAGGAGCCGCTGTGTTCACTTCAATCATCCAATCATGTACAAGAAAAAAATCCTGTTTTTTTATCTCTTGCACATGATTGTGTTTTTAACTGCTTCAATACTGGGCATATTCACTCCCCTTCCTGCCCAGGCCAATTTTCAGTCAAACTTTGAATGAGAATTGTGCGGTCATGCAACACTGTACCCAAATGAAATTGTTATCATTATTTTCACACAAATAGAGCTTTCTTTTGGTGGTATTTAGCACTGATGAGGCAGCACTGATGGGCACTGATTAGATGGCACTCATGAGGAGGCACTAATATGCCACACTGAGTGATGGGCACTGATAGGTGAAACTGATGGGCACTGGTAGGTGGCATTGATGGGCACTGATAGGTGGCACTCATGGGCACTGATAGGCGGCACTAATGGGCACTGATGAGTAGCACTGATAGGCACTGATGGGCGGCACTGATGAGCAGGCACTGATGGACACTGAAAGGCAAAACTGGTGTCACTGCAAGGGCTGGGACAGTGATAATAATAGGAGATTTTACCTACCCAGAAATTGACTGGAGTAATGGCACTGCTGGGACAGTTAATGGGCAAAAATGTATTAACCTATTACAAGACAATTTTATGGTCCAGTTTATTGAGGCCCTGACTAGTAATGACACTCTGTTGGTCCTGCTAATCTCAAACCATGAAGAGCTTATTACCAATATCCATATAAAACATCTGAGTAGCAGTTACCATAACATGATTTCATTTAATGTTAGCTGTAAGTAACAAACACATATGGGAAAGATAAAAACACTTAACTTCAAGAGAGCAAATTTTCCAAGGATGAGGGCTGCTCTCCAGGATTTAGACTGGGAAGGAATATTGGCATCGATGAACACAGAAATGGGAATTCTTCAAAAAAGACTGTATGCGAACTCACTGCAAAGTATATTCCCATGGGCAATACGTTTAAAAGGCTAAAAATAAAACCTATGTGGCTCATGGCCAAAATGAAAAAAGCTATAAATAATAAGAAAAGAGCTTTTAAAAAATATAAAAATGAACAAACAATATCATGGTTACAAAGAATATATCAGAATATGTAAAAGGAAATCAAGGATGCAAAAATTCAAAACGAAGGACAGATTGTAAAAGATAGGACAAACCCCAAAAAATTCTTCAAATATATTAATAGTAAAAAGGTCAGGCCTGCGCATGTAGGCCCCTTACAAAATAATCTGAAGTGGGTGAGTGGGGACAAAGAGAAGGCAAATGTATTACATACTTTCTTCAGCTCTGTGTATACAAAGGAGCATGGGAGAGCTCAGGTCCATAATGGGGATGGTATTGACACAGCCCCAAATGATCCACGATAGTTAAAAAGTAATATGGTCCAGAAATATTTAGACAGAATAAAGGTTGATAAAGCACCTGGATCAGATGGTATCCACCCACGGATCGTAAAAGAATTGAACTCTGTCATTTCAAAGCCATCATTTCTAATTTTTAGGGACTTGTTATTGACTGGAATGGTACTACTGGATTGGCGTAGGGCCAATGTGGTGCCCATATTTAAAAAGGGATCAAAGTCTTTACCAAGTAACTATAGACCTGTTAGTTTAACTTATATAGTAGAGAAGATACTGAAGAGTTTAACATACAGCATGGATTAATGAAAGACAGAAGTTGTCAAACAAACCTGATTTCTTTTTATGGGGAGGTAAGTTAACCACTTGAGCCCCGGACCATTATGCTGCCTAAGGACCAGAGGTCTTTTTCCAATTTGGCACTGCGTCGCTTTAACTGCTAATTGCGCGGTCATGCAATGCTGTACCCAAACGAAATTTGCGTCCTTTTCTTCCCACAAATAGAGCTTTCTTTTGATGGTATTTGATCACCTCTGCGGTTTTTATTTTTTGCGCTATAAACGGAAAAAGACCGAAAATTTTGAAAAAAAATGATATTTTCTACTTTTTGTTATAAAAAAAATCCAATAAACTAAATTTTAGTCATACATTTAGGCCAAAATGTATTCGGCCACATGTCTTTGGTAAAAAAAATGTCAATAAGCGTATATTTATTGGTTTGCGCAAAAGTTATAGCGTCTACAAACTAGGGTACATTTTCTGGAATTTACACAGCTTTTAGTTTATGACTGCCTATGTCATTTCTTGAGGTGCTAAAATGGCAGGGCAGTACAAAACCCCCCCAAATGACCCCATTTTGGAAAGTAGACACCCCAAGGAAATTGCTGAGAGGCATGTTGAACCCATTGAATATTTATTTTTTTTGTCCCAAGTGATTGAAAAATGACAAAAAAAAAAAAAAAAAAAAATATTTACAAAAAGTCATCACTAAATGATATATTGCTCACACAGGCCATGGGCCTATGTGGAATTGCACCCCAAAATACATTTAGCTGCTTCTCCTGAGTATGGGGATACCACATGTGTGGGACTTTTTGGGAGCCTAGCCGCGTACGGGGCCCCGAAAACCAATCACCGCCTTCAGGATTTCTAAGGGTGTAAATTTTTGCTTTCACTCTTCACTGCCTATCACAGTTTCGGAGGCCATGGAATGCCCAGGTGGCACAAAACCCCCCAAAATGACCCCATTTTGGAAAGTAGACACCCCAAGCTATTTGCTGAGAGGCATATTGAGTCCATGGAATATTTTATATTTTGACACAAGCTGCGGGAAAGTGACACTTTTTTTTTTTTTATTTTTTTTTTTTCATAAAGTTGTCACTAAATGATATATTGCTCACACAGGCCATGGGCATATGTGGAATTGCACCCCAAAATACATTTAGCTGCTTCTCCTGAGTATGGGGATACCACATGTGTGGGACTTTTTGGGAGCCTAGCCGCGTACTGGACCCCAAAAACCAATCACTGCCTTCAGGATTTCTAAGGGTGAAAATTTTTGATTTCACTCTTTACTGCCTATCACAGTTTCGGAGGCCATGGAATGCCCAGGTGGCACAAAACCCCCCCAAATGACCCCATTTTGGAAAGTAGACACCCCAAGCTATTTGCTGAAAGGCATGGTGAGTATTTTGCAGCTCTCATTTGTTTTTGAAAATGAAGAAAGACAAGAAAAAACATTTTTTTTTTTCTTTTTTCAATTTTCAAAACTTTGTGACAAAAAGTGAGGTCTGCAAAATACTCACTATACCTCTCAGCAAATAGCTTGGGGTGTCTACTTTCCAAAATGGGGTCATTTGGGGGGGTTTTGTGCCACCTGGGCATTCCATGGCCTCCGAAACTGTGATAGGCAGTGAAGAGTGAAATCAAAAATTCACGCCCTTAGAAAGCCTGAAGGCGGTGCTTGGTTTTCGGGGTCCCGTACGCGGCTAGGCTCCCAAAAAGTCTCACACATGTGGTATCCCCGTACTCAGGAGAAGCAGCAGAATGTATTTTGGGGTGTAATTTCATATATTTCCATGGCATGTTTGAGCAATATATCATTTAGTGACAACTTTGTGCAAAAAAAAAAAAAAAAAAAAAAAATTTGTCTCTTTCCCGCAACTTGTGTCGCAATATAAAATATTCCATGGACTCGACATGCCTCTCAGCAAATAGCTTGGGGTGTCTACTTTCCAAAATGGGGTCATTTGGGGGGGTTTTGAACTGTCCTGGCATTTTATGCACAACATTTAGAAGCTTATGTCACACATCACCCACTCTTCTAACCACTTGAAGACAAAGCCCTTTCTGACACTTATTGTTTACATGAAAAAGTTTTTTTTTTTTGCAAAAAAATTACTTTGAACCCCCAAACATTATATATTTTTTTAAAGCAAATGCCCTACAGATTAAAATGGTGGGTGTTTCATTTTTTTTTTTTCACACAGTAATTGCGCAGCGATTTTTCAAACGCATTTTTTGGGGAAAAAACACACTTTTTTTAATTTTAATGCACTAAAACACGCTATATTGCCCAAATGTTTGATGAAATAAAAAAGATGATCTCAGGCCGAGTACATGGATACCAAACATGACATGCTTTAAAATTGCGCACAAACGTGCAGTGGCAACAAAATAAATACATGTTTAAAAGCCTTCAAAAGCCTTTACAGGTTACCACTTTAGATTTACAGAGGAGGTCTACTGGAAAAATTACTGCACTCGATCTGGCCTTCGCGGTGATACCTCACATGCATGGTGCAATTGCTGTTTACGTTTGACGACAGACCGCCGCTTGCGTTCGCCTTAGCGCGAGAGCAGGGGGCGACAGGGGTGTTTTTTTTTTGTTTTTTGTTTTTCTTTATTATTTTTTTGCTTTTTTAATCTTACTTTTAAACTGTTCCTTTCATATTTTTTTTTTTAATCATTTTTATTGTTATCTCGGGGAATGTAAATATCCCCTATGATAGCAATAGGTAGTGACAGGTACTCTTTTTTGAAAAAATTGTGGTCTATTAGACCCTAGATCTCTCCTCTGCCCTCAAAGCATCTGACCACACCAAGATCGGTGTGATAAAATGCTTCCCCAATTTCCCAATGGCGCTATTTACATCCGGCGAAATCTAAGTCATGAAATACTCGTAGCTTCCGGTTTCTTAGGCCATAGAGATGTTTGGAGCCACTCTGGTCTCTGATCAGCTCTATGGTCAGCTGGCTGAATCACCGGCTGCATTCTCAGGTTCCCTGTTGAGACAGGAGAGCCAGAGAAAAACACGGAAGACGGTGGGGGGGGGGGGCATTCCCTCCCACGGCTTGTAAAAGCAGTCTAGAGGCTAATTAGCCACTAGGATTGCTTTTACATGAAAGCCGACCGCTGGCTGAAAAGAATGATACCAAGATGATACCTAAACCTGCAGGCATCATTCTGGTATAACCACTCAAAGTCGTGAATGGCGTACCTGAAGACAAAAAAATGGTTAACAATGGTTAACAATAAAGCACAGTAAAGTGTAAATAATTACACACCTGAAAAACAAACATGATAAAACATAATAACAATAACAATAACAATAAAACATTGCAGAATAGAATACAGTAAAAAAGAGCAGAACAATAGAGAGAGAGAATAGAGAGAGAGAGAACAATAAAACAACAACTATTTTTTTTTATTTCATATTTTTTTTTTTTTTTTACACTTTTTTTGTAACTAACTTTTATAACGGTAACCGGTTCCAGGTTCGGGTCTCTCAAAATGCGATGGCATCTTGGGAGACCCTGTGAAAGTGTGCCTAGTCTGTGCAATGCTGTACCCTACGCTAATACTCAACTAGTGAATGGTAGCGTTCAAAACATTCACCAATGCAAAGACCAGGATTGTCAGGACAGGAGGGACAATAATAGCGGGTGTCACGCCTATATCCGCGCTTGCTGCAGACACGACATCTTTTTTGGGGGGTTCGTTGGGTAGGGGTACTCGGGAGGACATATAAATGCCTCTCATACAGCCGACTGCATTTGGTTGGGGATGTGAATGGGGGAAGTACGGGCGCTGCAGAAGCGATGGGTTCCCAATTAGGATTGGCGAATGCAGCAGGAAGGGCACTATGGGCACGACGGGCCTGTGTTTGTCTTTTTGGTGGCAGCGGGACACTACTTGTGCTTGCCACCTCACCAGCTTGAACTGCACTTATGGGACTCGCCACGTCACCACGTGTTACTGCAGTGCTGGTTTGACTACGACCGGGGTGTACTAGGCCGCTGGCGCTTGCCAGTTCACCAAAACACTACCAAAAAACTGTTAGCGATCGCAGGGATCAGGCCTGACTCTGCGAACGCTGCAGTTATGCGTTTAGTGTTTTGTAAGTGACAGTGATCGATCGATACCGCACTTGGGTGGGCTGGGCTGGGCCGGGCGGAGGGGCAAAACGCAGGTGCTAGCAGGTATCTGGGCTGATCCCGCTAACACTGCGTTTTTGGGAACCCTAAACTGCTGTTGACGCTAGTATAGATCTGATCGGATCAGATATTGATGCGATCAGATACTATACCACTAAGGGAGGTGTACAGTGCGTGCGTGGGTGTTAGCGGTACTGGCGCTAATCTGACGCTGCCTGGGGCTGGTGCTTGCCAGTTCACCAAAACGCTACAAAAAAAACTGTTAGCGATCGCAGGGATCAGGCCTGACTCTGCGAACGCTGCAGTTATGCGTTTAGTGTTTTGTAAGTGTCAGTGATCGATCGATACTGCACTTGGGTGGGCTGGGCTGGGCCGGGCGGAGGGGCAAAACGCAGGTGCTAGCAGGTATCTGGGCTGATTCCGCTAACACTGCGTTTTTGGGAACCCTAAACTGCTGGGGACGCTAGTATAGATCTGATCGGATCAGATATTGATCCGTTCAGATACTATACCACTAAGGGAGGTGTATGGTGCGTGCGTGGGTGTTAGCGGTACTGGCGCTAAACTGACGCTGCCTGGGGCTGGTGCTTGCCAGTTCACCAAAATGCTACCAAAAAAACTATTAGCGATCGCAGGGATCAGGCCTGACTCTGCGAACGCTGCAGTTATGCGTTTAGTGTTTTGTAAGTGTCAGTGATCGATCGATACTGCACTTGGGTGGGCTGGGCTGGGCCGGGCGGAGGGGCAAAACGCAGGTGCTAGCAGGTATCTGGGCTGATTCCGCTAACACTGCGTTTTTGGGAACCCTAAACTGCTGGGGACGCTAGTATCGATCTGACCGTTTAGATATTGATCCGTTCAGATACTATACCACTAAGGGAGGTGTATGGTGCGTGCGTGGGTGTTAGCGGTACTGGCGCTAAACTGACGCTGCCTGGGGCTGGTGCTTGCCAGTTCACCAAAATGCTACCAAAAAAACTATTAGCGATCGCAGGGATCAGGCCTGACTCTGCGAACGCTGCAGTTATGCGTTTAGTGCCTTGTAAGTGACAGTGATCGATCGATACTGCACTTGGGTGGGCTGGGCGGAGGCACAAAACGCAGGTGCTAGGGGGTATCTGGGCTGATCCCGCTAACACTGCGTTTTTGGGAACCCTAAACTGCTGGGGACGCTAGTATAGATCTGATCGGATCAGATATTGATCCGTTCAGATACTATACCACTAAGGGAGGCGCATGCTGCGTGCGTGGGTGTTAGCGGTACTGGCGCTAATTTGACGCTGCCTGGGGCGACGCATATCACCGCCGGGCGATCGGGGGGCTAAACCTTTATTCGGTAATAAACGGCGGGTGCCCTGACACTATAAAAAATAAACAAACTAACCAGCGTCACCCGTAACGGTTATACGGTGATCAGTGGTGAAAGGGTTAACTAGGGGGCAATCAAGGGGTTAAAACATTTATTAGGTAGTATATGGGGGTCCCTGACGCTATAAAACGCTGACGGCGAACCTAAATATTTACCTCACTAACTAGCGTCACCAGCGACACTAATACAGCGATCAGAAAAATGATCGCTTAGTGACACTGGTGACAGGGGGTGATCAAGGGGTTAAAACTTTATTAGGGGGGGTTAGGGGGGTACCCTAGACCTAAAGGGGGGTAATATACACTGTCCCAACACAGTAACTGTCACAAACTGACACTATGCAGTAATCAGAAAAAACAAAAAAAAAAAAAAAAAAAAAACTGCTGGTGTCAGTTTGTGACAGGGGGGGGGTGATTGGGGGGGGATCGGGGGGCGATCGGGGGGGGGGATCGGGGTGATTTGTGTGCCTGGCATGTTCTACTGTGTGTGTAGTGTTTGTGCACTCACATACTTGTCGTCTCTCCTCGGGCCGGAACGGAAAATACCGACCCGAGGGGAGATGACATCACTTCCTTTGCTGCTGTTTAGCATACAGCAGCAAAGGAGTGTTCTCATTGGCCGGCGGCGATCGCGAGGGGGGGGCCACGAACGGATGGTCTCCCCCTCATCACCGATCGCCGCTGGACAAAAGACGACCGCCTCGGGCACCGGGGGGGGGTCCGATCGGACCCCCCACCCGCGGAAGGCAAATCACGTACCCTGTACGTGATTTTGCCTGTCCGTGCCACTTTGCCGACGTACATCGGCGTGAGGCGGTCGTCAAGTGGTTAAACATTGGACAGAGGTGTGGCTGTGGACGTGGTATACTTCGATTTTGCAAAAGTGTTTGGCACAGTTCCCCACACATGGCTAATTTGTAAGGTAAAATCTACAGGCTTAGAAAGATCAGTTTGTAATAGGATGGAAAACTGGTTAAAAAAATGAATTCAGAGAGTAGTGGTTAATGATTGTTACTCTGAATGGTCTAAGGTTATCAGTGGTGTACCCCAAGGTTCAGTGTTGGGACCCTTACTTTTTATTATCTTTATAAATGATATAGGATCTGGTATTAAATGTACCATTTCAGTGTTTGCAGATGACACCAAGCTATGGAGTTGATTATTTGTCCTTACAGGATGTCTCCAACTTACAAGCCAACCTCAATGCACTGTTTACTTGGGCAACTGTGTGGCAAATGAAGTTTAATGTTAATAACTAAAAAGTTATGCACTTGGGGGCTAAAAAATTGCATTTATCATACATCCTAGCGGGTGCACAACTGGGGAATCCATAGTGGAAAAGGACCTGGGGGTTTTGGTAGATCATAAGCTTTATAATTGCATGCAATGCCAAGCTGCGGTTTCCAAAGTAAGCAAAGTCCTTTCTTATATTAAGAGAGGTATGGACTCCAGAGAGAATGATATAATTTTGCCCCTGTACAAATCATTAGTAAGACCTCATCTAGAATATGCAGTTGAGTTTTGGGCACCAGTTCTCAAAAAAAGGTATCGGGGAACTGGAGAAAGTGTGGAGAAGGGCAACCAAACTGATAAGAGGCATGGAGGAACTTAGCTATGAGGAAAGATTAGAGGAACTGAATTAATTCTCTCTTGAGAAGAGGAGATTAAGGGGTATGATCAACATGTACAAATACAGTGGTCCATATAGTAAACTTGGTGTAGAGTTTTTCATTTTAAGGTCATAACAGAGGACAAGGGGGCACTCATTAAGTCTAGAGGAAAAGTGATTTAACCTCCAAATACGGAAACGTTTCTTCATAGCAGGAGCTGTGAAATTGTGGAATAGACTTCCTCAAGAGCTGGTTCTGGTCAACTATTCATAGGTAAAGTTGATCCAGGGAATATCTGATTGCCTCTTGGGGGATCAGGAAGGATTTTTCTTGCTGGAGCAAATTGGATCATGTATTATTGGGGATTTTTTTTTTTGCCTTCCTTGATCAACTGTTGGTGTGAGATTGTATACATAGAGTATATAGAGGTTTTTAATGTGTGTGTGTGTGTTTTTTTTTTCTCTGTGAGTTTAACTGAATGAACCTGTATGTTTTTTCCACACTTGATCTAAGCCAAATGGCTGAGAAGCGATGACTTGGGTCTTTGTTCAACCAAACCAACTATGTAACTATGTAATAAAAAAATAACATTTCATACTTTTTATTTCCTGTGATATAAATGTGAACTATTGCAAAACAAGCAGTAATCACAAAGTAATTTAAAACAATAAGTAAACCATTTATTTACAAAAAGTAAAAGTTGTTGGAGTATGGGTTACAAAATAATCGAATTGCCTAGATATACGAGCACCGTATTTTGTTGGAAATAGTGAAAGTCAGGGACATAGAAAGACATATAGGGGTTTATTTACTTTGCAAGGGATTGTTTTACTTTTCAAATGAATTTACTCTTAGCCTAGTAAATAATACCTAATCACTCGCAAGACAAATAAAAAAAAAAAAACAATATTTTTTCTTGCACATTACTGGATGATGGAAGTCAGCAGATCTTTAATACACAGTGAACAGCCTCTCTGTCTTTAATAAATCAACCCCATAGGTGAAAATCACAAAGCTTTACACAAGTACAACAATCTTAAGCCATGTGACTGTCATTTTCAAGTCTCATTAGAGACTCCAATAAAAATGACTTTCACTTTGAAAATAAGGATCCTAAGGGCTTGTTTATATTTGCAGCAGCCCTTGTAATGCCATCCCTCTGAAAAGTGATCTGCAGTGAAATGCTTTTTAGACGTGTTTGACAGACGGTGGATGTGGCAATATGTCACCTCCTCACTGCCTGTTTTAACCTTGAAAATGCCACCCACCACTCCACAATCACATGCACTGCTTTAGGTTGTACCGCAGTTGCATGGTCCCATTCACTTGCAACATGCTGTTTCATTTTTGTCATGGCCGCGGCATGTGTACAACTCTGAGCGGCTGCACCGACTTTTTCAGGTGGGGACTTCGGGGCGTAGTAAATCTGTGGCTTAACTGCCTGCTCTTACTGCCACCTGGCTGCATGTCTGAGTGAGCCCTTATTCCAGTATTTTAGTTGTGTAAATTAAGTGCATTAGGGATGAGCCGAACACCCCCCGGTTCGGTTCGCACCAGAACCCGCGAACGGACCGCAAGTTCGCACGAACGTTAGAACCCCATTGACGTCTATGGGACTCGAACGTTCGAAATCAAAAGTGCTCATTTTAAAGGCTAATTTGCATGGTATTGTCCTAAAAAGGGTTTGGGGACCCGGGTCCTACCCCAGGGGACATGTATCAATGCAAAAAAAACTTTTAAAAACGGCCGTTTTTTCGGGAGCAGTGATTTTAATGATGCTTAAAGTAAAAAAAAAAAAGTGAAATATTCCTTTAAATATCGTACCTGGGGGGTGTCTATAGTATGCCTGTAAAGTGACGCGTGTTTCCCATGTTTAGAACAGTCCCTGCACCAAATGTCATTTTTAAAGGAAAAAATCTCATTTAAAACTGCTTGCGGGTTTAATGTCATGTCGGGTCATGGCAATATGGATGAAAATCAGTGAGACAAACGGCATGGGTACCCCCCAGTCCATTACCAGGCCCTTTGGGTCTTGTATGGATATTAAGGGGAACCCCGCACCCAAATTAAAATAAGGAAAGGTCCCTATATACTCTGAACAGCAGTATACAGGCGGTGCAAACAAGACAGGGACTGTAGGTTTGTTGTTAAGTAGAATCTGTTTGTAATTTTGAACATTTTTAATGTGTTTAGCTCCAGCCAAAAAATCTTTTCTAAGCTTTTTGGAAAACATAGGGAAGGGTTATCACCCCTGTGACATTTGTTTTGCGTCTTTCCTCCTCTTCAGAAGATTTCACCTCACTTTTTTGTCCCAATGAAAAATGTTTTTTGAAAATTTGGGTTTTTTTGTGGAACAAGGATTGGAAAGCATCAGTGGAAAGGAGAAATTGTTTTCCCATATTAACTCTTACAGGAGAGAATTTCCCTTCCTTAGGGGTAGATTTCATCTCACTTCCTGTTGTCTCCTTCCGTTTGCAAGTAGGAGTCGTTTGTAAGTTAGATGTTTGAAAGTAGGGTCCTGCCCTATATACTCAGCAGAAATTTGGGCCTTAGGTGTTGCTGTGGCCAAAACACTGTAAGCCCTCACAGGGCCCTGCTGTGAAATATTAGATCAAGAATTGTAATTACATGCCCCTGTTGAACAGGAGCTGAAAAATTAGGCCTTAGGCACTGGTGCTGGTGCCACAACACTGCAACCCCTCACAGACACTCTAGTTGGAACGCAGGAACGAGCCCTGCTGCAAAGTATTGCATCAAAAATTGTAATTACACGCCCCTGTTAGACAGGGGCAGAAAAATTGGGCCTTAGGCACTGGTGCTGGTGCCACAACACTGCAACCCCTCACAGACACTCTAGTTGGAACGCAGGAACGAGCCCTGCTGCAAAGTATTGCATCAAAAATTGTAATTACACGCCCCTGTTAGACAGGGGCAGAAAAATTGGGTCTTAGGCACTGGTGCTGGTGCCACAACACTGCAACCCCTCACAGACACTCTAGTTGAAACGCAGGAACAAGCCCTGCTGCAAAGTATTGCATCAAAAATTGTAATTACACGCCCCTGTTAGACAGGGGCTGAAAAATTGGGTCTTAGGCACTGGTGCTGGTGCCACAACACTGCAACCCCTCACAGACACTCTAGTTGGAATGCAGGAACGAGCCCTGCTGCAAAGTATTACATCAAAAATTGTAATTACACGCCCCTGTTAAACAGGGGCTGAAAAATTGTGCCTTAGGCACTGGTGGTGGCGCCCAGAACCAAAAATGTTCTTACAAGCTATCAGCGTGATGATTGAGGAGGAAGAGGATAATTACTCAGGGATAGTCACTCAGCATCAGCATAGGCAGTCTTTGAAGGGATCTGAGATTTCAAAAAAAATTATTCGGTTACATCTGCATCAGGTGCTTGGTAGCTGGTGGTGATCCAAGACTGATTCATTTTTATGAAGGTCAGCCGATCGACCGAGTCGGTGGACAGACGCACCCTGTGATCGGTTACCACGCCTCCAGCAGCACTGAATGTGCGTTCCGAAAGAACGCTGGATGCAGGACAGGCCAGTAGCTCAATTGCATACTGTGCAAGCTCTGGCCAGTGATCCATCCTCAAGACCCAGTAACCCAGAGGATTTTCGGTGGGAAAGGTGTCCAAGTCTGATCTTGCCCCTAGGTATTCCTGCACCATGTAAAACAGACGCTGGCGATGGTTGCTGGAACCGATCATACCTTGGGGCTGCGGACCAAAAAATTGTCTGAACGCATCGGTCAGACGGCCACCTTCTCCACCGCTCCTTCTTTGACTGACCGAAGCCTCAGCAACACGTTGTCCAGAAACAGGAGTTTGTAACCTCCCAGTCTCTGGGAACGCGTTGCACAGACCTTTCTGCAAGGCCTCCCGAAGATGTTTCATCCTCTGCTCCCTCTGCGATGGCAAGATAAGGTCCGCAACCTTACCCTTGTAACGTGGATCAAGGAGGGTTGCCAGCCAGTATTGGTCCTTCTCCTTGATACCACGAATACGAGGATCCTTACGCAGGCTTTGCAGGATCAGGGAGGCCATGCAGCGTAGGTTTGCTGAGGCATTCGGTCCGGAGTCCTCTGGGTCACTAAGGACAACAACGTCCGCAGCCACCTCCTCCCAGCCACGTACAAGTCCATGTGTTCCTTGGGACTGATCCCTTAAAGACTGCTGATGCTGAGTGCCAGGCTCCACCTCCATACTGACACAATCTTCCTCCTCCTCCTCCTCCTCCTCCTCGTCCTCTTCCTGTGTGATCGGCGGGCACGCAGGAACACTGTCTGGATAAAGGGGGCCTTGAGAGCTAAGGAAGTCCTCCTCTTCCTGCCTCTGTTCTGCCTCAAGTGCCCTGTCCATTATTCCACGCAGCGTGTGCTCCAACAGGTGGACAAGGGGGACAGTGTCACTGATGCATGCACTGTCAGTGCTCACCATCCTCGTGGCCTCCTCGAATGGTGACAGGACAGTGCATGCATCCCTGATCATGGCCCACTGGCGTGGGGAAAAAAAACCAAGGTCCCCTGACCCTGTCCTGGTGCCATAGTCGCACAGGTACTCATTGATGGCCCTCTGCTGCGTGTGCAGCCGCTGCAGCATGGCCAACGTCGAGTTCCACCTGGTGGGCATGTCACAGATTAGGCGGTTCTTGGGCAGGTTAAACTCCTTTTGGAGGTCCGTCAGCCGAGCACTGGCATTATATGACCGGCGGAAATGCACAGAGACTTTCCTGGCCTGCCTCAGGACATCCTGTAAGCCCGGGTACCTGCCCAAGAACCGCTGCACCACCAAGTTAAGGACGTGAGCCAAACAGGGCACATGGGTCAGTTGTCCCTGTCGGAGGGCAGAGAGGAGGTTGGTGCCATTGTCGCAAACCACCATTCCTGCCTTAAGTTGGCGTGGCGTCAACCACCTCTGAACCTGCCCCTGCAGAGCTGACAGAACCTCTGCCCCAGTGTGGCTCCTGTCCCCCAAGCACACCAGCTCAAGCACCGCATGGCATCTTTTGGCCTGCGTACTTGCGTAGCCCCTTGAACGCCTACGGAGCACCGCTGGTTCCGAGGAAGAGGCCATGGAGGAAGAAGAAGAGGAGGGGGTGGAGGAGAGAGGTGTGTCACAATCAGCATTTTGGAGGCGTGGTGGCGGAACAACCTCCAACACTACTGCACCTTGTCCTGCATCCTTCCCAGCTGCCAGCAGAGTCACCCAATGCGCCGTGAAACTTAAGTAACGTCCCTGTCCATGCCTGCTGGACCATGAGTCAGCGGTAATATGCACCTTACCGCTGACCGCCCTGTCCAGCGAGGCATGGACATTGCCTTCCACATGCCGGTAGAGAGCCGGAATCGCCTTCCGTGAGAAAAAGTGGCGTTTGGGTACCTGCCACTGAGGAACCGCACATTCCACAAACTCACGGAAGGGGGCAGAGTCTACCAACTGAAAAGGCAGCAGTTGAAGTGCTAGCAATTTTGCCAAGCTAGCATTCAACCGCTGGGCATGTGGATGGCTGGGAGCAAACTTCTTTCGGCGGTGCAGCAGCTGGGGCAGGGAAATTTGCCTGGTACAATCTGACGTCGGTGTACCAAAAGCAGATTGCCCACAAGTACTTGGCTGTGACACACCTAATTCTACACCTTCATTCCTCTCACTGCAGGTCTCAGAGAGGACTGAAGGTCTAGTGGGGTTGGAAATCTCAGCTGATGAGGAGCAAGGAGAGATCGTCTTTGTTCTTTGGTGTGGGTCTTTTAGATACGCTTGCCAACGAACTGCATGGCAGGTCAACATATGTCTGGTCAAGCATGTGGTACCCAAGCGGGAGATGTTTTGGCCACGCGAGATACGCTTGAGACATATGTTGCAAATAGCAGCGGTGCGATCTGATGCACTCGTCTCAAAAAAGGCCCACACCAAAGAACTTTTTGAATAACGCGCAGAGACTGCAGCGCCCTGCACATGTGGAGCTTTGGGGTGTGATGCAGTCAATGTGCTGCCCTTAGGCTGGCCCCTGGAGGGCATCCTGCCTAGTTGGTGATGTGCCACCTCCTCCTCCTCCTCCTCCTCCTCCTCTCTCCTATCAGGCACCCACGTTAAGTCAGTGACCTCATCATCCCCTCCCTCCTCATCACTGGAGCAAACCTGGCAGTATGCTGCAGCAGGGGGAGCATGACTGCCAGATTGCTGTCCTTCTTGGGCACCCCCTCTGTCCGTGCTCATGTTACTGCCTTCATTGAGCTCAGTATCATCATCAGAGCCTTCCAAACGCTGGGCATCCTCCTGGAGCATGTACCCAACACTGTGGTCAAACAGTTCGAGGGAATCCTCATGAGGACATGGTGGAGCTAGGGAAGGAGTCACTGATGACATTGAGCTGAGGGAAGAGGCCGCTGCTTTGCCAGACAAAGCACCCTGGGCATGGGTGAGAGAGGATGAGGAGGATGAGGACGGCTTGGTCATCCACTCGACCAAGTCTTCCGCATGTTGCGGCTCAACACGGCCAGCTGCCGAAAAAAAGGCCAAGCGTGTCCCATGGCCACGTGCTGATGAGGATGCACCGTCTCCACGACCAGCACTAGACACAGAGCCTGCTTGCCCTCTCTTATTGGCTTGTGACTGTCTGCCTCTCCTTCTTGGCCTTCCAGACATACTAATGGCCTGTAGCTGCACTAAGCTGGGATAGAACACCTGTAATTTTCTTAAGGTAGCTTTATATACTGTAACCAGACAAGCCTGCCTGTCAGTAGGAAGATAACAGGAACGGATCTAGCTGAACACTGTGAGCAGGACGCACTGTACTAAATGTAAATAGTCTAGCTGCCTGACCGTGGTACTAATAGGATCAAAAAGAACACCTGTAATTTTCTTAAGGTAGCTTTATATACTGTAACCAGACAAGCCTGCCTGTCAGTAGGAAGATAACAGGAACGGATCTAGCTGAACACTGTGAGCAGGACGTACTGCACTAAATGTATATAGCAGGAACGGATCTAGCTGAACACTGTGAGCAGGACGCACTGCACTGAATGTAAATAGCAGGAACGGATCTAGCTGAACACTGTGAGCAGGACGCACTGCACTAAATGTAAATACCAGGAACGGATCTAGCTGAACACTGTGAGCAGGACGCACTGCACTAAATGTAAATACCAGGAACGGATCTAGCTGAACACTGTGAGCAGGACGCACTGCACTAAATGTAAATACCAGGAACGGATCTAGCTGAACACTGTGAGCAGGACGCACTGCACTGAATGTAAATAGCAGGAACGGATCTAGCTGAACACTGTGAGCAGGACGCACTGCACTGAATGTAAATAGCAGGAACGGATCTAGCTGAACACTGTGAGCAGGACGCACTGCACTGAATGTAAATAGCAGGAACGGATGTAGCTGAACACTGTGAGCAGGACGCACTGCACTAAATGTAAATACCAGGAACGGATCTAGCTGAACACTGTGAGCAGGACGCACTGCACTGAATGTAAATAGCAGGAACGGATCTAGCTGAACACTGTGAGCAGGACGCACTGCACTAAATGTAAATACCAGGAACAGATCTAGCTGAACACTGTGAGCAGGACGCACTGCACTGAATGTAAATAGCAGGAACGGATCTAGCTGAACACTGTGAGCAGGACGCACTGCACTGAATGTAAATAGCAGGAACGGATGTAGCTGAACACTGTGAGCAGGACGCACTGCACTAAATGTAAATACCAGGAACGGATCTAGCTGAACACTGTGAGCAGGACGCACTGCACTGAATGTAAATAGCAGGAACGGATCTAGCTGAACACTGTGAGCAGGACGCACTGCACTAAATGTAAATACCAGGAACGGATCTAGCTGAACACTGTGAGCAGGACGCACTGCACTGAATGTAAATAGCAGGAACGGATCTAGCTGAACACTGTGAGCAGGACGCACTGCACTGAATGTAAATAGCAGGAACGGATCTAGCTGAACACTGTGAGCAGGACGCACTGCACTAAATGTAAATACCAGGAACGGATCTAGCTGAACACTGTGAGCAGGACGCACTGCACTGAATGTAAATAGCAGGAACGGATCTAGCTGAACACTGTGAGCAGGACGCACTGCACTGAATGTAAATAGCAGGAACGGATCTAGCTGAACACTGTGAGCAGGACGCACTGTACTAAATGTAAATAGTCTAGCTGCCTGACCGTGGTACTAATAGGATCAAAAAGAACACCTGTAATTTTCTTAAGGTAGCTTTATATACTGTAACCAGACAAGCCTGCCTGTCAGTAGGAAGATAACAGGAACGGATCTAGCTGAACACTGTGAGCAGGACACACTGTACTAAATGTAAATAGTCTAGCTGCCTGACCGTGGTACTAATAGGATCAAAAAGAACACCTGTAATTTTCTTCAGGTAGCTTTATATACTGTAACCAGACAAGCCTGCCTGTCAGTAGGAAGATAACAGGAACGGATCTAGCTGAACACTGTGAGCAGGACGTACTGCACTAAATGTATATAGCAGGAACGGATCTAGCTGAACACTGTGAGCAGGACGCACTGCACTGAATGTAAATAGCAGGAACGGATCTAGCTGAACACTGTGAGCAGGACGCACTGCACTAAATGTAAATACCAGGAACGGATCTAGCTGAACACTGTGAGCAGGACGCACTGCACTGAATGTAAATAGCAGGAACGGATCTAGCTGAACACTGTGAGCAGGACGCACTGCACTGAATGTAAATAGCAGGAACGGATCTAGCTGAACACTGTGAGCAGGACGCACTGCACTGAATGTAAATAGCAGGAACGGATGTAGCTGAACACTGTGAGCAGGACGCACTGCACTGAATGTAAATACCAGGAACGGATCTAGCTGAACACTTTGAGCAGGACGCACTGCACTGAATGTAAATAGCAGGAACGGATCTAGCTGAACACTGTGAGCAGGACGCACTGCACTAAATGTAAATACCAGGAATGGATCTAGCTGAACACTGTGAGCAGGACGCACTGCACTGAATGTAAATAGCAGGAACGGATCTAGCTGAACACTGTGAGCAGGACGCACTGCACTAAATGTAAATACCAGGAACGGATCTAGCTGAACACTGTGAGCAGGACGCACTGCACTGAATGTAAATAGCAGGAACGGATCTAGCTGAACACTGTGAGCAGGACGCACTGCACTAAATGTAAATACCAGGAACGGATCTAGCTGAACACTGTGAGCAGGACGCACTGCACTGAATGTAAATAGCAGGAACGGATCTAGCTGAACACTGTGAGCAGGACGCACTGCACTAAATGTAAATACCAGGAACGGATCTAGCTGAACACTGTGAGCAGGACGCACTGCACTGAATGTAAATAGCAGGAACGGATCTAGCTGAACACTGTGAGCAGGACGCACTGCACTGAATGTAAATAGCAGGAACGGATCTAGCTGAACACTGTGAGCAGGACGCACTGTACTAAATGTAAATAGTCTAGCTGCCTGACCGTGGTACTAATAGGATCAAAAAGAACACCTGTAATTTTCTTAAGGTAGCTTTATATACTGTAACCAGACAAGCCTGCCTGTCAGTAGGAAGATAACAGGAACGGATCTAGCTGAACACTGTGAGCAGGACACACTGTACTAAATGTAAATAGTCTAGCTGCCTGACCGTGGTACTAATAGGATCAAAAAGAACACCTGTAATTTTCTTCAGGTAGCTTTATATACTGTAACCAGACAAGCCTGCCTGTCAGTAGGAAGATAACAGGAACGGATCTAGCTGAACACTGTGAGCAGGACGTACTGCACTAAATGTATATAGCAGGAACGGATCTAGCTGAACACTGTGAGCAGGACGCACTGCACTGAATGTAAATAGCAGGAACGGATCTAGCTGAACACTGTGAGCAGGACGCACTGCACTAAATGTAAATACCAGGAACGGATCTAGCTGAACACTGTGAGCAGGACGCACTGCACTGAATGTAAATAGCAGGAACGGATCTAGCTGAACACTGTGAGCAGGACGCACTGCACTGAATGTAAATAGCAGGAACGGATCTAGCTGAACACTGTGAGCAGGACGCACTGCACTGAATGTAAATAGCAGGAACGGATGTAGCTGAACACTGTGAGCAGGACGCACTGCACTGAATGTAAATACCAGGAACGGATCTAGCTGAACACTGTGAGCAGGACGCACTGCACTGAATGTAAATAGCAGGAACGGATATAGCTGAACACTGTGAGCAGGACGCACTGCACTAAATGTAAATACCAGGAACGGATCTAACTGAACACTTAGAGCAGGACGCACTGCACTGAATGTAAATAGCAGGAACGGATCTAGCTGAACACTGTGAGCAGGACGCACTGCACTGAATGTAAATAGCAGGAACGGATGTAGCTGAACACTGTGAGCAGGACGCACTGCACTAAATGTAAATACCAGGAACGGATCTAGCTGAACACTGTGAGCAGGACGCACTGCACTGAATGTAAATAGCAGGAACGGATCTAGCTGAACACTGTGAGCAGGACGCACTGCACTAAATGTAAATACCAGGAACGGATCTAGCTGAACACTGTGAGCAGGACGCACTGCACTGAATGTAAATAGCAGGAATGGATCTAGCTGAACACTGTGAGCAGGACGCACTGCACTGAATGTAAATAGCAGGAACGGATCTAGCTGAACACTGTGAGCAGGACGCACTGCACTAAATGTAAATACCAGGAACGGATCTAGCTGAACACTGTGAGCAGGACGCACTGCACTGAATGTAAATAGCAGGAACGGATCTAGCTGAACACTGTGAGCAGGACGCACTGCACTAAATGTAAATACCAGGAACGGATCTAGCTGAACACTGTGAGCAGGACGCACTGCACTGAATGTAAATAGCAGGAACGGATCTAGCTGAACACTGTGAGCAGGACACACTGCACTAAATGTAAATAGTCTAGATAGAAGATAACAGGAACGGATCTAGCTAAACTGAATACAGTGTATATATATATATGCAACACCTGGGATGCATATATATACACAATACACTGTAAGTGCAGCTAACTGACTGACTGTTCTGCCTAATCTATCTAACTCAAATCAAATGACACTGTCTCTCTCTCTCTCTATCTCTCAGCACACCGGAACACACACTACACAGGGCCGCCGTGCAGGCGGCCTTATATAGTGTGGGGTGTGTACTAAATCCCCTGAGCCATAATTGGCCAAAGCCACCCTGGCTTTGGCCAATTACAGCTCTCTCTACTGACGGCGCTGTGATTGGCCAAGCATGCGGGTCATAGTGCATGCTTGGCCAATAATCAGCCAGCAATGCACTGCGATGCCGCAGTGAATTATGGGCCGTGACGCGCCACACGAATTTGGCGCGAACGGCCCATATCGTTCGCAATTCGGCGAACGACCGAACAGCCGATGTTCGAGTCGAACATGGGTTCGACTCGAACACGAAGCTCATCCCTAAAGTGCATAAATTGATAAAAGCAACATTTTTCTGTAGGTGACTATAAACAGTTTTACTCTCCCCAGCTTGCAAAAATCGCCATTCATTGCTTCCAAACACTTGAAGTGAAAACACTGCTGTGTACATCTAGTTAGCACAGTAGCAATGATGACAATACATATATTGCTAACATTACATAATAATTACAACATTGAATATATTGCCAAAAATTTTATATTTAAAGTATTGTATGGTACACATGAAGACCATAAAATAAATGAAGTGAATAAGTGAATATGCACTTACTGTGTTGGAGGACCTAGAAAGCTTTTAAATAGTAGAATTAGGCAAATTAATGCACTTAAGTCAGATAATTTGATGAATTCTCGCTGTTTCATTGGAGTTACTGTAGTTGTATGTTGATAGTAAGCAATCTGCACCACTGCAATTTGTGCCATATTTGGGCTAAATTTGCAATTGATATAACTAACTTTGGCAGGTCTCACCAAAATCTCTAGTGTCCGATAGTGTTCAGTTTTAGCATTACAGACCTAGACTACAGTGTCATACACAGACAGACTTGGATATTTTGTTTTCTCTTTTTAATGGACAACAATATGCTATTTTTGACAGTAGCAGAAGGCTCATTGCATTGTGCTGTGTTAGACTGTGTGCTTTAAATTTTTTTTTTTTCCACTTCAGCGAAAGTTTTCCTGGGAGACGTTGTATCAACTTTGAATATCAAAATTTATCTCCTCTCATTTTTCACATCATTGTGGATTATTTCTGTCTTATCTTTATTTGTTTTCCCATCATATATCTTTATTTAGGTACAAAAAACAGATTAAAAAAAAAAAAACTCCATAATATGTAATTACCTCTATACCTTTATACGTTACCCCCCCCCCCTTCCCCCCCTCCCCTCTTTTATGTCTGGTTTACTCCTTCTTATATTTTATGTCATTTTAGCTCTGTACCTGTTGCCTCCTTCATCTTGTCTAAATATACATCCAAGGTTTTATATTTTTTCCATCCCTCCCAGAGATTATTGCGCTTATTATCTCCTCTTTCTCTGCTTCTCAGCATATCCATTTTACAATAATCATCTATTTTCTCAAACCATTCTCCAATATCTGGTTTTCCACTTTTTAGCCAATATTTTGGGATCAGGCCCTTAGCGGCGTTCAGAAGACTCGGAACCATTGATCTCATGTATTGTTTCCTTGATTTTTTATATTCATTGACCAGGCAGGTCCATATATTTTGTTCTATTTTTTCACCGATTATTTCCCCTATGTTTTTTAATACTTTGTGCCAGTAGTCTGCTATTATTGGGCATCCCCACCATAGATGTGTCATCGTTGCTTTTTGACCACATTTTCTCCAACACAGGGGTGTTTTTTCTTGCTGGTATTTATGAATTCTTACTGGTGTCAAGTACCATCTTGCTACCAATTTGTAATTCATTTCAATAGTCTTCATATCCCAGGCATTGTTGTATCCCATTTCTATCATTTTTTCAAGTTTTAGATTCGTTTCTCTCTCCCATTGTTTTATGTACTCAGGTCTTTCTTGTCCATCCAGATCTGCTAATATTCCGTATATTCTTGATATTCCATTTTTCAATGATATTTTGTTAAAACATAGCTTCTCAAATGCATTTAATTTCTCTTCTTCTCTAAGTGGATGTGGTATTGTGTTTACTAAGTGTCTTAGTTGACAATAATTCCATTCACTCATCTTCCACCCATTGATTTCTTCTAGTTCCAGTCGTCTTTTAATCCTACCATTTATAGTGATATCTTTCAGTTGTGGGTTTCTTATTCCTTGACCTGCAAATATTTCCTTCCCAGGGGTAAAAAAATGTGTTCCTGTGAGTGCTAATAGCAGTGAATTGTGTCTCCATTCTTTCTTCAAGTGTACTATATCCCAAATTTTAAAAACATTTTTTGTTATTTCGTGAGTTTCCGTGTCCATTAGTCTGAACTTTCGTGGTATCCATATGTTTTTGTGCAGTGTGGTTTTACTTATTGTGTTTTCCATTTCTACCCACTTTTTTTCACTATTTTCGTTTGTCCACTCAAACATACGTGTCAAAACAATTGCTTTGTAATACCTACTTATGTCTGGGGTGGCTAATCCTCCGTTCTCCCTTTTTCTTGTGATCTGCGTGTACTTAATTCTTGGTTTTTTATTGAACCAGATATATTTTAACAAAATTGTTTTGATTATTTTGAAGAAACTCTGTGGGATCATTACTGGCAACATCTGGATTTTGTCAATTATTTTTGGGAGGACCATCATCTTAAACATATTTACTCTTCCAATCCATGAGAGTGGTTGTGTACTTAGTTTTTTTATTTCTTCTTTAACCTCATTGATCAATGGGATATAATTTGACTGATAGATTTTTTCAACCCTTGGGGTTAATTTGATTCCAAGATATTTTAGTTCTTTTACCCAGGTAAATGGAAATTCTTTTTGTAGGGACTGGACTTCTTTTTTCCCCAATCCTATATTTAATATCTCTGTTTTTATTGGGTTTATTTTGAAGTTTGACAGTTCTCCGTATTTTTTTATTTCTTTCAATATGTTTGGCAGTGTCACTCTTGGGTTGGTTACATACATCAAGATGTCATCCGCATATGCCGCGATCTTATGTTCTTTTTCTCCGATTCTCGCCCCTCTCACATCTTGTATCCTTAGATGCAGACAAGCAAAAAAAAGTGTTTCCACCGCTCAGGCTGACACTGACCCAGGTGTAAGTGGAAGTTTCAGAGCAGAAGAGCTCCAGGTGCTGGCTGAATGCTAGACAAAGCAGGCTTGAATGGAGGAGAAGATTTGGATGCCGCACACCGGATGTAGTCAAAAAACTTCACTTTATTGAAAAAATGGGATCATCAAAATAACAAGACTGTCATGCAGAAAGTACAGGTAAGCTGACGCGTTTCACACTCAGGACTGAGTGCTTACTCATAGCTCCAGCTCCAGTCCTGAGTGCGAAACGCGTCAGCTTACCTGTACTTTCTGCATGACAGTCTTGTTATTTTGATGATCCCATTTTTTCAATAAAGTGAAGTTTTTTGACTACATCCGGTGTGCGGCATCCAAATCTTCTCCTCCATTCAAGCCTCCTCTCACATCTTGGTTGTTACGGAGTGTCACTAACAATGGTTCCAGTGCCAATACATATAGTAATGGAGAGAGTGGGCAGCCTTGCCGTGTTCCATTCTGCATCTCGATCAAAGGGGAGAGTCTACCATTCACCTTTACCATTGCTGTCGGGCCATTATATAAATTTGTTATCCACTTCATTATTTTTGTCCCTAGTCCCAGATGGCGCAACGTGTCCATCATGAATCCCCAGTCTACCCTGTTGAATGCTTTTTCTGCATCTAATGACAGGAATAGAACTGGGGGCTCATTTTGTGCACTCTTGTGTAACATCAGTATTGTTTTTAGACTGTTGTCCCTTCCTTCTCTCCCCGGGACAAATCCAGTCTGATCAGGGTTAATTCAAAGTGGAATTAATTTTTTTATTCTGGTGGCTAGGATTTTTGGTATATTTTTGTATCCATGTTCAACAGGGCAATAGGTCTGTAGCTTGAGCAGTTGGTTCTATCCTTTCCTTCCTTGGGCAATATTGTAATATGGCCTAGTAGCGATTCTCTTCTTATTTCTTCTTTTTCACCTATATTGTTCAGGTATTCTTGTAACTTAGAAATCAGTTGTTCTTGAAATTTTTTATAATACTTGACCGTGAACCCGTCTGGTCCTGGACTTTTTCCTACGGGAGTTTCCTTTAATGCCAGTTTTATCTCTTCTTGCGTTTTTTTTTTCCAGCTCTTTTAAATGCTCAAGTTTTGTTTTTGGTAAATTTGCTTTTTTTAAGTATTCTTGTATCTTCTTTTTTCTTATATCTACCTCTAACCGTGTTTCCTGTCTTTTTATCGTATATAGTGAACTGAAATATTTTTGGAATGTTAGTGCAATATCTGTTGTCTTGTTTACTATTTCTTCTTTCTCGTTCTTGATTTTCTCAATGAAGTTTAAAGACTTCTTTTTTTTTATCATGTTTGCAAGGTATTTTCCTGGTTTATTGTCCCATTTAAATTTCTCTTGTAAGACTCTGTTGTATTCCCTCCTCTCTTCTTGTTCCATCCATTCCTTTAATTGGTCTCTTTTTTGAATTAATAGCCGGTATATTTCACTGTCTGATTGCTTTTTATGTTTTTGCGCTAATTCATATATTTCCTTTATAATTTGCTGCATGTTTTTTCTTCTTTCCTGTTTTTTTCCCGCCCCAATAGCTATTGGGGCGACTGTGTGCTTTTAATGTGTTGTCCCTGCAAATCTGTAAATCTGTGTATGTATATATATATATATATATATATATATATATATATATATACTGTATATATATATATATATATATATATATATATATATATATATATATATATATATATATATATATATATATATATATATATATACTGTATATATATATATATATATATATATATATATATATATATATATATATATATATACTGTATATATATTTTTTTTCACTAGGAAGTGGAGAGCAGCATCTCCACCCTTCCTTTCAGCTACATAAACTGCTGCACAGTGGAGATAAAGTGGGATAGTCACTATCATGGCCTATTACAGTTTCAGAAATGGACTCCTCTGGTGATATAATAAACAGTTGTTCTCCCAACTTTTAAAGCCACTGCCTCCACTCCACAAGCACACACATATGAATACGAACATAGGATGCCCACACATATGTAAACAATGCCTGCGCACCACATATGGAGTACTGCCCCACATGTCAGAGTGAGAGGAATAATTCTAGAGCTTGTATCTTGAGTTAAAGTGATTGTAGGTTTTTTTTTTTACACAGAGTAGCCCCAATCTTCCTCTTTTCATGTCCCTTACCATCAGGGACTCTCCCTCCTGATTGGCTGAGACACAGCAACGGTGCCATCATCTCCCACTGCTGTCAGTCAAAGTCAGTTAGCCATTGAGGAGAGATAGGGGGCGAGGCCAAACTGCAGCTCTGTGTCTGAACGGACACACAGAGCTTCGGTGCCCCTATAGCAAGCTGCTTGCTGTGAGGGCACTAAACAGGAGGGAGGGGTCAGGAGCACTGGCAAGGGACCAGAAAAGAGAGGGATCTGGGCAGCTATGTGCAAAACCACTGCACAGGGCGGGTAAGTATAACATGTTTGTTATTTTTAAAGAAAAAAAACAAGACTTTAGTATCACTTTAAGTCCTGACATATTGGGAATATTTTTACATGGCTCTATTTTATTTTTTATATTTTATCTAAAATTTGGAGAGTTTATTGTAATTGTGTCCATTAAAATTACTTTAAGTGTATTTTTGCTGAAAATAGAGGTTTTACAAACAGTTGCACTAATATAGTATGAAATAACTTATGCAACGACCATTATTTAATTGTAACGGTCCTGTGTTCCCATAGGATAAATAATGATTGAGCTCTTAAGTGCATTTTCATGAACGCAATGAAGATTTTAGCATGTGTGCGCAAAATGAAAAAAAAATTGGCTCAGGCAGAGAAAAGTAAATTAGTATGGCAGTCAAGCATTAATTTGCATTTGAATGTTGTATAAAAATATATGCTTTAATATTTCAGGCGATTCATAATCACCATACACACATAGGATACTGCTGACTTTTAAATAAAGCCCCATTTATGATGGAAGATATGGACTTATCTTCAGCAAAAGTTCAAAATGAAAATAATTAATTATTCAATAGTCCATTAGTATAGGTAAAAACTTTAGCAATCCAAAAAGAAACAGGGCTCACCAGCAAGGAGAGATTCCAGAGAAATCTATGTCTCATGCCGCGTACACACGATCGGAATTTTGGTTGGAAAAAGCTATGATTCCGCTCAAGCTTGTCTTGCATACACACGGTCACACCAAATTCCCACTGTCAAGAACACGGTGACGTACAACACATATGACAGTACTAGAAAAAGGAAGTTCAACAGCCACTGCGCCACCCTTTGGGCTCCTTCTGCTAATCTCGTGTTTATCTCATGTTAGTAGAAGATTTGTGCTTTTCAGATCGTTTTACTGCTGTTCAGTTTGTGCTTGTGTGTTTGTATCTGTTTTTCAGTGCTTCTAGTCAATTCGTATCTATTTTTAAAAGTGCGTTCTTGTCCGCTCGTTTCTGATTTTCAGCTCGCTCTTCACAGGCCTTGCTGTTCTTAAGTGCGTTCTGTTAGTTCATTCTGACCTGTCGACCGCGTTGAAGCCATGTTGCAGGTACATACTCATCGTAGAGTTTGTGCTATGCGGGGGCTTGGTGTTGGGGTTCTTGCTTTGACCCAAGCCCAGTCCCTGAACAGGGAGAGCAGGATTTCATGGACCAAGAATTGGTTACTCTAGCGTGACCAATTCTCTCATATGCCTTTGCTGCGTGAGATCCAGGAGAATAATCCTGATGATTTCAGGAATTTTCTCCCGATGAGGGACCCCATTTTTCACTGTCTGTTGGCTTTGCTGTCCCGTTATATTACGAAGCAGGACACCTGCATGCGGCAAGCCAACACTCCAGAGCAGAGGCTAGTTGCCACGTTGTGGTACTTGACGACAGGGAGAAGTCTGCAGGACCTCAAGTTCTCTGCAGGCATCTACCCCCAGGCTCTGGGGATCATTATTCCAGAGACCTGTTCTGCTATCATTCAGGTCCTGCAGAAGGACAATATTAGTTTTAATCCTTTAACATCACATTCTATGTATTTAATGTTTGCTAATGTATTGTATTTCTTTCATCATTTCCTAATTACCATGATTGTAATATGCTGTGAATATGCCCTTGGTCCTCATGCATGCTGGAAGCTTTTAATGCTCCTTTTTTGTCCTTCATGCATATTTGCCTTCACTAACCTCTCCAGCATGCTATCCTGGGCCCATACACACCTAGCCTAGTCACTTAACAATGTATTTTGTCAGCTCCATTGTAGTTCTTTACCCTAAACACCCAACACCCAATGTTATTTGTATCCTTAAATTCAGGCAGAGTGTCTTTTTTTTGGCTCCCAAACTCATTTATAACCCCCCCCCCTAAAATATTTACAATGGGCGATCAGAGGGGGTGAGGAATCTGATAAGTGGACCTTATACTTTTGTCTTTAAATACTCCTTAAAATAAATGTTATACTGATGTTGGCCAAGAATGTTTGTGTCTAATCTGCTTGCAATTTTGCTTGCGCAAAAGTACTAATATTTTTTTTCTTTTTTGACTCCACAGTTTCCTTCAATGCCACAGGAATGGCAGACTGTGGCTTCCCAATTTGCTCATCGTTGGCTTTCCCAACTGCGGAGGGGCAATCGATGGGAAGCACGTCCACATCGTCCCACCACCCCACTCAGGATCATACTATTTTAACTATAAGGGGTTTCATAGTATTGTGTTGATGGCGGTGGTGTCGGCGTAATACAAGTTTCTCTATGTGGACGTGGGGAAGAATGGCCGGATGTCGGATGGTGGAGTCTTTGCCCAAACCAAGTTCTACCAACGTCTCCAGAGTGGTGGCTTGGGATTGCCACCTGCGGAAGAGAACATTGAAGAACTCCCATTCGTTTTTATCGCTGATGAAGCATTTGGTCTGGGTGATCACCTGATGAGGGCATTCCCCCAGAGGACCCTCACCCCGGAGAAGAGGGTTTTTAATTACCGGCTGGCCAGAGCAAGAAGAAGAATGCCTTTGGGATAATGGCCAGCTGGTTCTGCCTATTTCTTACGGCAATAAATATGGCGGAGTACAAACGTAACCACATAGTTCTAGCATGCTGCATACTTCACAACTTTTTGAAGAGAAATGCTCCAAATTATGTTGCCTCAGTTGGGCCTGATGCCGGACTTCCAGAAAATACACTGATGGCCTTGGAAACTGGCCGTCCTGGCTTGCCCCCCCAAAGTGCCCGTGAAGTGCATCAAAAATATGCCGATTATTGAAACATATGCCAATTATATGAAACATTGCTTGGAAGTGGGGTGCAATTGTCTGTTTTGGTAGAGTTCCAAGCTGAAGACATGATTTTTTCACTTACCAAAGCTGGAATACTTACCTTTTTTGGACAAGTTTCACACATGGAGACACCCCAAGTATCCACTTGAGTACCTGTGTGGGATACCCTAAAAAGTTAGTTCTTGTGTCCCACACTAGTGCTCCTGAGTCCAGATGTGTAAACAGCTTCTGAGTGTCCTCTCCTTACATTACACTGATCCAAGTTTACAATCCTTTCTAGTTTCAAACACATCTAGACAACAATGTCCTAAACTTCTTTTAATACAAATTAGCATGTTCAAATGTAGTTAACCCTGTATCTGCCCAAAACATCGTAAACGAACGATGTTTCCTATGACCGATTACTGTGCCCATGAACATGAAAGTAGCCATTTTAAACTGTACAACAGTAAAGAAAAGCACATGGAGCAGCATGCAAGTAATACTATAATAGGAAAACACACGAAAAGTACTTACTTTTTAGAAGCACTTTCTTGATCCTTCTGTACTGATCCTGCTCCCTTAATTTCAGATCTGACCAGCGTTTCCTCAATTGCTCCTTGGATCGTCGTACCCTAAAATTCCTGTGCAGACTCTTCACAACTTTAGTCATGATCTCGGCCTTTCTCACATTTGGGTTTAGGTACAGTCCATACTTCCCATCATAGTCGGCCCTCTTCAAGATGTCCACCATCTCTATAAAGGCCATATTTGAGGCCTTAAAACTCCTGCGGGACGTTTCGGGCTCCATGCTTTCCTCCTCCTCGTTACTGCTATTACGCACCTGCTGTGTCTCTGCCATGTTCCTCTCCCACTGCAACGAAAGAGAACGGGCAGGGAATATTCAAGAAAGAACGTCAGGGGCGGGCGATGTGGGCGGAGTTTCACGCATGCACAGTGTACATAAAGCTAACACGCGTGTGTCGTACGTATGATCTGTGAGTGGAGACAGCGCCGAACGTTATAATGAAGGTAACATTTTAACTTGGGACATCAGTGGCCTAGTTCAGCCTGATATTAGTGTTTTTGTCTTGTGTTTTGTCTTGCAGCAAATACGAAACAATTCAAAGACCCTGAATTCATGGGCCAATTCATAGACAGATACAGGGATATGAGAAATTAGTGGGAGGTTAAAAACCCCTTATATTGAAATAAACCAGCTAGAAAGGCATCGCTGGAGAAACTGCTGCAATTTGTGAAGACGCAGGTCCCCGACACAGACATCGAGTTTGCAGATAAGAAAATTGGTTGCTTGAGAAGCACGTATAGGAAGGAGCTTAATAAGGTCCAGGCTTCCATGAAATCAGGAGCAGCAGCAAAGGATGTGTATGTACCCAGTCTGTGGTACTACAACAGGATGCGGTTTCTGGAAGACTAGATTGAAGCCACGGAATCACTTTCTACACTTCCATCCACCCTTCCCTCAACCCCAGCTGAGGCTTCTTAGGACCAACGTGGGCCTTCCATCCTGGAAGAAGTTGAGGAGCCCAGCTGGAGCCAGGTATGGTATTTTTGAACATATTTTTTGTCCGAAAATTATTGTCGTTAACTAGATGTTAATATTGATAACAATTGAATCATTGAACAAAAAGTGTTTTACATATCAATAGACAGTAGGGGCCAAAAATGATTGGGACAAGAATGAAAAATGCTGGGCTCAGAATGATAGTTTTTTCTATGTATTAACATTCAATTTGCAACAGTTGTGAGCTGAAAATTGTGTATGATTGATGAACCAAAAACTAAAACTATGTCTCTTTTTCATACACAGGAAGACCTCAGCCAGGACAAGGCTCTGGAATGTGGCAGCCAGGAGGAGGCGGGGGTAAGTGGCAGCCAGGAGGTGGTCACGCCCAGTAGCCTCACCCAATCCCAAGTGCCTCCCCTCCACCTTAAAACAAAAAGGGCCAGGAAGGGGAGTAATGTGGAGGAGGCAGCACTGGGCCTCACTAAAGATGCTAATGCGGCCCTGAAAACACCCCCCGACGCTGAAGAGGCCTATGGCTGTTATGTAGCTGCAAAATTGCAGCAAATGGAGGAGGGCCAATGCTTCATGTGTGAGAATCTTATTTTTCAGGACTTTCAGAAGGGGTTGAGGGGTCAAATTAGTGAGAACATGCACTTATGTGCGCTCGCCTATCCCCCTCCTCCTCCTGCCACAAGTCCACCTCCAGAGCCGCAGCCTCCAAGGAAGGCTGCAGGGGTCGCTGCAGGGAAGGCTGCAGGGAAGCGTGGAGGGAAGGCTGCCCGGAAGACAAGAAAGTGATGGCCCTGAGTTCAGTCTGGTCTGACAGAAGACGCAGGCTGTGGTAGTACCACAGCCTGGGAACATATATGTCATCTGCTGCTGTTCATGATCTCTGGGAGTCCTGGACCAGATTGTGCTCCCTATTATATGGACTTCTCAGGCTACCAATTTTTAGTTACAAAGAGTTGATGTGTGCCCTGGGGTACAAAGGCTTCGCAAATTCAAGCAGTTTCTCCAGCGTGCCTTCCTCCTCTTTATTTTGTTATCAGCCAAAAAAATAAATAGAATAAATGTAGATTTTTTTTATATGAAAATACTTGCCTGTGTGTTTTTCTTCAAAAAGGACAGTTTGTTTGTGAGTAGGCAGGTACATTTCAAAAATACAATGTCAAATTAACAAGGGACAACAACCAACCTCCTTGAGCTTTAAAAATACAAGATAATAATGTCATTGTGGAAACTTGACACACACAAAAAAAAATATGGAGATCACTAGAAAATAATTTAAAAATAATCAAAAAAACAAGAGATCTTGATTAAAATTTAAAAAAAAGAAAAAGATGACTATAAAAAATAATTCTAAACATTATTATGGAGATCTGGCTTTAAAAACAAAAAAGATTAATCAGGAGATCACGAGAAATAATAATAAAGACAAAAGTTTGTGAGAACTCTGTGTGAATATCAGCAGCAAAACAAATTCATTCTTCTAGCATTATAAAGAACAAAAGAATGCGCTGCATTAAAAGATCCAAAAATTTACAGCGTGACGAATGTGCTATCTCCATTCTGAATGCTCGTTTTACTAGAACGAGTGCTTCCGTCTCCTACTTGATTCTGAGCATGCGTGATTTTTTGCGCGTCCAAACTGCATACAGACGATCGCATTTTCGGATAGGAACTTTTCCTGACCGAAAAATAGAGAACATGCTCACAATCTTTTGCTGGCTGGAATTCCTCCAGCAAAAGACTGATGGAGCATACACACAGTCGCATTTTCCGACAAAAAGCTCTCATCGGAGTTTTGCTGCCGGCATTTCCGATCGTGTGTACGCAGCATTAGGCTTATGTCAGATGGTTGACTTTGCCATCGGTAATACATTGCCAGCAGCAGAGTTATAGGAGAGAGACTTCTTACCTCTGTAGAATTTCTCCCTCACTGTTCCTGAAAGCTGCCAAAATGAATTTGCTAGCAATGGGGCAGCAAGGGAGCAACATCTCTTGCCTTGCTAGCATAGAGATTGGCAGGAGGTCTTTTAGTGAACGTGACCTTGACAAGACCCCTAGGTAGCACTGTTCAGGGCTGCTCAAGGGTTCAGATTTTTCAAGTAGGTCTCACCTGTTCAATAATACATACACACATAAACACACACACACGTCTGAAAGTCTGGAAAACATCACTTGTTAGTGGTCGTTGAGGTCTTGAGCTAGGGATTGCTGATCTACAGAACATGGATTAAAATCAGTAGGAACTTTTAATGTATTTTAATGTATTATCCCTAATTAGACAGACTTTGGGTATTTGTATACTATATTTAAGTGTGTATAGAATGTGAGTATATATTAATCCAAAAAGGAAAACTATTAATATACAACCTTGCTAAAAAAAAAAAACTCAAGTATCCACTGAACACATTTTGTTACAGTCATATGGAAGCATCTCCACTCCTTGTATTGATTCAATTTTCAATGTTCAAGGCCATCCAAGATCTTTAGGATCTTGTAAAAGTTAATCTATGTTAATTATTACAGAGGGAATGATAAGCCTTCAAACAGGTGCATCATCAGTAAATAAATGTGAAAGATTTCTTCTCGCTGTGCTCATCTAAGACACTACAGGTGCTTGGGAGCCACACTCCATCCAAACCAGGCCATCTAATACATGGGTAAGGGTCTACAAACAAATAGGATACACCTAAATATACAAGACAGAAATCTAGCGGTAAATTCAAAGTTAGTTAGAAAGTTTTTTATGGTGTTTTCGCTCTGCAGATCTCATTATTCTGATGTTCTGAATTGCTATGTCATATTTAAAGTAATATATTTCAATGCTATGATTACTAAGTAACTTAACAATAGGGCTCTATCAAAAATAATGCATGGACATCATTTATTTATAGGGATACAGTTATTTGTACAGAGCATTTTTTGTGATGGTTACATGCTATCTTTGCTATCTTTGTAGCACGAAAGGGTGTATTTGTAGGCAGAAAACTTAAAATACAAAGATAGATAGATAGATAGATAGATAGATAGATAGATAGATAGATAGATAGATAGATAGATAGATAGATAGATAGATAGATAGATAGATAGATAGATAGATAGATAGATAGATAGATAGATAGATAGATAGATAGAGAGGTAGTTTGATTTGTGCATAGTTAGGTATGTGTGTGCAGGTGCATGTTAGTGTCAATGTTTTATGTTCTTATTTTATAGTCTTTAGTTTAAGTTTTTAAATGAAATCTAATGTTAGGAACCAGCATTTCTTGTGGGTAGACAGTACAAGACTATGTATATGCCAACCATGGTTTCTATCATGGCCTTGGTGTATTAATTATTCTTTTAAAACTGTTAAACAAAGTTTAAGGAAGGCATTTACCAAATTGTCAAACACTCCATATATATATATATATATATATATATATATATATATATATATATATATATATATATATATATATATATATATATATATATACCGTATATATAGAGGTGCATCTCATAAAATTAGAATATCATCATATGTAAATTTATTTCAGTAATTCAGTTCAAATCATTATGGCTTATAGCTAGTGAAAACCAAAAATTTAGTATGTCAAAAAATTTGAATAATACATAAGACCAATTTAAAAAAAAAGGATTTTTAATACAGAAATGCTGGCTTAATGAAAAGTATGTCCATGTACAGTATAGTATGCACTCAATACTTGGTCAGGGCTCCTTTTGCATGAATTACTGCATCAATGGTGTGGCATGGAGGCGATCAGCCTGTGGCACTGCTGTGGTGTTATGGAAGCCCAGGTTGCTTTGATAGCGGCCTACAGTTCATCTGTATTGTTGTTTCTGGTGTCTCTCATCTTCCTCTTGTCGATACCCCACAGATTCTCTATGGGGTTTAGGTCAAGCGAGTTTGCTAGCCAATCAAGCACAGTGATACCATGATCATTAAACCAGGTATTAGTACTTTTGGCAGTGTGGGCAAGTGCCAAGTCCTGCTGAAAAATTAAATCAGCATCTCCATAAAGCTGGTCAGCAGAGATAAGCATAAAGTGCTCTAGAATTTCCTGGTAGAGGGCTGTGCTGACTTTGGACTTGATAAAACACAGTTGACCAACAACAGAAGAGGACATGGCTTCCCAAATCATCACTGACTGTGGAAACTTCACACTGGACCTCATGCAACTTGGATTCTGAGCCTCTCCACTCTTCCTCCAGACTCTGGGGCCTTGATTTCCAAATGAAATGCAAAATTTTCCACAGTCTGTGATGATTTGGGGCAAACAGTTATTTTTTTAGAGCAACAAAAGTGTTGGAGCATCTGATTCCTGGCCCATCCCGGGATCTTGTTGAAAGGTCAGTGTTTCCTCTCCTAGAATCTGTGATCAGAAGCCAGAATGTAAGCACAGCATGACCTGTAATATCCAGAGCCAGTGATGACCAGACGATGTGGAGATAGCAGTGAGACATTAGTGTTACATGCCTTACACTTACCTATTTTTGGTAAGTGTTGAATCCATAGGGAGCAGGACTCACTTGTGATGATTGATGGTGATTAAGGATACTGATCACAGCGGAACCGTTGTTTCACGGATGTCACTATATCAATAGACTGTAATTCCACACACTTGGTGGACTGTCATCATATCCACATTTGAACGGCAGATTGCATAACCCACAAAAAGTCTTTTAGGACTATTCTTTTTATATTATTTGATTCACTTATACATATGGTATTGTTTTGCCAATGTTGGCACGCTGCTGGTGTTGTGATTTTATATAATTTTGTTGACTCATTTGTTTATGAGGGAATTATAGCAGTTGCCCACATAGTTTTGGGTTTATCAATTAACCAGTGGATATTAGGGGTTAATTGAAATATATTTCAATTCTATCCCTGAGTGCATCGGAGGGAGGCTGATGTTTTTACACATAGAAAGAAAATATTTTTCAGTAAGCCAACATTTCTGTATTAAAAATCTTTTTCTTTTTATTGGTCTTATGTGATATTCTAATTTTCTGAGATAAAGAATTTTGGATTTTCACTAGCTGTAAGCCATAATCATCAAAATTAAAATAAAGAAATGCTTGAAATATATCACTCTGTGTGTAACACATCTATATGAAATATATGAGTTTTACTTTTTGAATTGAATCTTGCTTAAGAACTTTGTCATGTGTACCCATCAAACATGGCCATTGTTATGACAGATTACTACAAATTCACTCTTTAACTAGGATATTTTCTTGGTGGACCTAATTGGTGGAGGACTGAAGACTACAAAACCAGCAGCTAGCAATGATGGAGCCCATAGGTAACCAATATGTGGTGTCCAGACCTGTATATTCAGAAAACAGTTTCCACGATGAAAATAAAAAAATTCACAGATATCACAAAACATTCCTGGACCATCTGCGTCTATTTTTCGGGTAGGTTGTATGTCTTTACTATCAGCTATGATGGGATGTTTGGAGTTATAATGAGGCATTAGGCATGTATGAAGTCACTTGATACTAAGATAAAAAATGCTGCATACACTATGCATACATTCATGTAATGTACATAAATATGTTTGTAGCTCATGCAAGTACAGTAATAGTTTTACACTAAAAAAGTAGGACATAAATATAATACATTTATGTATTTAACAAATTTATTTCATCTTAATTGCTGTTGTGCTTGTAAAACTTTGTCAAATGACCATTGTTGCCTTTCCTACCTTCATAGATATTTGTTTAAATGGGCTGAGGAATTGATATGGGTTAATTTATGAGGACTGGAGTACAGTAAATACATTCTGAGAGAAATTTAAAGAACCAAGTCTTGTTTTCCAAAAAAAAAAAAAAAAGATTTATGGGTGATATGGGCAAAAGTTTAACATTTACTTATATTTTCATAAATCAGCCCTTCCTTGTATATGGTGCTTATCTGCGCTTTTGCTTTGAGGATCACCTTCAAGACATCAGACTAATAAAAAATTCTCCCACATGAACAATTGTTTACTCTGTAATGTGTTGTGTTACCATTGTATTTACGTAATTGATAATAGCCAGATTTTTCTAACTTGCCAATCAAAATATATTCATTATCCTTTTTATGACCAGAGGCCACCATGACCTAAGCCAAGTTTAGTAGCATTAGCATGTGTCAGTTAACCTGGAACAACTTTATGACTAATTCATATACCTAAATTAATAAAAACCCTGATGTTTATCATATGCCTACAAATGTTTACATACATAAAAAAATTAGAACCTTTGTCCTTTTTTTATTAATATTATTTCTTTTAATACTGCAAATGTATCTGACAGTTATGCCACGTACACACGGTCGGACTTGCCAATGGGACAAGCTCCCTCGGCATTTCCGACAGAAAAATTTAGAGCATGTTCTCTATCTAAGTCCATCGGAAATGCCGACAGAAAAAGTCTGATGGGGCATACACACGGTCAGATTATCCTACCAAAAGCTCCATCGAACTTTTTCTGTATATACGAGGCATTACACTTATTGAACTTATTTTACAGCATATTCCACTGAAAACTAAAGGTGTCAGTGTTCATCTGCAGGCTGAACTGGGAACTACATTAACTGGTTTTCAATTGCCAGAGGGCACCCATGTTGTCTGTAACAACCAGGACTGAGAGTCAGCAGCTGCACAAAGTGGCTGGTGGCACTCAAAGGGTGAACAATTATAAATGTATCCCCAGCATACTGCAGCATTTATGTGGGGATTGCGTATGGAAAGTGTTTAAATATGATTAAATAATAAATTAAAATTATATTTAGCATCAGCCATATGTAACAAGGCAAATAAGAATGTGCATAGTATATATCGATGGCAACCAAAACTGTTCTTGTAAATGAATTTCTAATATTGAACTAAAATTATATTCATAGAAAATGTTGCTTGTTTAGTATACCACATCAACCATAAAAATAAATAAATTAATAAAAAATAATATCAAACAGTCCCATATACCCAATCCTATACTCACAGTTGATCCAGAGGAATGCGAAAAACCCCAACAAAGCACGATTTTGCTATAGCAGGGGAAAAAATTCCTTCCTTACCCCCAAGAGGCAATCGGATTTTCCCTGGATCAACTTTACCTATAAATGTTAGTACCCAGTTATATTGTGTGCATTTAGGAAAAAATCTAGTCCTTTCTTAAAGCAATCTGCTGAGCTGGCCAGAACTACCTCTGGAGGGAGTCTATTCTACATTTTCACAGCTCTTACTGTGAAGAAATCTTTCCATATTTGGAGATGAAATCTAGGCGTAAGGAGTGCCCCCTTGTCCTTTGTGTTGACTGCAAAGTGAATAACTCAACACCAAGTTCACTATATGGACCCCTTATATATTTGTACATGTTGATAATATCCCTCCTTAATCTCCTCTTCTGAAGAGAGAATAAATTCAGTTCCTCTAATCTTTCCTCATAGCTAAGCTCCTTTATGCCTCTTATCAGTTTGGTTGCCCTTCTCTGCACTTTCTCCAGTTCCCCGATATCCTTTTTGAGAACTGGTGCCCAAAACTGAACTGCATATTCCAGATGAGGTCTTACTAATGATTTGTACAGGGGCAAAATTATATCTCTCTCTCTCTCTCTCGAGTCCATACCTCTCTTAATACAAGAAAGGACTTTACTCGTTTTGGAAACCGCAGCTTGGCATTGCATGTTATTATTGAGCTTATGATCTACCAAAACCCCCAGATCCTTCTCCACTACAGATTCCCCCAGTTGTACTCCCCCTAGTATGTATGATGCATGCATATTCTTAGCTCCCAAGTGAATAACTTTACATTTATCAACATTAAACGTCATCTGCCACATATTCACCCAAGTAGTGCATTGAGGTCGGCTTGTAAATTGGAGACATCCTGTAAGAACGTTATTCCACTGCATAGTTTGGTGTCATCTGCAAAGACTGAAATAGTACTTTTAATCCCAGATCCTATATCATTTATAAAGATATTAAAAAGTAAGGATCCCAACACTGAACCTTGGGTACACCACTGATAACCATAGACCATTCAGAGTAACAATCATTAACCACTACTCTCTGAATTCTGTCTTTTAGCCAGTTTTCTATCCATTTACAAACTGATATTTCCAAGCCTGTAGACTTTACGTTACACATTAGCCGTGTGTGGGGCACTGTGTCAAACGCTTTTGCAAAATCCAAGTATACTATTGATTAAAATATTTTTTTCCAGAAAGAACTCATCTATGTGGTCTTTTATTAAACTTTCCAGTATCTTCCTGACTATAGAAGTTAAACTAACAGGTCTATAGTTACTTGGTAAAGACTTTGTTCCCTTTTTAAATATAGGCACCACATTGGCCCTACGCCAATCCAGTGGTACCATTCCCATTATTAATGAGTCCTTAAAATTGGCTTTGAAATGACAGAGCTAAATTCTTTTAGGATCCGTGGGTGGATGCCATCTGGACCAGGTGCTTTATTCCCTAACTATACAGCATGCAGTCAGAATTACACATATGTAATGTGCCAGCCCCTGCTAGTGGTTGGCACATCTTATACCCTGAACATTTCTACCAGTGTACAGATTCCAACAAAAAATATCATAACTGACCTAACAGGCAATATGTTTCATATTTTGAGGTTTAGGAATTCTATGTTCATTAAGAATTATAAGTCGTATTTTGATGTATTATGTTACAATCTTCTGTTCTAGTTGTTCTGCAGAGAAGGCCAAAAGAATTGCTTACACATTTTTTCCCATTGCCTCTTGGCTTCCTATGTACCGAATAAAGGAATGGATCGTCAGTGATATAGTTTCTGGAATCAGCACTGGCCTGGTGGCTGTCCTGCAAGGTAAGTTATTTACTTTCATCATTTAAATCAAGGCTATATTTTAAATGAGCTTGTTGAATAAAAATCCAAATTTTATTTATAAGAAGGTTATTGCTAATAACAAAAGTGCTTTTGTATAGAAAGGTCCAGTGCATTCCAGTAGGAGACCAGTGACGGCGCATGCATGTTTCTAAGCATAAGGTCACTTCTAATTGTGCCTTAGCGTGGGCATTGGCATGGATGCACGTGCATTCTCAGCACTGGTATTAATGCCAAATGCCCATTATAAGTTGGAATGTGACATGAACAGATTGCTGAGTGATCTTAAGCTGCCTCCCAATTAATCTGTGATCTGACCTGCTACTTCTGCCGCCCAGCATGCCCCTGACCTGTCTCTGGATATTTGTCTGCCCATTGTGATCTTGGCCTGTGTTTCAGACTTCAATTCCTGCCTTCTGATTCTGTACCCTGCCCCCTGGTTGTTAACTGACCTTGGCCTGTATCTTGACTTAGTCTCTGCCTTATGTCGCTGTGCCTTGCTCTCCAGCTGTTGATGACCTTGGCTTGTATCCAGACGCTGCCCCTGCTTTCTGATTTGGTACCTTGCTGCCTGACTGTTGACAACCTTTGGCTTGTGTCCTGGCTAATTTTTTTCTTTCAAATGTGGGCCAGTATTGTGAAAGAAGGAGAGTCTTCAATAGTGAAAATGCTTAGGAAATACAGTCATAATAATCTGTCTAAGCAACACCTACACAGTTGTTTAACTGATGTCACAAGCCCACATAAACAATTATTTTCAGTTTAGGTTTTTTCTGGACTGGAAATGGTTACAGGAAACCAATAAAAAGCAAGGCGCTAGAACATATATAGTAATTACATATAATCAAAGAGTGAATAATAATCCAGGTAGGCTAGAAAGTCCAAAATTGTGAAAAAAATGTGAAAAAAACTTTTAAATAATATCACAGTCCAGAAAAAAAATATATATTCTTAAATCGTTGCAGGGGAAAAAACTCCAATCACCGTGCTCCTGTTTGTAAGAATGCCTCAAATACTCCTTATAAAATGCGCTCCACCACAATCTGTACAAAATGCACGCTTACCAACATCTATGATATGCACCTTTGGTGTCTTAGGGTACCACCCTTTTGCATGTTGTATTCACAGAAGCCACCCTGGTAGTGATATATGGGAAATTGCCAATATCTTTTCTCCTCGGGCCTAAATGGCCAAGACCCAGGGAAAAACAAATGATAATCCAGTATAGTGTAATAACGTTTTATTAAAAGCCAAAGCAAGGACAAAATAGGGATTTTCCACTTACATTTAATTTAATTATATGTAATTACTATATATGTGCTAGCACCTTGCTTTTTATTGGTTTACGTTTCAGAGGTGGTTTATTCACTGAAATGGGCAGTTTCACATTTTTTATTTTTTTAGTGTGTTAACATTCTGTGTTGGCGCCAAGGTTTACTATTACTGAATACATGGAAATGGTTACAGCCATAAATACAAGAGGATAAATCTCCATCATGGCTTCTCTTTTCTACTATAAAACCAGAGCAGAAACTCAGCTAGTATGGGTTACTAAACTCAGACTGGCCCCCAGGTCTATAATAGCTTGCCCTCCACCAGTCCATATACATGCTATTGCTTGTCGTTAACAAAAACCAAAATGACTGAGCTGTTTCTAATCATACACAAAATATGTAAAATGTATATTGTTATGGAAAAAGAGAATTGATTTTACTGAATGTTCTCTCATATTGCAGGTTTGGCCTTTGCCCTTTTAGTGAATGTTTCTCCTGGATATGGACTTTATGCAGCATTTTTCCCTGTCATTATTTATTTTTTCTTTGGTACATCAAAGCACATATCAGTTGGTGAGTAGTTTCCTTTATATAAACATTACACAAGCAAAGACAGCCAAGGAGATTTTGAGAGTCTTAAAAGTGAGACCTTTCTCTGCATATCCATAGCACCCAACATTGGTAACTATTGGCCTGCATTGCAATCTACTGTAATAATAGTCCTGTTTAAAATGTATCTAAAGCCAAAGTGTATTTTTAATCACAATAGTGTAGGTAATGTTTAAATTCTTTTTTGTTTTTTTTTATTCTCTGGTCCACTTTTCCTTAACTTCCTATCTCAAAAAACAAGAGGATGTGATAGGGACACTTGTCTTTATTCCTGTTCCAGTGACAACTCATATGGATTTATTTACAAAAACTGGAGAGTGCAAAATCTTGTGCAGCTCAGCAAAAAAAACAAAAAAACAATTAGCTTCCAGGTTTCATGTCAATGCTTAATTGAACAAGCTGAAGTTAGAAGCTGATTGGCTATCATGCATAGCTGCACCAGATTTTGCACTCTCCAGTTTTAGTAAATCAACCTCAATATGTTAAAGGCACATTTGCAGTGTATTGGTGTTGCCAGAAGCTCATCGGCATTAGCCCTCTGTTGATGTTATTACTGACATGGATCATAGAGTCCTCACTGACTAAAGCCATATTCTTTTAGGTCCCTTTCCCGTCTTGAGTTTGATGGTTGGAACAGCTGTACTCCGATTAGTTCCCGATAATCCTGCCGATCCAGACATTAATGAAAAAAGAGTCGTTGTGGCGGCTTCTGTGACAGTGCTTGCAGGAATCTTCCAGGTCAGTGCTAAAACATGCCTTATTGGAATAATTGTCATCTTTGCTTTATGGCTAAAATTATTTACCAATTTATTTTTCTTAGCTGGCGTTGGGACTGCTACAAGTTGGATTTATTGTCATCTATTTGTCTGATTCACTGATAAGTGGCTTTACAACAGCTGCCGCCATCCATGTTTTGATATCACAGTTAAAGTTTGTATTGGGTTTAACAGTTGAACCATTCAGTGGACCTCTAGCCTTGTTTTATGTAAGTGAATTTATTCATTTATAATATTTTGCTCCCCGCTAAATGTGTTTAAATGTCTACCGCTATAGCTAAATATACCAATACCAAAAAATACTGAACATGTTGTACTGCATCTGGGTAAGCAACCATATTTCTAAATGCACTGCAATTTTGTAAAGCCGGCATAGTGCATGCTTTCATTTACATGATCTAATTGGCAATATTCATAATCACTTGTACTTGTAAATGTGTGTTGCAGAGCGTGTTTGCACACATTTTCTTACAAATTAGCTTACAGGTTCATGCTGTGAATGTGCTATGGTGTGCATTGCCATTCATTATTAATGTCACTCCAACACATGAACAAAATATGTACACCTGGCCCTCTGGTTTCTTAAAAGAGTGTTTCTTCTAGGTGCACTAGACAAAAAAGGTTAGATGTCTTTTTGGTTCATAAACATGCATTAAAAAGACATTGAAAACGAATGAGCATACTCAATGCAACAGCAACAGGTGTGCATTAATGTAATTAAGCCCTTAAAGACTAAGTTCACCTTTCTAAACATTTTTCATGTTACAACTATATAAGATGTAATCATGGTTAAATTCTGTGATCATAGTAAGTTTTCCGTAAAGACTTCTTCAATTTAAAAATAATAAATTAGACACAGTTATATGATCTGTGCAGAAAATAAATAAATTAATAAATTTGTACTGCTATTAAACAACCGATCCTTCCTAGTAATGAAACACCAGTTTAGGCTGCTGAACATGTTATTCTGTAAATACGGGTGTACGGGGTAACATGTAACATGCTCGAAAGGTAAACATATCCCTTAATGCTAAGCTGATGAAAAAAAGTATGACCAAGAGCTGCACCTACATGCATATGAAAAATGTCATAATTGACTCTGGAGTGGTCAGACGCTTAAATTACAAATATTGACTATTAATCTTAAAGAAAAAAGTAAAGAAATGAAAAAAAAAAAAAAACAGGGTAAACAAATGTCATAAAGGTCAGGGTATTTAAATATATATAGTCAGGTTTAAGGCTGGCCATAAATGATCCAAATGTTGACAGATTCCAGCTCAATTGGTCCAAATTTGAGCCTAGGAGGTCCTGTGAGCTTCACCTGGCTTGACAAAAGTTGATTCAAAAAATTAGCCTAATCATATATAAAAATGTATTCAGGCAGTGGTGCAGCTGCTGAATAAAATAGCTATGTGTAATCAGCTTAATACACCACAGATATAAAATGTTACATAACAAAAGGGAGTCTTAGATGTCAAGATAAAGGAGATATGTTACATGGGAGCTGGTGAGAGAACAATGGACTGGCTGTACAGAAAATTAAAAGAGAAGTATTGACTTATAACAAAAAAAAACATTTATGCTCACCTAGGTGGATGCAGCATCGATCCAATGCTGCATCTGTTCCCCGCCGGCTCTGCAGTGAGAACTGATTACTCAAACACCGCTGATTGCTCAGTTCTCCCCTCTGCTCTATGCAGAGATCCTTGACTGTCAGTCAGCGGCTCTCTGCTCTGCCTCACCAGCGCTCACTGGAGTGCTGGGCTGTGGAGGAGTATGGGAGGGTCTGGCTCAGGCTCTCAACAGATCACTGAGGGGCTAAGCCAGGTGCCGGTCCAGGCATCCAGGTGGATCCTGGCCATATGGTCAGGATCTTTTCCGAGTCTAGACTGGGTGAGTGGTGTCAGGTGACAGCTGACTTTAGCCCGCTGTCAGCTGAAAACGAGTCACAGGAGTGCAGAATAAACTGCAGTCCTGTGACCTACAGGAGAAGTGCAGTCAAAATAGCTTTGACTATACTTCCCTAAAATTTCACTGATGCAGAAAGATCATATAATTGCTTGAATGTATATGCATTTACTGGAGTTTCTATTTAAAGTGGTATAAAAACCCAAAAACAAAAATGTATTATATTGCACAATTTTATTATATTGCACGTTACTAATTCTTAGATGTGGTTTTCATTTTTTTAGGAATTTCTGCCTTTATTTTGCTTAGTGATGCAGCCAGTAACTGTGTAATTTTTCAAGTTCCTTTAACAGACTAAGCTATCCAGCAAAAGTGGCAATTAGAGAGTTGAAGAAAAACAATTTATTACTGGGAGGGGTGCTTACAGTGATCAGCTTTTATTCATTTATGTAAAACCTTTATTCCAAAAGGAAAAAATAACTGGACAGTCAGTACATATTAACCTTTCATGTTTTGTGGTTTTAATGGAAAAAAAAAACAGAAAAAGTTTGTGTTCTTTAAGTTATTTGCTTCTTTACCATTGAACTTGAACTAATATGAGGGTACAGATATTCGCTGTAATCTACACTTTGGAATGCAGATTTATAACACTGCTGATTTTGTTTTACAGACTTTGGAAGGTATCTTTACCCAGATTACAAAAACAAACATTGCAGATCTTGTTACATCTATTATCATCATGGTTGTAGTTTTTGCAGTGAAAGAAATTAATGATCGCTTTAAAGCAAAGATTCCTGTACCAATCCCAATTGAGGTTATAATGGTAAGTAGCACAGTGATCTGGGCTACCTTTAAAAAGTAAGATGTCTCAAAGTGGGTGATAGACAGTGAGACAGGGAACTACCACAATTGTGTTGTACTCTACATTATTGCAAATATACTCTTGTTCTGAATCCATAATATGGTGGGTATGATAGCATTAATTAGATTAATTAATTAGACTTGCTTGTCTATGTGTTTATATTAGATTATCAATTATATATATAACAGTGGCGGAAATATAGGGGTCGTTGCAGTCGCACTTGCAACTGGGCCCTGCCGTTCTGCCACTGTGGGGGGGCCCCAAGACCGGGCATCTCCCCCTGCACCCCTGGCTGTCCATTTAACATGCAGGGGGGTGGGAGGCGACAATCAGCAGCTTTATGGTCCCCGTGAGCCGCGGGATCTCCCTAGGGCTTGTAATTCTCTCTCCAAATGTATAGAGTGGAGAGGGGAGGGGCATGTATCGGCTTCACTCTTCAGTGAGTCGCTCTGCTTCTACACTCTTGATGCTACATGCCTGGGTTAGAGGCCCCTCCCCTCTTCACTGTATACATTCGGAGAGAGAACTACAAGCCCCAGGGAGATCCCGCTACCCACGGACACAATAGAGCTGCTGATCTCTGCCTCCCACCTCTCCCCAGGTGGGGGCTACAGAGATGTGCTGGGGGTCCAAGGTGCACAGCGGAGACCAACCAGATACAGAGGAACCTCTGGAAGGGGGGTGGGTGACTGTCTGGGGACCCTGATGTAAGGGGGGCTCTCTGGGGACCCTGAAGTAAGGGGGGCTCTCTGGGGACCCTGATGTATGGGGGGCTCTCTGGGGACCCTGATGTAAGGAGGGGCCCTCTGGGGACCCAAATGTAAGGAAGGGGCTCTCTGGGGTCCCTGATGTAAGGAGGGACCCTCTGGGGACCCTGATGTAAGGAAGAGGCTCTCTGGGGACCCTGATGTAAGGAGGGGCTCTTGGGGGACCCTGATGTAAGGAGGGGCTCTCGGGGGACCCTGATGTGAGAAAGGGGATCCCTGGGGACCCTGATGTAAGGAGGGAGGCTCACTGGGGACCCTGATGCAAAGACAGGCTCTCTGGGGACCCTGATGTAAGGAGGGGCTCTCTGAGGACCCTGATGTATGGAGGGGCTCTCTGAGGACCCTAATGTATGGGGAGGCTCTCTGAGGACCCTGATGTATGGGGGGCTCTCTGAGGACCCTGATGTATGGGTGGGCTCTCTCACATGTATATTATATACATGTGTATGCCTGCCCAAGCGTATAAATGTAAATATAAAGGCAAGCTCTCTGGGGACCCTGAAGTAAGGAAGGGGATCTTTGGGGACCCTGATGTAAGGAGGGAGGCTCACTGGGGACCCTGATGCAAAGACAGGCTCTCTGGGGACCCTGATGTAAGGAGGGGCTCTCTGAGGACCCTGATGTATGGAGGGGCTCTCTGAGGACCCTAATGTATGGGGAGGCTCTCTGAGGACCCTGATGTATGGGGGTCTCTCTGAGGACCCTGATGTATGGGGGGCTCTCTGAGGACCCTGATGTATGGGTGGGCTCTCTCACATGTATATTATATACATGTGTATGCCTGCCCAAGCGTATAAATTTCTTTACTTCGCTGCTATGGGCTCTAGCCCAAGATCTTTTGAAGACCTAGCAATGCCCCTGGTGGGGGCCCTTCGTGGTTTCTTGCACCGGGGCCCTGAAGATTCTAGTTACACCTCTGATATATAAGATGCTAGGAGCTGACAGCCCTAGGCTCTATTTATAACTAAAATATCACTTTTCTGTGTATTGCCTGTTAACACTTTGGATTGCCTATAACATATCTTGCTTATGTTTTATTTGTTGGACTGATGAGAATCAGCATGATGTGTTAAACTTAAATAATACTATGGAACCTGTTTATAAAAGGTCAAAATAAAACTTTTCTTTATACAAGGGCTGTACTGAAAGTAATGCAAAAGTGGGCCGTCATTGAGTTCTTGATGAAGGACAATTCATGTTAGTGGTCACAGTTGATGGTCTCCCATTGCATGGTTTGTCTTCACTGCTGGTTTCCACTTCTTTAAACATCTTCATCCATCTTGTCAATGATGTCGTCTCTGTAAACATTCTATAGCCTTCTGTGAAGGTTGGACAGCCAGAATCACTCCTTTGTCAAGAACTCAATTCTTGTATGTTGCTTCTGCTTGAAATACATTATTTACTTACAATGAAAAAGAAGAAGAGTCAGTACAGAGGAAGAGTTAGGCTGGGTTCACACTACTGCAAATTGGATGCGGGGAAACTTCGCATGTCAGGAGATTGTGACTTGCTCTTTTTGGACCTGGATCTCCGAAGTGGCTCAGGTGCGAATTCCACAAGAGTCCTGTGCATCCTATGGTCTGTTTCAGGTCCAAATTCAGCCAACAACAATTCGGGCTGAAATCAGGCCTGAAACGTTGAACAGGAACGCACCAGACCCCATGCTGTGAGCCGCTCCTTGCGGCACTGTGAACCTAGCCTTACTCTACTAACATATTTAATTTATAAGTTATGCTCACTTTTTCATTACTTTTGGCACAGCTCATTGTTGCCACACCTCAATCATTCTTGTGAAAAGTGGTGGAAATGTTGCTGCAGTATTGAATGAGGTTTGGTGAAATCGTAAGTTTACCTATTTACAAAAATAAGCCAAATAATGTTCATTAGTTTATTATTAACTTTTGCAAATACAGTTGGTTGTAATATTAATGAGGGAATCGAGGCTCAGAGAAGAGAATACGGGATGATGTTAACATCAGCAAAATCTTGTAAATTGTTTTCTTTTACCTTTCCTGTCTACTTTGCAGACAGTCATTGCAACTGGAGTTTCATATGGATTTAATTTTCAACAAAAATATGGTGTAGCCATTGTAGGGAAATTAGAGAAAGGGTAAGATACATTTTTTTGTTTTAGTTCAGACAACTGTTATTATTATTATTATTATTATTATTAATGATGGGGTCAATACTATACTATCATCATGTGTTTTTTAATGTTTTCCTTTTTATAAAGATCTATAATACCCACACTTAAATTTTTTTAACACCAGCATTGTAATAGCAATAAAAACAATAGTTATTTTGACAATCCAACATAGGCTATCTGAAAAATCCCCTGTTTTTGAGTGTTGCCTTTCAGCTGTCTATCGTTTTCCACAACTCACTAGATTCCCTGCATGCTCTGCAGCTTTACCTGTGCTCATTCCTTTGGTTTACTTCTGACTTCTAAGGACTACATATCCATGGTGATTTGCTGCTCTTAAGTAGTGATTACTGTGCTGTCTCTCCTTACTAAAATTCCTCCTCTTTAGCACCTCTGTAGTTTAGAAAGCAGGCTTTGTGAAATGTGGAACACAGAAATGTATATTCACAGGACAATGTGAATAATTGTCACCGAATTCAAGGAAGTAAATGTTTGGGATGCTTCAAAAAGCAAGTTTTCAAACTTCAAGTTTGTTCAGATTAACAAGAGTAGACTAGAAATAAATTAAATACAATGTGGAAATAAACATATACTTTTATATATATTTATATCATTTTGTCCATAGATACACTTATCTGTCACTTGGCATTGAGTACTGCTGCTAAAATTACTGTTACCCACTTGAGAACTAGCATTTTACACCTGTTCCTGTCCAGGCCATTTTTTAGTTTTTAGTGCTAGATAGTTTGACTGACAAATACTCTGTCATGAAACACTGTTCTCAAATAAATTGTATATATTTTTAGACAAATAAGGTTTTATTTTGGTGTTTTTGCTACATAAAAAAAGGTCAACAATTTGAAAAAAAAAAACAGCTTTCCTTATTTTCAGATATACAACATAGTAAATAAAAACATTAGAACATTAGAACAGTACGAAAAAAAAACGCAGATGACCCCTTTCTGGAATGTAGACGCACAAGGGTGATCTTATTTTTCGTCACAATTTTTGGGAAATGAATAAACATGCCAGTAGGGGTTACACCATAGAGTTTGGTAAAGGTGCACAAGATACATTAAATGTATAGTTCATACACATTAGAGCTGAAGGGGCTAATTTAAAGTTTATATACAATTGGGGGATGGAGATTAAAGAGGTTAATGTGCAGGATAAGGCTGATGAAGGTTTACTATACAGCAGTGTTGTGTATTGGCCTAGGCTGACAAGGCCCAGGCCTAGGGCCTAGGGCGGCACTTTGGGGGGGGGCGGCAAAAAAAGCCACCCCCGCACAAAAACATCCCCCGATACAGACTCCCGTGTGCGCACACATGGCATCCGTCGCATCCGCCGCCCACAGCTACTGAGGTGCCTGACCAGTGGTGAAGTGATCTGCAGCCTTGTGTGCTGCGCCGGGGTCTGGGAGCCGGGACTTGTCTTCAGACATCAGGAAATCCCGCCCAATGCTTCACCATGCACCGCGACATGCTTCCCAGACTTAGGTAGGACACCATTGCAAGAGGAGAGTTGAGAGGAGTGTATGGCAGCCAAGGAGTGAGTGTCAGGGGGTGGAAGGCTGTAAAGTCTCCTCATGCTGTGTTTGGAGGACTGGTGGCAGCCCACTTTGCTGGGGTTTGTAGTGCCCTCAATGGGGGGCTGAGATATGGCAGCCTCCTATGCTGGGACTTGTAGTGCCCTCTGTGGGGGGCTGGGATATGGCAGCCTCCTATGCTGGGACTTGTAGTACCTTAGACTGTAGGGGGACTGAGGAATCCTCAGTCCCCCACAGAGGGCACTACAAGTCCCAGCAAAGGAGGCTGCCATATCTCAGCCCTCCACAGAGGGCACTACAAGTCCCAGCAGAGGAGGCTGCCATATCTCAGCTCCCCACAGAGAGCACTATGGGTCCCAGCAGAGTGAGCTGCCATTTTTCACTCCCCTGTACTCTAGAGCACTACAAGTCCCAGCAGAGCAGGCTGCTCTTACAGAACAGGAGAAGGAGGGGGAGAGAAACAGGCACAGGTTTGAGATGAGGGAGGATTTTTTCTGAAAGTGAGGATTAATGCTGGGAGGAGGTTGAGGCAAGGATTTGTGCTGAGAAGGGGGGTTTGTCCTGGAAGGGGTTATATGAGGGTGAGGATTTGTGCTGAAAGGAGGTATTTTTGCTGCTAAGGGGGAGATGGAGGGGGCTGGGGGTTTGAAGGGGTGTGGTTTAGATACCCTTGTGCATCTACATTCCAGAAAGGGGTCATCTGCGTTTTTTTTCCGTACTGTCCTAATGTTCTAATGTTTTTATTTACTATGTTGTATATCTGAAAATAAGGGAAGCAGTTTTTTTTTTTCAAATTGTTGACCTTTTTTTATGTAGCAAAATAAAAAAAATAAAAACACCAAAATAAAACCTTATTTGTCTAAAAATATATACAATTTATTTGAGAACAGTGTTTCATGACAGAGTATTTGTCAGTCAAACTATCTAGCACTAAAAACAAAAAAATGGCCTGGACAGGAACAGGTGTAAAATGCTAGTTCTCAAGTGGGTAACAGTAATTTTAGCAGCAGTACTCAATGCCAAGTGACAGATAAGTGTATCTATGGACAAAATGATATAAATATATATAAAAGTATGTTTATTTCCACATTGTATTTAATTTATTTCTAGTCTACTCTTGTCTACTCTTGGCGAGTCTTAAATAGGAAGGGGTGTCGCCTTGACAGGAAAGGTGGGTCGTAGTTAAATTAGTGGGTGCATGAATTTAGTCAGGCCTAGGGCAGCACAAACCTAAATACACCACTGCTATATAGGTCAGATCAGAGACAGGATGTAGCTGACATATACTGTCGAGGGGTGGATGACTATCATCCTGCCTTCAGGAGTGTGCCTTCTATCCAATACCAAACTAATGTTTTTAGTGGAAACTAATGTTAAATTGAGTACATTTTAAACTTCACCCTTACAGATTTTAGAGGTGCTTTCCTTTTATGCCTTACCATTTTGAAAACATCCCTATTATTATTTTTATTATTATTATACAGGATTTATGAAGTCATAGCAGTTTGCTTTCATTCCTAGCAATGTTTGTATAGATAAGAATGTATTGTTTGTACATGGGAAATTAACTGGTTATAAAACAGAAGATAAAGAGTAGCTATATAAACATAAAAATTAGCTATGACTAAAGTAGCCCATAGATTATTCCTTTTTTTTTTCTTTTTTATTGCTCACCCAGCAGGTTAATGAAGAAAATGATTTGATTCCCCCATCCTTTGTATCCTAACAACAGGAAGACTTCCCCACCATCAGGTTACACTGATCAGCACTGCCAGCTATAGAGCTGATCAAATGGCAAAAATATGACAGGCTGGTTATACAGAAGTCAATCGGTAGACTCACCCTGCCCATGCAGGGATCACAATTTGACTGGTCCCTGCTGAACCGGCTGATTTTCAATCCATGTATGGCCTGTTCAAGGCCAGGTTCACACTGGTACGACAAACGCTCCGATATTGAGAACTCATGTCGCATGACGTGTGAAAATCAATGTTTCCCTAAGGTGTCATATACCAGATAAGACCAGAACTGTGTGGACTGCAACAGAGTGAACCAGACATAAATAGGTGAAAGTAAGTTTATTAAGGTAAATGCATATACATGTGAACACACCACCAATACAGAGTGAACAAGCCAAACAACCAAACAGTGATAATACACAACCAGCATATGTAGCAAAAGGGAGTACCAGAATCGTAGTCAAGCCAGGCCAGGGTCATAAACAGGAGATCAGTAGCTGGGAAGGGAAACAACAGGACAAGAGAGGATGGATGGATCACAGGAGGGACGGGTCAGGTACAAGGCTCAGGGTCCAGGGTTCAGGTAACAGGATCAACAGGTTCCAGGAATCAGGCTTCAGGTTCAGGAATCAGGTTTCAGGATCAGGGTAACAGGATGCAGGCTGCAGGTTAGGGCTCAAGGACAAATACCAGGGCAACATGAGTGTGCACTTGCTGGGTATTTATACTGCAGCTGCTAATTAAGGTCAGGTGACACCTGTCTGCAGAGGGGAATACCTGCTCCACACTGCCAGGATTCCTCCACTGGTGGACGCCAGTACTGCGGCCCAAAGGTGACAGAATATCAGCAGGAAAAAGCTCTTCTGACAGCTCCAAACTGCCAGGAATCACCTGCTGGTGGACCTCAGTACTGCACACCAAATGTCAATATTACCAGTGGAGGAGACCTTTCCTGACAGTACCCCCCCTCGAAGGAGCGACCTCCAGACGCTCCAACAAGCCATTGCTGGGGAAAGTCCATGGTGTCCAGCCGGGCAGCAGGCACCTCAAGCTGGGCAGCAAGCAGTGGCACATCAGGCTGGATAGCGGGTAGGAACACATCAGCCTGGGCAGCGGGCAAGAACACTTCAGGCTGGGCAACGGACAGCATTTTGTGGGAATTTCAGAGACCTGGTTCAACAGCTCTCATGATTGGCTGGCAAACATTCAAGGGTATACCCTTTACCGCAAAGATAGAGAGGGTAAAAAAAGAGGGAGGGGTATGCCTATATATCAAGAATAATGTACAAGTGAATGTGAGAGATGACATCACTGAGGGAGCTAGGGAGGAGGTGGAATCCTTAGGGATGAAGCTAAGGGGAAAATAATACTGGGAGTATGCTATAGGCCCCCTAACCTGAGGGAGGAAGTGGAGACAGATCTCCAATCACAATTGGATTAGCAGCAAGGATGGGAAGCGTTATCATAATGGGGGATTTTAATTATCCAGACATAGACTGAGCAGAGGTAACCGCGCATTCATTTAAGGCTCGCCAGTTCCTTAATGTCTTGCAGGACAATTTTATGGGTCAGATGGTAGACGCACCAACTAGAAATAAAACATTACTGGATCTACTGATTACCAACAATACAGACCTGATCACGGATGTGGAAATACGGGCCAATTTAGGTAACAGCAATCACAGGTCAATTAGTTTCAGTATAAATCACACAAATAGGAAACATACAGGGAATACAAAGACACTGAATTTCAAAAGAGCTAACTTCCCTAAACTACAAACCTTGCTAAAAGGCATTAATTGGGATAAAATATTAGGAACAAAGAACACAGAGGAGAGATGGGTTTGCTTTAAGAGTATAATAAATAAGGGCATTAGCCAATATATCCCATTGGGTAATAAATTTAAAAGGGCGAACAAAAGTCCTGGATGGCTTAACTCCAATGTAAAAATGCATACAAAAGCAAAGGAGAAGGCCTTCAAAAAATACAAGGTTGAGGGATCATCCTCAGCAGTCAGACTTTATAAAGAATGCAACAAGAAATGTAAGGGTGCAATTAGGACGGCTAAGATAGAACATGAAAGACACATAGCGGAGGAGAGCAAAAAAAATCCCCAAAAATTCTTTAAGTATGTAAACAGTAAAAAAGGGAGGACTGACCATATTGGCCCCATAAAGAATGAGGAAGGACATCTGGTTACAAAGGATGGGGAGATGGCGAAGGTATTGAATTTATTCTTCTCCTCAGTCTTCACAAGTGAATCGGGGGGCTTCAGTAACCAAAACTGCAGTGTTTATCCTCATGACACAACACAGGAAGCACCTCCATGGTTAACAGAGGACAGAATTAAAATTAGACTTGAGAAACTTAACATTAATAAATCACCGGGACCAGATGGCTTGCATCCGAGGGTACTTAGGGAAGTGATTGCCAGACCGTTGTTCCTAATTTTTGCAGACAGTCTACTGACTGGAATGGTACCAGCTGATTGGAAAAAGACAATGTAGCACCAATATTTACCATCCCTGGGAATTACAGACCAGTTAGCCTAACATCAATAGTATGTAAACTCTTGAAGGGGATGATAAGGGACTCTATACAAGATTTTAGTAAGGAGAACGGTATCATTAGCAGTAATCAGCATGGATTCATGAAGAATCGTTCTTGCCAAACCAATCTATTAACCTTTTATGAGTAGGTGAGTTGCCATCTAGATAAAGGAAGGCCCGTAGATGTGGTGTATCTGGATTTTGCAAAAGCATTTGACACAGTTCCCCATAAACGTTTACTGTACAAAATAAGGTCCGTTGGCATGGACCATAGGGTAAATACATGGATTGAAAACTGGCTACAAGGGTGAGTTCAGAGGGTGGTGATAAATGGGGAGTACTCGGAATGGTCAGGGGTGGGTAGTGGGGTTCCCCAGGGTTCTGTGCTGGGACCAATCCTATTTAATTTGTGCATAAACGACCTGGAGGATGGGATAAACAGTTCAATCTCTGTATTTGCAGACAATACTAAGCTAAGCAGGGCAATAACTTCTCCGCAGGATGTGGAAACCTTGCAAAAAGATCTGAACAAATTAATGGGATGGACAACTACATGGCAGATGAGGTTCAATGTAGAAAAATGTAAAATAATGCATTTGGGTGGCAAAACAATGAATGCAATCTATACACTGGGGGGAGAACCTCTGGGGGAATCTAGGATGGAAAAGGACCTGGAGGTCCTAGTAGATAGGCTCAGCAATGGCATGCAATGCCAAGCTGCTGCTAACAAAGCAAACAGAATATTGGCATGCATTAAAAAGGGGGATCAACTCCAGAGATAAAACGATAATTCTCCCAATCTACAAGACTCTGGTCCGGCGGCACCTAGAGTATGCTGTCCAGTTCTGGGCACCAGTCCTCAGGAAGAATGTACTGGAAATGGAGCGAGTACAAAGAAGGGCAACAAAGCTAATAAAGGGTCTGGAGGATCTTAGTTATGAGGAAAGGTTGCGAACACTGAACTTATTCTCTCTGGAGAAGAGACGCTTGAGAGGGGATATGATTTCAATATACAAATACCGTACTGGTGACCCTACAATAGAAATAAAACTTTTTTGCAGAAGAGAGTTTAACAAGACCTGTGGCCACTTATTAAAATTAGAAGAAAAGAGGTTTAACCTTAAACTACGTAGAGGGTTCTTTACTGTAAGAGCGGCAAGGATGTGGAATTCCCTTCCACAGGCGGTGGTCTCAGCGGGGAGCATCGATAGTTTCAAGAAACTATTAGATAAGCACCTAAATGAACGCAACATACAGGGATATACAATGTAATACTGACACATAATCACACATAGGTTGGACTTGATGGACTTGTGTCTTTTTTCAACCTCGCCTACTATGTAACTATGTAACACACCAGGCTGGGCAGCGGACAGGAACACACCAGGCTGGGCAGCGGGCAGGAACACACCAGGCTGGGCAGCGGACAGGAACACACCAGGCTGGGCAGCAGACAGGAGCACACCAGGCTGGGCAGCGGACAGGAGCACTTCAAGCTGGGCAGCAGGCACAGACACTTCAAGCTGGACAGCAGGCATATCAGGCTGGGCAGCAGGCACTGGCACTTCAAGCTGGGCAGCAGGCACAGGCACTTCAAGCTGGGCAGCAGACACAGGCACTTCAAGCTGGGCAGCAGGCACGGGCACTTCAAGCTGGGCAGCTGGCACGGGCACTTCAAGCTGGGCAGCAGGCACATCAAGCGAGGCAGCAGACACAGACACTTCAAGCTGGGCAGCAGGCACATCAGGCTGGGCAGCAGGCATGGGCACAGGCTGGGCAGCAAGCTCCAGGTCATCAGGCTGGGCAGCAAGCTCTGGGTCATCAGGCTGGGCAGCAAGCTCCGGGTCATCAGGCTGGGCAGCAAGCTTTGGGTCATCAGGCTGGGCAGCAAGCTTTGGGTCATCAGGCTGGGCAGCAGACAGTGGCACATCAGGCTGGAAAGTGGGCACATCAGGCTGGAAGGAAGGAACATCAGGCTGGAAGGCGGGCACATTAGGCTGGAAAGCAGGCACATCAGGCTTGAAGGCAGGCACATCAGGCTGGAGAGCGGGCACATCAGGCTGGAGAGCGGGCACATCAGGCTGGAACACTAGCACCTCCGGCTGGAACAATGCCACCTCAGGCTGGAACACTGGCACCTCAGGCTGGAACACTGGCACCTCAGGCTGGAACACCTCCGGCTGGAATACTGGCACCTCCGGCTGGAACACTGGCCCCTCAGGCTGGAACACTGGCCCCTCAGGCTGGAACACTGGCCCCTCAGGCTGGAACACCTCCAGCTGGAATACTGGCACCTCCGGCTGGAACACTGGCCCCTTAGGCTGGAACACTGGAACCTCAGGCTGGAACACCTCCGGCTGGAACACTGGCACCTCCGGCTGGAACACTGGCCCCTCAGGCTGGAACACTGGCCCCTCAGGCTGGAACACCTCCGGCTGGAACACTGGCCCCTCCGGCTGGAACACTGGCCCCTCCGGCTGGAAGGTGGGTACCAGGACATCAGGCTGGAAAGCGGACATCAGGACATTGGATTGGATAACAGGCACTGGTACGTCAGACTGGATAACAGGCACTGGGACGTCAAACTGAATTGGATTAGCTGGTGCGGAGGCAGGTTGGGTTACTGGCAGGATCGTCTTGGTTGGAAACAACTTTTGTTTTTTCTTTGGCTTAGCCACTGAAGCTCTGTAGGTGAGGGGTACAGCAGACTGGAAAGGAGAATTGGGATATGGCAGAGAAGAGGCAACAGTAGCTGGGGGAAGTTCCTGTGGGTTTGTAGGCAGCTGAGAAGAGGCAGGTGGGTTGAATGCAGGATAGGTACAGGGAGCAGAGACCGGATATGAGTATTTGGTTGAGAGCAGCATATACTGAGCTGCAACTGAGGTTGACATGGGTGAAGGGGAAACATACATTTGGGTAGGCTGGTGCTGATTGCATCACGTCAGACCATGCTAAAAGTATAGGTTGTACAAACTGTGCTTTTAAATCTCCCTATCTAACAAAAGACTAAGCAGACACATTGAACTCAGCAATCACCTGTGGGGAATAGGCTGAGTAGTGCTCACAAAAATCGGCAGGATCATTTTCAAAAAGCCACACTAGAGATACAACCTGATTGATATCAAAAGGAGGAGTGAAATCATCACGGCCCTCTGGAATACAGGGCAGGGCCAGCTCAGTACAGATCTTGATCAAAGGCTGCACCTCCTCAAACAATATATAAACCTGATCAACCAGGGAGTGAGCCAAACATATAGTTGCAAACAACTGGTCACTAGACCATCCTTTCAGAGCCTGGCGGTAATAATCACCACTTTCAGATGTCAGCAGAGAAAAACAAATAACCTCATCGGCATTCATGTTTGCAACCAAACTGAATCAAAATGGTTCCCCTGTGCAGCCACTTCCGGTCAGGGATGGCCCTGGTATTCTGTCATATACCAGATAAGACCAGAACTGTGTGGACTGCAACAGAGTGAACCAGACATAAATAGGTGAAAGTAAGTTTAGTAAGGTAAATGACAGGTGACACCTGTCTGCAGAGGGGAATACCTGCTCCACACTGCCAGGATTCCTCCGCTGGTGGACGCCAGTACTGCGACCCAAAGATGACAGAATATCAGCAGGAAAAAGCTCTTCTGACAGCTCCAAACTGCCAGGAGACACCTGCTGGTGGACCTCAGTACTGCACTCCAAATGATCAATATTACCAGCGGAGAAGACCTTTCCTGACATGAGGGAGCCATCTTAATTGGTCCAACACAAGTCGGTCCGACTTTGAAAATGCTCCCTGCACTACTTTGGTCCAACTTTGATCCTACTTTAGCCCATTGGATATCACTGAAGTCGGATCAAAGTCGGATCGCTGTCCTAACTGATCCGACTTTGACATGCGACTTGTGCTCTGATGATCTTGAACGGGAACTCCACGCCAAATTTCTTTATAAAAATGGCATGGGTTCCCCCTCCAAGATCATACCAGGTGCTTCAGTCTGGTATGGATTTTAAGGGGTACCGCCACGCTGAAAAAATTGCATGGGGTCCCCCCAAAATCCATACCAGACCCTTATCTGAGCACACAGCCCGGCAGGTCAGGAAAGGGGGTGGGGTCGAGCAAGCGCCCCCCTCCTCAACTGTACCAGGCCGCATGCCCTCAACATGGGGGTGGGTGCTTTGGGGCGGGGTCACCGGGTGATGTCATTCGAAGGCCCACCCCTTATGATGTCTCCACCCAGAGCATGATGGGGTGGTGACACCACAAGGGGCTGGCCTCCGTTGACCCTGTCCCATGCCAATATAAGTAGTGGCACCCCGCGCACCCAGCATTCGAGCGGGAGAGAGCGTTGAGTCAACTTCGGAAGAAGGACAGAGGCAGAAGACAGTGGAGAAGACCCAGCAAAAGAGCGAGAAGACAGTAGAGAAGGCAGAAGACAGCGGACAGGGGGAGAAGAAGGCAGAGGCAGAAGACAAGGGACAGAGGTAGAAGAACCGGAGAGGGGAGAAGACCCAGAGAGGGGAGAAGAACCAGCAGAGGCAGAAAACATCAGCGAGGGAGGCAGAAGAGCCGGAGAGGGGAGAAGAAGTCGGAAGAGACGATGGAGCTGCCATAATAAATTACTTTAAAAACATGTGTACTGTGTTTTATTTTTGACACTTTTTTTTAGGTGAATGGGTAGGGGTACAATGTACCCCATACTCATTCACATAGGGTGAGGGTGCCGGAATCTGGGGGCTTCCAGATTCTTGTTAAAGAATCCAGCCAGGGTTGTTGGGAAGAGGCCCTTGTCTTTATCAACATGGGGACAAGGTGCTTTGGAGTGGGGGCGCAGGGCCCCCCTGCCGAAAAGCACCCCCCCATGTTGAAGGCATGCGGCATGGTACGGTTCAGGAGGGGGCACTCGCTCATCGCCACCCCCTTTCCTGACCTGCCGGACTGTGTGCTCAAATAAGGGTCTGGTATGGATCCTGGGGGGGACCCCCACACCGTTTTTTCGGCATGGGGGTTCCCCTTAAAATCCATACCAGACTGAAGGGCCTGGTATGCTCCTTGAGGGGGAACCCATGCCATTTTTTTTCTAACATTTTGCGTGGAGTTCCCCCTAGAGATTCATACCAGACACAGTGCCTGGTATTGTCGGGGATCAGAGTCAGATCCCTGTTCATTGAAGTCGAACGCATGTCGGACTTCAAGTCACAGGGCAAAGTTGGATCCAAAGTGGTATGACTGTCATGTCATACCAGTGTGAACCCGACCTAAGGGAGTGTATCCTGTACAGTACAGTATAATAAGTAGTTTTTAATCCTATTTGCTTTTGGTGTTTGTAAACATTTTCATTAAATGGATTTTTCACATTTTCTACTTGCAAAGTTTTGCAGCCCCATTTTATGTTCCAGCACCACCGCATTTGACATGGTATCTGATGTATTAGAAATAGCTAAACCTAGAAAAGCTTCCATATCTGGCTAAGCCACCATTTGTGTTGGATAATTGTTTTACAATAAGGATAAAAGTCAGCATTCCTTATTAGAACTTTAAGCTCTCTGCCCTGTCTGATGTCCTAATACATGGTTACATCCATGACAAGAAGAGCATTCCTGTTTTGGCCCATATGATAGCATTTTAAAGTGGAACTTTACCCATAACAACTTCCTAAAAAATAATGTTCTTTAGCAGGGAACATACATTTTGCTGAAGCTCAAAGCCACTGAGCAGCAATAAATCTTAGGCTGTCAGCAGATCAGCCACTAAAAAATTGGCACAGTCCCTAAAAATAGAGAGCAGCTGAGCATGTGCAGAGCAGGATGAGACAGGGTATTACTGGATTTATACAGTATAGGCATTTATTTTTAATGTTCTACATAGCTATACCTGCAAAAGGGGCCAGCCTGAAGTGATCTAGAAGGACTACATTTTCTGACTAAACTTCCACTTTAATTTCCACAGTAATAATGATGTGAGGTGGCTTACGACAAACCTAGCATTTGTGTACCTTACTGCATTTGCTGCATAGAAAGCCAATGTTTACTATTCATGTTTTCTATGTATAGGTTTCAGCCTCCGATGGCTCCAAGCATTTCCGTTTTTAAAGACTGTATAGCAGATGGATTTTCAATTGGTATTGTTGGCTTTGCTGTAGCCTTTTCTGTGGCCAAAGTATATTCAATCAAACATGACTATATTATCAATGGTAATCAGGTATGTGAATTTACAGTTACATTAACATGTCTCTAGCTCATTTTAGTCTAAATGTTCAGTTTTAGTTATTTAGGTACCCAGCCACATCAAACTTCATTTTATGTTTGAAAAAAAGTCTTGTGACAATTATAAACTTCTGTTTAAATATCCAACAGCAGAGAAAAAGCTGAACTAACTTTAACTGTTAAACATGTTCCTTATATGCTACTTATTAATGGTTGAAATGTAAAATCTTTCATTAACATTAATTGCAAATTTTAAGAATTAAAAAAATAATTATCTTTTATAAATATTGGCTTTAGCTTAAACTGCCAGCAGAAGTCACTTTCTATATTATTCATAATCAAGTTAAGAGATGATGAGTTTAGATTTATATTACTTTTTTTTATTTGCTATTCGCAAGAGTTAAAAGTCATACTTCATTGTAATGCACTGTATTTGTTTGGGTCTATTTCATAAACTTGCAGGAACTGGTGGCCTTTGGATTAAGCAATATATTTGGTGGATGTTTTAGAGGATTTGCTGCAAGCACCTCACTATCGCGATCCGCTGTGCAGGAAAGCACAGGGGGTAAAACACAGGTAAACGTGTTCTCATTGACAATCCCACACACAGTAAAACCTTGGATTGCGAGCATAATTCGTTCCGGAAACATGCTTGTAATCCAAAGCACTTGTATATCAAAGCGAATTTCCCCATAAGAAATAATGGAAACTCAAATGATTAGTTCCACAACCATTTATTCATAGGTCCTTCAGTTTATAGTCCATATAGATAGATTATAGCAATGTGATAGGTTGTGTAACCATAAAATGTCCATCCACAAATGGAAGCCTCCACAAGGGTATTAAATGCAAAATCCAGCAGGAGCTAAAAAGTATAAAAGAGAAGAGAAGCGCCTCTAAGTGTAGCAATATGTTGCTAAATGTTGTACCTTCAATAAATGTAACCATATTGCTATACTTAGAGGCACCTCTCTTCTCTTTTATACCCAGTTGTGACATGACGCTACTTTTATATCAAGACATCGCTTTTATATCAAGTCAAAATTTATTTAAAAATTTTGCTTGTCTTGCAAAACGCTCTCAAACCAAGTTACTCTCAATCCAAGGTTTTACTGTAAAATAATCTTTTGTTAGCTTTTCTATGTATTGACTTATCTAAAGTGCTTGATTATATATGTATAAAGAGCTAGGTAGAAATATACAAATAATATTGTAAACGCATCTGTGACACAAGCCATTACAGTCAAAAAGGTTTCTTGCCAAATCATAATACATATATGTAACGCTCGTTTAGAAGGTTATGACAAATGACCCTCCGCAAATAAGATATTGTGCTAAACCTGTAAGTAAATAGAGATAACCAGAACACCTTTGCTAAGTGGAAGAGTGGGTTTAATAATAAAGATGTCAGTGCCTCCACCCAGAACAGGGCCTCTGTGAACAGATGGGATTAATCAGTAATCTTAAACTGGATAAATACTATACAATTTTCTTTCAATTTTTTCCTTTAGATTTACCAAAAACATAAAATACGAGGTCAAACCTTAACAATTTCAATTTGTATGCAATCAGGCAGGCCCTTGCACTACATGGTTTTGTAAAGTGTGTATCCAGCTTAAACAAAGTAATTGGAAACACAGGTAGCACTAGGAACTGCAATCAGCATATAACATTAACCATAAGTATATAGATGCATATCCCTATCGAAATAATACAAGATTTATTTCACAAAATATTAATCATAGTATATACATCCAATGTACAAACAGGCATTATCAGCAAAGGGCCCAACAAGAGTCCTAGTGGACATATATACCCAGGTACACAGTATATAGTTATTAATAGAGATACCTTGTCCAGATGAATGATGCAGCAAAGTCCAGTTGCAGGGGCCTCTGAGAATGATGATGTGGCATTCCTCTTGGTTTTGGAGACCTGCTGACAAGATCTACAGTGATTAGGAGACCCTCTAGCTGTTGTTCAAACAGCCTGGACTGTAGCTTTTCACCAACAGAAACTGTGGTGTGGCACTGGAACTCAGAGTCAGCCACTGTTATACTCTGTGCTTGGTCCCTAGTAGCGTCGAATCTGTCATGCAACCAGACCTCTAACTACCAGAAGGATGCCCAACCCAGCTCTAGCATATGCTGGGTATTGAGCCCTGAAATAAAACTAGCTATATAATCCCACACTGGAAATGACAGGGTTAATTACACACACACCCCACTCATCTACACCACTACACATATACAGAAGCACAGAGCTAGCTATGTAGCACCATGTATGTGAAATAATAACAATAGGAGATAGATACTCATACTGTCACAAGGGTTCAAATACACACAAATACTCAAGAAGCTATGGGCAGCTGCAGTTAAACTATTATAACATATAAACACTTGCATAATAGTCTCCTATTCTGGTCTGGATGAAGTACAACAGATTCTGTGTGCGTAAAGGTCATATGGCTAATTTCCTCTCTCTCTTTCTTCATTTCCTTCTTCTGGGGTTTTTAAAACTAGACCCACAGAGACAAGAAGTGATGTACATAAATAGATGTACATAAATTACACCAAAAAAAATGAAAGGGTAAAGAAACAGGAAATGCATTGTGCACGTAAGCCAAAACTCTATTAAAAGAGAAGTTTAGTTTAGTTTTTTTTTGTAGAAATCATACTTACCTAGGTGAATGCTGCATCTGCCCCCTGCCGGTTCGAAGGCTGAGAACTGGGTGATCAAACACTGCTGATCACTCAGTTCTCAGTGCTCCGTGAGCAGAGAGCTGGTGACTGTCAGTCAGTGGCTCTCTGCCCCCCCCCTCCTCCTCCCACACTCACTGGAGTGCTGGGCTGTGGGGGAAGTGGCTCATTGAGAGGCCGGGCCAGCTGTTGGTCCAAGCTTCCAGGTGGATCCTGGCCATATGGTGGCAATATTTCCCCATCCTGGACTGGCTCTGTGACAACAGGCAACCGCAGGCTTTAGCTGGTGCACTCAGAATCTGGTGCAGCTGTGTATGGTAGCCAATCAGCTTCTAACTTCAGCTTGTTCAATTAAGCTTTGGCAATAAAACCTAAAAACTGACTGGTTTCTAGGCAGAGTTGCACCAAATTTTGCACTCTTTGGTGATGTCTTCGTTTTGCACATTATGCCTTTTGAGTTTGTAGTTTACCCCAATTTGTTATACATTTTTATATAGTTTTAAAGATTATTTTGGGGACTGAAAGGGCTTTCATTTGGCAGCAAATTTTATTACATATTTTTGTTGCTCTATTTGGGGGAGGGGGGTATTTTTATTTATTTTTAATTGTATGTAAACGGTACTGTGCAAAAGTTATAGGCAGATCTGTAGAAATGCTGTAAAGTAAGAATGCTTTCAATAATATATTTTTTAATTGTTTATATTTAACAATTTGCAAAATGCAAAGTGAGCAAACACAAGAACGCTCTAAATCAAATAAACATTTGGTGTGACTACCCTTTGGCTTTAAATCAGCATCAATTCAATTCACCAAGCTCTTTTAAAGAAGCACAAAGAAACCAGCAATGTTGAGGACCGTAGACGCAGTGGTCAGCCAGGGAAACTTAATGCAGCACATTTGAAAGACACATCATGCTTATGTCCCTTCAACATCAGGAGATGTCCAGCAGTGCTATCAGCACAGAACTGGCAGAAACCAGTGGGACCCAGTTACATCCATATACTGTTCAGAAAGGTCTGGCCAGAAGTGGTCTTCATAGAAGAATTGCAGCCAAAAAGCCATACCTCTGAAATAGAAACTCAACTATACACGAAAACATAGGAATTAAGGTACAGAAAAATGGCAGCAAGTACTCTGGACTGATGACGTAAAATTTGAAATAATTGGCTGATGCATGGGGTAGTTTGTTCACTGAAGGGCTGGAGAGCGGTACAATGATGAGTGTCTGCAGGCAATAGTGAAGCATGGTGGAGGTTCCTTTGCGAGTTAAGGGCTGCATGTCTGCAAATAGAGTTGGAGATTTGGTCTGGATCAATGGTGTCTTCAAATTTGAAAAATACAGGCAGATACTTATCCATCACACTATACCATCAAGGTGGAGTGTGATTGGCCCCAAATTTATACTGCAGCAGGACAGGACCCCAAACATACAGATGCTATCATTAAGAACTATCTTCAGCTTAAAGAAGAAAAAGGAGTCCTGGAAGTGATGGTTTGTCCCCCACACATCCCTGATGTCAACATCATCGGTTCTGTCTGGGTTTGCATGAAAAGACAGAGGATTTGAGGCAGCCTACATCGAGAGAAGATTTGTGGTTAGTTCTCCAAGATGTTTGGAACAACCTACCCAGATAATGGTCTATATTGATTTGTGACTCCCAAATAAATCAATATAAGCGGCGCTATTGTTAATGATATACTCTGTGAATTAAGAAAACCTAAAACAAATCCATGACTTAGTGATGAATCATAACTAAGTGTTCAGAACATATACTAAACAAATGACACTGCTATGTGTCACTATTCAAGCTGGAAATCCTACAAACATCCGTTGGAGTAAATGTAAATGACACTTATGTGTATTGCTGTTAAACGAAAAAATTGTGTATATACGTGAAAATTATTTTTCAAAAGTCCATCATATATATAAAAAGAAAAAAAGAAATAAATCCGTGAAAATGTCCATAGAAAGAAACACCGTGAAGAGATGTGCTCTTTTTCTAAGAAGTGTCACCACATCAAACGTGCCAGTGATTCCTTTCCCTCTGAATTCAAAACTCACCGGATGAATATGCCTCACACTCTCGTGTTTTGGCAAAAGCGCGTACAACACTGTACCCAGTTTACTCAAAATCCACGCTCCATCCAACACGGTGTCATTTCATTCCATATGTGAATAAAGAAATGCGCACATAGTGTGAAAACGTAAAACACCACATTTATTGAACTTTATAACCTTCAATCATTGCACTCACATTACAAACTTGTAAATCAAGCCAAAACAGCACAGCAATTAAATTCCTCAACCCTCCTGTGTGAACTCCCAGCACCAATGCAAACACGGTCGCGGCGGACCCAAGATCAGCGGAAACAGGCTCTCACCCCACCAGCTGACTCTCGTCTGAATTACGCAGGGATCCTCCGCTCATGCCCGGAGATGAGATGCAGTGTCTCATCCGTCACTCTCTGCTATTGTTGGAATGCCGTACAGCCACGCCCGACATGTTTTGTCATACCAGACTTAATCATGGGATTGGCTGTACGGTACGGCACCTCCTACTTTTATACCCTTCACTTCCAGCCCGGCTAAAGGCTACACTCAACTTCCGCTTCAACAAGTGTCCCCGCAGCCGCAATACATCCCATGCTGAGACGATCACAACCGTCAGGAGACACTCATATATTAATCACTTTGTAATCACATATTAGCAGTAAAGTGCATCAGGTAACATTGAGCAATCAAGTAGTTAATGGTCTTACTGTCAGTTCCACAACTCTCTTATGCATATTCATTGCTGCTCACTAAAGAAACCCCCACCCATATTTATAAAATAATTTATAAAGAATATTTAAAAAAACAAAAAAATCTAAAAACTGGTGTGTACAAATAAACTTCATATTTGAACCTAACGTATATTAAATGGCCCCTCATTACAACCATATTACTGGTAATTCGTGTGCATATCAATATTACACATCTCTCACCCACCTTCACATGGGATCGGCATCCAATGTTCCTACTTTAAAAAAAGGCACTAATCCAGCGTGTCTAAAAATCAGTTGTATGAACCGCTATAGCCGCAAGGATGATGGCTACACTTCGATAGCCAGTCAATCACTGCAGCGTGGGTCGTACGCAACTAATCCATGTAATTACCTCCCAAATTATAGTGCGCTGCCGTGCATGATTTAATCTCAAGCAGGCTATCCAAACCCGGTCCTTGCAATTAACGCATAGATGCTGGTTAGACAACTCACTCTCAACCGAACCCATGCATATGGTGTCAAAACACTGGCCATTGTGGGTGTATGTATGACACCACAGATGAGGACGTCATCTGCACGCGTAGTATCCGTCCCCCCTAGCGGTAAAGGCTGTACTCACACCCCTTCAGACGTGGAGTCACCATAGCCCGCATCGCTAGCACTGATCCCTGCAATTACCGCCCAAAGTGCACTGAGGCGATATGTGCAGTGGAATACAAATTATATCAACCTCCATGATATCATAATGATGAAAATCATATATAGTTGGTAAAAAGAGACATCACTTAGGGTAGGATCCCAATTAGCAAGACCTTTGCATACGCTGCTTTCAGATTATAGCTACACTAAGGGCATCTCTCCTACTCAGCTAATTTCGCAAAAATCATTGATGAAGCAATTTAAGTCTACCTCAATGTTGAGGCCTCTGGGTGCAAGACATTTTAACCGAAATACCCATAGGGTCTCTCTCTGTGAGAGATCCCTTACCCTATTTGACCCTCTCCATGACGAATGAACACCGTCTATACCACAAAACTGTGCTAAGGAGGGGTCTTGATTATGTTTCTCTTTAAAATGTAGCGATACGCTGTGATATTTAAAGCCATTTTTAATGTTTGTGAGATGTTCAGATATTCGAATTCTCAATAGTCTCTTCGTCCTTCCCACATACAACAACCCGTATGGGCACCATAATAGGTAAACAAGATGCGAGGAGTTGCATGAAATGAATTCCTTTATCTCAAAGGTCTCTTGGTCTACACTGGTGATCCTGGTCATCCCCCTATTTGAAACCCTTACAGTTTTACAACATATGCATTTTCTGTATGGGAAGAATCCTTTTAGACCAATCCTTAAGGTCTGTTGGCCTGGTGGATCAAAAAAATTTTTCACAACCCGGTCCCCATAGTTGGGGGCCCGTCTGTATACAAAATTCGGTGAGGATGGTAAAATTTCCTCCAATTGTCTATCTCGGCTCAAGATGTGCCAATGTTTCTTAAAGATGGCTTCTACGTCCCTAAACTCGAAATGGAAGCCCGTGATGAACCTCATTTGGTGTTGATCACTCGTTGCTAGTGGTTGTTTCTTCCCAAAGCAGTGATCTCTAGGTGTATTAGCTATCTCCTGTATCGTCTCATTCAGCTTATTTTTTTGGTACCCCTTCTGTATAAATTTATCCTTCAGGATTTTGACTTGGGTGTGGTAGTCTTCCAGCTCAGTGCAATTTCTTCGCACTCTGAGTATTTGCCCCTTGGGTATATTGCGGATCCAGGTGGAATGATGTCCACTATTGATTGTCAAGTAACTGTTGCAATCCGTGGGCTTAAAATATACTTTTGTATTTAGCCCATTTGCCTTTTTCTCAACGGTTACATCTAAAAAATTGACCGCATTGTCACTAATCTGGTAATCTAATTGAATGTTATTGGGGTTATTATTCAAATACCCCAAAAACTCAGTCACTGACTCCTTAGATCCTTCCCAAATGAACATAAGGTCGTCTATGAAATGACGATAGAACTTCAATTGGGGTCTCTGAACACTAAACACACGTCTATCTTCCCACTCAGCCATAAACAGGTTGGCGAGGCTGGGAGCAAATTTAGCTCCCATAGCCACGCCAACCTGCTGTGAGAAGAAAAGACCGTGGTACCAAAAATAATTATGGGACATGCAAAAATCTAAAGCATGTCCCAAAAAACGTTTCTGTACATGGAGAATCTCATCCCTCTTACTCAACGCCCAGTTCAGTGCCAACAAAGCATCCTTATGTTGTATGATGGTATATAGTGAGGATACATCAGCCGTTACCAAATATGTTTCTGTATCTGGATTGATCGCCACCAGTTTCAAGTGCTGCAGAAGGTCTGATGTATCCCTCAAATATGCCTTGGTTGTTACAACACTGGGTTGCAGGAATCTGTCTAAATATTCTCCCAGCCGTGCCGTGACCGAACCAATTTCATTTACAATTGGTCGTGGTGGTGGTACTTGTATGTTCTTACGAATTTTCGGCAGAGTGTAAATGACTGGGATTCTGCATGCCGACGGTAACAAGTACCGTTTTTCATTAGTGTTCAGTGCATTGATATGATGGCCCCATTCAATCAATGCTTTCAGTTGTTGTTTATACATTTCATATGGGTCAGATCCCAATCTCTTGTATGTAATTCTATCCTCCAAGAGTTCCATAAGCTGGTTATGGTAGAAAACCTTATTCATCAAAACCACACACCCCCCTTTATCCGCTGGCCGGATAATGATGTTTTTCTTATCCTCCAGTGACTTTAATCCATCTGTGATGTGTCCCGGATTCACCCTTTTCTTAATAGGGAGGTCCTCAATATCTTTTAGAACCAAATGTTTAAACACCTCAATGAAGTGGTTGTTCGAAACTTGGGGATTGAAAATCGATTTGTTCTTCAATCCACTTCCTCCCCTTCAATCCGTTTCCTCCCCTGTGCCCCCCTGGGTGCATATCCCTCCTCAGTGTTCCCCCACCTCTCCCCCTCCTCCCACGTGGTCCTAAAAAAGGTTCCTGTTGAAATTGTGCCCTATATTCTTCTTCCGCCAATGGTTGGTATCTATTGTATAGTGGTACATAATTATTCGGTTCAGGGGGAGGGTAGTAATGCCATTGTTGGTGCTCCCGTTGGGGGTAGTCATCTGGTCTCCCCCCCCCCTCCTTGGTTGGTATGGGCGGGGTGACTGATAATTAAAGTGTTGTGATTTTTTTTTTTTTTTTTTGCCACATCAGCTAAGTATTTTTCATGAGGATATATTATTTCAACTTTTCAGTCAAACTTATCCCATCATACTTTCACATCCTCGTGGCTGTTTTCTATTGGCCGATGCGCCTTATAATCCCAATGTTCTCATTACGATATTTGCCTTATGCCTTCTTGAATTAATTCCGTAACCTGTTACTATAAACCCTCCCTCCCGCCCCCACCCCTCCCGCAAAGACCCCCCCCCCATTTGAGAGAGAGAGCTCCAACACAACCTCAAGCTGTTTGTAATCCCTTCCTACTATTTCAAATAATTCTATAACCTGTCACAGTAGGAGACCTCTAACTTATTTAGGATGCTTCATTTAGGGTGAGTTTTCTACTTTATCCTCCCACACCTCAGCTGCCTGGTTGGAGGCCTTGAATTTGGCCCAATCTCTCCAAGTGTCCTCATACTCCTCCATCTCCATTCCTTCGCTATATCTCAGATATTCCATATGATAGGTTTCATCTATTTTGTCGAGCCACTCCCGCATTGAAGGTCTCCTACTATCTCGCCAGTGTCTAGGGATGAGACTCTTGGCCGCATTGAGGAGGTGTGGTGTTAGGCATTTGCGGTAGTTTTTGGATGGTATATTGCTCCTATGGTGCAGGCAAACCCAGGGGTCGTCCGGAATTTTTTTATTGGTTATTAAGTATGTGGTATCTCGCACCTCTTCCCAGAATTTTTTAATTTCTGGGCACGACCACAAAATATGCGCTGCTGTCCCAACTTCCCCACACCCCCTCCAGCAGAACTGCGAAGTCTCATCCTGCATTTTATGTGCTAAATCCGGGGTGATGTACTTTCTGGCCATAACTCTATAGTTCATCTCCGCAATACTATAGTTTACTGACATGCCATTTGCCCTTCTCAGGATTCTCCTCGCCTCATTGTCACTGATCTTATTTCCTAATTCCTCCTCCCATTTCCCGAGAAATCTTGGTCGGCCTATTCCTTCCATTTCAATCAGGCTTCTGTATATTCTTGACATTCCTCCCCTCCTATTTTTCTTTATGAGTGCTCTCTCCAGGGGGTAGAGATCTTCTATTGCTCTAATTGGCTGCGGGAGTGACTCCACAAAATGTTTGAGCTGCCTGTATTTCCAGCTATCCAACACCAACCGAGATTCTCGTACTCTGAGATCCTGAAAGGTACGTAATGTTCTCTGGCTGGTAATGTCCTTCAGTTGGACTTCTTCACTCAGGATCCATCTTCCAGCCACGTCTTCCCTCCCCAGCGGGAAATAGTCTGTGCCCTTAAGCGGGACTAGCGGCGAGTTATATTTCCACTTCTCTCTAGTGTGAATTTTATCCCAAATATTTAAAACGTGTTTCGTGATATTGAGTGTTTTAGTGTTTAATTTTCTAACGTGTGGTGGTATCCAAATATTTTTTCCCAATTCTACTACGCTCATTATATTTTCTATCTTCACCCATTGCTTTTCCTTGTTGTTATTAATCCAATCTGGTATACGTGATAAAATAACTGCAGTGTAATATTTTCTGATATCTGGTGCTCCCCAACCCCCCCTCTTCATACTACTCACTAATTGTGCATATTTTACTCGCGGCTTCTTCCCTCTCCATATGAAGTTTGAAAAAAGTGTGTGCAATTTCTTCAAAAAATTCTGTGTAATTGCCAGAGGTAGCATTTGCATTTTATACATGATTTTGGGCAAAATTGACATTTTAAGTAAATTTATTCTCCCGCCCCATGATAGCCTGTTCCGCGGGACTCTATTTAACTCCGCTCTAGTCTCATTAAGGAGATTCATGAAATTGGCTTGGAACATTTCTTCTTTTGTTGATGTTATTTTTACTCCCAGATAGCTCAGTTCCTTTACCCCCCATTGAAAGGGTATGCTCGTTTGGTAGGCCTTATCCCCCCCTTTTTCTTCTACCACTTCCATTACTTCTGACTTTGTCGCATTTACCCGGAAGTTTGATAGCCACCCATATTTCCTGAGAGTCGCTAATATGTTGGGGAGGGTAATCCTTGGGCGAGTGACGTATAGCAAGACGTTGTCTGCAAAGGCTGCTATTTTATATTCATCTTCCCCTATTTTGATACCGCTGATGTCCGGGCTGTGTCTGATCGTGGCCAGCAGCGGCTCCAGAGTCAGCACGAACAGCAGCGGGGAAAGTGGGCAGCCCTGTCTGGTGCCATTTTTCAGCTCAATGGCCTCAGACAGGGTACCATTAATTTTGACTCTGGCCGTGGGGCAAGTGTACAAGGCCCTGATCTTGTTAATCATTTTGTTCCCAATCCCAAATTCCTCCAAGGTATTCCACATGAAGCCCCAGTCTACCCTGTCGAATGCTTTTTCAGCATCGATCGACAGGAGTAGTCCTGGGGCTCCCCTGTCCTTCATTATCTGGGTCACCATTAGGGTTTTTATACCATTATCCCTCCCTTCCCTCCCTGGTACGAATCCCACTTGGTCGGGGTGGATCTTTTCTTTAATAACCCTTTTCAGTCTATCTGCAAGGATCTTTGCATAGATCTTTATATCGATGTTCAGGAGAGAGATGGGTCTGTAACCGGAGCATATGGTGCCATCCTTCCCCTCCTTTTTTATAACCGTTATCTTCGCTTCTAATGCTTCCTTTCTTATCTCCCAATTTTCCCCTATCCCATTAATGTAAGAGCATAGTATAGGGAGGAGGGGTTCCTGCAGCTTTTTGTAATAGAGGGCAGTCAGCCCGTCAGGACCTGGGCTTTTCCCATTAGGAATGTCCTGGATGGCCCTCCTGACCTCCTGAAGGGTCACGGGGGCATCCAGCATGTTACTGTCCTCTTCCGAGATTTTATTTAGGCTTGCCTCTTTTAGGAACGTTTTACTGGCTTCTTGCCTATGTATGACCTGTTCTTGAGAGTTACCCACTTTAATTGCATACAATGCCTCATAGAATTTTTGAAAGGTTTTGGCTATATCTTGCGTATTATATTTCATCTCCCCCGTGCTGTTTCTAATTCTTTCGATGTAATTACTTGTTTTCTTCTTTTTTAAGATCCTTGCCAAATATCTACCGGGCCTATTACTATTAATGTACCTCTCTTTTTTGACCAAGTAATACGTTTTAAGTGTTTCTTGTTCCAGTGATGTCCTCAGCTCTTCTCTCTTTTGGTATAGGGTCCTCCAAATCTCCCTCCCCCCTGATGCTTTGTGTTGTTGCTCTAGTTTATAAATCTCTCTGGTCAGGGCGAGCCTTTGGTTTTTCATTCTCCTATTTCCTTCCCCGCCTATCATCATGAAGATCCCCCTTATGTATGTTTTGTGCGCTTCCCAGATTGTGGCCTCATTCACCTCACCGGGGATATTTATTTTAAAAAAACATTCTAATTCCTCCTTTAGTCTTTCTAGGATAGCATTATCAGCTAAGAGATCCTCATTTAATCTCCATCCTGTACCCTGTGCATCGGTTTCGCCCTTCTTTAAATGCAGACTCACCGGCGCATGGTCCGAGAAGGACATATTGCCAATGGTAACCTCTGCGATTTCCTCCAACATCCTGTGTTCCACCAAGAAAAAATCAAGTCTTGAGTATGTCCCATGCACGGGGGAGTAGTAGGTGTAGTCTCTTGTGTCTCCCTGTTGTATCCTCCAGACATCCACTAGTTGGAGCTGGTGGAGTTTTTTTTTAAGTTTCTCCGGCCACACTCCTCTTTTCCCCCGCGCATGGGACGTACAATCTCTCTCGGGGTCTAGACATAGATTGAAGTCTCCTCCTACGATTGCTCTCCCCGTCTTAAAAGTCTCAAATTTGGTCAGTATGGCCATTACTGTTCCGTACGTATTTTTATTTGGCCCATAGATGTTCGCCAGGGAGAACTTCCGACCGTTCATTTTCCCTTTCAAGAAGAGGTACCTCCCCTCTGGATCGGAGAGCCTCTCCTCTAGTTCGAATCTCGTTCCCCTGGCGAACCCTATGGCCACTCCCCTAGCTCCCCTAATTGGTGAGTCACTATAATACCATTCTGGGAACTCCCTGGAGAAGATGGTTTGGTTCCTATAAGTGCTGAAATGAGTCTCTTGCAACATTACCACCTCAGCCTTCAAGAATTTCAGTTCCCCCAAAATATTTGCACGTTTAACACAGGCATTTAGTCCCCTTACATTGTAAGAGGTGACTATTAAGTTAGCAGGCATCTCTTTTTTCTATTAATTTTCTATTTTTCATGAGACAAGCTCCTGATGCTATGGGTTGCGTTGGGCTCTCCCCTACTTCCCTTCCCTCCCCCCCTCCATCGACCCCCCCCTACCCTCCAAAACCCCACGAACTCCCCCCTCCCCCCCTCCCATCAACCCCCCCCACCCTCTAAAACCCCACAAAAAACCCCCTTTCCCCCCCCAATCCCCTTCCTCTACTTTTGGGGGTATAGCAGGCCTTGACTTGGCCCTTGAATTATAACCGAGGTTCTCCACCACCACTCAGCCCCCCGGTTGTCCCCCGGAGGTTGAGCTCGGTGCGGGGTTTGGTCGCGATCGCGGGGCTCCATTTCTTGTACTCTCGCTATCAGCCTCGGCTCTCCCTCCCCCGTGCCTCTCCCCCTCCCCCCCTCCATCCCGGTCACCTCTCCTCCACCATCCCCCACCAGCTCCATGGTCAACTACATCGTCGGTAGGTAAAGTGTTCATACGTCTATACACGAACCACTGATATTCCTTATTCCTGCTTCTTTCTCCCTTTTCCTTTATTATTATTTCTTTTTTTTTTTTTTTCCCTCTTTTTTTTATATCTTGTTAAGTTTAAATTTTTTTTTTTTTCGATTTTATTTGCTGGTGTACTACTGATTTCAAGCAGGTCTCCAACCTGGTGTTTCCCCTCTTGATTCGTGATTCGTATTTTTCTCCCACCAACCGGGATGTCCACCAGGGGGATTTGCGTCCGATCAGGCAGGCTGGGAAACCCCAGGAGTATTGTACTCCATGCGTTTTTAGGGTCGCCAGGAGAGGTTTCTGAATTCTTCTCCTGTTGAGCATCTCTGCTGCAAGATCTTGGAAAATTTGAAGGTTTATGTCTTTATACTTTGCCTGGGGATTTCTCTTTAGATTGGTGGTTATTTGTTCCTTGTCCGCAAAATTGTGGAAACGCACTATAACATCTCGTGGTGGGTTTCCTCTGACTTCGGGTGGTTTCCTGATTCTGTGCACCCTGTCCACTTTCAGCTTTCGGCCTACTTCCATAGGGTTCAACGAATCCTTAAAAATTTATTCCATTTTAAGCTGGAGGTTCTCTATTCCGTCTTGTGGTTCCGGGAGGCCTCTGATCCGGAGGTTCTTTCTTCTGTTGCGATTTTCTTTCGAAACTTGGGGATTGAAAATCGATTTGTTCTTCCGCCAATGGTTGGTATCTATTGTATAGTGGTACATAATTATTCGGTTCAGGGGGAGGGTAGTAATGCCATTGTTGGTGCTCCCGTTGGGGGTAGTCATCTGGTCTCCCTCCTCCCCTTGTTGGTTGGTATGGGCGGGGTGACTGATAATTAAAGTATTGTGATTGTCCCCCATTCATTGATCTAGGTGGGCCTCCTGATTGGTATTGTTCCTCATAATGATAATCTCTGTTGCCTGGGGTATTAACCCTATGGTTGTAACTGGAGCCTGTTGGTATGTTTTTGTTATTTATACTCTTATTCATTACATTTTTATTTTGGTTTGGGTGTGGAATGGTTTTATTGGTTCCTCCCTCCCCATTACCATCACCAGCCTCAGTGTTCTCCACATTAAAGCTTTGCCAAGCGTACACTTTGTTGGTTTTAAAATCATTAGAAGTCTCGGTTATATTTTTTAACCTTTTTCTTTTGGGTTTCTCGATGTAATTTTTCGAATTTCTTTTTCAAATTAGCGTTAAACTCTTTCATCTGGCTGGAGTCTTTAATCGGTTCTAGCTTGCTCTGTAAGTCAATGATTTTCTCTTTAAGCTTGCTAAGCTTAATCTGTTTTCTCTTTAAAACAAGGGTTTGTAATTCCCTCCCTACTTAAAAAATTCGAACCATTCGTCCATATAGACCTGTTCATTGAGACCATCCTGGGGGGAAACTTCCCATCTCAGGCTCCGAAAAATCAGGTTCTCTCTCAGGTAATGCTCGAATGTGAAGACATCCCACCATGTCTTAATCTGTTTCTCCAACAGATTATCCAAACTTTTTAAAATACCTCACAGTCAACCATTTCATGACTCATGGAGAAGACACAAGCTGGAAATCCTACAAACATCCATTGGAGTAAATGTAAATGACACTTATGTGTATTGCTCACCTAGATCAATGAATGGGGGACAATCACAATACTTTAATTATCAGTCACCCCGCCCATACCAACCAACAAGGGGAGGAGGGAGACCAGATGACTACCCCCAACGGGAGCACCAACAATGGCATTACTACCCTCCCCCTGAACCGAATAATTATGTACCACTATACAATAGATACCAACCATTGGCGGAAAAAGAATATAGGGCACAATTCCAACAGGAGCCTTTTTTAGGACCACGTGGGAGGAGGGGGAGAGGTGGGGGAACACCGAGAAGGAATATGCACCCAGGGGGGCGCAGGGGAGGAAACCAAAATGGTCCTCCACAATACCCAAACAGAGACAACACTCCCACCCGAAGAGAAGAAGGGGGTGTCGGGCAGGCAGACATAGACAACCCAAGAAAAAGACCAAGGGACATGTAGATACAGGTATATACAATTTGAGTGACATTGAGTTAAATGAGAAAGAACTGAACATGCTACATTCCGGCCTTAAATGTGCACCAAGAAAAGTGATGAATAAATTTGAGATATATATAGACACACATAAATTTATCAGAACGGTAAACATGAAGAAGTACTTTCTTAATCATCCTGTGGTGTCAGGGATTAGAGCCAACAGAGAAGTACAGAGAATTGACAGTGGATTGAAGAACAAATCGATTTTCAATCCCCAAGTTTCGAACAACCACTTTATTGAAGTGTTTAAACATTTGGTTCTAAAAGATATTGAGGACCTCCCGATTAAGAAAAGGGTGAATCCGGGACACATCACAGATGGATTAAAATCACTGGAGGATAAGAAAAACATCATTATCCGACCAGCGGATAAAGGGGGGGGGTGTGGCTTTGATGAAAAAAGTTTTCTACCATAACCAGCTTATGGAACTCTTGGGGGATAGAATTACATACAAGAGATTGGGATCTGAGCCATATGAAATGTATAAACAACAACTGAAAGCATTGATTGAATGGGGCCATCATATCAATGCACTGAACACTAAAGAAAAACGGTACTTGTTACCGTCAGCATGCAGAATCCCAGTCATTTACACTCTGCCGAAAATTCATAAGAACATACAAGTACCACCACCGCGACCAATTGTAAATGGAATTGGTTCGGTCACGGCACGGCTGGGAGAATATTTCGACAGATTCCTGCAACCCAGTGTTGTAACAACCAAGGCATATTTGAGGGATACATCAGACCTTCTGCAGCACTTGAAATTGGTGGCGATCAATCCAGATACAGAAACATATCTGGTAACGGCTGATGTATCTTCACTATATACCATCATACAACATAAGGATGCTTTGTTGGCACTGAACTGGGCGTTGAGTAAGAGGGATGAGATTCCCCATGTACAGAAATGTTTTTTGGGACATGCTTTAGATTTTTGCATGTCCCATATTTATTTTTGGTACCACGGTCTTTTCTTCTCACAGCAGGTTGGCGTGGCTATGGGAGCTAAATTTGCTCCCAGCCTCGCCAACCTGTTTATGGCTGAGTGGGAAGATAGACGTGTGTTTAGTGTTCAGAGAACCCAATTGAAGTTCTATCGTCGTTTCATAGACGACCTTATGTTCATTTGGGAAGGATCTAAGGAGTCAGTGACTGAGTTTTTGGGGTGTATGAATAATAACCCCAATAACATTAAATTAGATTACCAGATTAGTTACAATGCGGTCAATTTTTTAGATGTAACCGTTGAGAAAAAGGCAAATTGGCTAAATTCAAAAGTATATTTTAAGCCCACGGATCGCAACAGTTACTTGACAATCAATAGTGGACATCATCCCACCTGGATCCGCAATATACCCAAGGGGCAAATACTCAGAGTGCGAAGAAATTGCACTGAGCTGGAAGACTACCACACCCAAGTCAAAATCCTGAAGGATAAATTTATACAGAAGGGGTACCAAGAAAATAAGCTGAATGAGACGATACAGGAGATAGCTAATAAACCTAGAGATCACTGCTTTGGGAAGAAACAACCACTAGCAACGAGTGATCAACACCAAATGAGGTTCATCACGGGCTTCCATTTCCAGTTTAGGGACGTAGAAGCCATCTTTAAGAAATATTGGCACATCTTAAGCCGAGATAGACAATTGGAGGGAATTTTACCATCCTCACCGAATTTTGCATACAGACGGGCCCCCAACTATGGGGACCGGGTTGTGAAAAAAATTTTAGATCCACCAGGCCAACAGACCTTAAGGATTCGTCTAAAAGGATTCTTCCCGTGCAGAAAATGCGTATGTTGTGAAACTGTAAGGGTTTCAAGTAGGGGGATGACCAGGATCACCAGTGTAGACCAAGAGACCTTTGAGATAAAGGAATTCATTTCATGCAACTCCTCGCATGTTGTTTACCTATTATGGTGCCCATGCAGGTTGTTGTATGAAGAAAGGACAAAGAGACTATTGAGAATTCGAATATCTGAACATCTCACGAACATTAAAAATGGCTTTAAATATCACAGCGTATTGCTACATTTTAAAGAGAAACATAATCAAGACCCCTCCTTAGCACAGTTTTGTGGTACAGACTGTGTTCATTCGTCATGGAGAGGGTCAAATAGGGTAAGGGATCTCTCACAGAGAGAGACCCTATGGATATTTGAGTTAAAATGTCTTGCACCCAGAGGCCTCAACATTGAGGTAGACTTAAATTGCTTCATCAATGATTTTTGCGAAATTAGCTGAGTAGGAGAGATGCCCTTAGTGTAGCTATAATCTGAAAGCAGCGTATGCAAAGGTCTTGCTAATTGGGATCCTACCCTAAGTGATGTCTCTTTTTACCAACTATATATGATTTTCATCATTATGATATCATGGAGGTTGATATAATTTGTATTCCACTGCACATATCGCCTCAGTGCACTTTGGGCGGTAATTGCAGGGATCAGTGCTAGCGATGCGGGCCATGGTGACTCCACATCTGAAGGGGTGTGAGTACAGCCCTTACCGCTAGGGGGGACGGATACTACGCGTGCAGATGACGTCCTCATCTGTGGTGTCATACATACACCCACGATGACCAGTGTTTTGACACCATATGCATGGGTTCGGTTGAGAGTGAGTTGTCTAACCAGCATCTATGCGTTAATTGCATGGACCGGGTTTGGAGAGCCCGCTTGAGATTAAATCATGCACGGCAGCGCACTATAATGTGGGAGGTAATTACATGGATTAGTTGCGTACGACCCACGCTGCAGTGATTGACTGGCTATCGAAGTGTAGCCATCATCCTAGCGGCTATAGCCGTTCATACAACTGATTTTTAGACACGCTGGATTAGTGCCTTTTTTTAAAGTAGGAACATTGGATGCCGATCCCATGTGAAGGTGGGTGGGAGATGTGTAATATTGATATGCACACGAATTACCAGTAATATGGTTGTAATGAGGGGCCATTTAATATACGTTAGGTTCAAATATGAAGTTTATTTGTACACACCAGTTTTTAGATTTTTTAGTTTTTTTAAATATTCTTTATAAATTATTTTATAAATATGAGTGGGGGTTTATTTAGCGAGCAGCAATGAATATGCATAAGAGAGTTGTGGAACTGACAGTAAGACCATTAACTACTTGATTGCTCAATGTTACCTGATGCACTTTACTGCTAATATGTGATTACAAAGTGATTTATATATGAGTGTCTCCTGACGGTTGTGATCGTCTCAGCATGGGATGTATTGCGGCCGCGGGGACACTTGTTGAAGCGGAAGTTGAGTGTAGCCTTTAGCCGGGCTGGAAGTGAAGGGTATAAAAGTAGGAGGTGCCATACCATACAGCCAATCCCATGATTAAGTCTGGTATGACGAAACATGTCGGGCGTGGCTGTACGGCATTCCAACAATAGCAGAGAGTGACGGAGGAGACGCTGCATCTCATCTCCGGGCATGAGCGGAGGAACCCTGTGTGATTCAGACGAGAGTTAGCTGGTGGGGTGAGAGCCTGTTTCCGCTGATCTTGGGTCCGCCGCGACCGTGTTTACATTGGTGCTGGGAGTTCACACAGGAGGATTGAGGAATTTAATTGCTGTGCTGTTTTGGCTTGATTTACAAGTTTGTAATGTGAGTGCAATGATTGAAGGTTATAAAGTTCAATAAATGTGGTGTTTTACGTTATCACACTATGTGCGCATTTCTTTATTCACATATGGAATGAAATGACACCGTGTTGGATGGAGCGTGGATTTTGAGTACACTGGGTACAGTGTTGTACGCGCTTTTGCCAAAACACGAGAGTGTGAGGCATATTCATCCGGTGAGTTTTGAATTCAGAGGGAGAGGAATCACTGGCACGTTTGATGTGGTGACGCTTCTTAGAAAAAGAGCACATCTGTTCACGGTGTTTCTTTCTATGGACATTTTCACGGATTTATTTCTTTTTTTCTTTTTATATATATGATGGACTTTTGAAAAATAATTTTCACATATATACACAATTTTTTCGTTTAACAGCAATACACATAAGTGTCATTTACATTTACTCCAACGGATGTTTGTAGGATTTTCAGCTTGAACAGTGACACATAGCAGTGTCATTTGTTTAGTATATGTTCTGAACACTTAGTTATGATTTATCACTAAAGCCGCGTACACACGGTCGGACTTTTCGTCTACAAAAGTCCAACGGACGCTGACGGACTAAAGCTGGCTGGTAATCCGATCGTGTGTGGGCTTCTCCGGACTTTCAACTGACTTTTTTAGCCTCAAATCCGACGTACTTTAGATTTGAAACATGCTTCAAATCTTTCCGACGGACTCGAGTCCGGTCGAAAAATCCGCTCGTCTGTATGCTAGTCTGACGGACAAAAACCCACGCTAGGGCAGCTATTGGCTACTGGCTATGAACTTCCTTATTTTAGTCCGGTGTACGTCATCACGTAAGAATTCGACGGACTTTTGTGTGATCGTGTGTAGGCAAGTCTGTTCGTTAGAAAGTCCGCCGCAAGTCCGTCGAAAGTCCGCCAAAAGTCCGTCGAAAGTCTGTCGGACAGGCTGTCGGACTTTTGTAGCTGAAAAGTCCGACCGTGTGTACGCGGCATAAGTCATGGATTTGTTTTAGGTTTTCTTTATTCACAGAGTATATCATTAACAATAGCGCCGCTTATATTGATTTATTTGGGAGTCATAAATCAATATAGACCATTTTCAGTTCACATTTAAAGTGGCAGCTGTGTTTTGCACTAGTTTATATAAAATTCACATTTTGATTCACTTAAGTGGTGTAACAAACACTTTCCCTAAGCGCAGTGGTGGGGACTCAAGGAGGGCGCAATTTGTTTGAGAACCAACGATCATAACCTACCCAGATAGCAAGGATAGCTTGCCACAAATTTGTGACAGTGTTGAGTTGCAAGTCTGTTAACTTACTGCACATTTTCACTGGCAAGTTGTACACTTGAAGAGCACTTGAAGCACATGTTCAAGTTGACACTTTTCCAATTTGTAGCAAATTTGCATGGCAAGTCTCTAGCAAGAGCAAAGTTGCAATGGTGAGTCTACAGCAATAGCTCTGCAAGTCTCCAGCATGAAAATTCAGCCACAGTGACCCCTTGTTGTAAGATGATTACTGCACAACATAGCTGAACCAGAACTTGCAGCAGACTTGCAGAATGTTTGCAAACAAAGTTGTTCTGGAGTAATGCAATGCGGACCTGCTGCAATTGTGCAACAAACATGTGAAGCCTGGCAAGTCTAGCAATAGCTTATCAAGTCATGTTCAAACTTACAGCACAATTGATTGCTATCTGGTTACCTGTCGAGTTCCTTCAAAAAATGCATGTGTGCAAGTGTACATAAAAGAATTGATGTTGTTTTGACGGCAAAGGGTGGTCTCACCAAATATTGAGTTGAAATGAATTTCTTTTTGTTCATTTACTTTCCATTTTTGTAATTGATAAAAACAAACTATTAACACTTCTATTTCTGAAAGCATTGTTAACTTTTAGCATTTTTCACAACTACCTATAACATTTGTGAGGCTAATAAACTGTCACTGTGCAAGGAGTGATACAGAGAGCTATAGTAGCTCATTGTATTGCTGCTTCTCCTCTCTCTCCCCTGCGATCATAGAGTGATAGCCTTAGGGAGAGAGAAGTGCAGGCAGCATAGCAGAACAGAGCTCTAGGCTACCTTCTTCCCTCAGTTTAGGCAGACATAAGAGGGAGGGAGAAGGCACCTTCACAGGGTCAGACCAGGCAGAGATCTGAAGTTAATATCTGCTCTACATTATAGTGCAGATAATATTTAATAGAGGCTCCTCAACATTGGCTAACTTGTTTATTTGGCAGGCCCTGTATATTTTACTTGTTTTCAATTTTTTACACTTTTTTTCATGGTGGGTCTGGATTTGGTCAGTGGAGACCTGATCCAAACTACCCTTACAGCTATTACAGCTGTGCAACAACAGATCACTGTAGTCAACCAGCAATAGATCACTATACAAGTCATGTACTGCTGCAAAGAGAGGCTGGACAGAGCTGAAACAGCTACTGCCATAAAGTGCGATGATGTCACTACACTCCTAGAATCATTGTGTTTACATTCAGTTCTACAGCAGGCTTTTATGGAGTGATCTGTAGATGGATTGGAAGCCTGAAGTTGATCGGGGCTGCTCCTGGGCTAAATGTTGGGTCCCAGCTGGCGATTCTAACCGCTGTGTCTGGGTCCCATTGTAAATTGGCCCATGAGACTCAAAGTGGTTAAGCAAGGGTAAAACATATACTTGTATTAGTCATAAAAGTTGGTTACTACCCACTTATTTATTGAGATATTAGAATTCTATTAGACTCCTAATGTTGCCTCTGCACAGATCATGTTTGAATAACTGCTACTCCCATACAGTAGCCAGAAAATGACAGCTCTAAACCCAGAAGTGGCATAATACATGTTGCTTCCGGGTTCATTAGAGTCCGGGAACCACCACAGGCATCACTGGGGAGGGATCTCTAAGACAGAGATCTAAAAGTCCATACCAAGCTCAAGACTGCAGTTGTGGAGCTTGCTTTAACACATTAAGAACCAGGACCATTATAAATCTATCTTGGTAGACAAGGAGTTAAAGAAATTGTTAAATATATTTGTAAATTTTATATTAACTTCTAGAAATGTACTTGACAGGAGAACTGGCAGAGAGAGCTCCAGAAGTGAGAACTTAATGCTTTTTAGAGCTAGGAAATCTGCACTGGTAGTTTTCAACCATAATTACCCCATCTAATATAACCCCATGTTTGCATACTGACTTTTTCTACTCTGGGATCCTTTGCATCAGCCCTAGTGCCAAAATCTACTTTTATGATGAGTGACCAATTAGGGATGCATAGCATGGCACAAGGAAATAGTGGAGTTAGAACTTTATTCGGTCTGCTTTTACTACTTAAATATCCAATTAGGAGAATTCAGGTTTCTATACTGTTTCATGTAAAGTGATCTCGTATTATAATACTGTGTTTTTATGAGCGTTATGCCGCGTACACACGGTCGGACTTTTCGTCTACAAAAGTCCGACAGCCTGTCCGACAGACTTTCGACGGACTTGCGGCGGACTTTCGACGGACTTGCGGCGGACTTTCTAACGAACAGACTTGCCTACACACGATCACACAAAAGTCCGTCGAATTCTTACGTGATGACGTACACCGGACTAAAATAAGGAAGTTGATAGCCAGTAGCCAATAGCTGCCCTAGCGTGGGTTTTTGTCCGTCGGACTAGCATACAGACGAGCGGATTTTTCGACCGTACTCGAGTCCGTCGGAAAGATTTAAAGCATGTTTCAAATCTAAAGTACGTCGGATTTGAGGCAAAAAAAGTCAGTTGAAAGTCCGGAGAAGCCCACACACGATCGGATTACCAGCCAGCTTTAGTCCGTCAGCGTCCGTTGGACTTTTGTAGACGAAAAGTCCGACCGTGTGTACGCGGCATTAGACTGTCAAATGCTTTAACATATCAGTTACATTTATGTCATTTTGTTTTTTATTTATTGTATACACTCTGTTACTAGCATTACAAACAGTGTTACTATATCTATAATCATACTGTGCAATATCTGTTACATATATTAAGAGGAGATAGCCAACTCTAATAAAACTCCATGGAGCAGAGTTAGTTAAGAAGTAATTGAGCATGTGTTCACTTTAAATACACAATTGGGTTTAAAAGAAAATTGTAGTTAATCAGGCGATGGTGCTTACCTTTGTACCTCTAGGTGATATAGCGAAGAATTTATTAGCCCTTCCTTTGCACCCTGAAAATTAACACTCAGGGTTCAGGAAAAACTCTTCTATTATGCTGTTAGGAGTAAAGATTTGCTTTAGCAAATTGCCTCCTTATAAATTATTTCACTTTTGGCCATAAAATGTCCTCTTAAAGGGAAGAAGTGACCATAAAAATGACATGTAACAAGTAACACTTTTGATTTTTAGATTATTGTTTTAGTGTAATTAAGCAGAACAATTATGGGACCCCTTGCCTCTTTACTTTGCACATCAAAGGTAATCCCTCTTGTGATACAGAATCATTTTTGCTATCCTCGCAATGAAATTCCCAGAGTTCTTTACGTAAAGTATTTGCCAAATGCTATTTTTTCACTACATAAATTTACTATATAGTCAGGGAGTGCTGGGCCCTGAGTGCTAATGTGACCCAGAGCAGCAGCATGGTTTGTAATGACAATGGTTATCTCTTTGGCAAGAAATGCTAAGCTAACCCTCAGAAGGTTTAAAGGACTACTTGAGAGGGATTAAAAAAACCTTTGCCCTGTTCCTGTAATAAAAATAAAATAATCTTTTCCCTACTACACACTGTTTAGTTTATCTACCTATACTCAATTACAGGTGGCAGGACTTCTATCAGCTATAATTGTTATGATCGTCACTTTGGCTATCGGATTCCTTCTGGAACCATTACAAAAGGTAAGATTTAAGTCTTTTTAGGTTTAAAAATGTATAACACTTACTTTATAGAAGTTTTAACACAAATATTTATTTTTATTCATTAGGCTGAGTAATTTTAAAAACGCAACTTGTACCCAGAATATGCCCACTAAAATATTTTCATATTCTTAACAAGCAGTAAAGGCACTTTAGTTGAGATTGGATCTTTTGTTGCTTTAAGTAAACAGTTAAATCTAACCCTAATAGGTGCATCTTTTTTACAGTCTGTACTTGCAGCATTGGTAGTGATCAACCTAAAGGGAATGTTGATGCAGTTTAATGAAATTCCTAATTTGTTTCGTAAGGACAAATATGATTGTGTAAGTAGTACATTTGAGTTGTCAAGTCTTTGTTCTTTTGTATTTATTTTGCTTATTGGTGTTCTAGAAAAAGTTGTGCAATGTCCAAGTACCGGGGCCAATAATTAATGGAAGCATAATATGTATTTGCAAGAAATTGATATGATAGCTGCCAGAATAGGAAACTGGTTGTTTGCGCTGTATGGACTCCACTATGAGTTCAAAGTCTTGTAAGTGTTGTAAAAAAGTGGGAGTCAATAGAGATTCAGACTCTATAAATTACCTCCTTGTACTAATTTAGATAGCATATCTTACCCAGTTAAAGCAACAAGAATACATCAAGGACTTTAACAATATAAAAAATTATCAAGAAAGTGTTCTGATATGTGATTTATTTTTTAACTGCTGCCTTTAAAGTGAATTTTCCCTTAAAAAATGGAAATTCCTTATTTGAGTAAGATCCCTTTGTATTGTGGGGTCCCAGCTCTCACTGGTGAGCAAACCAGGCTTCAGTCTAATTTTTAGGTACACTGATGGCAGATTGAAGTCAGACGGGTGAAATACTGTATATTGAAATTATTGTATCAATTTACTGTTTAGCAATACTTGCAATGTGACACAGCAAATGAAACATGTAACTGTAATATTGTGGCCATTAATAAACAGGAGCTGTTGGGGGGGATATGGCAGCATGGTACTACTTGGAGAGGTCCCACGTTAATAGTATGTTTAAAGTTTGCCTTAAAATCCTCCATAGGGATAATCAAGTCCAAACTAAAACTGTCTATGCATTTTACATCTTCCCAGGTTCACCTGGACAGGAATCAGGTGCTAACCGCAAGAGCAGTTTTGCATTACAACCCAGTCATTAAAGATAAAGGTGCTTATGAATGCTCTGCTGAGCAAACATACAGAAAAGGTTGTGTGTTTTGGGGTTTAAATAAGTGCTGTAAATAAGCCGTCTGCACATACCCGTATTTATATATTTCTCTATTTGTGTACTTCCAGCCATTTAAAAAGGATACAAATTTTAGATAAATTGACCAGTAAGATACAATCTGTTCAGTTGCTATGGTCTACTGTATATTGCACTATACATATTTTTAATTAGGTAAATAAATAAAATTAGTACATATGACACAATCTACAGCTAACATTTCATTGTTTGCAGTTGGTATGGGTGGTGACCTTTGTTGCTGCTGTCCTACTTGGGCTTGACCTTGGACTGGCTGCAGGAGTTGGATTTGAGTTGCTGACTGTGGTGTTTCGTGCACAGTTGTAAGTAGTGTTTTGTGTTTAGCCTACACTATTTAGTATACAGGTGTGAGAAATAACCATAGATAAGTAAAAGTTACAGTATATTTACATATTAAGCAATTTATTTTAATACCAAAATCTCAAATTAAAATACCAAAATTTGTAATAGCAACTTCTTCTAGACGTGTTACTAGTGTTTTATTGCATACCACCTACTTAATTTTACTTTAATTCCATAGCTGTATTATTTTGGATACCTATTGGTCAGATATGTGCAACACATGTTTACTACTGTTTTTGGATCTTTTGCAGTCCAAAATGCTCACAGGTTGCAAATGTTATGGGAACAGACATTTACAGAAACAGAAAGGACTATACAAATGTAAGTATAATATACTATATAGTCTACCAGAAAGCGTCTGTCCACTTGAAACCATTAGACTCTGTTGTCTCTGTTAACTGGTAGCCAGAGAACGTGTGATCCAGATGGTTTAGGCTAAGATTAGAAAACAGTGCTGTGGAAAAATAACATAACCTAGGATGCCCTTTTAAAAGTAAAATGACCCATAAGCATGACTTAGAGAGCCCATTAGGAATTTTCCCAGGTAAGGTAGATGAATCTGTTGCTAATTACTATTTGTTTGGCAATCCTGGTGGTGCTGTTTTAACCCTTTTGGTTTTTGTCTGTAAAACTCCATCTCACCATACCTAACCATTACATGAATATTTTATCCTTACTGCCCTTTTATTCTATTTTTTTCTCTAATAACAAACATCTAAAACACAAATGTTTGTTTCTTTTTTAAAGATACAAGAGCCTCAAGGAATCAAGATCTTCAGATGTCCATCACCAATATTTTTTGCCAATATTGACTTTTTTAGGGATAAACTTACTACTGCTGTAAGTTAGGCATCATACAAAGATCATGTTTTATATTTACTTGAACACATTAAATATGACTGCTTTTAATTTATTATAGGCAGGGTTTAACCCACTTAGAGTATTGCGCAAGCGAAATAAAGCGCTGAGAAAGATAAAGAAGCTGTTGGATAAAGGGGAACTTCATACTACACCAGTAAGTAGTAAATATTTGTGTAATATACACAGTGTAAACTATAATACTACACATTTCGGTAATCCCTGAGTGATGTCACAAAGTCTTTTCAAAGTGTATCTATAGGAAAAAACTTTTTTTTTTAAAGTTTTTGAATATACTGCGGAATTAATAGACCCGCTGTCAAGTTTTAAGTGCTGCCTGTGTCCCCATAGGGTAAATTCACTCCATAGCTGTACTAATGACCATTGTTATCAAGAAAGAAATTGAGTGGACATCCAAAATGTTAAACTTGTGCCCATAAGAAGGGGCACAAGATAGGGACACCTTTTCTATTGACAACTACTCTAAGAGGGGGACACTCTTCACGCTTAGAGATTTCCTCTAACTTCTCTGTGATGGGAAGTGATGAGAAATTCCCCAATAGTACATAGACAACAAGAAAAAAACTAACAGGAATGTTATGCTTCCCTACTCTATCCTATTCTATTAAACTGTTAAGCACATGTTTTTACATGTAATCTGAAATTCGTGCAATTAAGCCTTACTGTAATATACTGCAAATAAATGCTACAAGGCTAGTAATTTGAATTAGTCAGGAAAAATTATTAATCTTATCACTATTAATCCTCAACTGTAGTTTCCATAAGTGTAGGTGTAATGTAAGTTATGCTAGTCATTAACAGTTAGAATTCTCCTGTTCAACCCAGTTGATTCACCCATCCATACCGAAATATAATATCAGCTATTGTATTAAGACTTTAAGGCTTTAGCACCCACGACTGACTGAACACCCAAACAGTGATGCATCTGATGCAGTCATTGTTCTGCCAATAATTTTTCATCCAGCTCAGTCAATTTTAAAATCTTTTGCTGAGCCAGGTGGTGCTGATGGGTCGCTTATGGCTTGAATTCAGTCTGATTCAGCAGGAATCAGTTGAAAATTCAAGCTGTCTATGTCTAGCTAAGGAGTAATACCCAACAAATACAGAATCTTGTACTGAGCTGTTTTCATCCTTTTAGACCATATGGATGGGATGGGTGGGTGGTAGTTGGGGGCACATTGAAACCCTTGTTTGATAACACTGCATCAGTACCTCATTTTATCAGTTATCAGATTTTTTTTTTTTAGAACCATACAGAGATGTCAATATTTCAGTTAATGCTCAAACATCTTCTATTGCAGAAGGGTGTGATTTGTACATCATTTGACACCAATGAGTCTGATTATGAAGAAATAGACAATAATCACATTGAAGAATTGGACAAGCCCATTAATACTGCTGACCTACCCATTGTCATTGACTGGAATGCAGATCTGCCAAATAATATCAAGGTTCCCAGGATTGATCTCCATAGTTTAATTATTGATTTCGGAGCAGTGTCATTCATAGACATGTCTGGAATGAAAGGCTTAAAAGCGGTAGGTCATATTTCATTTATTGAGCATGTATTGGCAAGCAGGGGATCCTTACATCCTTATCTGTCCCTATCCGTATTCACCACTCTTTCAGTGGGGGAGATTTACTAAAACTGGTGAACACGAGAAGAATCTGGTGCAGCTGTGCATAGTAATTTAAATAACAGTTATCTGATTATGTATCAACAGCATTCTCCTTACCTATTGTAACTACTTGTATTTTTTAGATCATGAAAGAATTTATCAAAGTTGACGTTGATGTTTATATTGCTGGAATAGACAGTAAGTGCCATCCAATTTAACGTTTAATTCAAGGAGGTATATTGAGGATGCATATTGTTACAAAATGTAACTCCTTCCAAGCCACAGTCTGTAAACAAGCATCCCTAACACAATGCCCTGCAATGGGGATACTTTTATAAATGTCCCCCCTTTGAGAGCAAGCAGGCAAAACTTTACGTGGCTTCTGGCTCTGAGTCCTTGCTGTTATGGATCAGGAATCAATCAGAGTGTTTACCAATAATGTCATTATTGACAAAGTGATTACAGGCAGGCTGGGGGCTTCATTTAAAAAAAAATGAAAGCTTTTAACCTGCCACCTTTAGGCTGCAGCATTATCTGCAGTACCGCCTGTTTTATACAATATTCAATCAGTTAAAAAAAAAAATTAATAGAAATAAATAAATAATAAGGAGGATCAGCCATGGTATACCATATGTAGAAATGAAATTAGCTTTATTAATATGTCAATAGTATATTAAAACCACTAAATGTAAGACAGTGACATTAGTGTGGAATTATATTCCAGCATACCCTATAATAAAATTGTTATAGTTGCATCACCTGTTATTATTTATTTAGTGATTATTGCATACCCCATTACCATATTGTTTGTATTTCAATTTACTAATACCTCTACATTACACTTGGCACCAATGAAGAGGATCAGCTATATTGTGCAATAGTGATGGGAGTAACATGGCAGCAGTGCCCATATGCAACACTCCAGAGGGAAACAAACAGCCCTACTGCAATTGCCATTATAACCCTCTTGTTTCTAATGGGATTTCTGCTACAACAGATACCCAAGAATGTAGGGCAAGATCAGGACTTGGATGACTGGATCCAAAGACTGCATGGCTTGATCCAATCAAATGGATGATTGGAGGCAGAACTGGCCATTGACAATTTCGAAGGGGAAGCAAGGTGGTTAATCCTGCACCCTTGTCAGCAGAAGATCATGATTTCCTGAATAAGATAGTTAGAAGCCTAGAAGCAGCGTACAGCCAGGCGGTAGTGTTAGACGATCTCTTGGCTCCCTTCATCAGCAGAAGGTAGAGAGCAGAATAATCTATTCTGCAATACTTGAGGTATTTATGAGATGTAATGAAAATTTGGGGAGTGGGGCAAAGAGATGCCCTAAGAAAGCAATAAGGAGGATCAGCCATGGTATACCATATGTAGAAATTAAATTAGCTTTATTAATATGTCAATAGTATGTTAAAACCACTAAATGTAAGACAGTGACATTAATGTGGAATTATATTCCAGCATACCCTATAATAAAAAACACACATACAAGGTTGATTTTTCATTTCATTTTCTATTGTGCCATGATGGTAAATCCACAGGCCTGAGGTTCAAGGGATTTTTTGCCCTCAACTTGTCAGCCCGCAGAGGTGACTTTGACACTGTCCTGTTAAGAAAGGAAAAATCTTGGATTTTCAGGCTTAACACTTTAAAGCCTAACGGCTTGAATAATAAGCTAAGTCTCAAGGTCTTCCTCGAACCATAACATAACCACTAATTTTTAGATAAACCTGGAGTCTATCGGTCTCTTCTATTGAACTAATCTAATAATTTAAAAAATTAAACTTTAATCAAATTCATTGATCTAAAAAAACTGATGATATTGTAAATTGAGGCCTGAACTTTCAGTTTCACACAGCCTCATTATGATGATTGCAGCCGGTAGAAAAATTATGTTTATCATGTAATCTCTTTGTATTACTTTATTTTCTATCCTACTTCCCTCTTGTCTTTTTAACCAATGCAATATGTTGTGTCACCACAAGATGGCCCTCTAATAGTATTTTGACATAGTAGATGCGGATTGGACATTTGTACCTTTAAAACAATCATGATAACCTACGCCAAACGTCCTGAAGAAGCGTAAGGTCACGTGTGCGAAATGCATTGACGGAGGTTGCGCCAGTCTAGGCGTACGCTTTACCAAGTGTCCCAGCTATTGTGCGTTATTTACCCGCACCGCCATCTTCCCTTGGTCTATCTGGATAAGTCTGCTCTGTATTTACCTCTGAGCCACTGTAGCTAATCTCCCGCACAGCTGACCGGAAACCCCCGTGCACAGCCGAGATACAGCAGACTGCACTGCACCAAACGAACACTCCTCAAGTATTACTAATACAGCAGCATTTATATTCACTGGGGAAGCACGGATTGGATAGAATTATGGCGGTTCCAGGCATCACTACCGAGTGGTGAGAGCCTTCGGGCTGTGTTACAAACTTACTTTCTCTCCTTATCTATTCCCCCTTATGTACAAAGTGAACACTGAGTGTACCTACATGTATTGTGCACTGTCTGCCGTGCTTACGAGGTTTAACTACTTCAGCCCCGGAAGGATTTACTCCCTTCCTGACCAGAGCACTTTTTGCGATACCGCACTGCGTTGCTTTAACTGACAATTGCGCAGTCGTGCGACGTTGCACCCAAACAAAATTGACGTCCATTTTTTCCCACAAATAGAGCTTTCTTTTGGTGGTATTTGATCACTTCTGCAGTTTTTATTTTTTGTGCTATAAACAAAAAAAGAGCAACAATTTTGAAAAAAAAGCTATATTTTTTACTTTTTGCTATAAAAATATCCCCAAAAAATATATAAAAAAACTAATTTCTTTCTCAGTTTAGGCCGATATGTATTCTTCTACATATTTTTGGTAAAAAAATCGCAATAAGCATATATTGATTGGTTTGCGCAAAAGTTATAGCGTCTACAAGATAGGGGATAGATTTATGGCAACTCAATACTGATAGCAGCATCAGTTATCTCCATTGTGACTGGGTATGCATGTGGGTGTGCATGCCTGGGGCCCATAGATCTGGCACCATATTGTGACAATGTTGTCAACCTTGTATGTGTGTTTTTTATTATAGGGTATGCTGGGATATAATTCCACATTAATGTCACTGTCTTACATTTAGTGGTTTTAACGTACTATTGACATAATAATAAAGCTAATTTCATTTCTACATATGGTATACCGTGGCTGATCCTCCTTATTGCTTTCTTGGGGCATCTCTTTGCCCCACCCCCAAATTTTCATTAGTGACCACTTAGCTTTGGAGGTATCCCATCTAAACCAGACGAACGGTAACCCCCCCAGTGGTCGAGCCCTCCCATCATTAAGTAAACTGGATTCATGTTTGCTTTTATTCTTATATATTTATAAGATGTAGCAGCAGAGGTATGCTACAAGCAAAGAGGGCGTGCGTGACAGTCCAGCTGGGGTGACACCAGTGCCGATCCTGACCTCCCTGGGGCCCTAAGCAAAATTCTGCTAAGGGGCCCTCTTCCTGACCCGTGATGCCGTGAGCTATGTAAACCATTTGCCATTGCCACACAGTCACACCTGACACTTCAGTGCTCCCAATACAATTCTTCCTCCTTTAAACAAAACAGTCAAAGAATAAGTACAACAATATATATATTACCCCAGAGAGCCTCCCCCTACCTTAAGGTCCCCAGGGAGCCCTCCTTACATCAGGGTCCCTAGAGAGCCTCCACATACATTGGGGTCCCCAGAGAGCCTCCCCTTACATCAGGATCCCCAGAGAGCCTCCCCTTACATCAAGGTCCCCAGAGACCCCCCTTAAATCAGTGTCCTCAGAGAGTCTCCCCCTACATCAGGGTCCCCAGAGAGTCTCCCCCTACATTAGGGTCCCCAGAGAGCCTCCCCTTGCATCAGGGTCCCCAGAGAGCCTCCCCTAACATCAGGGTCCCCAGAAAGCCCCTCCTTACATCAGGGTCCCCAGAGAGTCCCTCTTACATCAGTGTCCTCAGAGAGCCCCTCCTTACATCAGGGTCCCCAGGGAGCCTCCCTACTTACATCAGGGTCCCCAGGGAGTCTCCTCCTACATCAGGGTCCCCAGAGAGCCTCCCCTTACATCAGGGTCCCTAGAGAGCTTGCCCATCTGTGCAGCCTCACCAGTGCAGCCTGATCAGTTCCCATCAGTGCAGCCTCACCAGTGCAGCCTGAGCAGTGCCGATCCCTCCAGCCTGATCAGTGCCCATCCATGCAGCCTCACCAGTGCACACAGTGCCCATCAGTACAGCCTCAGCAGTGCAGAGAGTGCCCATCAGTGCAGCCTCACCAGTGCAGAGAGTGCCCAGGCATCAGTGCAGCCTAATCAGTGCCCATCAGTGCAGCCTGATCAGTTCAGACAGTGCCCATCAGTGCAGCCTGATCAGTGTTCATCAATGCAGCCTCATCAGTGCCTATCAACACAGCCTGATTAGTGCCTTTAATGCAGCCTCACCAGTGCAGACAGTGCCCATCAATGCAGCCTGATCAGTGCTCATCGGTGGGGGGTGGGGTTGGTTGATTGCCCTTGAGCCGCCACTGCCAAACTTTAAAATTGTTGCTATGCATAATTTCTTAAATTTACTACTGAACGGGATACGGGTAAATAAGTTTTATCACAACAGAGGTCATCACACCTTACTTCAGGCTGGGGAGGGATGTGTGTTTCAGTGGAGAGCCAGGTCCTTGCATCTCTTTGGGGGGGTGATGATTCTGTCCTGTCATATCAAGTCTCTACTCTTCCCTTCTCTGCAGCCAGCTCCCAGCCCCAGCCCACAAGCTCAGCAAGTCACATGGGACGGGACGTTCTTGACACCGCTCATACCCTCCCCTAACGTGCCACGTGACCTGCCTCTGAGACTCCTGGGAGGTGGGAGTTGTAGTTTGCTGCGCTAATAAGGTCTTTATCCAGCGCACAATGCAGGTACACAATGCAGCGCAGCTTGCGCAGCAGCAGCCAGCTAGTCAATCTGCGGCCGCCGTGGCCGACATCTAGCAAACAAAAAAAATTAACAGACAGCCAGCGCCGCGGCCGACATCTAGCAAAAAAGATAAATAAATAACAGACAGCCAGCGCAGTGGCCCGCAGCCATTTTAAAGATAAAGTAGGCGGCCTGGGGGGAAATTTCCCCTGGGGGGGATGCCGGGTCTTGGGGGCCCCGCCACAGCGGCGGGGCCCTAAGCAGCTTGCATAGTGAGCATATAGGGCTGATCGGCTCTGGGTGACACAGACTGGTGACCAAAGGAAAAGATCCTGAATGGCCTGCTGTCTGATAAAATCAGAGAAATCTTACACGAAAAAGATAGGAGCAACACAAATTTAAAATGCTATGAGCTGTTAGAACCAGCCATGGTGTGCCAGGAGCAGGAATGTCCATCGCAGGCTGGAAACCAACTGACCCGCTAGAAACTGAACAGGCAGCTCCATTGGAGGTTGCCATACAGAAATCAACAGACGGGATGGCTGTTTAGAGCAGGGAAGGAAGAATAAATGTACAGGTACGCTGTATCTTCCAGTGCAGAAATTTCCTGTGTATATAGTCCATATAGTGTGCACATTTATACATCTAACAATGTACGCCAAAAATTCAAATAGTATTATCTACTATTCAAGGGGGAGGTGTATTTTTCCAGTAATTCAGGGCATTAAGATCAGTAACAAAAAAGAGACATGAAAATCTAAAATTGTGGCATGTTGGCACCAGTGTGTAAGAGCTCTTATGTGTGCACATAATTAAATACCGAGCTAAACAAAAAATAATTAAATAAACAAATAGAAAATGCATTGCCAGCAGCCACAGATACGGTAATTCATTTTTAATGGGTACAAATAGTACTTAAATTGGTTGTAAAAGCAGAAGGTTTTTTATCTTAATGCATTCTAGGCATTAGGATAAAAAGCCTTATGTGTGCAGCAGCCCCCCTCAGCCCCCCTAACACTTACCTAAGGTCCCTCTCTGTCCAGCGATGTCCTTGAGTGTCTCAGCTGTCTGAGATTCTCCCTCCTGATTGGCTGAGACACAGCAGCGGCGCCACTGGCTCTCGCTGCTGTCAAGCAAAGTCAGCTAGTTAATCAGGGGAGAGAGGGGGCCGGGTCGGGGCTCCATGTCTGAATGGACACAGGAAGCTGTGACTCAGCTCAGGTGCCCTAATAGCAAGCTGCTTGCTGTGGGGGCACTGAACATGAGGGAGGGGCCAGGAGCACAGAAGAGGGACCCGAGAAGAGGAGGATCCGAGCTGCTCTGTGCAAATCCATTGCAAAAAAGCAGGTAAGTATAACTTGTTTATTATTTTTATAGGAAAAAAAACGAGACTTTACAATTACTTTAAGTCAGAATATATCTTTAATCTTTGGTTCGAAAACAGACACTTTCTTAGGACTATCATGAAGGATATAGGTAACAGACAACACAAAATATATTTAATTAAATCATTTTATTCTTCTCCTAGGTAATCTTTTAGAAAAACTTGAACGATGTGGATTTTTTGATGATGACATCACTACTTCCATAATTTTCCTAACTGTCCATGATGCAGTGTTACATATATTCATCAAGAAGAATCTGCATAGCATATATAAGTATAGGGAGTCCAAGGTAAAAATATCAACATGAACTACATATTAGAACGTTCTCCTAAAGCTTTGTTTCTCTAAATCTCTAAATCTATTTTGATTAATTGCTACTTAACTAAATCTATTTTGAAGTCCATGTTGTTGCCAATGTTTTATTCTTTATTTTAATATATATATATATATATATATATATATATATATATATATATATATATATATATATAATTTATTTATTTATTTATGTATGTTGGGCACAAAAAACAGTCATGAGACTAAAGTATACTAATTTTATTTTTATTAGGAAGAGATAAAGGAGACCAAATTTGATGCAATGAAAACACCACGTAAAGACAGCAAAGCAAATGATTATTCTGTAAGTTTACATCTTTAAAGGATAGTTTCTGTAATGTATGTGTTAAATGAAACATACTGAAATAAGAAAAGTTGTCTGTCACTGACCTCCTAAGAATACCAATTGCCTAACTGTTTCTGGTGTCAATATTTGTTGAATTGCTGACCCATAAGGAGCATGCCGATTAAACTGCATAAATGTCCCAGGTCAGTGCATCCATTAAATGGAAACACTATAAATGGCAACCACCATATTCTTTCAGTTCAGGTTTCTTTAAAGGAAAGCAGATACAAGATGATGAGCATATTCTCCCAATTAAGTACTACCTGTTACACCATTGGTATTTTCTTGTTTGATTGACTCCAGTCTAGAGTGGCGTATATGTTTGAATTTTATAAAATAAGTTAGCACCACGAATATTTGCCAAATTGTTTGCAATATGATTAGCTTATTATCATTGTCAACTGCATCTAGTGTCTATGCACCGGCAGCAACAGTTTGTTCACATCTCACAGAGCCGGCTGCAGGTTCCATAATAGAAGTGATTCTGGTGGCTGTAAAGCCACCCAATCACTTGTATATGCTGGGAATGCTGCGCGCCCCAACTGAACCCCTTCTGGGGCTCACCTAGGTTTTGTGGGAATTTGGGACAGCTAAATTCGCTTCCAGGATTGCAAGTAGGAATAGAGTGAAAAACATTGATCAGGTTGAATGGAGTGCAGAGAAAGCATTAGATGTCAAATAGACCCTTAATGTCTCCATAAAAAGGACCTTTGACCAAAAATTTACTATCACGGGTGGGGCTCATTATTCTCCTTGTGATAGTAATGAAGTTAAAGCGTTTTTTACCCCAACACTTAATATTCCTGGTATGTGCCTGCTGTAGTATGTACCTCTATGAGAAAATATACTCTTCTCTTTGTATTGCTTCCTTTATGTGAAATCCCTGGTGATCCTGTCAGTCCCTCTGCTTTCCTATTAAAAACGTACCACACTAAACAGGAGAGCACACCGTGGTCAGTCCTCTAGTCATGCTGGGAACTCAGTGTGCTCTCCTCCGATTATCAGACTTGTCCTGACACGCCTACTGCACAGCTATTAATTGGGAAGTTCAGTGTGCTGCTGCTTCTCCTCCCCCAGCTCTTATGCAGCTGTGAACAGAGGGAACATGATCACTTCTAAAAAAAGGGGGAAAAAGGCATTTAAAATGCTTTTTTATATGTATACAAAAATGTTTTACCTTTCATTTCTATTTGAAACTCAATGGGTTGTTTCACACGGTGATCATTTATAATCACTTAAAGTGAAAAAGTCGTTTTTTGAAAACTAAAATGTAATTGCATTAAAAAAAAACAAGAAAAAAGCTTTAATAGGTGAAACTGTGTACTAGGCTGAACTATGCTGCACTATGTTGAATTTTTTTATGAAGCCGTTGGTACATAAAAGCACGTACTAATTGTTATTTATTGCAACTTTTAGGTAGCCATTGGATCTCAACTGTGACCACATGGATCCATCTTGCAAGCTGGCCAAAGGAAGTAGTTGCCATAGGACTGTTTTGTAAAATTGGCAGAAAATATATACTAATCTTGGCATGCAAAGCTTTTGCTTGAAAGCAGACGGATTGTATTTTAAACTATCTTTGGAACTCAAAGCTAGAAAGTATAACCCAATAATGAGAACCTGTAACTCTGAGTCATGTTACCCAGTTAACACAAGAAAACCAATAGGCATAGTAAGGTATATATTTCCAACAAGACTTTTATACATCTAGTTGGCAAAAAAGCTCCAAAGTATTACATATAGCAATAGTGTAGTTAGCTAGACATATTTACAAATGTCTGATGTTTTAAATCTCCAAAATAAAACAATGAGCAAATTACACTTAACAACTGTGCACTCAGTGCTGCTTAGTATAGCAGATTGAGTCAAATGGGTATAGTCAGATATTTAAACTTTGGTACAGCTGATTTAAGCTTAGCTTTCTTCGTACCTTGATATGGAACAGTGGCTTCTACAGAATCACAAAGGCCAGATAAAGGAAACCTTTCACCTTTATAAACATGGAGGCTGCCATTGCTGACTTCTCATTCTGAAAGTGTGAGCTGCCTGGTTCTCATGCAAAACTTCAGACTTCAAGTGGACTTTACACTAAATGGTGAGGTCTAGTTATAATATCAGGCCTCACCTTCATAACTTAAATAATTGCATGAGCTCCCGTCTGTGTCAGCTAGGTGAAGGTGATGTTACAATCCTTCTGGCAAAATACAGGAAACCCTGAGGATCTCTCATCTCACAAGAAGATGCCCCTGCCATGTGAAATTTGGGATCCTCAGCACTCCCAGGATCTCAACAGAAGGATTGTTACATGCCTCTCTGCAATGTGGAAGTCAAGTATGTTTTTCAACTTTTTGCTACAGTTTTTTTGTAAGTAATCTTCCAGTGATTTGAGTTGTGTGGAGGGGCTGATGTAATAAGTGGACCTTGAATTTTTCTACAATGTCTACTTTCAATACTTTAAGCCACGTTTAACAATCATGCAAATGGTAAGCCTAATAGCAGGGTTACAAATATATTCAGGAGAAAGTCAGCAGTGGCAGTCCCTTGATTTCCTTTAGAAAAGGTTCTCTATGTAAGGTTATTATGAGGTTGGCTAAAACATTCAACAGCAGTAGTAGCAATATTGTTTAAGCTTTGCTTCTACACAATCATTACTTATCAATTAGTTATCTGTCAAGCAGGAAGAATTTCATGCAACATCAGCACTATAGTAAATGCCTACTTTGACCTTACATATCCAGATAAGTCTGTACAAATTGCAGATGTCTTTCTGACAAAGTTTTTAATGTAATCACTGTAAAAGATAAGCCTAGGGGCTGACGCATAAGTATGCAAGCGTCTCAGCTGCCTAAAAATATGACTTTGTATTGTATATTTGCATTGCATTCACAATGTCCACTGTAATCAAATGTGATGAATAGGCCAATACCCCTGGTGGGGATAATATTGAACCTCCATGCAGTTTTTGTTCACCAAAGAAACCACAGCAGCAGCAGCCCCTAACTGGGTTCACTTGACAATGTCTTCTCATCCTAGAAGCAAATGACAGCCCAGCCTGCAAGCCTATACATTATTATCACAGCATTAACAAAGTACACAATATAAAGCTGTATGTCTTAGCCAATACTTATGTGAGCTTTTACTTTATATGCATATAAGACATTTACATGTCAATTTTCTGTTAGAAATGTGTGTTATATTTATATGTATTTTATATTGCCCCAAATACATAAATATATTCAAGAGCAATATAATGCTAATGAATTAGTTGTGTGTGTTAAAGACTGTAATGAACACAAAGTGTAGACTAAAATTTTTTTCTGGAGGACACTATGAAGGAATATAGAGAGGAAGCCATGTTCTGGAGGACACAATGAAGGACTATAGAGAAGAAGCTATGTTCTCCCCCTAGTTGAATTACAGAATGTGCTCATCTATCTAAAAATATTTTTAAAATAGCTTTTAACAAATAGTAATCCTCAGCCACCCCTATCACTAAAGACTTCACTAATCTGACTGCATAAAAATGCCAGATGTGGATTAGGGATGAGACGGATGAGATTGTTCATGAGTTCAGTTCCTGAGACATTCAAACAAGTTCTGAATGTTCATCAGAACCCCAAGTCAATTGGAACTGAATCCTTAAAATCAAGTCTGTCAATTTTCCGGACTAATAGGCAATGGATTATCAACCAAGTGGGACCAGGGCTGAGCACTGCAATCTACTAATGCAAAAAAATTCAAAAGAATTTAATAATGTTAAAGCGGCACATTAAAAATGCTCACCTGCTGTAAGAAAACATGCCTCGGGAATGACTAAAACTTGCCTGTGAAGGGGCATACCTGTCAGCTTGATTCTTCTTTCTCTTGTTTGATTCCATAAACATACATATCAGACCCTTAAGGGTCCAGTATGTATATTTGGGGGACCTTTGACAAAAAAAGCCTAAAAATTTTGTGAGGTCCCCCGAAAATTCATACCTAAAACCCTATCTTGATAAGCCTCTGTTGTGAATTTTAAGGGGGAAACCTACGCAAAAAAGAAAAAAAATATGTGAGGTCCCTCCCAAAATCCATACTGGTTCTAACCTACCTTATCATGCTGACTGGCTGGCCAGGAAAAGGAGGACAAGCATGTGCCCTCCCCCTGTTCCTGAACTATACTAGGTCACATGCCCTAAACATGGGGAGGGTACATAGTACCCCCACTCATTCAACAAGAACTTCTAAAGAGTAAACAAATACACAGCACACTTAGACCAGTAAATCCATCATCAATTATGATCCACACCTATTACTTTGTCAGCTGGGAATTCCCAGCGTAATGGTTGGGTGGGGATGTGTCACTGGTTGGAAGCAGCTGCTGGTCTCCTAACAGCCACTCTGAGATGGAAAGCTGTCGCTTTTAGCAGTGGTAGTAATACTGCTGCTAAATGTTTCATTTCCATCAGAGTTTCAGCTTGGTGGGTGGTTTGCTTGTTTGCCACACAGGCAAAAATTGGACTTTGCTCAACTTTGGTCCAAGCTCATTTGATTCTTTGCTATGAAATACAATATCATGGCCCAAACTTTTTACTATACAAAGTACAGTATATATGTATACATTTTGAAACTGTAAAAATAAATATTATTATGTATTATTATGTTTAGGTCTTTAAACATAGTATAGATCCATGAACAGCTCAATATGGTGTACATATTGTTTTTGTAAAAGAAATGTTATCCAACACTGTTGAAGTTGTTCTGCCACCATAATGTACTTTATATATTTATAGAAATGGATACTACAAGTTATGTATAAAATAAATTGTTAATGTATGATGCCGTGTCCTAAGGGTCCTAAAGTGTAAAAAGCTACTCTGAAATTATGTGTTATAAAAAAATTAAAACGTGAAAATGTGTAAGCAATGTATACTGCAAATAAACTAGTGCACAATGATTAAGCATGCTAATGTAACTGTTTTACCTGGCATATAAATACATTTGAATTATTTTCCCAAATTTACTATAAATTATTATTGATGTATATTTGTCAGAAAGAAATCTAACATGCTTGATGAAGACCAGAGCTTCAGTTGAGTTCTCACATGTATTTAAGATTCGAATGAGAAAAACAAAGTCCCGCTGCTCGCAGGTGAGCTGGCAGGCTATAATCCCGGTAGTGAGAGTCCATAAGGCAGGGTGCACGCCCTGTCACTGCCTGCAGAAATCAGTAGTAGATGAAATCGGATGTCTGCACACCCACAAACAAAGCAATTCAGCTTTATTCAAAGAACATTAAAAGCAACAAGATGAGCATACAGGCGGGGGAGGAACATGTTGACGCGTTTCACACGATAAATGTGCTTTATCAAAAACAAGCAAAGCAGGTTTATCGTGTGAAACGTGTCAACCTGTTCCTCTCCTGCCTGTATGCTCATCTTGTTGCTTTTAATGTTCTTTGAATAAAGCCGAATTACATTGTTTGTGGGTTTGCAGCCATCTGATTTATTCTACCAATGTCTTTAAGGTACATTTGTAGGATTGGAAATGTAATAAAATAATATCCCTGCGCCAACCAAATATGTACGATAAATACTGCTGCAAACACTGAAGGAAATATCAGAACCCAAAATAGAATATAAAATCAAGATAGTGCTGTGCTGTAAAATAAGTGATGTGCAAATAAAGTGCAAAAGTGCTCAGTTATGGATGCACTTAAAAGAGGCAATTCTTGTGGTAATGTATAAAAACATATAAAAGAAATCCTTGAATGAATACATTTAATAAACGTATCACATGCTAATCTTATTCCTCTTTAAATGAAACAGTGATAAAATATTGTGATAAAATATCCGTATAAATATAAGCAAAAAAGAAGAAGTCCTTTTCATAGGTGAAGAAAACTGAATGTGTCCGTGGAAAGACTTTAAAAAGAAAAGTGCAGGATGTATGGTGACTGTATAATAATATCAGTAAACAAGAATAAAGTGCTGGTGCTGGTGGCCACTCTCTGTACTCGAGTGCTGGTGGTAGGTGACTTCCTGTCTTCCATGCAGCGTGATATGTGGATGTCCCCTTACCTTACCACTGTAAGGTAACAGCATGTGGGTATGTCTTTCTTATGGAACCAGTATGTCCCCTGGCGAACGTCCCAGTAAGGCCTCTCCGGCTTGGCTGGTATGTATTTCTTTCTTATCTGGAATCTGAGTCCCCTTTGTGTCCTGGGTGTGTCTGAATCAGGTAAGCCTCGTAGTAGGACATGGGGGAATGTAAGGAACAGGAGGGATGCTCGATAGTGTAGTAATTTGTGATATTTACTTAATAACAGCAAAGTAAAAACAGGTACTCACATTGAGGAGTATCAAACAGGCAAATTAAAAAAACGAGTAGCGAGCTTGCACACGTCACTTCCGGTGTCTCGTGTTCCCGACGCGTGTTCGTCACAGTCACGTGACTTCATGTGATGAAGTCACAAGACTGTGATGAACACGCATCGGGAACACAAGACTCCAGCACTCCAGTACAGAGAGTGCCCACCAGCACTTTATTTTTGTTTATTGATATTATTATACAGTCACCATACATCCTGCACTTTACTTTTTAAAGACTTTCCACGGACACATTCAGTTTATTTATCCACCTATGAAAGGACTTCTTCTTTTTTGCTTTTATTTATACAGATATTTTATCACAATATTTTATCACTGTGACAAAATATATAAACACAGCGCTCACAAACAGAGACCCATAGTAGGTGACAAAAACATATAGTCCATATAAAAAAAGTGTTTCACAACTAAATACAGTCTATATAAAACTAAAAAGGTGCTTCACAATTATTGTGCGAAATCGCAGGGAATGCTTCACATCTGGTGTGCAAAAAGTGCAGAGAAAAATGTTGCAGAGAAATATTTTCAGGCATACCAAGGCACTCCATATGTGTCCCCACTCACCAATCACAATTAAGGGGTTAGATGACTGGATAGTCCTCATAACAATACGGTACCTCATCCCAATAACATTAGTAACAATGGTAAAGGAGAGATCAGGGGAATATCACGGTGCCAAACAATGATTGAAATACATAGTGTAAAATTGTAATATTTTATTCACAAACAATTTAAAAAAATGTATAAACATACATATCAGGGGTGTGAGCAACACAAAAAATATTAGGGATAATAAAAAGCCAACTGTACAATAGTTTTACAGAACCCAGCCTATGGCGTGGTGGCAGGTCCTGTAAACATGTATTTCAAGTCCTACATGTTTCGCCTACGATGGCTTCCTCAGGGCCAGTTGGTTATACCTGTATTATTATCTTGAAATTCTACAACAAAAAATGACAGTCAGACAAGAAATGACAGTATAATAACACCAACTTTTGTTAAAGATTGACATGGTAATGATGAAATGTTATGTCACTGTCAGATATCGTCCCACATAATAATTGCTGGAGCATAAGCCAAATCAACCAACACCCAAGACCACTCTCTCCAACCGGCAGGTACCCCAGGAACCCCAGTGACATACGATGGTATAATACCTACCAATGGGTCCCAAGGGGCAGGTGTAGGAGACCCCGGGGTGAGTTCAAGGGGTAAAAGCACAGTAGGAGGCTGCAGGGGGCAAAAAAAGAGGACCTGGCAAAAATAAAAAGTAAAAAAATCTGATATAAATAGTAAGGTTTTGGCAGATCCCAGAAATAATCTGGGTATGCAGACCAACAAAGAGTAGGGCTAACATAGCCTCAATAATACTTACAAAATATGCAGTTTTCAGAAAAGAAGAATGAAAGAGAACAGGGCACCCAGTATGCTGGCTTGAATCTAAGCAGAAATAGCAGATGGATGATGACTAAAAAATGGGAAAAATGAAATAAACAAAAAAGGGAGGATGAGGGTATGATTAAGACCCATGTAAATGCAAGGGTGTATTAAGGGGAACAAAATAAAGGGGTTCAAAATGAGTAAAAAGTAATGAATAAAAGCAAAAGTGTGTACCGGGAAGTAGATGAACTTACCCGTAAGTCCAGTAATGCTATTGGAGTGATAGGAGCTAATAGGATACAGGTTGGTAAGAGCAGTACAATTGGCTCTGGGAAATCACTCTGCAGGAAAGACATAAGATAAATATAGCCGAGTTAGCGGCTTACCCTGATGTGTGCAACACAAGCATGGGTGCCCTGGAGATGCCGACGAAGGAATGGCCGGAACCGCCGGCCTCTTATGCCCCCCACACACGTGAGGCGTCTGACGTCGCCATGACGTGTGAGTGGACAAAGGGCGCCACTGCGCATGCGCCCGACAAAGGCCTCGTAGGCCTGCAAGGTCCAGGAGGCTTAGCGGGAGAATCTGACACTGCGTGTATAGTACACGCAGCGGAGAGCACAGTGGACTGCGGAGCTTATCAGAGGAACGGAGCCGCAGACCACCAGAGGATGCAATGGTGCCCAAAGGATCCTCTCATGACAGTGGCTGGGGGCGGGCGGATACTTGCAATAGGCAGCACCGCCCTTGGGTGTCCATGCAGCCAAAGTGTCAGTGGAGGCCACAGATCACCATAGCAGGGATCTATAAGGCGCATACCCCCAGTGTCCCAAGGGGATAAGTGTCAAGGGCCACAAGGGTAAACCACGGGATGACAGAGGGGAACAAGGGGATGGAAAATAATTGTAGGAAGGGCCAATAGTCCAGCAGTGTGGGAAGAAGAAACCAGGAATACTCAAGGGACAAATGACCACCATTCTCCCACACACCATATGGGGAAAACAAGGGCCAAGTCCCTATCGTAATCCAGCAGTAGGCCAAGTCTGACAGCCACATACCAGTACAATATAAATTAATCAGAACATGGAAAACATAAAAAGAATGTATTAGGGATGGTTCATATATACATTATAGGCATGTACACAATGGTGCATAGAGGAAATTCCAATTGTGAGTGAAAAAAGGGGAAAGAAAAAGAAATTGTTCTGCGGATCCATGATATGACCCTATAGTGGGGAGGGGGTATATGGGAGATGAGGAAAATAGATAAATGAAAGTTATAATTACTACAAGATCTCCTTAAGCTGTTTAGAGGAAAGATTTAAAGCTGATGTACTCATTTAACCCTGGGAATTTAGTAGCCTCCAGGGTGTGTATCCACTTGGTTTCCAGTTGGAGTAACTTTTGATCAATGTCACCCCCCTGGCATGTAGGGGGACATGCTCAAGGGCGGTGAGGATTGTAGTTATGTTTCAATGCCACATGTCTGTTAATAGAGGTAGTACGTTTATAGAGTGGTTTTATATGGTCTCTAATATGTATACAGAACGGGTGTTTAGTTTTTCCGACATAGTAGCATCCGCAATGGCAGGTGGCTATATACACTACCCCTACAGTTTGGCACGTGATTGTATGTTTAATTTTGTGGGTATGGCCATTAGGAAGCGGAATTTCTCGCAAGTCGCATATGAATTCACATACGTCACAGTTTCCACATGGAAACGTGCCAAAAGCAGACATAGATTTCGGAGAATGGTGACTGGTTGTTAGACGGTCTCTCAGTGACGATGATCATCGATAGGTTATGTCTGGGTAAGATTTGATATATTTTTTAATGGTAGTATCTGCCGTAAGTAATGGACAAAATCTATTAAGAATACCTCTTACTTGGTTGTGATGTTGAGAAAATTGTGTAATAAGGCGAACTGGTTGAACAGTATCTCGATTTTTAGTGTAAAAGATGAGTTTTTTCCTGTCAAGTTTTTTAACCTTATTGAAGGCATGCTTTAACAGTGTATGGCTGTATCCTCTGTTTTTGAAACTGTAATACAGATCATGGGATAATACAGATTATCTGTACATTCTATCCATGGTGCTTTGTACATGATTTGTTCCTGATTTTACAATAAAGAAATTTCGTTGGATTATATTCTCCTGGTGTGCGGCTGTCCGGACTTTTTTCTTCCCTCACAACAGATCATGGGAGGCTTTGAAAAAATCAGTCTCATGTGAACAATTTCGTTTGATACGAAAGTACTGACTAAAAGGAATGCTATTTAGTAATGGTTTCGGATGTGCACTGCCTGCATGGAGAATGGTGTTTCCAGATGATTCCTTTCGGTAAAGTGCTGAAAAAAGTTTTCCATTGGAATCCAAATGGATCTCCAGATCTAAAAATGTAATTTTGGTTTGGCTGCATTCCATAGTAAATTTCAAGTTATAAGTGTTAATAGCCAAGAGGTCAACAAATAGGGATAGTTGTTCCCGAGTGCCAGACCAGAAAAAAAGCACATCATCTATGTATCTGTGCCAGGACACCACATGGCACAGGAGATGAGTTAATCAGGATTGGCAAACAATTCCCTTTCCTACCCCCCCAGGTACAGGTTGGCATAGGATGGAGCACATTTGGTGCCCATAGCCACACCCTGTACCTGGAGGAAGTGGGAGGAGCCAAACAAAAAATGGTTTTGTGTTAAGATAAACCGTAAAAGATCGGTGACAAAATGGCCATATGCTTCAAATTTGGGACCTCTTTCTTGTAATAAATTATTAACCACCTCAATGCCTTTGTTGTGGGGAATGGCGTTATAAAGGCTCTCTACGTCAAGAGCAACCAACCAAACATTGTGAGGCAATTGCAAATCTTCAAGAATACGAAGGAGGTGTATCGTGTCCTTGACATAAGAGGGGAGTGATGTAACATGCGGACTGAGATACTTGTCTACAAGTGCACTAGCATTTTCGGTAAGGCATTGGCACCCGGACACAATGGGGTGGCTGGGCGGAGATTCAAGAGATTTATGCAATTTTGGTAAAGCGTAAAAGTTGGTATTTTGGGGTCTTTAACATTCAAAAATTTCCAGGTGTTACTGTCGATAACACCTTTCTGGTAAGCAGAAAAGATCAGTTCATAGTATTCAGTAGTAGGGATGAGCTTCGTGTTCGAGTCGAACCCATGTTCGACTCGAACATCGGCTGTTCGGTCGTTCGCCGAATTGCGAACGATATGGGCCGTTCGCGCCAAATTCGTGTGGTGCGTCACGGCCCATAATTCACTGCGGCATCGCAGTGCATTGCTGGCTGATGATTGGCCAAGCATGCACTATGAGCCGCATGCTTGGGCAATCACAGCGCCGCCTGAACAGAGAGCCGTAATTGGCCAAAGCCAAGGAGGCTTTGGCCAATTATGGCTCAGGGGATTTAGTACACGCCCCACACTATATAAGGCCGCCTGCATGGCGGCCCTGTGCAGTGTGTTCCGGTGTGCTGAGAGATAGAGAGAGAGAGAGACAGTGTCATTTCATTTGAGTTAGCTAGATTAGGCAGGACAGTTAGTGTGTTAGCTGCACTTACAGTGTATTGTGTATATATATGCATCCCAGGTGTTGCATATATATATATATATATATACACTGTATTCAGTTTAGCTATATCCGTTCCTGTTATCTTCCTACTGACAGGCAGGCTTGTCTTGTTACAGTATTTACAGCTACCTGAAGAAAATTACTAGTGTTCTTTTGATCCTATTAGTACCACAGTCAGGCAGCAAGACTATTTACAGTTAGTGCAGTGCGTCCTGCTCACAGTGTTCAGCTAGATCCGTCCCTGTTATCTTCTTACTGACAGGCAGGCTTGTCTTGTTACAGTATTTACAGCTACCTGAAGAAAATTACTGGTGTTCTTTTGAACCTATTAGTACCACAGTCAGGCAGCTAGACTATTTACAGTTAGTGCAGTGCGTCCTGCTCACAGTGTTCAGCTAGATCCATTCCTGTTATCTTCGTACTGACAGGCAGGCTTGTCTTATTACAGTATATAAAGCTACCTGAAGAAAATTGCTGGTGTTCTTTTGATCCTATTAGTACCACAGTCAGGCAGCTAGACTATTTACAGTTAGTGCAGTGCGTCGTGCTCACAGTGTTCAGCTAGATTCGTTCCTGTTATCTTCGTACTGACAGGCACGCTTGTCTTGTTACAGTATATAAAGCTACCTGAAGAAAATTGCTGGTGTTCTTTTGATCCTATTAGTACCACAGTCAGGCAGCTAGACTATTTACAGTTAGTGCAGTGCGTCCTGCTCACAGTGTTCAGCTAGATCCGTTCCTGTTATCTTCTTACTGACAGGCAGGCTTGTCTTGTTACAGTATATAAAGCTACCTGAAGAAAATTGCTGGTGTTCTTTTGATCCTATTAGTACCACAGTCAGGCAGCTAGACTATTTACAGTTAGTGCAGTGTGTCCTGCTCACAGTGTTCAGCTAAAACTACAAGTTAGTGGGGTGCGTCCTGCTCACAGTGTTCAGCTAAACCTACAAGTTAGAGGGGTGCATCCACCTCACAGTGTTCAGCTAAATCTACAAGCTAGTGGGGTGCATCCTGCTCACAGTGTTCAGCTAGATCCGTTCCTGTTATCTTCTTACTGACAGGCAGGCTTGTCTTGTTACAGTAAATACAGCTACCTGAAGAAAATTGCTGGTGTTCTTTTGATTCTATTAGTACCACAGTCAGGCAGCTAGACTATTTACAGTTAGTGCAGTGCGTCCTGCTCACAGTGTTCAGCTAAAACTACAAGTTATTGGGGTGCATCCTGCTCACAGTGTTCAGCTAAACCTACAAGTTAGTGGGGTGCGTCCACCTCACAGTGTTCAGCTAAACCTACAAGCTAGTGGGGTGCGTCCTGCTCACAGTGTTCAGCTAGATCCGTTCCTGTTATCTTCTTACTGACAGGCAGGCTTGTCTTGTTACAGTAAATACAGCTACCTGAAGAAAATTGCTGGTGTTCTTTTGATCCTATTAGTACCACAGTCAAGCAGCTAGACTATTTACAGTTAGTGCAGTGCGTCATGCTCACAGTGTTCAGCTAAACCTACAAGTTAGTGGGGTGCGTCCACCTCACAGTGTTCAGCTAAAGCTACCTGTAGAAGGTTGGTGGTGTTCTCATACTACAGGCAGGCAGTTGATTTTGCTAGCTGCAGTATCAGTACATATATATATATATATATATATATATCCCAGCTTAGTGCAGCTACAGGCCATTAGTATGTCTGGAAGGCCAAGAAGGAGAGGCAGACAGTCACAAGCCAATAAGAGAGGGCAAGCAGGCTCTGTGTCTAGTGCTGGTCGTGGAGACGGTGCATCCTCATCAGCACGTGGCCGTGGGACACGCTTTCCCTTTTTTTCGGCAGCAGGCCGTGTTGAGCCGCAACATGCGGAAGACTTGGTCGAGTGGATGACCAAGCCGTCCTCATCCTCCTCATCCTCTCTCACCCATGCCCAGGGTACTTTGTCTGGCAAAGCAGCGGCCTCTTACCTCGGCTCAATGTCATCAGTGACTCCTTCCCTAGCCCCACCATGTCCTCCTGAGGAGTCCCTCGAACTGTTTGACCACAGTGTTGGGTACATGCTCCAGGAGGATGCCCAGCGTTTGGAAGGCTCTGATGATGATACTGAGCTTGATGAAGGCAGTAACATGAGCACGGACAGAGGGGGTGCCCAAGAAGGACAGCAATCTGGCAGTCATGCTCCCCCTGCTGCAGCATACTGCCAGGTTTGCTCCAGTGATGAGGAGGGAGGGGATGATGAGGCCACTGACTCAACGTGGGTGCCTGATAGGAGAGAGGAGGAGGAGGAGGAGGAGGCGGCACATCACCAACGAGGCAGGATGCCCTCCAGGGGCCAGCCTAAGGGCAGCACATTGACTGCATCACACCCCAAAGCTCCACATGTGCAGGGCGCTGCAGTCTCTGCGCGTTATTCAAAAAGTTCTTTGGTGTGGGCCTTTTTTGAGACGAGTGCATCAGATCGCATTGCTGATATTTGCAACATATGTCTCAAGCATATCTCGCATGGCCAAAACATCTCCCGCTTGGGTACCACATGCTTGACCAGACATATGTTGACCTGCCATGCAGTTCGTTGGCAAGCGTATCTAAAAGACCCAGACCAAAGAACACAGAGGACCTCTCCTTGCTCCTCATCAGCTTAGATCTCCAACCCCACTATACCTTCAGTCCTCTCTGAGACCTGCACTGAGAGGAATGAAGGTGTAGAATTAGGTGTGTCACAGCCAAGTACTTGTGGGCAATCTGCTTTTGGTACACCGATGTCAGATTGTACCAGGCAAATTTCCCTGCCCCAGCTGCTGCACCGCCGAAAGAAGTTTGCTCCCAGCCATCCACATGCCCAGCGGTTGAATGCTAGCTTGGCAAAATTGCTAGCACTTCAACTGCTGCCTATTCAGTTGGTAGACTCTACCCCCTTCCGTGAGTTTGTGGAATGTGCGGTTCCTCAGTGGCAGGTACCCAAACGACACTTTTTCTCACGGAAGGCGATTCCGGCTCTCTACCGGCATGTGTCCATGCCTCGCTGGACAGGGCGGTCAGCGGTAAGGTGCATATTACCGCTGACTCATGGTCCAGCAGGGATGAACAGGGACGTTACCTAAGTTTCACGGCGCATTGGGTGACTCTGCTGGCAGCTGGGAAGGATGCAGGACAAGCTGCAGTAGTGTTGGAGGTTGTTCCGCCACCACGCCTCCAAAATGCTAATGATTGTGACACACCTCTCTCCTCCACCCCCTCCTCTTCTTCTTCCTCCGTGGCCACTTCCTGTGCTTTGTCCTCAGAACGAGCGGTGCTCCGTAGCCGTTCAAGGGGCTACACAAGTACGCAGGCCAAAAGATGCCATGCGGTGCTTGAGCTGGTGTGCTTGGGGGACAGGAGCCACACTGGGGCAGAGGTTCTGTCAGCTCTGCAGGGGCAGGTTCAGAGGTGGTTGACGCCACGCCAACTTAAGGCAGGAATGGTGGTTTGCAACAATGGCACCAACCTCCTCTCTGCCCTCCGACAGGGACAAATGACCCATGTGCCCTGTTTGGCTCACGTCCTTAACTTGGTGGTGCAGCAGTTCTTGGGCAGGTACCCGGGCTCACAGGATGTCCTGAGGCAGGCCAGGAAAGTCTGTGTGCATTTCCGCCGGTCATATAATGCCAGTGCTCGGCTGACGGACCTCCAAAAGGAGTTTAACCTGCCCAAGAACCGCCTAATCTGTGACATGCCCACCAGGTGGAACTCAACGTTGGCCATGCTGCAGCGGCTGCACACGCAGCAGAGGGCCATCAATGAGTACCTGTGCGACTATGGCACCAGGACAGGGTCAGGGGAGCTTGGTTTTTTTTCCCCACGCCAGTGGGCCATGATCGGGGATGCATGCACTGTCCTGTCACCATTTGAGGAGGCCACGAGGATGGTGAGCAGTGACAGTGCATGCATCAGTGACACTGTCCCCCTTGTCCACCTGTTGGAGCACACGCTGCATGGAATAATGGACAGGGCACTTGAGGCAGAACAGAGCCAGGAAGAGGAGGACTTCCTTAGCTCTCAAGGCCCCCTTTATCCAGACAGTGTTCCTGCGTGCCCACCGATCACACAGGAAGAGGAGGAGGAGGAAGATTGTGTCAGTATGGAGGTGGAGCCTGGCACTCAGCATCAGCAGCAGTCTTTAAGGGATCAGTCCCAAGAAACACATGGACTTGTTGGTGGCTGGGAGGAGGTGGCTGCGGACCATGTCGTCTTTAGTGACCCAGAGGACTCCGGACCGAATGCCTCAGCAAACCTACGCTGCATGGCCTCCCTGATCCTGCAAAGCCTGCGTAAGGATCCTCGTATTCGTGGTATCAAGGAGAAGGACCAATACTGGCTGGCAACCCTCCTTGATCCACGTTACAAGGGTAAGGTTGCGGACCTTATCTTGCCATCGCAGAGGGAGCAGAGGATGAAACATCTTCGGGAGGCCTTGCAGAAAGGTCTGTGCAACGCGTTCCCAGAGACTTGGAGGTTACAAACTCCTGTTTCTGGACAACGTGTTGCTGAGGCTTCGGTCAGTCAAAGAAGGAGCGGTGGAGAAGGTGGCCGTCTGACCGATGCGTTCAGACAATTTTTTGGTCCGCAGCTCAGAGGTATGATCGGTTCCAGCAATCATCGCCAGCGTCTGTTTTACATGGTGCAGGAATACCTAGGGGCAAGATCAGACTTGGACACCTTTCCCACCGAAAATCCTCTGGGTTACTGGGTCTTGAGGATGGATCACTGGCCAGAGCTTGCACAGTATGTAATTGAGCTACTGGCCTGTCCTGCATCCAGCGTTCTTTCAGGACGCACATTCAGTGCTGCTGGAGGCGTGGTAACCGATCACAGGGTGCGTCTGTCCACCGACTCGGTCAATCGACTGACCTTCATAAAAATGAATCAGTCTTGGATCACCACCAGCTACCAAGCACCTGATGCTGATGTAACCGAATATTTTTTTTTTAAATCTCAGATCCCTTCAAAGACTGCCTATGCTGATGCTGAGTGACTATCCCTGAGTAATTATCCTCTTCCTCCTCAATGATCACGCTGATAGCTTGTAAGAACATTTTTGGTTCTGGGCGCCACCACCAGTGCCTAAGGCACAATTTTTCAGCCCCTGTTTAACAGGGGCGTGTAATTACAATTTTTGATGCAATACTTTGCAGCAGGGCTCGTTCCTGCGTTCCAACTAGAGTGTCTGTGAGGGGTTGCAGTGTTGTGGCACCAGCACCAGTGCCTAAGGCCCAATTTTTCTGCCCCTGTTTAACAGGGGCGTGTAATTACAATTTTTGATGCAATACTTTGCAGCAGGGCTCGTTCCTGCCTTCCAACTAGAGTGTCTGTGAGGGGTTGCAGTGTTGTGGCACCAGCACCAGTGCCTAAGGCCCAATTTTTCTGCCCCTGTTTAACAGGGGCGTGTAATTACAATTTTTGATGCAATACTTTGCAGCAGGGCTCGTTCCTGCGTTCCAACTAGAGTGTCTGTGAGGGGTTGCAGTGTTGTGGCACCAGCACCAATGCCTAAGGCCCGATTTTGCTGCCCCTGTTTAACAGGGGCGTGTAATTACAATTTTTGATGCAATACTTTGCAGCAGGGCTCGTTCCTGCGTTCCAACTAGAGTGTCTGTGAGAGGTTGCAGTGTTGTGGCACCAGCACCACCACCACCAAAGGCCCAATTTTTCTGCCCCTGTTCAACAGGGGCATGCAATTACAATTCTTGATCTAATATTTCACAGCAGGGCCCTGTGAGGGCTTACAGTGTTGTGGCCACAACAACACCTAAGGCCCAAATTTCTGCTGAGTATATAGGGCAGGCCCCTACTTTCAAACATTTAACTTACAAATGACTCCTACTTGCAAACGGAGGGAGACAACAGGAAGTGAGATGAAATCTACCCCTAGGAAGGGAAATTCTCTCCTGTAAGAGTTAATATGGGAAAAACATTTCTCCTTTCCACTGATGCTTTCCAATCCTTGTTCCACAAAAAAAAAACAAATTCTCAAAAAGCATTTGTCATTGGGACAAAAAGTGAGGTGAAATCTTCTAAAGAGGAGGAAAGACAGCAAAACAAATGTCATAGGGGTGATAACCCTTCCCTATGTTTTCCAAAAAGCTTAAACGAGATTTTTTGGTTGGAGCTAAACACGTTAAAAATGTACCCGTTCAAAATGACAAACAGATTCTACTTAACAACAAACCTACAGTCCCTGTCTTGTTTGCACCGCCTGTATACTGCTGTTCAGAGTATATAGAGCCTGGTGGCCCCACACCTTTCCTTATTTTAATTTGGGTGTGGGGTTCCCCTTAATATCCATACAAGCCTGGTAATGGACTGGGGGGTACCCATGGTGTTTGTCTCACTGATTTTCATCCATATTGCCAGGACCGGACATTACATTAAACCCGCAAGCAGTTTTAAATGAGATTTTTTCCCTAAAAAATGACATTTGGTGCAGGGACTGTTCTAAACACGGGAAACACGTGCCACTTTACAGGCATACTATAGACACCCCCAGGTACGATATTTAAAGGAATATTTCACTTTTTTTTTTTTACTTTAAGCATCATTAAAATCACTGCTCCCGAAAAAACGTCCGTTTTTAAAAGTTTTTTTTGCATTGATACATGTCCCCTGGGGTAGGACCCGGGTCCCCAAACCCTTTTTAGGACAATACCATGCAAATTAGCCTTTAAAATGAGCACTTTTGATTTCGACCGTTCGAGTCCCATAGACGTCAATGGGGTTCTAACATTCGTGCGAACTTTCGGTCCGTTCGCAGGTTCTGGTGCGAACCAAACCAGATTCGTAAGCCGCAATATCCATGACAACTACATTTCCACCCTTATCGGCTGGTTTAATAACCAGCCCAGGGTGGTTTTGTAAAGATCTCAAGGCACGTCTGTGGGCAAGAGTTAAACTAGGTGATTGGGAGTTGGGAAACTCTTGGCATTTAATGGCATTGGTAATTTGTTCCACAAACGCCCATATATAGGGGTTGGTGGAAAGTGTGGGAAAGGTTTGGGATTTAGGTTTGAATGAAGTAGGGGGAGGGAAAGAGATACCGGAGACAACAATACCCGCATCATCTGCGGATAGCTGGTAATCGTCCTCAGTGCCACCCTCCTCTAGCAATGCTATGAGTTCCTCAATGGCCTTGATTTCGGCCAGTGTAGGAACAGCATTCTTGGATGAGGAATCACCAATAGTAGTCTGAGAAGGTTTGTCATAGATGACTTTATACATAAGTTTCCTAGCGAACAAATGAACATCTTTGATAAATTGAAATTTATTGAAGTCAGCAGAAGGGCAGAACGTAAGACCCAACTGGAGTACCTTGATTTGTTCTTTTGTCAGTGGGAAAGATGAAAGGTAAACAACATCTAAATCATGGGTTCCTTGTGAGGAGGGACATCCAAAGGATTCCGCATGGGACTCTGCGGTGAGTCCAGTGCCTGGGCTAAAAAAATTGGGGCGATTTTAGGGTCGATTGATTGTGTGCTGGTGGGAAACATAGAGGTAAGGTTAGGTTCACTTGCCCGTCTACCGGTGAGTGCAGGAAGAGCAGGAAGTGCAGGTGTCATCATAGTGAGTGCAGGGTGCGCAGTTTTGGTGGTTGCAGGAGGTGGTCGTGGCAGTGCACGCGTTAAAGGAGTGAAAGTGCTAGTGGTTTTGGGTCGAAAAACAATTGGTTTTGACGTAGTGATAGTGCCAAAGGTGCGGCGAATGGAGTCCATAGAGGTGGTAGGTAATTCGCCCTTTTTTTTTCTTACACTTTACCAAAATTGCATAAATCTCTTGAATCTCCACCCAGCCGCCCCATTGTGTCCGGGTGCCAATGCCTTACCGAAAATGCTAGTGGAATTGTAGACAAGTATCTCAGTCCGCATGTTACATCACTCCCCTCTTATGTCAAGGACACGATACACCTCCTTTGTATTCTCGAAGATTTGCAATTGCCTCACAATGTTTGGTTGGTTGCTCTTGACGTAGAGAGCCTTTATAACATCATTCCCCACAACAAAGGCATTGAGGTGGTTAATAATTTATTACAAGAAAGAGGTCCCAAATTTGAAGCATATGGCCAATTTGTCACCCATCTTTTACAGGTTAATCTTAACACAAAACCATTTTTTGATTGGCACCTCCCACCAGGTACGGGGTGTGGCTATGGGCACCAAATGGGCTCCATCCTACGCCAACCTGTACCTGGGGGGGTGGGAAAGGGAATTGTTTGCCAATCCTGATTTAACTCATCTCCTGTGCCATGTGGTGTCCTGGCACAGATACATAGATGATGGGCTTTTTTTCTGGTCTGGCACTCGGGAACAACTATCCCTATTTGTTGACCTCTTGGCTATTAACACTTATAACTTGAAATTTACTATGGAATGCAGCCAAACCAAAATTACATTTTTAGATCTGGAGATCCATTTGAATTCCAATGGAAAACTTTTTTCAGCACTTTACTGAAAGGAATCATCTGGAAACACCATTCTCCATGCAGGCAGTGCACATCCGAAACCATTACTAAATAGCTTTCCTTTTAGTCAGTACCTTCGTATCAAATGAAATTGTTCACATGAGACTGATTTTTTCAAAGCCTCCCATGATCTGTATTACAGACTCAAAAACAGAGGATACAGCCATACACTGTTAAAGCGTGCCTTCAATAAGGTTAAAAAACTTGACAGGAAGAAACTCATCTTTTACACAAAAAATCGAGATACTGTTCAACCAGTTCGCCTTATTACACAATTTTCTCAACATCACAACCAAGTAAGAGGTATTCTTAATAGATTTTGTCCATTACTTACGGCAGATACTACCATTAAAAAAGATATCAAATCTTACCCAGACATAACCTATCGACGATCATCGTCACTGAGAGACCGTCTAACAACCAGTCACCATTCTCCGAAATCTATGTCTGCTTTAACTACTTTTCCATGTGAAAACTGTGACGTATGTGAATTCATATACGACTTGCGAGAAATTCCGCTTCCTAATGGCCATACACACAAAATTAAACATACACTCACGTGCCAAACTGTAGGGGTAGTGTATATAGCCACCTGCCGTTGCGGATGCTTCTATATCGGAAAAACTAAATGCCCGTTCTGTATACGTATTAGAGACCATATAGAACCACTCTATAAACGTACTACATCCACCTTTATTAACAGACATGTGGCATTGAAACATAACTACAATCCTTAGGTTATTGGCTTCACCGCCCTTGAGCATGTCCCCCTACATGCCAGGGGGGTTGACATTGATCAAAAGTTACTCCAACTCAAAACCAAGTGGATACACACCCTGGAGGCTACTAAATTCCCAGGGTTAAATGAGCACATCAGCTTTAAATCTTTCCTCTAAACAGCTATCAGGAGATCTTGTAGTAATTATAATTTTCATTTATCTATTTTCCTCATCTCCCACATGCCCCCTCCCCACTATAGGGTCATATCATGGATCCACGGACTAATTTCTTTTTCTTTCCCATTTTTTCACTCACAATTGGAATTTCCTCTTTGCAACATTGTGTACATGCCTATAATGTATATGTGAACCATCTTTAATACATTCTTGTTATATTTTCCATGTTCTGATTAATTTATATTGTACTGGTATGTGGCTGTCATACTTGGCCTACTGCTGGATTACGATAGGGACTTAGCCCTTGTTTTCCCCATATGGTGTGTGGGAGAATGGTGGTCATTTGTCCCTTGAGTATTCCTGGTTTCTTCTTCCCATACTGCTGGACTACTGGCCCTTCCTACAATTATTTTCCATCCCCTTGTTCCCCTCTGCCTTCCCGTGGTTTACCCTTGTGGCCCTTGACACTTATCTCCTTGGGGCACTGGGGGTATGCGTCTGATAGATCCCTGCTATGGTGATCCGTGGCCTCCACTGACACTTTGGCTGCATGGACACCCAAGGGCGGTGCTGCCGATTGCCAGTATCCACCCGCCCCCAGCCACTGCCATGAGAGGATCCTTTGGGCACCATTGCATCCTCTGGTGGTCTGCGGCTCTGTCCCTCTGATAGGCTCCGTAGTCCACTGTGCTCTCCACTGCGTGTACTCTACACGCAGCGTCAGATTCTCGCGCTAAGCCTCCTGGACCTTGTAGGCCTACGAGGCCTTTGTCGGGCGCATGCGCAGTGGTGCCCTTTGTCCGCTCACATGTCATGGCGACGTCAGACACCTCACGTGTGTGGGGGGCATAAGAGGCCGGCAGTTCCGGCCATTCCTTCGTCGGCGTCTCCAGGGCACCCACACTTGTGTTGCACACATCAGGGTAAGCCTGTAACTCTGCTGCCACCCATCTTTCCAGGCTCTTCCACTGTCCACATTTATATTTATCTTATGTCTTTCCTGCAGAGTGATTTCCCAGAGCCAATTGTACTGCTCTTACCAACCTGTATCCTATTAGCTCCTATCACTCCAATAGCATTACTGGACTTACGGGCAAGTTCATCAACTTCCCAGTACACACTTTTGCTTTTATTCATTACTTTTTACTCATTTCGAAACCCTTTATATTGTTCCCCTTAATACACCCTTGCATTTACATGGGTCTTAATCATACCCTCATCCTCCCTTTTTTGTTTATTTAATTTTTCCCATTTTTTAGTCATCATCCATCTGCTATTTCTGCTTAGATTCAAGCCAGCATACTGGGTGCCCTGTTCTCTTTCTTTCTTCTTTTCTGATAACTGCATATTTTGTAAGTATTATTGAGGCTATGTTAGCCCTACTCTTTGTTGGTCTGCATACCCAGATCATTTATGGGATGTGCCAAAACCATACTATTTATGTCAGATTTTTTTTTTCTTTTTGCCAGGTCCTCTTTTTTGCCCCCTGCAGCCTCCTACTGTGCTTTTAGGCCTTGAACTCACCCCAGGGTCTCCTACGCCTGCCCCTTGGGACCCTAAGGTAGGTATTATACTATCGTATGTCACTGGGGTTCCTGGGATACCTGCTGGTTGGAGAGGGTGGTCTTGGGTGTTGTTGGTTGATTTGGCTTATGCTCCAGTAATTATTATGTGGGACAATCTGTGGCCATATCTGAAGGTGACATAATATTTCATCATTACCATGTCAATCTTTAACAATAGTTGGTGTTATTATACTGTCATTTCTTGTCTGACTGTTATTTTTTGTTGTAGAATTTCAAGATAATAATAAAGGTATAACCAACTGTCCCTGAGGAAGCCATCTTAGGCGAAACATGTAGGACTTGAAATACCTGTTTACAGGACCTGCCACCACGCCATGGGCTGGGTTCTGTAAAACTGTTGTACAGTTGGCTTTTTATTATCCCTAGTATTTTTTGTGTTGCTCACACCCCTGATATGTATGTTTATACATTTCTTTTAATTATTTGTGAAAAAAATATTACAGTTTTACACTATATATTTCAATCCATGTTTGGCACCGTGATAATCCCCTGATCTCTCCTTTACCATTGTCACCAAATCACAATGACACCCAGCTTTTCAGTTTGGGAGTCAATAAGGCTTAGAACGATATCCAGAGAACGACACAGGATGGCAGGTTCACTGATGAGATGATAAACAATCCTTCAGCCCGGGTTCACACCTATGTGAATTAGATGTGCATTTCCGCACATCCAGGGCCGGATTTGTCACAGGGCCACCGAGGCCAGGCCTCGGGACGGCAGTGGTGTAGGGGCGGCGCCGCTCCTGCAGCGACTTCGCGGCCGCCCCCCCCTTTCGTGCTGCCCATTAAAGTCTGTTATGGGCACCAGTGCCCATAGAAAAGATGGCCGCGCCCGCGAGCCGACCACGCAACGGCGCATGCGCCGTTCCGAAGCCGGCCGGGCTCGGGAAAGCTCGTAAGCGCTCGGCCGGGCGGCGCATGCGCAGTAGCGTCATTGCGCCGCCCGGCGCCATTTTTAAAAAAATCGAGAGTAGCTAGCAATGGCAGCGGTGCGGCGGCGGGGGAGAGAGATGACATCTCTCATTGCCCGCACCGCTGTTCCGCCCTCCTTCTGATGGCAGCCTGCATGGCAAGGGACATCCCAATCTGGTGGCAAGTGACATCCCCATCTGGTGGCAGGCATGGTGGCAAGTGACATCCCCATCTGGTGGCAGGCATGGTGGCAAGAGACATCCCCATCTGGTGGCAGGCAGTGTGGCAAGGGACATCCCCATCTGGTGGCAGGCAGCGTGGCAAGGGACATCCCCATCTGGTGGCAGGCAGCGTGGCAAGTGACATCCCCATCTGGTGGCAGGCAGCGTGGCAAGTGACATCCCCATCTGGTGGCAGGCAGCGTGGCAAGAGACATCCCCATCTGATGGCAGGCAGTGTGGCAAGGGGCATCCCCATCTGGTGGCAGGCAGCGTGACAAGTGACACCCCCATCTGGTGGCAGGCATAGTGGCAAGTGACATCCCCATCTGGTGGCAGGCAGCGTGGCAAGTGACATCCCCATCTGGTGGCAGGCAGCGTGGCAAGAGACATCCCCATCTGGTGGCAGGCAGTGTGGCAAGGGACATCCCCATCTGGTGGCAGGCAGCGTGGCAAGGGACATCCCCATCGGGTGGCAGGCATGGTGGCAAGTGACATCCCCATCTGGTGGCAGGCAGCGTGGCAAGTGACATCCCCATCTGGTGGCAGGCAGCGTGGCAAGTGACATCCCCATCTGGTGGCAGGCAGCGTGGCAAGTGACATCCCCATCTGGTGGCAGGCAGCGTGGCAAGTGACATCCCCATCTGGTGGCAGGCAGCGTAGCAAGTGACATCCCCATCTGGTGGCAGGCAGCGTGGCAAGTGACATCCCCATCCGGTGGCAGGCATAGTGGCAAGTGACATCCCCATCTGGTGGCAGGCATGGTGGCAAGTGACAAGAGATGGTGGCAAGTGACACGCTCAGGGCTCCCAATGATTCTGCATTATGGTGAGTTGAACTATTTCATTTTATATTACAATGTAATGATAGAAATAATGTGTTTCAATTATCCTGACACCATAACAACCATGGTGCCGGGGATGATTGAAGCACTAACACCAGCCATTGCCTTGAAAATTTGCCTGCGAAAAATCCTTACCCCTCGTGCACTTACCCTGAAGTATTTTTAGTCTGAAAATAACTGGCTTTAATTGTACAGTGTTCTCGTGTATGGAGATATGTTTTTAATTGATCTATTGTAGAAGTCATCGATAAAGGATGTGGTGTGTGTGTGTGTGGGGGGGGGGGGGCAGCATTGAAGGACCCGGCCTTGGGGCGGCAAAGGGAGTAAATCCGGGCCTGCGCACATCTAATTCGCATAGCAGGAGAATGTGACTGGCTCCTTTACATATCCTTTACTGGCTCCTTTACATATCTCCGGGGCGGCTGCGGAGCGCACTGCACTGTGCGTCTTTGGCTCAGTTTCAGGGCCGAATTCAGGCATAGAATCGGCCCTGATTCGTCCCTGAATCAGGGAACAGGGACGCACAGCGCTCCTGTGCGATCCGCAGCCCAGTATAGTGTGAACCCGGGCTCAATGTAAATGCTCAGCCATACAAAACAGGTACCCAAAAAGGAAGAAAAAAGGGGGACCAATAGTGAAGTATGCTAAGAAAGCAAATTTATTGCGCTAAAAAGGTATACTTACAAAAGTAAATTAAAAACAGGCATTGAAATTGTAAGAAGATCCAGCAAACACCAATGGGGGCGTTCCTACGAGAACGGAAGTGATGTCAGTGCCAGAAGTGAGTCACGTCAATGCATTTCGCCCTCCAACAGGGCGTCATCAAAGGACCACGAAATGAGTGTGTACCAGGCTTTAGGTATGTGGTATCTCTGCTTACAAGAATAAACTATATGAGTGATGTCCTCCATCCACAAAAGGAAACAGAAGTTTCCTGAAAAAATTCTAAGCAAAAGGACCTAGTAGACCTTAGTATGTAGCAACAAAAGATTCAGTAGATAACAGATAAAATAAAAAGTGAAGGAACTACAGACTGTCCCAGAATATTCCCTGAAACAGAAATACTAAGTACCTAAAGCTGGCCATAGATGAAAATGAACGGATTTCCTCATCCACACAAGCGAGGTAAATAGAGGAATCCTCCTTGCTGAGACACTGTATTCTGACAGCGGAGGCTGATTGGTGGCTGCAGACAGCTGATCAAGAAAACATTTTCAACAAGCTTTTTTAACAAAAGTAGATCTAATGATTGACTTCCGTTGAACAGGCACGGCCTTTCATGGACCCAAATTTGTCCGGTCCATGCTGGGGTGCTTTATGGCTAAAAAACAGCCGTGACTAAAAATGTTTATTTTTTAGTGTTTTATAAACCTATGTAGATAGGACCAAGTGGCTGCTCTACAGATTTGGTGCATAGGTATACACCTCTTTTCTGACGCCTTCATGGCAGCACACACTGGGTTTTGACTCCGCCCCCATTACCTCACAGGATTGGTTAGCTATAAATTTGAAGGGGAGACACCCCGCTGCATTCTCTTTTTTATCCTCACCTGACAGATTGGGATAAGCAAGGTTGCTCCTGTTTACAAGAATAAAGAAAAAGCCTCTTACCGCACTCGCCCCAGCAGGTTCAAGCCTCTCCTGTTTGGAAGTCCCTCCTGTACAGTCTCTAAAGGAGTTTCCATGGAGGGAACCCCCGTTCTGATGGTCTCAGGGGGCATCTGGATGTCTGGCACAGTAAGCTTTAAAGAAGCTTCATATATTGCAGTGGTCTCCTCTCTATAAACCTAATTAGGTTTCTTTCCCTGCTTAAGGGGATTGCTGGTACCTGTTGTCCACCACTGTGGAACCGTCATGGCCGCCGACGCTCCTCTCCGCTCTGCACGCTCTCTATTGTGTACAGAATCAGGTTACTGCCTTAGGTAAGGTTGTGCCCTTTTCCAAGATGCCGCTGAGGCATTCGGGACGCTCTGCGCATGCACGGGAGCGTCATTTTGCCGTGACGGCGGTGCCAGATTTAAGAACACAGTCATTCTCTGTGTTTTTGCTGAAGTTAACTATAAAAGCTGGATTTCGCTGTCTGTTTCACCTGCTTTGCCAGAACTAACTCAGCAAACTCAGGTAAGTCGGATCAATTGCATCAGACTCTCTTCAGGCTTTTTTTTTTTTTTAAAAGAAACATTTTTAAAATTTTGTTCCTTATTCCTCTTCAGACTTCCTGTCACTATTGCTATGGAGACCACTGCCTGCGCAGACTACCATCAGCAAACTAGGTAAGAGGCCATCTGTCATTGGTAAGTATTGAAGAAGGGGAGAGAAAAAGAGAGCCGGACCACTAACGGTGCATTTTTGGCAGCCCTACCAGGTCAAGAGCCGCAAGTTCCAGGCATGGAAGAAGATCAAGTCATGCATCAAGGAGGAGGTCCCGCAGAAGCCATTCAAGATCTTCCTCCCGCCACCGAAGACATAGCCGCTAACGTCACAGTCGCTCATGCCGCAGCTGCTCCTGCCAAAGTCGGTCACACCACAGACGGTCACCTTCATCACAACGCCAGAGCCGCCACACCCGTCCTGCAGCAAACGCTTACTGGGTATGCGGCACGCCGGCCTTGCCAGATAAACTAGCCTGCCGCTCATGCTTCAATGAGGCAACAAAGGAAAAAGAGTTAGACGCAAGAGTGGCTACGGAGCTCATAAGAGAATCTGTACAAGAATCCATAAGGGAGACAACGGCACCACTAACGGATAGGCCTACTTCCAGCACATCGGCAGCAGATTTCCATCAACTCCAGGCATCAGAATCTTCCTCTGGAGATGAGGGCCAGGAGATGTCAGCAGGCTTTGATTTTTCCCTAGTTGAACCTTTTTCAAAGTCAGTTAAGGAAGCGATCGGCTGGGAAGAAGATAAAGTGGAACCGCAGAAAGTTTGGAAATATTTCCCAAATTTAAGAAAAGATCCAGAAAACTTCCCTTTTATAGGCGAACTGGAAGATCTAATTAAAGATGAGTGGGAAAGATCTGATAAGCGGTCCAGCCTCACCAACAGACTGGCAAAGATGTATCCTTTGAAAGAGTCGAAAGTCAATTCATTGATGAACGCCCCCGTCGTCGACTCCTCCTTGATGCGTCTTGCGCGGCATGTCACTCTGCCTATTGAGGATGCAATTTCCTTTTCGGGACGTTCTTGATCGGAAATTGGATCTGAAACTGAAGAAAGCATATTCCATGGCTGGGGGTGCTTGCAGGCCAGCGATTACCACAGCAGCAGTGGCTAAAGCCATATCAGGATGGGCAACCCGGGTGGAGAAAGACCTTCAAGACGGCACTGAATTGGAGAAAATAATCTCCTCTCTTCAGGAGATCAAGTTGGCAGGCGACTTCCTGGCAGATGTCCTCAGTCGATATTATAAGATCCTCAGCAAGATCAATGCTAGCCTCAGTCATGGCAAGAAGGGCCTTGTGGCTAAAACCATGGATGGCTGATACTGCATCTAAAACAAACTGGTGCAGAATCCCATACGATGGCTCAAACCTGTTCGGGTCTAAATTGGACGCCGCTATCTCCAAGGTAACAGGGGAGAAGTCGGGATTAATTCCCTTAGACAGGCGACCCAAGGCCCAAAAGGGTCCGTCCTACAGGCGCAACCTTTCTGATAAATACAAGGAAGCTAGATCCTACCGCCCCGGTAGGAAGTTTAAAAGGGACTGGAAAAATACAAGACCTTCCTTCCTGAGGATGCAGAAGTCCAAGCCTACCCCGGCAGGGGAGCTTCAGAAGTCCTTTTGAAGATTCGCCTGCCCACCAGGCACAGGTGGGCGCCAGGCTCAAGAACTCTATCCACAATCAGATTTGGACACAAATGGAAGTTTATGGGCAGACTTCTGGGAAATCACTTCCAATCAACCAGACTGCCATCTTCACTAAACAAAAGGAAGATACTAATAAAATATATAGTAGAATTGAAGCAGAAAGGAGCAATTCTGGAAGTTCCATCAGGTCAAAAGGGGAGGGGTTTCTATTCCCCCCCTATTTTTGGTAAAGAAGAAGACTGGAGACTTGCGCCCTGTATTGAATTTAAAAAATCTCAATAGGAACATCAAAATAGAGCCTTTCAAAATTCTGGCAGTAAACCTGGGTGACTGGATGCTATCAGTAGATTTATCAGACGCTTACCTACATATTCCGATTCATCTCGCCTTTCAAAAGTTCCTCAGATTCGCCATCAACAAATGCCACTTCCAATTCCAGTGCCTCCCTTTTGGCATCTCTTCGGCTCCCAGGACATTCACCAAGGTCCCACTACCCTTGGTTGCATTCCTTAGAGAAAAGGGTCTTCGAGTCTACCATTATTTGGACGACATCTTGCTCTTAGCAGAAAATCGTGAGACTTTGCTATGTCATTGGAAGATCCTACTCACGACTCTCCAGGACTTTGGTTGGCTAGTCAATTGGAAAAAGAGCAGTCTGCAACCCATGCAAAATATGGTATTTCTGGGAGCGGATCTGAACACCATATTGAACAGGGTACAACTCCCTCAGGAGAAAGTCCAGCTTCTAATACAGAAGATGCAGAGATTTCTGTCAGCGAGGCATCTACCAGCCAGAACCTGTTTGAGTGTGCTAGGCTCCATGTCTGCAACTCTACCCATTGTGCAGTGGTCACAATGGCACATGAGAGTCCTGCAAAACTCCTTTCTAAGGCAGTGGGATGGAGTATCGATGCGTCAGACCATTCCTATTTCCAGACCAATGAAGCAATCAGTATGGTGGTGGACACACTCGATCAACCTCAGAAGATACAGGCTGATAGTTTCTCCAGATCGGGAAATAGTCACTTCGGATGCCTGCTAAAGTGGTTGGGGAGCTCACTTTCAAGATCAAGCAGCGCAGGGCCGATGGCAGTTCCAGGCCCAGGGTATAGTATCGAATATACTAGAACTCAGGGCAGCTTTCCAGGCTCTCATGGCATTTGCACCAGCCCTCAGAGGGAAAAACGTGCTTATCCGGATGGACAACAAGGTGGCAGTGTCCTATATCCACAAGCAGGGGGGTACCAAGAGTCTCACACTGATGTAGGAAGTCCGTCCTATCTTGGAATGGGCACAGGCACACCTAACAGACTTAAGGGCAATATATGTCCCTGCGGCACAGAACATCTTAGCCGATTATCTGAGCCGAGAGACTCTCTCGAACAACGAATGGTCCTTGAGCCTCCAGGCCTTTTCACTTCTTACGGAAACGTGGGGAATGCCAGAGGTCGACTTAGCAGCCACACCTGCGAATACAAAATGTCGGAGGTTTTTCCTTCAAGAGCATCGTTCCCATCAGCCGAGGGAATAGATTGTCTAATTCACCCATGGAACTTCAAGTTGGGGTACATATTCCCTCCAACCCGTTAATTTCAAGATTCCTGTCCAGGCTCCGGAGATCCTCAGTCACAGTAATCGCAGTAATCCCACTTTGGCCGAGAAGACCATGGTTCACGAACCTATTGCAACTCAGCCTTCAGCCTCCAATCCCTCTTCCGGTAACCCCGGATCTGCTGTCTCAAGGCCAATTTCTACACCCAGCTCCAGAGAAGTTGTATCTGATGGCCTGGAAGTTGAAAGGGCTAGGTTAAGGGAACAAGGCTGTTCTCAGGAAGTAATATCAACCCTGATGCAAGCCAGGAAAAATACCACCAACACCACCTATACAAGAATTTGGAGCAAGTTCTTTTTCATGGTACAGCAGAAGGGATGGAACCCCATTGCTCCAGAACCTTTTCAAATCTTAGAGTTCCTCCAGTCAGGGATCGACAAAGGCTTAAGTTCAAGTACCCTTAAGGTGGGCATTACATCCTCTGGTAATCCAATTCCTGAGAGCCTGTCTGAAAATCAAACCTCCCAAGAAACCAGTTTTTCCATCATGGGACCTTTCAGTAGTCCTCGATGCCTTCACCAATCCTCCTTTTACTCCATCTGAATTAATCTCACTGTGGGATCTAACTCTGAAACTGTCTTTTCTCATTGCAATTACATCAGCAAAGAGGGTATCTGAAATCCAAGCACTGATGGCATCGGAACCTTACTTAGTATTCTTCCCTGATAAAGTAGTACTAAGACCTTCAGACCACTTCATCCCGATGGTAGCAACTTCCTTCCACTACAACCAAGACATTGTTTTACCATCCTTTACTAATGATCAAGGTGAACCTCATCCGCTGGATGGTAAAACAACCATCATTAGTTACCTTGCGGCTACAACTCCTTTTAGGAAGACGGATGCCCTTATGGTCATCCCCCATGGAAACAGACGAGGTCAAGCGGCTACTTCACGTACTATCGCCTTCTGATTAGTCAAATCCATCAAGAAGGCATACTCCATTTGCCATCTGGCAATTGCTGAAGGCATCAGGGCTCCCTCAACCAGGGCAGTGGCTACCTCCTGGGCAGCATATTGCAGGGTCTCACCAGAGACGATTTGCAAAGCAGCGACTTGGTCCTCCAGACACACATTCATCTCTCACTATAGAGTGGACTCTGCTCACTTGGCTATGGCAGACTTCAGTAGATCCGTTGTGAGAGCCAATTCTTCCGCATTATAAGGAATAAATATTATTTTCTTGCACCCACCCGACTGGCGAGTTATTTCCCAGTGTGTGCTGCCATGAAGGCGTCAGAAAAACGGAAAATTGTATACTCACCTTCCTACCTTTCCAAAATTAAAGGAGGATAGTTGGCCTGGTATAAAGTGGAATAAGATCCAGTTAAATGTATTCCCAGATATTGAGGAGAGAAGAAGCACCAGTGGTAGGGAAAGTTGTTTTGTAATGTAGTAAGGAGTGGAGGGGGGATATGTATGGGTAGAGCTTCTGTCTTGGTTGTGTTAACTTTATAACCGGAAAGTTTGCCAAAGGTATTTAATAAAGTTTGGAGATTGGGGAGGGAGATATGGGGCTTTGTTAAAGTTAAAAGAATGTCACCTGCAAAGAGGGATAGTTTGTATTCTCTGTGTCGTAAAGAGACTCCACTTATGTCAGGGTGTGTACGTATAGCTTCAGCTAGGGGTTCAAGACACACAATAAACTGTAAGGGGGATAGGGGGCAGCCTTGTCTAGTACCACTGCTATGGGAAAAAGACGGTGACAGGAAAGACGCCAATTGTACTTGGGAGGTAGGGTGGGAGTATAGGGTGTGGAGAGCTGCCATGAATGGCCAGCCTAGCCTGTCAAAGGCCTTATGAGCATCTAAACTCAGAATAAGGGCTGGGCGGGAAGTCTTATCAAGCAGGTCTATTAGGTCAATGGTGCGTCTGGTATTATCTCCAGCATATCTATAGTAAACAAAAACCTGTTGTGTATAAGTTTAGGGATTATAGAAGTGAGTCTATTGGCTAGGATTTTTGTAAAAATTTTATAATCTGAGTTGAGTAGGGCTATGGATCTATAGTTGTCCGGTAATGATGGGGGTTTCCCGGGTTTCGGGAGAACTGTAATATGAGCGTGTAGGAATTGGGGATGGGGGATGGTACCTTTCAGTAAGGAGGCAAAAAGATCTTTTAAGTAGGGACTCAGAATTGGGAGGAAGGTCTTATAGTAAAAATAGAACAAACCATCTGGGCCTGGTGATGTGTGTAGAGGGAGGTCTTTAACTACAGCAGCTAATTCTTCTGGCATAATAGCAGCATTCAGCGCCAATATTTGGGAGGATGATAATTTGGGTAATTTTAAAGGGTCAAACAGAAGGGATTGAAATCATCTTGGGAAAAGAGGTGTTTATGGTCTGTGTTTGAGCAATTATATAACTTTTTATAGAATTCCCCAAATACCTTAGACATTGTTTGTGGGCAATGAGTTGGAGAGCCGTCAGCTTGTGTAAGAAACTCAGGGAAAGAATGGAATGGGTGGGGTTTAAGCTTATTTACTAGCATTCTATGGGGCTTGTTGGAAAACTCATAAAATTTCTGTTTGGCCCAAAGAAGAGACTTGGAGCATCTACTCATATCAAGGGATTTCAGACGTTCGCGTAGAGAGGTGACTGTGTGCAGACGTGTCACCGTAGGGGTGGTAAGCATCAGTCCTTGCGCTTTACGTAGCTGAGAGAGGATATCGAGTCTCTGTGTTGCAGAGTCTCTTTTTAGGCAAGAGCCAGCCAAAATGTACTGGCCTCTGAAGTAGGCTTTATGTGCCTCCCAAAGGGTCGAAACGTCTGTCACAGTGTGTTCATTTAGCTGGAAAAACTCGGTTCATGAGACAGTTGAGTGCTAATAACAGGGTTGTGGACCCTTACTTTTTAATATCTTTATAAATGTTATAGGGTCTGGGATTAAAAGAACCATTTCTGTCTTTGCAGATGACACAAAGGTTTGCAGTGGAATAATGTCCTTACAGGATGTATCCAATTTACATGTCAACCTTAATGCACTGTTTAATTGGGCAACTAACTGGCAAATGAGGTTTAATTTTAATAAATGTAAAGTTGTGCACTTGGGGGCTAAGAATATGCATGCATCATACATACTAAGGGGAATACAACTGGGGTGATCCGTAGTGGAGAAGGATCTGGGGGTTTTAGTAGATCATAAGCTCAATAATAGCATGCAATGCCAAGCTGCAGTTTCCAAAGCAAGCAAAGTCCTTTCTTGAATTAAGAGAGGTATGGACTCTAGAGAGAGAGATATCATTTTGCCCCCGTAAATCGTTAGTAAAACGTCATCTAGAACATGCAGTTCAGTTTTGGGTACCAGTTCTCAAAAAGGATATAGGGGAACTGGAGAAAGTGCGGAGAAGGCCAACAAAACTGATAAGAGGCATGGGGGAGCTCAGCTATGAGGAAAGAATATAGGAATTGAATCTATTCCCTCTTGAGAAGAGGAGATTAGGGGGTATATGATCAACATGTACAAATATATAAGTGGTCCATATAGTGAACTTGGTGTTGAGTTTAAGGTCATCACAGAAGACAAAGGGGGCACTCTTTACGTCCAGAGGAAAAAAGTTTAATCGCCAAATACGGAAAGGTTTCTTCACAGTAAGAGCTGTGAAAATGGGAATAGATTCCCTCCAGAGGTGACTCTGGCAAGCTCAGTAGATTGCTTTAAAGAAAGGCCTGGATTCTTTCCTAAATGTACATATTATAACTGGGTACTGACATTTATAGGTAAAGTTGATCCAGGGAAAATCCAATTGTCTATCAGGGGATCAGGAAGGAATTTTTTCCCCTGCTATAGCAAACTGAAGCATGCTTTGCTGGGGTTTTTCGCCTTCCTCTGGATCAACTGTGGGTATAGGATTGTGTAGATGGAATTGTATGATTTATTTTTTTGATTGAACTGGATGGACTTGTGTCTTTTTTCAACCTGACTAACTATGTAACTATGTAACTTCCATCAACATAAAGGCTTTTGGCAGATCCGAACTGCTTGTAGCATGCCGAAAGAGTAACCCTTATGTTGGCTGCATTCCTTTAGACCAGGGATCTCCAAATTACGGCCTTCTAGCTGTTGCAGAACTACACATCCCATGAGGCATTGTAAAACTTTGACATGCACAGACATGACTAGGCATGTTGGGAATTGTAGTTCCTGAACAACTGGAGGGTCATAGTTTGGAGACCCCTGCTTTAGACTATAAGTCCTTGATCAATTCGGCAACAATGAGGTTATAGCAGAGGGGTTCCCTAGACTCTTGCAATTCATGAATAACTCTGATTAGTGGCTGACAAACTATTAAGCACAGCCATTCATAAAAAATGTAAGCAGAACCCCCACCACCGTTACTGCTACTTTGTAGTATGCATTTTACTGCATTGCCCATTCCCCATTGTGTGCCCTCTGACCCCCAGTGTTTGCCCTCCGATCCAGCTATGTGTCCTGATGCTCTCTGCAATTCTCTACTGGCAAAAGAGAACAGCATACTGTTTCATTGCCTGCTTTTATCTACAGGATGGCAAGTGGAGAGATCAGTAAACCTGTCTCTTGTGTTTACAAATCCCTTCAGTTTCTGAATGAACAAGGGAATGTTCACTACTGAGCTAATCCAGGTTCACTGACTAGTGGGCAAAAATTAAGAGCCCACAACATGGGATTGTGGCCGTCACGTTTTTTAATAAAGTTTTAAAATTTTATTTAAAAAAAAAAAAGAGAACCTGTCCAGGGGCTTTTAGGTGGGAAACACGTTTTTCCTGCACGTGTATGGGGCTATAAAAGGCCCCGCTTGACAGACCCATTTACGGTTGTCTTGGATCGGCTTGGCAAGCTCCCCCCCCCACCCTGTCGCTGGCGCCATTATGTGGTTATGTCACCCTTGAATAAGGGGGGGACTTTGTTTTATGAATTGTTCATTTAAAGTTCAAGTTCTATGACTGAGCGAGTTTTAAGTTTGTTTAAAGTTTTGAATATATATTTATTTACTTATTGATATTTGCATAAAGTTTAATAGATTTCAATTTAAATACCAATAAAGGTGCATTTTAAATGCTAAATTTTACTGTGTCATGTATTTTTATTAGTATTATGTTTAGTTCAATGCAAGAGTGTGACCTACAGTCCTATGTTAGTGAGTGCCAGGCAGAGGAGAAGAAGAATGAGGACTCCACTTCTTTCTCTATTAAAATGTAAAACATAAGGGGTCTAACATTTCCCTACACAGAACTGGTCACACTTAGTGTATATACTGTCACCAGGGGGCTTGTCACCTCCTGGTGACAGTACTGGCGATTGTACTTTAATTTAAGCATAAATAAATAAATAAATAAATAGAACAGAAATAAAACACACATATGCAGTATAATGCACATATGTACACCACAGTGCACTATACACATTGTGGTAATACATGTTACGTGTGCTGGTGCAGTGCAGCGCACCAACACACTGAGCTGCAGTGGGAAATAAAACACACAGCAACACACTGCCAGGCATTGCGATCAATAAAAGGGTGAGCTGTGGTTTTGGCCACACTGGGGTGAGTTGCAACGTAATACATGTTGATATGCATGTGTAACACAATGGACATGTGTGAATCTGGCCTAAAGAAATATTTTAGACTGCCTTTATGCTTTTGCGCTGCCTGGCATTACTGCACACACATTAGCATGCCTTATGTTACATGTTAACTTGGATTGCATTAAGGCAGCCCATTAATATTTTCTTTTTTGCAAGTGCACCAACAACGTATATAATGTGTCCCGTGATGTGTTGCATTGTGGGTGTGTTGTCTGCTATAGTGCGTTGGGGTGCCAATTACAATAAATGGCACTGTAATGCACCACAATTGAAGGCTTGTGTTGCAGTTATATGCATTAAAAAGTGTATTTAATGCTCATTCCTCAACATAATGTCCTGAAATGGCCCTCTAGGGTTTGTTTTAGTACAATGCTAAAAAAAGAAGAAGTAAAGCCCCTTCGCGTCCATGTAGTGCATGTTGCAGTGTGTTAAAGAAATGCAGTCTCAGACACCAGCTATTTTCATGATGGCTGTGACTAAGGAAAGAACAGCATGGAACTGATGAAACAGTAAGTATCAGCAGTGGCATCCTGAGCTTTCATATTTAGGGGGGCACATGGGGGGACAGGGACAAAAATAGGGGGGCAATATAAAATGCAAATAGATAGATAGATAGATAGATAGATAGATAGATAGATAGATAGATAGATAGATAGATATTTTATCTATCCTGGGGCCCTTTACCCCTTTACTACGATCCCACAACGGCCCTTTCACATGTTCTGCAGTGAGCTCCCTTCCTACTGTATTGGGCCCCCCAGGGTGACAGAGAACAAGAGATATATGTCACCAGCATACCAAGAAAATATAAGGGTCCAAAGCAGTGGGAGAACTATCAGGGTTGCAAAGGTTGTCTTGCCACCGGGCCCTGGTGTTCTGTCACTGTGGGGTTCCCCAGCCTCCTCTTGCTGTCCTGCCCCTGCTATTGACAGCGCTGGTCTGGCATTTCTTGGAATTTACAGGCTGGTTCTCCTGTCCTAAGGGCGGGAGAAATCAGTCTGTTTTTTCAGTAACTGAGAGTCCTGGTGGAGTCCTTCCTGCAACTCACTCTTCTCCCTGCCAAAGAGGATGCAGGGGAAGGAGCAGATCGGGTGGCCGTGGTTGTGTGAGTGCTTGCATTATGCAGTGTCAGCAAGCAGAGGGAGGGGGGAGGAATCACCCGCAGGAGCTGACTGGGGACGTTCTCCCTCTCAATAGAGACTGTGTTACCCCAGCGGTGGCCTGAGTAAGATGCGGCCTTTTTGTAAAAAAAAATAAAAAATAAAAAAAAATAAAAAATATTTTTTTTTGGGGGGGGGCACATGGTGGGGCCCAGCATAATGTTGGGGGGGTCAGGGCCCCCTCTGGCCCCCCCCTAGGGTCGCCATTGAGTATCAGTAGGGGGGGGGCTTTTTACAGACACTGTCAGTTTAAACCGAATGTTGATAACAATGGGGTTGACTTACTGAGCCCAGGTTCACTCTGAGGTGCGGGAATGAAGCCGTGCGAGTTCGGCTGAACTCGCACAATTTCACTCCCGCATGACAGTCCCGATTTCGGTTGCAATTTCAGAGACATCGGTGCGGGTTTCTGTAAATCACAGCCCAAAATCGCATCATTTATCAGTCAGTGAATGGTTGTTGGAGACCTTATAAAGCCATCACATTGCTAGGCAGCGCAATACCTTCTCTGTGATTATTGGTATCAGGAATAGCAGCATGAAAGGGTAGATTGATGGCAAGTATCTGTTATCTGATAAAATGTTGATGAATACTGGTCCAATGGTTGCCGGCAATGCCTGATAAAAAGGTTCAAAAAGGTTCAAATGAGTACAGTTCCAGTCAAAAGTCACAGTTGACTTGCATAGTGTTTACATAATATAACATGATATGCCTTGTATCTTTATAATTGTACTTTGACAGCTGAAGCTTGACATGGCACACTCAGAAATCACAAAGCACACTCAGGCACACAAATACCATTCTTCGTAAGCCCTTTTTAAAAACATTGTATGTGATAAGCATGTTTTATACCATACTGTACATAATAGTGGAGAACCTTTGTACAGGAACTGATTGCATGGGGATGGAGTTGAAGAGCATAGTCAATTGTTCATATTGTGGGACCCAAGACTCAGAGCTCCACTCTTCTGAAATCTTGCTGTTGCTGATTCAATCATACACAGGATTTAGCCCACATTATCCCTCCACCATTTATTGAAGCCTCCCGCAGAGGGACATAAAACTAAGCACAGATGGGATCATGTAGCCACAGATAGAGCAGCATAATAATAATAATAGTAATAATAATGATAAACTTTATTTTATATATCGCTTTTAAAGGTGGCTTCTCAAAGCGCTTTACAAGGAAAAACACAAGATATACACAGGATAACATAGCATAACGGTAAAAGGGACAAAAAACATTTTTAGATTTGATTTGAATGAGTTCATAGAAGATGACTCTCTGATGTACTTTGGAAGTGAATTCCAGAGTTTTGGAGCATAGGAGGAGGAGAAGGCTCTGTCTCCCATCGAGTGTAGGTGAGTAGAGGGGTCGCAGCAAACCAAAATTTGAGGAGCGGAGGGGTTACGGGGGGGGGGGGTAAGTTGATAAAAGTTCAGAGAGATAAGTGGGTGCCAAGCCATGAAGAGCCTTATAGGTGAGCAAGAGGATCTTGAAGTCTATGCGAAACCGGACAGGTAGCCAGTGCAAGGACTTCAAGATAAGGGTCATATGATCGTTTGTACCAGACCTAGTCAGGATTCTGGCTGCAGAATTTTTAACATATTGAAATCGATTAATAGTGGATTTTGGTACACCAGAGTAGAGCATTGCAGTAGTCAATCTAGGAAAACACAAATGTATGAATCAGCTTTTCAGCTACAGTGTTTGATAGTATAGGACGCAGCCGAGCAATGTTTCTCAAGTGGAAAAAAGATGTTCTGATAATGTTTTGTACACGTGGATCAAAGGTTAAATTAGCATCAAATATTACACCTAGATTTTTCAATTTAAATTGAAGCTCAATTACAGTGTCATCTATAGCTAAGCTATTAGGACTGGCCTTACATAATTGATGCGGGTGCCAATAAGCATGACTTCAGTCTTGTCACAGTTTAACTGAAGAAAATTATGGGCCATCCGAGTTTTTATAACACAAATACAGTTACATAGGAGAGAAGCAGCCAAAGTAGAATCCAGTTTAGTGTGGATGTATATCTGCGTGTCATCAGCATAACAGTGATAATTGAGCCCGTGTGATCTAAGCAGTTGGCCAAGTGGAAACATGTAAATGTTAAAACTTAAGGGACCCAACATTAAGCCCTGAGGAACACTAGTTGACTGAACCAACTTCAGACTGGAATCTGCGAAGAGAAACAAAGTGAGAAGGGGTCTGCCTGTATGCTGACTGGAAGATGAGTTTAGCTTTCTGTTGTACAACAAAGGAAAAATGTACAGCAGTTTTCTTAAATAATGACTAAGATACAAGCCATGGTAAAACATATACCTACATGCTGACATGGAGAAAAATGGAGGCAATTTGGTGGCCATTATCTGAGGGATAGGGGAATACTGTGTTGCACACTATAGGGACAAAGTAGTGGAGACCAGCATCATGGGCATGTGGACTGGCTACACGCTGACAGGAGGACTTGGTCAATACCAAAATACTGATCCTGGGGATAACAGGTATAGGGCAAGCTTGTGAAACACAGATAAGGGAGGTAGCATTCCACTGAAATTTGTTGCAGTAAGGGCACCAAATCTTCAAATCTCCATATGCATAAGTGGTTCATGTGCTTTTAGGTGGTCCATACTTAAAAGGGAACTGTAGTCTTTTTTACAATTTTTTAGATACACGCGTGAAAGAGATCTATGTAATTAAACAATGTTATCAGTGATTGCTACTGTATTATTTCAATGTGTAGTTTACAGTCATAGTTGTTTACATAGTTGTCTAAAAAAAGACTTTGAAGTAATGATAGGTAGCGAGAGATCATGTGATCTGCGCTGCAAATGATCAGCAAATGATGGGTTATGGACATAGGAGTTTTTATTGGTGGCAAAAAATAAGTACTTTTAATTTTAAAAAAAAGCCACTATGATTTCAACAAGTCAATTTCTTGGATATAAATATAATGTGAAATTGTGCTTAAGGTCAGGCTCGGAAATAGGGTCATTGGGTCTGTGTGTATACATTCATTTTGTAGACAGTCTCTTCCCATCACCCAAGAGCCCCTTTGCTTTTTTTTTGCACACCCTGACTTCTGTTTCTGTGGTGGCTCCTATCACTAGACAGGCCTCTATTAAGCCACCACAGCATGCATGCTCCCCACCAGGACTAAACACAGCTGAAATGCTCACCTACCTACCAACTTTTCTTTGATGGACAGTTCAGCCTGTGATTTCTCATTGCTCATGTGTATTAACATTAATATGTAGACTACCATTGGCAATGGGGGAGAGATTGCTCACCCTCCCGGATGAGAGAGTGGTGTGAATTTCATAAAGATAGATTAAACATTTACAAAACAAGTACAGTAAAACCTCGGATTGTAAGTAATGCGGTTTACGAGTGTTTCGCAATACAAGCTGTCTTTTTTTTTAATCCTGACTCAGTTTGTGAGCGAGATAGGTAATGAGAGATCATCTGATCTGTGCTGCAAATGATCAGCAAATGATGGGTTATGGGCATAGGAGTTTTTATTCACGGCAGAAAATAAGTACTTTTAATTTAAAAAAAAGCCACTATGATTTCAACAAGTCAATTTCTTGGATATAAATATAATGTGAAATTGTGCTTAAGGTCAGGCTCGGAAATAGGGTCATCAGGTCTGTTTCAACTTCAGATACTGTCTTGTGTATACATTCATTTTGTAGACAGTCTCTTCCCATCACCCAAGAGCCCCCTTTTTTTTTTTTTGCACACCCTGACTTCTGTTTCTGTGGTGGCTCCTATCACTAGACAGGCCTCTATTGAGCCTCCACAGCATGCATGCTCCCCACCAGGACTAAACATAGCTGAAATGCCCACCTCCCTACTAACTTGTCTTTGATGGACAGTTCAGCCTGTGATTTCTCATTGCTCATGTGCATTAGCATTAATATGTAAACTACCATTGGCAATGGGGGGAGAGATTGCTCACCCTCCCGGATGAGAGATTGGTGTGAATTTCATAAACATAGATTAAACATTTACAAAACAAGTACAGTAAAACCTTGGATTGTAAGTAACGCAGTTTACGAGTGTTTCACATTACGAGCTGTCTTACTCCTGACTCCGGTTGTGAGCGCTGTCTCGCAAGACGAGCAGGATTCAAGCCTCTGGGGTGTGCAGTACCGCATTTGGCCAGAGGTGAGGGGGCGCCGGTGACGCTCTGAGACACTCAGAGCTGCTTGAAGACACTCTGAGACGCTCGGAGACACTCAGAAACACTCGGAAACACTCGGTTCCCGAATGTCTTCAAGCATTTCTGAGTTTCTCCAAGTGTTCCAGTGCCCCCCCCTCCTCTGGTCACATGCGGTACTGCATACACTAGCAGTGATACTGGAACAAATTATCTGAGTTTCTATTGATTCCTATGGGGAAACTTGCTTTGATATACGAGTGCTTCGGATAACAAGCATTTTTCTGGAATGGATTATGCTCGTAATCCAAGGTACTACTGTATTTGAAAATTAATGCAGCTATTGATAATAAAGGCATTCCAATTCAGTTTGTTTTTTAATGAGGGTCCTATATGCAGAAGTGTACATTTTGTTAACAAGATAATTGGTATTGATGTACTGTATATTAACCTCCTCCTTTCAGCCCAGATTTTGTATTTGGATAGAATGGTGAAGGGTAAGAACTGGGAGAGAGAGAAGTCATTAGAAAACTCTCCAAGTGATGACACAGACAGGAGTAAAATCCTGATAAAGGTTCTAACCCTTTCTCACTCTACCAAGGAATGCTTTTATTGCTGTTTGTGTCCCTGTATGTTGGGGGGGGGGGGGGTGGGCTCACAGTGAAAAAGCAACAATAGCAGCCACTGATCTGTTTGAAACAAGAAAAAAAGGAAAGGTACATATGGGCATAGCAACGCACAAAACAATACAAAAGGTCCCTAACACACTTTCAAGCTAACCAGCAAAAAACCTAATCAATCTGTTTTAACTACTCCAGGTGAATGGGCCCTTTGTTTGTGTATTGCTAAATATAGTATGTCCCATAGTTGGGAACTCAGATAACTTAGCGGTAGGGACCACACATCAGAAGTGCGTTTGACATAGAAGTGTAGCTTCCACATCTGTTGGCAAATGTATGCAACAAAAACCTCTGTTTTTAACCTGATTAGATAAAATAGATTAGTTAGATTTTTGCTGGCTAGTTTGTAAGGCTGGCTACAGATGATTCATTCCATCAACCACACAAGCGAGGTGTATAGAGGAATCCTTCCCACTGTGCTATTGTGTTCTGACAGCAGAGACTCCTTTCTGTCACAATACATTGATCAGTGCTGCAGCCACTGATCAAATAGAACTTTTCCAACAGTCCCTTTAGACAGAAGTTGATCGTAGATCGACTTTTGTCAAGCAGTAATGGCCATAGCTGGATCAAAATTCGGATGGTCCCTGCTGTACTAGTTGAATTTTGATCTATCTATGACCAGCTTAAGTGTTCCAGGGACCTTCTGTATTGGTCACAGTAAACAGGATCTCCCCAGAGGGGAAACGGACAGTGGTTAAATTTTGCAGTTAGTATAATAGACACATGAAATAGTAGAGTATAAGCCTATTATTGTTATATGGAGTGAAACTGACATACTGTTGTACCAAGATCATCATGGAAAGGTAACACACTGCTTGTTGCAATAACGTGTACTAGCTCTATGATTTAACAATGCCAGTATCCTATTATTTGTTAATTTCAGCTATTAATAAAATACAACACATACTCTATATGGTATTAAATATGTTCTTAAATTACAATAAAACATATATGTATTCATATATACTGCATATATTTCATATTGAAACAAGATAGTGAAAATATACTTGCACAAATAATAATATAGCAGATTTATAAAATGAGGAAAACTTGAACCTCTATATATTTTATCCTTATCTAAGACAAGGTATTTATACAATTTTGCAATTACATTTTTCTAAAAAAAATGTTACTTATGTAAAACATGTACATGATGTATATATGAGCTAGATAATACATTAGTAAATACACCCCATATTTAATTGATCAATTTATTTTTTGATTTAGGATCTATATGCTTTTTTGGAGAAATGATAAACCTTACAACATATATTGTACTTATTTTAACTCTATGTATTCTTTCTATAATATATGCATGTTATGCTCACTTTACATCATTAGGATATATTTCTCTTCTTATATATGTCTTTGCCAAATTACAGTGGACCCCCAGATAAGGAATTATTTAGGACATACCGTATTTATCAGCATATAACACACACTTTTTTCCCCTTAAAATCAGGGGAAAATCGCGGGTGCGTGTTATATGCCAATCCCAGCTGTCTGTGAGGGGAGAGGAGCGAGCACCGCCAAAATACACATAGCTAAGTGTACTGAGTACTCCGCTAGGCTCAGGTCCGCTAGCAGTCACGCCCAGTCCCGCTATTGGACCTATGTTATCTCCATCATAGGAGCAGGGCCAAGGGGCGGGACTGCGAGAGGAGCCGAGAGGAGCAGAGAGGAGCTGAGAGGAGCCGAGTACACAGGAAATCCGGCTCTGTGTATCTCGGCGGCGGTAATTTTAAATGATCATGTTGCAATGAGACTGGGCAAGGCTGCAATGAGACTGGGCAAGGTTGCAATCAGACTGGGCAAGGCTGCAATCAGACTGAGCAAGGCTGCAAATGACACTGGGCAAGGCTCCAGATGGACATTGATCATTCTGCAATGATGGACAAGGCTGCAGATGGACACTGATAAGGCTGCATTGATGGGCAAATGTAAGTTATTTTCCTTAAACTTCCCTCCTAAAAGTTTTTTTCCTTAAAATTCCCTCCTAAACTTGGGGTGCGTGTTATACGCCGGCGCGTGTTATACTCCGGCGTGTGTTATACGCCGATAAATATGGTATCTATAAACCAAAACCCTCAAGAATGAACAAAAAAATCAAAATACTTCCTTTTACTGGCAGATTTTTTTTCAATAGTTATTTGAATACTACCTGGATGATCTGGGCTGTGTATCTGTGTATCTGCGCTGTGTTGTTCAGGCAAGACTGCTCTAACTACAGTGCCTAGCAGTCTGTATTTGAAGGAAAGTAAAGTTATCTTTTATCTTGTTGGAGCTAATATTGGGCTGGGAATCAATGTGCCCACTGTTACAGAGGAATTGTCTGCAAACCAGGTTGTAGTCTCCTCCACCTGTCATCTCTCTGGTTCTCCGAGCCTTCTAAAATTGCAGCAGCCTAGAAGAACTCAGGGATCTGTCAGACAGACCGCCAGTCGAGGATGACAAGATGAAGGTAAATGTGAACAGGATTGCGGTTCTGTTATCATCTGTGAAAAAAAGTGAAGTGGCTTGTTAAAACGATAATTTCAGTAGCACCTGATCAAATGTGGAAAATCTTGAAAACGCTGAAATCTTAGTCACAGCAAGATTAAAAAAAAAAAAATTCCTTCTGAATATTATGGGCTACCTGCACATATAAAATTGTAGGTGTCCATCGTACATCATCCCAGAGAGACCAAAAAAAATGATATATGGGGACTGCTTACAGCAGACATGCGGAGCATACACTCATTGCCATCAGGCTGAGGTGCTGATGTTGGAGATAAGCATGACCACTTCAGGAGGCAGGAACCATCGTCAGAGCATAGGAAGGAACACCACCTGAGTTGGCTGTCCGAAGGGTTACAGCCCAGCCAACATCTTTATCTCAATAAATTGAATAGCATGAGAAATTAATTTGTATTCATCTGTGAGTGTGTTCTGAACATGACATCAAAATATCTTTCTCGGTAAGCTTCCCCACCAGCAGGATAAAACATATTGCTCAAAACAGTAAAATGTTATTTCTGTTTGTTCTCTCTTTTAATTTCATTGTAAATATGGCATTATGTATGACAGTGAACAAACTGATAGGTGGAAGCAAGATATTCTAAAATGGAGTTTGTCAGGGGTGCGTGGCTCAGTGAGAAAGGTGAATTATGCCCAGATTCCAGCTCATAGAAGCTTGGGGAATCTCAGAAGTGTGTGTGCATTGCCTGGCTGCTCCACAGACCTTAAAGTGCATCAGACTGCAGGTAACACTTCTATCTGCCTTTGTGTGGCCAGCCAGTTAGTAAAGTCTCACTCTAGTAGTGACCAGAGTTATTGTGGGCTGTGACAACTGTATTACAGCTGGTTTTACCTGCTCAAAGTAAGCTATGCTCTCCTTTATCTTTCAAACAAAGGTCCTCTGGTTAGCTAGTCACCATGAGCCCAGATCCTTGACATCTGGTTGTCGTAGGATATAGGAGTGGGTGTGTTGTACAGCTGTTACTCACTTGGGGTTCTAAACAATGTGCTGGTGTGCTGGTACATTTCCAAAGATGTGCAACTGATGGCTATACCCCACATCCTGGCTGGCTGGCCATACAAGCCTAGCTGGCTGGTCTTTCTTCCCTGTATTCTTGGTACCCCCGTCTGTGACATTAAATCCCTATAATTATCATTCAGAGCAATTCATTTTAAGTCTATATCTCTTCCCAGCTGTGGGATATTGCACATCATGTTCTATGTACCTGATTTGCATCACATCAGCTTATTCTGTCTTTTAAATGTTTAAGTATTGGTTGAATTAATTAATAATATTATACATAATGGAACACCTGTTACCCGCAACATTACAATCTATGGGGAGCAGTAAAATGGTTGTACAGTTAAATCAGCAATTAACTGTTAAACTGAGATCATGATGGTATTTGTGTCCAGTTTAAGAAAATGCAAGATGGCAAATCATCCTCCCCAGAAATAGAAGATCCAAGAGTTTTGTTCATGATGCAAGTCTTCTGAGAGCCTATGGAAAAACATACAGCATAATGGGTTAATTATTTGTTATTCAAAAGTGCACAATAGTGAATTCCCTGCTTTTATTTATAACCAGCTGCAACCATTTAACACTTGAAATATGAAAGCCCTATTAAAAGGTACATTTTTTTAAAATGGAACTCCAGGCAAACAGCTAAATAAACATTTAAAGCAAACCTTGCAGTACAAGCAAAGTTCACCTATTTATTTTGCCTGCCCTGCCCCCTCCCCCATGCCAAAATGCTGCAAAAAATAAAAAGTAATTGTGGTGAGGGGAAAAAGTTAATAGATAGACTTACCTTAATCCCAGCTTCAGTACTATTCAGTGACGGAACTACCAGGGTCGCAATGGTCACACTTGCAACCGGGCCCTGGCGTTCTGCCACTGTTGGAGGGGCCCCAGCAGGGTTGATAGTCACAGGGCTCTGAGCTGAGAGTGTCTTTCTCATACAGCCCAGAGCCTGCACTGACAGTTCCCCCTCCCTCCTCCCTTGCATGGATGGGAGAGGAGAAAGTCAATCTGCTCCTTCTCCTCCTGCCCCTCTCCTCCTGTATGTGCACCACTGGAAGTGAGAAGCTAAGCACCCAAATGATCAAATTCAGCTGCTTAGGTTTACACTTCCTACGGTTGTGGTGCACACACAGATGAGGGGCAGGCGGAGAAGGAGCAGATCGTCTCTCTCCTCTCCCATCCATGCGAGGGATGAGGAAAGGGGAACTGTCAGTGCAGGCTCTGGGCTGTATGATAGAGACACTCTCAGCTTTGAGTCCTGTTGAGGAGGCACTAATAGGCATCACTAATAGGCTTGCCTGATGATCACAGATAAAAGGCATTGATGAGCACTGATAGGCGGCACCGATAGGCAGTATTGATGAGCACTAATAGGCGGAATTGATGAGCACTGATAGGTAGCACTGATAGGCGGCATTGATGAAAACTGATAGGCGGCACAGTCTTGCCATTTTTTAATATATAAGCCCCTTAAAGTGATATTAAAGGCAGATTTTAAAAAAATACCAAACATGTTATACTTACCTGCTCTGTGCAGTGGATTTTCACAGACCAGCCCCAACTTACCGGGTCCCCCGCTGGTGCCCCTAGCCCCTCTCTCCTGCTGAGTGCCTCCATAGAAAGCAGCATGCTATGGGGGCACATGAGCAGGCTCGCTCCTGAGCCGCTGTTCTGTCTGTCTATTGAGACACAAATGCGGCTCGGCCCCGCCGTGATCTCTCCTCAATGGCTCACTGGCTGTCATTGAAAGTAGGGTGGTGATAAATAACATGTTCAAATGTAACAAATCTTTCAAACTGTTCAATCAGATCGAAAATTCATCAAAGCGGCGCTTCTGTCAAAATATCACTCTGACTGGCTAGCACATGTAAAATAACATCTTAAATATAAAATATTAAACAATTAGAGACAAAATTAGCAGATAATGATAGCCGGACAGTCCGTAGTGGATAGAGCTGGTGGGTCTGATCAGTAATCTGTTGAAGAGTGCACCTTTCACCAAATTCCTCCACACTGTGCTGCACACACCCTGCTGGGTTTTAAACTCTCCAAAACAATGTAATAATCAAGCCTCAATCAAAATCAATATCTTGTCTCATACACGGATCGATCCACATTGGAGAGCCTCAGGGACCAGGAAATCCAGGAACACTGAAAAGACTCAGGGATCACGAAATCCAGGAACATAGGAAGAAACATAGGAAGAAAACTCCACATAGAACAATGACGAAACACGTCAGGGCATGATCTTACGGCGACCAGAAGTGACGCAATAGATGTGAACATTCCAAGGACCCAGCTTGACGACTGGAAGGAGGAAGTGCAAAGCGGTGAGTTTACTGAGACCTTTCCTGCTGCACTTCTGATATCTCCAGTTTCCTAGCTTGAGGGATACATAGATTGGTATACCGACACCAATCTATACGATCAACTTGGACAAGGCATGTCAAAGTTTTTATATAAATATGGAATTTTAACGGATGAATAAAATAAAAGGTCAAACGGAACTGTTCTATGTGGAGTTTTCTTCCTATGTTCCTGGATTTGGTGATCCCTGAGACTTTTCAGTGTTCCCGGATTTCCTGGTCCTTGAGGCTCTCCAATGTGGATTGATCCATGTATGGGACAAGATATCGATTTTGATTGAGGCTTGATTATTACATTGTTTTGGTGAGTTTAAACCTCAGCGGGGTGTGTGGAGCACAGTGTGAAGAAATTTGGTAAAAGGTGCACTCTTCAAAAGATTACTGATTAGGCCCACCAGCTTTATCCACTACGGACTGTCCAGCTATCATTATCTGCTAATTTTGTCTCTAATTGTTCAATATTTTCTATTTAAGATCCGTATGTGTTATTTTACATGTGCTAGCCAATCAGAGTGATGTTTTGACAGGAGCTCCGCTTTGATGAATTTTCTATCTGATTAAACAGTTTGAAAGATTTGTCACATTTGAGTTTGCTATCAAATTTTTAAGTGGCTGCTGTTTGTGATATATATTCACATATATTGTTACTATATAGGTTTTATAACCGTCTGCTGTTATTTTAAATTTGACACCCATAGTGCTGAGATAGGAGGAAGTAGGGACTGCTATCATTTTTTTTTCCTCCTTTTATTACATTTCATAAATAACATGTACTCAGACTGGTCTGGAGTGGTGAGTGGGGTACCCCAAAGGTTCTGTCTTGGGAACAATTTTATTCAATTTATTCATAAATGATATAGAGGATGAGATAATTAGCTCAATCTCAGTTTTTGCAGACGATGCAAAAATAAGCAGAGCAATGACGTCATATCAGGATATGGAAATTTTACAGAATGACTGAACAAAATAATGGAGTGGGCAACCACATGGCAAATGAGGTTTAATGTAGAGAAATGTAAAGTAATGCACTTGGGGGCAAAAAAACATAAAGGCAAACTACTCACTGGGGGGGAGAACCGCTGGGGGAATCAAGGATGGAGAGAGATCTGGGGGTCCTAATAGATGACAGATCGAGCAATAGCATGCAATGTCAAGCTGCAGCTACCAAAGCTGGCAGCATATTATCATGCATTAAAAAAGGGATATACTCCAAAGATGAAACAATAATCCAGCCACTTTATAAAACTCTGGTTAGGTCTCATCTGGAGTACTCTGTCCAGTTCTGGTCACCAGTCCTCCGGAAGGATGTGCTGGAGCTGGAGAGAGTCCAAAGTAGGGCAAAAAAAGGAATTAGGGGACTGGATGTCCTCAATTACGAGGAACGACTACAAGCGCTAAATTTATTCTCACTTGAGAAGAGATGCTTGAGAGGGGACATGATAGAGATCTACAAATACCTCATGCTGGTGATCCCAGCATAGGAAAAAAACTATTCAGTCTCAGGGAGTGTACAAGGACACGGGGCCACACAATGAGATTGGAGGAGAAGCGTTTTAACCTTAAACTGCGCAGAGGGTTTTTCACTGTCAGGGCAATAAGTATGTGGAACTCTCTTACCCAATCAGTGGTGGCTGTGGGGAGTATGGATATTTTTAAAAGACTCTTGGATGTGCATCTTAAAGAGCACAACATACAGGGATATGGTAAATAATTATAGACACTGACACATGTGCACCTACACAGGTTGAACTAGGTGGACTATTGACTTTTTTCAACCTTACCTACTATGTAACTACTATATGTAACAGTAGCAGGAGCCGATGGCTCCCGTTGCTGTCTCAGCCAATAAGGAGGCAGAGGCCATGGAGAGCCACTGTTTTAGTGCACATCGCTGGATCGAGATGGGGCTCAGGTAAGTATTGGGGGGGGGGCTGCTGCACACAGAAGGTTTTTTACCTGCATGCATAGAATGCATGAAGGTAAGTAAAACCTTGAGCTTTTACAACCACTTTAATGTTTACTGTGGAATTCTGCCAGGGATACAATGAAATTATAGTTATTGAAGATTAAAGATCATTTTTATTCTGTATATGTTAATACACAAGGGATATGTTGGAGGCATTATCTCACCGCTTCTTGGGCATCCAGATCTGGGTTTATTAGCTCAGCATCAGTGAACTCCAATGGCTCTTTACTCTCTTGCATAAGTGAAATCTAAAAAAAAGAAAATATGTATATTTTACAAGGGAGATCAATGTATTCTTTTACACTACAACAGCTACAAATAATTCCAATTAATTTAAATTCAACACACATTTGTGCCACACAACAGGATATTTAGTGTCAATTTTAAATATGCACAAGTCTGCTTAAACTGGACACTGGCAGTTATTATTTGCTTTGTCAAAATTATCAATATATGAAGGCGGAAAAGAAATACACAACTTGGCCCTGGTTATTGGTGTTCAGCTGGTCACTATAAATGGCCTAAATCAGGCAGTGTAGTCTAGGTAATGTATATATGACTAGCTGACTGTTAACAACTGCGTGATTTGGGTGGATTGTAAAGCCTCTCTAATTCCATTGTTCTCAAGCAGCAATAACCTAACTCTTATTTATCAGTATTGATGAAATTTAGGTTTTCTCCCTCCTTGTCATCCTCATCAAAATTGGCAACAGATCTGTAGGCCTCAGATGCAGACAGCCATTCCACAGATATTCTCATCAGCTGTCACTGCCCAGGACTGTTACCAATATTTACAATACCGCTTGCAGCATTGCACTGGTGCTCTGATATGTTGCACATGCGCTTGCTATACTAAGGTTGGCACATTCTCCATGGACAGCCATTATTCTCCATAGAATATTAAAGCCCCTCCAAAATGCTGCATAATGTTAACACTTCAGTCCTGCATAGGCTGTGGCAGTGAGAATGTGGGGATGACTACTTCTGAGCTTTGCAGTAACTAAATCATTCACCTGCTTCTGAACAATTTACCCAGTTTTTTATCTGAATTTCTCTACACTGTTTCTATTTTGTACACGGACAAGTTTGTGTGTTATAAAGAAGGGTCCAGGGAATGGAGAATGTTTATGTAAGGTATTGTAGAACTGAAAGGATTGGTGTTGCACATGCCTCCTAACATAGCTATCTGTTGAGCAAGGTTATGTTTATTATGCGTTTGAGCCAACACCAATTTTCCTTTCCTTCTGGTCTAAATGTTCCTCATTGTTTTACCTTCTCCAGTAATGGATCGTGTCCATCGATGTGCTTCCTGAGGTTCTCTATATATAGCACAGCATCATGAACAGTTAAGAAGAAGATGTCTGGCTTAATTTGGTCATCAAAAAAAAAACAGTCTTGCATTTTTTTGTAAACATGATCTGCAAACAATAATGAAGAATAAAGACACATTAATTAAGGTTTTTATAACCCATATACCCTACACCCAGTGTATCCATTGAATGGAAATGGGGCCCACAGAGGAGTCACATTAGAAAACAACAGTGCTTACCATCACATGCTGCAATATAGACATCTACATCAATTCTCTTGAATTCTTTGAATATCTGATAAGAAAGAAGTATGGTAGTGAGAACGTATCCATATTAATATCAAGAAAATGAATGATTAATAATATTTTAGGATTCAGTGAATGTAATGTTTTATTAAAGTTTGCCTTAGCACCTGTAGGTCCAAGTGGAGGTTTACACATATCTGATATGGGGGAACACAACCTGCGGAACTACCATGACCTCTGCATAGTGGTAAAATTCCACTGAACCCCAGTAAACCAAAGCTGTTACTGGTATGTCCTGACAATGGCAAAAGGAACAGGATGCCGGCTTGATCCCATGACTACTCTGTAGTCAGCGCTTGGTCAGGTGCTGCCATAATTTAACTACTCACATATCAAATTCTGACCTTTTTGACTTCTCAGTGGAAAACTTTTTTTTTTTTTAACTGACAATTTTTTATTATTTTTTCAAGAAAATATACAAATCTGCAGCACTGGGTACAGAAAATACAGTTTGTAATATTACAAGCAAGTCTGGCAGACAATCAGCTGATCTTTGATCAATGGAACAATTCAATGTAAATGTATATTGATTGATCAAAAGGAGTTTTCTGGATTATCATACATCTCTGACAGTACATCCAATAGTACCCTTTGCATAGGTGCATAAACAAAAAATGGGGGGATAGAGTTATAATAGAGAGGTAAAAAAAATAAAAGAGTAGAGAAGAAGAGAGAGAAAGAGAGGACAACCATCCGGCTCCAGAGCCCAGGACAGCCCGAGAGGGAGCGAGCCAAAGGTACGCAATAAGTGTAGGACATTAGATCGCGGGAGTCTCCAACAGGACCCAAGGTTCCCATATACGGTTATGTTTATCAAGAGTATCATTTAATGAGGCCGTGAGATATTCCATTCTTTTAACATCTCTTATCCTGGAGTGCAGTTCAGACAGTGAAGGGGGTTCCCTCTTCTTGCCACCAGACATCATGCTGCAGTAAGCACATGGGCTAAGAGTTTTTTTGATATCTTAGAGAAGGTGGCAGGTGGGAGACCTAAGAGAAAGATCTTCGGACCAAGGAGCACCCCAGTATCAAAGATGGACTGGAGCAGGGATTGCACCATACACCAGTAGGGAATGATTAGAGGGCAGGTCCAATAGACATGAAATAACGTCCCCCTATCTTTATAACATCGCCAACAGCGGGATTCCGCCGAAGGGTATATGGAGTGGAGCAGGTCAGGGGTCTGGTACCAGTGGAATAGGATCTTATATTGATTCTCTTTATAGAGCGTGCATATGGAGCTCTTAGTAGCCTGAATCCATATGGATTGCCAGGTCTTTAAGGATAGATCTGTGCTCAAGGCCTGCTCCCACTTATCCATATAGATATGCCGCTGTCCATCTAATGAAAAATCTGTGACCAGGATCTGATAGGTGCGGGAGATCATGCCCTTAGGGGACGAACCCTCTAAACATAGCTTTTCGAAGTTGGTTAGGGGGGAGAATCGTAAGTTTGGCACTAGTGATTGTGCGTAGTGGCGTATCTGAAAAAAGCCTGTTTGGGAATGTCAAAGGCATTTTGCAGTTCTCGGAAGGATCTAAGCAATCTGATTTTAGGATCAATTAACTGACCATAGCGGAATAAGGTCTTATCCATCCAGAAATGAGACATCTGTGAAGTTAAGCTATCAGGAATGTTGGGTGTAAATAGGAATGAGGTGACTGAGGAAGAGGTGGTAGAAAGCGGGTATGCCAATTTGGCATGTCGCCATAGTGTGCGCAAGAGGGCCATTGGTCCTAGCAGTTGTACGCTGCCAGGTGGTATATCAGAACTCCAAAGCATGGAGTTCGGATGGACGGGTCTAACCATAACTTCTCAATCTGTGTCCACCGATTATAGGCATGGAGGATGCACCAAGAGGCTACAGGTCTTAACTGGGCAGCTAGATAATACTTAGCTATGTTGGGAAATGTCAGTCCCCCTTGATCATGAGGAGAATATAGAACCGATCTAGCAATTCGGTGTCTTTTATAGTTCCAGAAAAATTTTATCAGGTCGCCTTGGAGTCTCTTTAGGTGTGAGGATGGAATGGGGATAGGGAGCGTGTCAAAAAGATATAAAAGTTTAGGTAATATCGTCATCTTTAGGGTTGCAAGTCTGCCAAAAAGGGATAATTTCAATGATTTCCATTTGGTCAGGGAGGCTCTAATAGAGGCAAACAGTTGGGGGAAGTTGGTTTTATATAGAGTGTCGTATGTGGGCGTAATATGCACCCCAAGGTATTTTTAAGGAAGAGGACTGCCAAGAGTAATTAAATGTTTGCGAAAGTGCTGATAACGTTTGATGGGATAAATTGAGAGGAAGGACCTCTGTTTTTCAACTATTTATTTTATAACCTGAGAGGGTGCTATACCGATCCAACTCAGCCTGTAAGTTCAGAAGAGAGATATGGGGTTGCGTGAGGGTGAGGAGGACATCATCCACGAATAAGGAAATCTTGAAATCTCTAGTACGGACTGGGATACCATGTATACTTGAGTTGTTTCTAATATGAGCTGCTAAAGGTTCAATGCACAGGGCATATAGAAGAGGGGAAAGTAGGCAGCCTTGGCGAGTCCCGTTAGATATCTGAAAAGTAGGGGAGGTGGCGAATTGAGTGCGGACCTGGGCAGTAGGGGCCAAATATAGGTGGGTGATATCTCAGAGGAATGGGCCCTCGATACCAGCCCGAGTGAGAGTCGCAAACAGGAAAGGCCAGCCCAGCCTATAGAAGGCTTTTTCGGCATCTAGACTGAGCAATACTGCTTCCAATTTGTTCCTGTTTGCAACCTCAACCAGGTCGATGACCCTCCGGGTGTTATCTCCGGCCTGTCTAAGAGGAATAAATCCTACTTGGTCTCTGTGGACCAAGGATGGCATAAAGTTGTTTAATCTATTCGCTAACAGTTTCGTAAAAAATTTTATGTCTGTATTGAGGAGTGCTATTGGTCTGTAATTGGATGAGAGAGTGTGATATTTTCCTGGCTTTGGGATTAGTGCCAAGTAGGAATTTTGCATATCTCTAGGGATAGGTGTATCAGAGAGAAATAAATTAAAGAGGTTTGTCATGTGGGGAAGTAGATGTGGTAGAAACGTCTTGTAGTAAAGGTACAGTAGTCCATCAGGTCCAGGGGCTTTGTTATTTGGCAACAGTTTAATCGTTTCTGTCACTTCTTTTTCTGTAATGCAGGCATTAAGAGTCTCCAGGGCAGAAGAGGAGAGCCTAGGTGTATCAGAGTCCGCTAAATAGTTGTAGATGGCCTGGGATATGTCAGGGGAAGATGGGTTGTGCGGGACAGTTGGGTCATTATACAGAGCTGATTAGTAATCATGGAAAAGCTGGGCTATTTTGGCAGGGTGAGATTGAAGGACACCGTTTGCATCTCTAAGGTGTGTAGTGGCGGTTGTCGCCGCCCTGTCGCAAAGTTGTTTCGACAGGAGCGTATGCGGCTTATTTGCCTTATCATAATAAGTCTGTCTAAGCCTGATCAATGCCTTTTCTATCTTACCCAAGTCAATGTCTCTCAGGCCAGCCCTGACACCCCTGAGTTCCTTAAGGGTTGCTAGGGACAGGGAGGAGAGCAAGCGCGCTTCTAAATGTTTAAGTTTATCTAAGAGGGCGCGGCGTGTTGCATTGGCGTTCCGCTTCAGGGCAGTGGAGAGCGCAATACATTGACCTCTGAAGACTGCCTTATGGCCCTCCCACAAAGATGAGGTGGAAACCTCAGGGGAACAATTTTCTGCAAAGTACAGCTTCAGGGTTTGTTCCAATTCCACTCTAGATGGGTCGTGTTTAAGTAGAAAGTCGTTCAGACGCCAATGACATTTACGAAAGGAGCCTGGGGAAAGTGCCAGGGAGAGTGTAATTGGGGCATGATCCGACCATGAGATAGCCTGAATATCTGAGTCCATGCATGTTCTCAGGGTCGGAGCATTGACAAAAAAGTAATCTAGTCGCGAGTGGGACTTGTGGGGGTGGGAGTAGAAAGTAAATTGTTTAGCTGATGGATAAGTGGTGCGCCAGGTGTCGAACAGGGCATATTTTCTAGTTAGTTGGCGAAATAGGGTGGCTTTTCTATCAGTAGTTACTTGGGTTTTCCCTTGACCCATAGAATGTTTACCAAGACTTGGGGAGTGGATCAAGTTAAAGTCCCCTCCAATCACCAGAGAGGAAAACATATTTGAGATAAAATACTATCCAACATGTATTACCAATCCAAGCAAGTTCTAAAATGATAAAATTGGTATCAGATGTCTTACCAGTTTCATAGATCGTACTGCTACTACATCAAGGAAAGAAATTTGTGCAAAGTCAAAAATAAGGCTGTGTATAGAGACTTTTGGGACATTGACTTTCACAGGTAGCTCTGAATTCCAGTCTACTCGGACCTCAACTTCTTTCACTTGAACTTCCTCATTCTGTTCTGCTTCAGGGTCTTCCAGCTCTTCTTCAGGCTCATATGCTTCATTGTCAGTACCGGCTTCACTGATAATACCATTCTAAAGGAAACACAAAAAGTTAAAATGGAACTACAGCCATTCAGCTACATGCACAGTAGAAATACACATACTGTATATGAACTATTTTACCAGCCAAAATATTTGTAATAATGCCACTCTTTACTATACAGCCAAATGCAAGTCGCACTGCATAAGCTGACACAAACTTTAAATATGGAACCTTAATTTACTGTGAAGTTTTTCTGCACATTATGCTATGATTGAACATCATTACACTGCAGAAGTTCCCTTCCTCTTGATGACTTAGCTGCCTAAACATCTAGCTCTGATGCATACAGGTTATATTAGTAGCAATGTGAAAAGCAACACTACGTTTATTACATTGACATTTTAGGGGAGATTTACTAAAACTGGTGTACACAGAATCTGGTGCAGCTATATACGGTAATTTGTTGTTGTTATGTTCTTTTTTTTTTTTTTACAAGTTTGGCTTTGGTAATGATTATGGTTTATGAAAAATATATAATGTCATGCCCTGGAAGATGTCACATGTGACAAAACACATGGGGTGGAGCCGCATGCTGACATCATTGCATAACCAGAAGTAACCCGGAATCTGATCTATGTGCCGGCCAGAATTGTTTTTGTGTGGTTAGTGGCTGGAAGGGCAAATTTACTCATACAGTGTGTAAACTTTTTCATTATTGTTTTTAGGGGCAGTATTATTTTTACTATTTCTGTTTTGTTCTGAATTTTTCACATTTGGTTATATGTTTTACTGGTTAGCACAGCACAGTGGATCTTAATGCTTTTATTGCCGACTGTGTCCCTGCAGAGAAGATTCACTCTGCTATTTTTTTCCTGGTGGTCATTGTCAACGGTAATGCAAGTAAAGGAAAATTTAACATATTGGGGTTGAATTACTAAAACTGGAGAGTGCAAAATCTGGTGCAGCTATGCATGGTAGCCAATCAACTTCTAACTTCAGCTTGTTCAATTAAGCTTTGACAATAAAACCTAATAACTGATTGGTTACTATGCACAGCTGCACCAGATTCTGTATCCCCTTTTGCCAATATTCTGCTCAGCACATGAAATATGACTTACCGCTTTTATGCCTTTAATTCAAGACATGTCTAGGAAGGACACTATGGAGATCAATCCTGGGAACCTTGATATTTTTTGGCAGATCTACTATGTACAGCTGCACCAAGTTCTGTGTGCACCAGTTTTAGTCAATCTCCACCAATGTGTAACCTCCCACTGTCAGCCTGATTTCTGAAAGTGGGATAGATAATTGCATGATGGAAATATGAATAACCACATCTGTCCCTTCTTTTTTATGTTTCTGTAATGCCTTGTACAGCAGCACTTAGGCTAGGAGAGGGATATCATTCTGAGCCATGCACGGTGCTGTCAGGCTAACACTTCAAACATGGGTACAGGAAGCAAAGGCGCCAAGGGTGGCCTCACTAATGCGCTGCTGTCTCTTACTGTCCACACAGACAGCTGAAGAATGGGACATAAGTGAGGGAGCTGAATTTCATATAATTAGATACAGTTATCATGGTTTCAGGGGTGAGGGTTATCAAGTCTGATTCATTTTATTAAACAGCTATGCTTTCATTTTCTTGCAGGCTTGCTTGCTTTTATAATAGTAATTCCATAAATGTAACCACTTCCATACCGCAGAACGTCATATGATGTTCTGGGCTTTCAGTGGTGATATCTGAATGATGCCTGCAGCTGCAGGCATCATTCAGATATCATTTTTTTTCAGCCGGCGATGCCCTTCACCATAAGAACAATCATAGCGGCTTCCGCCACCCTCCAGTGCTTCTAATGCCGCGTACACACAAGCGAACTTTTCGACCAGACTGGTCCGATGGACTGAGTCCGGCAGGCAATTCGAGCGTGTTGGCTTCATTGGACCTGTAGCTGACTTTTTCGGTCGAAAATCTGGCGGACTTTAGATTTGGAACATGTTTCAAATCTTTACGTTGGAACTCCGCCGGACCCAATTCCTATCGAAAAGTCCGCTCGTCTGTATGCTAGTCCGACGGATGAAAACCGATGCTAGGGCAGCTATTGGCTACTGGCTATCAAATTCCTCATTTTAGTCCGGTCGTACGTCATCACGTACAAATCCGTCGGACTTTGGTGTGATCGTGTGTAGGCAAGTCCGTTTGTTCAGAAAGTCCGTCGGAAGTCCGCCGAAAGTCAGTCGGATAGACTATCGGACCAATCTTGTTGAAAAGTCCGCCCGTGTGTACTCTGCATTAGGCTTACCTGTGAAATCGGCGAGCCGGAGAAGAAATCAGCTGGAAGTCAGTCATAGAGAAAACTCAGGGCAGATGACGTAACATCATAACGTCGCACCCAGGCTGGCAGAAGTAAACAATGCCGGGACTCAGCTGGAAAGTCTAAGATTGTTAATTTTTTTTTTTATCTCAGGCTTTCCAGCCTGGAGGAGAGATGTGGGGTCTTATAGACCCCACATCTCTCCATAAAGAGGACCTGTCACACACTATTATTATTATATGGGATGTTTACATTCCTTTTAATAGGAATAAAAGTGATCAAACATTTTTTTTTTAAAGGGAAAGTGTCAAAATAAAAAAATGTAATTAAAATAAAATAAACAATAAAAAAAATTTAATGAAAGCGCCCCCGTCCCCACGTGCTCGCACACAGAAGCTAGCGCATGCGTAGGTTGGGTCCGCATATGTAAACGACGTTCAAACCACACATGTGAGGTATCAACGCGATTGTTAGAGCAAGAGAAATAATTCTAGCCCAAGATCTCCTCTGTAACTTTAAACAGGTAACCTATAAAAAATGTAAAGCGTCGCCTATGGAGATTTTTAAGTACCAAATTCTGGCGCCATTCCACGAGTGTGCACAATTTTAAAGCATGACATGTGAGGTATCTATTTACTCAGCATAACATCATACAAAAAAAATTGGGTTAACTTTACTGTTTTGCTTTTTTTATACATGCAAGTGTTTTTTTTCCCCAAAAAATCACGTTTGAAAAATTGCTTCGCAAATACCATGTGACATAAAAAGTTGCAATGACTGCCATTTGATACGCTAGGGTTTCTGCTAAAAAAAAAGATATATAATCTTTGGGGGTTCTGAATAATTTTCTAGCAAACAAATTATGATTTTTACATGTAGGAGAGGAGTGTTGGAATTTGTGCGGTATGGAAGTGGTTAAAAGGAGAGCCTTCAAACACCAGATAAAATGATATCAGCTGACACTAGATGATTTATTTATTACATAAAGAGCCATAGGTAAACCACATTTGTATATGTGAATTAATAGAATGTAACATTGTGAACAATATACAAAAAAACAGGCATGACGGTTACGGCTCTCATGCTACTTATCATCTTAAAATGGTTTCATAATATACAGTAAATGTTTGTTGAATTCATTGTTTGTGGTGATGAATACGCACTAGAAATGGTATTGGATTCAAGGGGAATTTTACTCTCTTTTTTACATTTTTCAGTTGTCCTCTGATTTCTGGCCTAGGCAAAAATGATGTCATACATCCCAAAAGTCTCCATGGGCATTTTATTTTTTATTTTATCTGGATGAGGAGAGGAGGGGCTTTCTCAGCTAAGCCCACCCTCCTGCCTGCATGCCTAAGGTAAGAGCAGATGGATTCCGGGAAGTAAAAGCTACATGAATCATCTGCCCTTACTCAGGATGGACACAGCTAGATGGGGGGGGGGGGATTCAAAGTGATTTCTCAACAAAATAAAGCATGGAGACATAGATGGATGGATGGATGGATGGATGGATGGATGGATGGATGTGTGAGTTTGTTTGAATATTAGCCACAAATTAAATAGTGTTTTCCAGTTGTGGGGATCAGACACAGTTAAGTCCTGCTTTAAAAAAAAGGAACATGAATATATTACCTTTGTAGTCCTTAGTTGTCCTTTCTTGATAAGTCTGGAAATTTTCCGCAGTGCTTTGGCCCTCTTGTTAAAAACTCTGACAACATCAAATCCAACCTTAGATAAAATCATACAAGATATGTTTGTTTGTTCCAGATATATTTTTTACAAGTGTTTAATGTCAATTTGATGAACACATGCATTTTACAGAACAATATACTTACAATTTTCTTGATGCCACTTCTAAGACCATCAATATTCCCATAGAAGAGAGCACTAGAAAATCGAACTATTTTAATTCCTTCTGGTTCCATGACCTGTAGTTAAATAAAAATAGATCAGTTGTGTATATTGTGGTACCAAGTGTCGGTGTGTTATTTCTATTTACTACAGTTCTAGAGCCACAAAAATGTGACCCTTGTTCATAAAAAGAAATTAATAGAATGAACATTATGCCTACAAATTTGGGGGTCAAAAATGACGAACCACACCTGTTGCAATGGAAAGCAATAGTGGAAACCTCACTTAAAGTATATCTAAGCAAAGGATAATAGATATGTATGTATGTATATATATACATACATATATATTTATATATATAAATATATTATATATGTTAGAAGGCCAGTGTGCTGGCCTGAATTTATGGGAGGAGCCCGGAGGGTATTTAAGCTGACCACTTCCCCTTCCTCTTTGTCAGTTTCAGTGCACGATCCTACATGTCACTGTGCTGACTCTTCCCAGCTTACCTTGTGTTCATAAGTCTGTGCGTTCGATTACAAGTGGGTTGCGGCGTCTTCGTCAGCGGTTCTCGCTTGATGTTGCAGGTAGGGTTCAAACCTTTTTGTTCATATGCAATGTTACCATTGGATATGTTTCCTATACCTGCAAACTTAGATTTGCAGGCTCGCTCTGCCTTGCTTGTCATCCTATCCACAAACATACGATTCGTTCGTAGATCCAAGCCTCTGAGCCATTGTCGGTTGTTCTCTGATATCACTCGATACAGGCTTCATTTTCTCATAGGATTCACTGTCTATGGGGTTGCCTTCTCATCCATTTGGAGATCAGAATGTATTTGCATGGGTTCTGTGTCTCATTGAGGTGGTAATTAGACCCACATGGGGCCTTGTCTGCACTTTGATTAGCCTGGGGGGCTGGGTGGTTGGTATGTGTTCGGTTTTAGAAGTAAGGTTTGGTATACATGCTGCAACCGATTTGTATTGGATTCACTTCATACATCTTAAAACTGATTTGTATCAGTGCCATCTCTTTACAACCGATTCATATTGCATACCTGCTACAATCCGATTCGAACCTAGTCGCATCGGCAGCACAACGGTTCACATCGGATGCATCCCGCTCATTGATTCTTATTAGTCCCTGTTGTACCCCACAAATGGTTAGTTGTTTATGTAATTTTCTACTGACTGTTTCGTATTGCTTTCATGTCATACGAATCACAGTCGGATTCAAGCCTAGTCGCCTCGGCGGCACAATGGTTTGCATCGGTCTTATCCTGCACACCAATTTGTAGTGGTTCTTACCATACCCTACGATTCATTATTTATTTTTTGTCCGATTCACATCACCTCAGCAGCTACATGCATCACAATCCACTCTGAACCTAGTCGCACAAGCGGCACAACGGTTCGCGTCACGAGTATCCCACACACCAATACGTAGCAGTCCCTATAACAAATCTACGATTCGTTACGTATGCCACTTCGCAGTTCCTTCCTACATATACAATTTCTGCTATCCTTTTCTTTTTCGCCTATCAGTAGGTGACCTTTCTTGCAATCGCTGCAAGCTACGCATCTCATCCTAACTCCTTGCAATCGCTGCAAAACACGCATCTCAGCATATACCCATTTGCAATCGCTGCAAAAAGATGCATCGCAGTATAAACTCATTGCAATCATTTCAAGATTGCGCATCTCAACATTTACCCATTTGCAATCGCTGCAAAAACATGCATCTCAATATAATCTCCTTGCAATCATTGCAAGATCACGCATCTCAACATTTACCCATTTTTGCAATTGCTGCAACATGCATCTCAGTATAAACGCCTTGCAATCGCTGCAAGATACGCATCTCATGATAACTCCTTGCAATCGCTGCAAAAAACACGCATCTCATCATAACTCCTTGCAATCGCTGCAAGACACGCATCTCATCATAACTCCTTGCATTTGTTGCAAAAAACACGCATCTCGGTATATACCCATTTTGCAATCATTGCAAAACATGCATCTCAGTACAAACTTCTTGCAATTGCTGCAAATACACGCATCTCAGCATATACCCATTTTGCAATCACTGCAAGAACACGCATTTCATCATAACTCCTTGCAATCGCTGCAAGACACGCATCTCATTATAACTCCTTGCAATCGCTGCAAGACACGCATCTCATCATAACTCCTTGCATTTGTTGCAAAAAACACGCATCTCGATATATACCCATTTTGCAATCTCTGTAAAATATGCATCTCAGTACAAACTCCTTGCAATTGCTACAAATACACGCATCTTACCATTTACCCGTATACAATCACTGCAAAACATGCATCTCAGTATAAACTCCTTGCAATTGCTGCAAATACACGTATCTTAGTGTTTACCCACTTGCAATCGCTGCAAAGCATGCATCTCAGCATTTACCCTTTTTTGCAATCACTGCAAAACACGCATCTAAGTATAAACTCCTTGCAATCGCTACAAAACACGCATCTCAGCATTTACCCTTTTTTGCAATCACTGCAAAACACGCATCTCAGTATATACTCCTTGCAATCGCTGCAAAAACACGCATCTCAGCATATACCCATTTGCAATCGCTGCAAACATGCATCTCAAAGAAAAAAGGAAGAAAAAAAAAAGTAAAGAAATCTTGTTGCACTCATGTCACCCCTACTGCAGGTGTTCCCGGTCGACCGAGTTTCGATCATAACCAGGACCTCGCTACTAGAGCGTCAGTCAGGGCCTAGTTCATGGGCTTTTCTATCACATCATTCTGCAGCACCCTTTCACTATACCGTTACTTCACATACATCATTGGACGTGATCTCCAGGCGTTAGTTCTGTCACATATGTCTACACATTACACTCTGTTTTCGAAGGGCGACCCTTCACCTCACAGACAAGGTCGCTGAACAGTAGACTTGCTGGCAGTGCAAGTGTTAGCAGGCCGAGCACACGTCACCCCCTACAGACAGCAACATTCCTATGTAGGCCGTACCAGACTTCTACTTCTCGCCCCAGTACGCCCTGGGGTTCTGGTCTTCAGGTTTGTGCTTGCCACAGACAGGCACCCGAGCTATCGGTTATCTGGCCAGTCACCTCCTGGCCCACCTCGGTCGCCACGCACTCTTCTGAGTTTTCTAAATTTCCACTCAACATAAGTTCTGCACAACAGAACTCTGTCAGCTCCTGTCTATGCCTATCATTCCTTTTTCTGTACTTCTTCCTTTTTCCTCCTCTATGAGTTTTCTCTTTACCACTCCGCTCTCTATCCTATGGCTATGACTCCTCTTAAATATGAGCACCCAGCCCCCTTTTTGTCTTTTGGCAGCGAGGACTTCACACCCGCCCCTCTGTTACCCCCCCCAAGCGGCTCAGAGCGCGGCTGCCTGCAGTCCCTCAGGGGACGGAACATCCCCCAAACTCATAGCTGAGTCGCAGGGATGTTCCCTTTCCTGCTAACGGCCAGGAAGGCAAAGCTTTTCAGGCTCCTCTTCCCACCTCCAGCTGGGCCCAACAGGCATCCCTACAATCCATCCACGGGGCCCAGCTGCACTCTTTGGTCTCCCCCCTTAGCCGCAACAGTTCGGACATCCAGACCAGAGTCACACCTTTGAAAGTTCGCCCATCCATGGCCCTCCCAGACCTGGTCATGGTGCCAATGACAGCTTCTCCTTCTGCAGGTACACCAGGCTCTGCACTTATCGTCCTCCCCGTTCATCTTATCCCGACCAGCATCAGGGAGGATATATTGGAGGGCAAAGACGTCAATTGGCATCCCTGCTCATCTCAGTCCATGACTTAGCTGACAACAAATCATACGCCTGGGGGGGATGTCTCAGTGGTTGTCAAGTCGAGAGACCCCAGCCTCAGTCGTAAGCTGTCAGCCACTGAGTTCACCCTGGCCTTCGGGATGTTCAGAGATGTACTTTGTTCAGCCACCCTCAGCAGGAGGGAGGAGCAGGACTTATACCTTCATGCAGTGACAGATCTTGCTTACAAATGTGGAGGTTTTGCCGTCTACGACCATCGGTCATTTTCAGCCAAAGCAGCAGCGAGACTTGCCCAGTTCCAGATAAGCTCTGACTGGAGCCTCACAGACACGGAACTCTTTTGTCGCCACTTCGCCCACAAAGCTGACGGTTTTGCCCAATCCCTCACTTGAACCTGTCACACCAGGCCCAGTGTCACAGGGTTTTCCATTATCCGGACGATTTTCTGCTTATCGAACACCTAGACATACCCCCCCCCCCGGTAGATCTAGACAAGCTAAGGGAGGTCTTCAACAATCTCAATGAACACATAGTGGAAGGCCCAACACATTTCATAAGTTTCTCAGGCATCGTCCTGGATACGCACGCCATGCAGCCTAGCCTGCCTTCTCACAAATTAGCTTGTGTTGGGTTGGTCATTCAGGAGTTTACCCGGTCACAGGAATGTACTAAAAGACAGCTGCAGTCCCTGATAGGGATGCTCAATTTCGCTATGAGAACAATTCCTCAGGGGCGGTCGTTCATCTCAAGGCTCTTAGTCTTTCTTGCCCGAGTGCAGGACCGGACCAAGTCCTCAGACTAGACCCAGCAGCAATAGCAGACTTGGCTATATGGGACGAGTTCCTCTTCAACTGGAACGACATATCAATGTTTTCCCTCAGTATCAGCTCAGTCGCCCCAGGTAGTCACAGATGCTGCAGCCTCCACTGGCTTTGCTGCAATTTTTGGCCATCACTGGTTTGCCAGACCTCGATCTTCGCCATTGTTCGAGCTGTACCCCATCGTGGAAGCAGCCCAAGTCTGGGGCCACACGTGGACAGATCAGACAGAGCTCTTCACCACAGACAACCAGGTTACAGCTGACATCATTAATTAGGGGTAGATCCAAGTCGCTCCCCGTCATGTCCTTCCTGCGCAGTCTGCTGCAATTGTCCCTACATCACCAAATTTAACAGTTACTGTAAGCATATCCCTGGCAAGTGCAATACCGCAGCCGATGCACTGTCCCGCTCCAATTTTGTCTCATTCTTCCAGCAGGAACCCGGAGCCGACCCATCATCCACTCCTATCCCACCTCAACTAACTCTAACTCTCACTAACTAACTGGTCTCAACTAACAATGGATTGAAGCCACACCTTGCCAATGCAACCCGACTCAGCCACTCACTGTCTAGAAACACACTAAAGGCTTATCCCACGGCCTGGAACACCTACCGTAGGTTCCTTGCCACTTGTCCCGGAACCACAGTAGATGACGTCACTCATGTCCTAGCCTTTATATCTTATTGCCACACACAGCTGGCTCTCCCTCATACCCCTATCAGGCTGTACCTGGCCGGTATCCAAGCCACTATGTCCTTTATCTTATGGAAAACGCAACAAACCGGACCCGGAGTGGATATAAACTTCTTTCGAACCAGCAAAGCCTGGTGCCCAGCAACGATCTTTTGACCGTCTGCTCTTTCACCTACCCAGCCAGCCAGTCTCCAGCCCGTTACTGCCTTTTCAGGTCAACCACCTGCGTGGAAATCAGTTTAATAAACATGTTTGGGTCCTACTGGTCAACTTAGGCCTAGACCCCGGGCGGTATTCTGGATATTCCTTTGGATCGGCGCAGCCTCAGCCACATCTCAGCACGGAGTACCAGACCATGTGACCAAGAATCTAGGCAGGTGAAAGTCTGCCTGCTTTACCAGATATATATTCCCTCAAGATGGTCCTTTCTCCAAGCTCACTCAATGAGGTTAGAGGCAATAAAGATACTTCCCTACCTGGTTATTTTTGGCCCCTTTTCTTGCCATACCTACCAGACGACCAAAAGCCACACCTCAGGTCTATTTATGTTGTGAGTCTTGTCGCGTGTTTATGTGATCCACATTTGTCTCGGTCTTAGGGCCACGACCATACGTTAGAAGGCCAGTGTGCTGGCCTGAATTTATGGGAGGAGCCCGGAGGGTATTTAAGCTGACCACTTCCCCTTCCTCTTTATCAGTTTCAGTGCATGATACCCTCCCTCCCATTCCCCTTTTTACAGCACTTCTCAGCAAATTCTCTTCCACAATTATCCATTACTTATCTTGGGTATGGCCCCTTTTCTTGCCATACCTACCAGACGACCAAAAGCCACACCTCAGGTCTATTTATGTTGTGAGTCTTGTCGCGTGTTTATGTGATCCACATTTGTCTCGGTCTTAGGGCCACGACCATAAATATATATATATATATATATATATATATATATATATATATATATATATATACAGTGGGGACGGAAAGTATTCAGAACCTTCTCCAGAGTGCTCAGGACCTCAGACTGGGCTGAAGGTTTACCATCCAACAAGACAATGACCCTAAGCACACAGCTAAAATAACGAAGGAGTGGCTTCACAACAACTCCGTGACTGTTCTTGAATGGCCCAGCCAGAGCCCTGACTTAAACCCAATTGAGCATCTCTGGAGAGACCTAAAAATGGCTGTCCACCAACGTTCACCATCCAACCTGACAGAACTGGAGAGGATCTGCAAGGAGGAATGGCAGAGGATCCCCAAATCCAGGTGTGAAAAACTTGTTGCATCTTTCCCAAAAAGACTCATGGCTGTATTAGATCAAAAGGGTGCTTCTACTAAATACTGAGCAAAGGGTCTGAATACTTAGGACTATGTGATATTTCTGTATTAGATTTTAAATAAATCTGCAAAAATGTCAACAATTCTGTGTTTTTCTGTCAATATGGGGTGCTGTGTGTACATTAATGAGGAAAAAAATGAACTTAAATGATTTTAGCAAATGGCTGCAATATAACAGAGTGAAAAATGTAAGGGGGTCTGAATACTTTCCATCCCCACTGTATATATATTACAATATAGATGTGGTGATGTGGTGTCTGCTTTTGTTTTATTTTTTCAGGCTAAGTACATTTAATGCAATTACAAAAAAAACTGTTTCTGTCTGTGTTTTCTACTTACAGTCTTGTACTTTTTGACCTCCTTGTATAGGTCTGTTCCAGGGACATTTCCAAGAGCACCACAAGATGGGCTGGAAAAAAATGTTTACATATCAATTGGTATACTTTGAGATATCTTGAATATCTGGAATATTCAACATTTATACTTAGAATCTAGAGTATAAAAATGCAGTATCTTTTATTTAAATGTTGTATAAGTATGTTTCAGTAAAGACACTATTGGAAAGCACCACTATGCACCATTTTACAGATTTTGCTAAGTATTTACTGTACATATTGCTGTAGTCATTTCTATGACACTTCACTAAAAGGAGAGTAAAAAGGGAATATTTGATCTGAGAAATCTGGAATCTCATGCTTTAAAATCATGCACTTGTTCAAGTTTCGTAATCTGCAAGTGGCAGATTCATTACAGATAACATAAAGTGTTAATACTATATAGAACATTCAATATTATTATATCTTATGTATCACTTTCAGCCTACAAATGTCAACCTATTTAGTAATAGCCTGTATATAATCCTTCCTTACCAGACCAGGTTTCGGTTTTCAGTGCTTTGATAGTTTGACTGACAATTACTCTAATGTGCAAAACTGTACCCAATTAATTTTATGTCATGTTTTTTAGGCAGATGGAACAGTTTTTTTGTTTTTTTTATGTAGAAAGGAAAAAGGACTAAAAACCTTTGATATAACCTGTTTCCCTTTCTAATTTTTGTTAAAAAATATTATATATAACATGCCAGGAAAGTACCAACAAGACTTTTTTGGAAAGTAGACAATGTGATCTAATTTTTTTCCCATACCTTTTGGAAAATTAACAAAAAGACAAGGTGATCTCATTTTTTTTTTTTTTTTTTTTTGCCACAACTTTTTTTTAAATTGAATAAAATGCTAATATTGAGGGAGTTACAACATGGAGCTTGGTAATGCTGCACCCGATACATTTATTGTACTGGTTATATATAGAGGGAGGAGGAGGTAAAGGGGTTAAAGAATATGTCACAAATGGTGGGAAGATAGGGATTGATGGATTAGGGTTCAAATGTGCAGGATAAGGGAGGTTGAAGTGGTTGTATACCTATGAAATAAAAAATGAATAGAGCGTCCCTCTGCTATCTGCATGAGTCACTTTTGACAAGTTATCCCGACACCACAGAATCTGGGGAGATGGCCCCGCCCCGCTCCAGCACACAGAAGATGATTGACAGCCTTAGCTGTGCATGTTTCTCTATGAGACTGTGTAGAGGGGTGTGTCCTTTCCCTCCACTTAGGTCTCAGATTACACTCAGCTATCCTCTCTATGCTGTGCAGTGTGTGACATTCGATCTCCTGCCTGTTGGAGCTGAGAAAAAGCCTTTGATCTGTGTGCTTTAGAAGGCTATAAAGAAGTGAGGGCTGCAGATATAAAGGTACAACTTATGTAGGAGGATATTTGAATCAGAAAAGGGCTGGCGACTCGGATGCTCTTGAATAAAAGTCCTTTATTGGGTTACACGGGTAGCATGGTTTGATGAAGGCTTCTTAGCCAAAACGCGTCAGCATGGCCTGTTCCCATTTAACCCAATATAGGAGCCAGCCCTTTTCTCATTCAAGTACTGCATTTTGGGGCCTGAACGTCCCGACTAGAGCACCGGATCACAGTTCATAGATCATCATATTGGCAGTGGAGCTGGGGTATCATTTTGCTTCTTATGTAGGAGGATATGTTTCGTCTCTGTGTATCACCTGAGCCTTGTCACTTCAGTGGGTATAGAGTGGGGAAAATAATTATTTGATCCCCTGCAAATTTTGTAAGTTCGCTCACTTACAAAGAAATGAAGGATCTACAATTTTTATCAAAGGTGTATTTTATATGATAGTGAAAAAAAATATCAATAATTCTGGCTCCCACAGACTGGCTACAGTATGTGCTCATGTGGTACACAAATTAGTCCTGTCAATTTAAGAAGGTGCTCCTAACGACAAGTCGTATGTGTAAAAAAGACATCTGTTCACAGAATCTCTTTCTTCCATTCAAACCTCACCATCATGAGCAAGACCAAAGAGCTGTCAAAGGACATCAGGGACAAGATTGTGAACCTGTACAAGACTGGAATGGGCTACAAGACCATCAGCAAGAAGCTTGGTGAGAAGGAGACAACTGTTGGAGCAATTATTCACAAATGGAATAATTACATAAATAACCATCAATCATGCTCGGTCTGGAGCTCCATGCAAGATTACGCCTCATGGGGTAAGGATGATCATGAGGTCAAAAGTGAGGAATCATCCCAGAACTACGCAGGGGGAGCTTGTGAATTATCTCATGGCAATTGGGACCACAGTCAGCAAACAAACCATTGGTGACACAATACGGCGCCATTGATTGAAGTCCTGCAGCGCCCAAAAGGTCCACCTCCTCAAGAAGACATGTACAGGCCCGCCTGAAGTTTGCCAATGAACATCTAAATGATTCAGAAAAAGATTGGGAGAAAGAGCTGTGTTCAAATGAGACCAAAATTTAGCTCTTTCACATTAACTCGACTCGCTGTGTTTGGAAGAAGAAAAATGCTGACTATGACCCTAAGAACACCATCCCTACAGTCACAACAAAACAAACGGACCAGCGCTCAATGGGTTGAAGAGCAAACAGAGTCTCACAGCAGACAGTTGAACATGATTAGTCCTAGTTTATTCAGTAATGCATGTAAAAGAACAATCCCATTGTCAGACAGGAAGGGATATGAGGTAGGTAAAAAGGAAATCCCCAGCTTACAGTTTCACAGAAGATCCATGGAACAACAAGGAGCTGATGGCATTGGGGTTTACAAAAAACCTCCTGCAGCGTGGGGGGGACGCCAATACCCCTGCTGCACTGCGACTGAATGTGGAACACGCTCACCAGCATGTGGGGAAGGGCTGGACGTACTGGAGGAGAAAGCGAAGATGATTGACAGCGGGAAGGTGGAGACCCGAACTGTAAGCTGCACGTGGCTGGGATGCCAAGTCCACTGGCGTACTGACAGGTGGAAGGGAGAGAGCCGCGTTGCTGCAGTGTGGATGATGCTTTAAGTATACAGCATCTAAAGGACTTTGAAAAAGCTCAGATACGCGAAACGCGTTGTCAAGGCAACCACCACAGCTAACAGGTCACCCAGGTCCATGAGATGCTCCATTGACCAGCACCCCTAGAACCCCAACAACAGTGACTGACATCCACATCGGCCCATCCAGCCCTGGTTTTCCATCTCCCTGAGGTTTACATCGTTTTGGGACACTCCCATGCAGCTGGAAATTAACATCCATTGGGCTTTAGATGCTGTGAACGTATATCGTAATCCACACTGCAGCAACGCGGCTCTCTCCCTTCCACCTGTCAGTACGCCAGTGGACTTAGCGCCCCAGCCACGTGCAGCTTACAGTTCGGGTCTCCACCTTCCGGCTGTCAATCATCTTCGCTTTCTCCTCCAGCACGTCCAGCCCTTCCCCACATGCTGGTGAGCGTGTTCCACATTCGGTCGCAGTGCAGCAGGGGTATTGGCGCCCCCCCATGCTGCAGGAGGTTTTTTGTAATCGAGAAAAGGAGATGATTAATGCGCTACCCAAAAGAAACAAAAGCAGCTGCTACAAACCATGTGACAAAAAGGTAAACAAATAATAAATAAATTGTAGCGCTAAAACACACATACACTATAAATAAATAAAAATTCTAAGTGCATGTAAACATAATGTCCCAAAGTAATATATAATCCAAAAGGACGATAGTCCACAGTGAAAGAGAATAATCCGTGTGTCAATTCTGTCTGCTTCCCAACTGTCAGCTTGTATGTCATCAACTTTAGCGAATAGATGGAATACGCTTACCGGAGAGGTTGGATTCTACTGCCATGAGCACAGAATCGATAGAGCTTGATGCCACCCAGGGCAAAGTGGTGAAGTGTTGGAGGCAAGGGTAGAGCCTCTGCAGGGCCGGAACATTCCCTCTTTATCCGCAGAAGCAGAGCAAAAATGGATTCCGAAAACAGAGTGGTTTCTCAGTTCCCCAGGATATGTGGAAAGAAAAAGGAATGGAATGCTTCCACATAGTGTAACCACGATACATATAAAAAGTGATCACAAATAAAAAGCAGTGTATAGGGTCTATAAAAGCCGCCCTACGCGTTTCGGTCCAATGACCTTCAACTTTTTATATGTATCGTGGTTTTTTAGTAATAAAATACCCTGAGTTACACTATGTGGAAGCATTCCTTTTTCTTTCCACATATCCTGGGGAACTGAGAAACCACTCTGTTTTCGGAATCCATTTTTGCTCTGCTTCTGCGGATAAAGAGGGGACGTTCCGGCCCTGCAGAGGCTCTACCCTTGCCTCCAACACTTCACCACTTTGCCCTGGGCGGCATCAAGCTCTATCAATTTTATGCTCATGGCAGTAGAATCCAACCTTTCCGGTAAGCGTATTCCATCTATTCGCTAAAGTTGATGACATACAAGCTGACAGTTGGGAAGCAGACAGAATTGACACACGGATTATTCACTTTCACTGTGGACTATCGTCCTTTTGGATTATATATTACTTTGGGACATTATGTTTACATGCACTTAGAATTTTTATCTATTTATAGTGTATGTGTGTTTTAGCGCTACAATTTATTTAATATTGTTTTTTTGTAATCCCCAATGCTGTCAGCTCCTTGTTGCTCTATGAATCTTCTGTAAAACTGTAAGCTGTTGATTTCTTTTTTACCTACCTTATATCCCTTCCTGTCTGACAACAGGATTGTTCTTTTACATGCATTACTGAATAAACTAGGAGTAATCATGTTCAACTGTCTGCTGTGAGACTGTGTTTACTCTTCAACTCATTGAGCGCTGGTCCGTTTGTTTTGTTGTACACTGATTATCCATACCCTCCAACGATGGCTGCCGTCCAGCTGCACTGGGTTCAGATCCCATGTCATTAACCATGCCCTTTCCTCCCCATCCACAGATGGCCATGTTTTAGCGCTGGTGTTATTTGTTGTATATCTCTACAGTCTAGCGCAGAGGTGGAAACATTATGCTTTGGGGCTGTTTTTCTGCTAAAGGTACAGGCTGACTTTGTCGCATTGAGAGGCCAATGGACTGGGCCATGTATTGTAAAATCTTCGATGAGAACCTTCTTCCCTCAACCAGAACACTGACGATGGGTCATGGATGGGTCTTCCAGCATGACAATGACCCAAAACATACCACCAAGGCAACAAAGGAGTGGCTCAAGAGGTAGCACAAGAAGGTCATAGAGTGGCCTAGCCGGTCTCCAGAACTTAATCCTATAGAAAATTTATAAAGAGAGCTGAAACTTCGAGTTTCCAAGCAACAGGCAAGAAACTTTAAGGATTTAGAGAAGATCTGTAAAGGAAAGTGGACCAAAATCTCTCCTGAGATGTGCAAACTTGGTAACCAACTACAAGAAACCTCTGTGCTTGCCAACAAGGGTTTCTCCACCAAGTACTAAGCCATGTTTTGCTTGGGGATCAAATACTTATTTTACTCACTGAACTGCAACTCAATTTATAACATTTGTATCATGGATTTTTGGTTGATAGAATATCTCTATCATTTAAAATACACATATGATAAAAATTATAGACCCTTCATTTCTTTGTACGTGGGCAAACTTACAAAATCTGCATAGGATCTAATATTTTTTTCCTTTAAGTGATTAATAAATATTCAAAACAGAGACTTCATGGAGCTGAGATATACTGCAGATTAATTGGTTTAAAAAAGCTATCCTCTATTGCTGCTGCAGCTGCTGATCTAGTGAATGAGACATAATTTATTAGTTTCTCCTTCCTCTTTCTTAACTGTTATTAATAGGAAGGGAAGGGCTTTTGGATGTAAACAGTTCACTGTTTATATCTGTGATTGGTCTGCTCTGTACATAGTGTCAGTGTCTGAGAATGGCTTGGTTCACAACCATTAACAAGCCCACTTGCAGCCCATGGGCTAGTTCTGAATTTTATTATATAAAATACAAGCTTATTAACTCTGACCAAAGTCTTTCATAGTTTCTGGTTGAATTAACGAGACAGTCAGTTCAACTTGGGGGCCAGAAGGAATTTTTTTTTACTAATAGGTTTTAGTGACAGTGGTTAAAAATGCAGTATTCTCCTTTAGTTCCCAATTTAGCCAATGACAATTGTTATGCTGCATATGATTTTTATGGCAGAGGTATGTAGATGTACTTACAACTGAACACGAAGGACTATGGTCAGTAGTCCAAAAATGACTGCAGCCAACAGTCCTAGATCAAGTCCTAAGATGATAGAAGCAATGCAGGCGAATACCCAAATGACCTGGAATAACATATACAAATATAACTTTTAACAACTTTATAGGTATGGAGGTGCATATTTTACCATTTAGGATTCTTTTGAATCTTTCTAGAAATAAAGCAGCATTGAGTACTCACTGCGTCCCATTTATTCTGTCTCCATAATGGCGGAACATCAAACACTTGCCAGAACATTCCCTTAAGATTTGCAATAACAATAGCAGCCAGTACTGACTGTGAAGAAAACAACCAGAATAATAAAATTTTCATGATCTTCATATAGAATAAGATAGTGTATAAGCTTTGCACCATTTCCTCACAAAGTGCTACCTTGTAGTAATACATAACTATCATGTTATATGGAAAAGTAGACATTTTCTTCTCTAGAGTAAAAATAAAGATAGTAACCAGGAAATGTTTATCCTTTACCTTTCTTTCTTCCATTACCACCACCATTAGGATGGATAAATGAGAACACAGGAAGGTGGTTAATGACTTACATGAATAGGCTTAATAAGCCATAATTTCCCAGATGTTACTTTATTGCATATTCTGAAACATTAACCGCAAAGCAAAAGTGCAAGGTGGCAAAATATATCTTCAAAATGTATATCATGCAACATTGAAAAGAAAGCCTGGTTTTTAAAAAATACATTTTAAAGTTCAAGTAAGGTCATGTATACAACTCCTTTTACATTTAAAAAGAAAAAAATATAATTTTATGGTAGAAATTATTTAAAAATAATGTGTTTATTTTAGAGCCTGTGTTTATCTGCTTCATACAGGTATGGATATATAATAATAATAAGAGTCCATAATAAAAAAAATGCATTGGCAAGCTAGTTACTAAAATACATACCTTCTGTAAAGGTTCGAGGAGTCTGCCCAGTGCCACTATTGCAATCAGCACAATGAAGGCTGAAATTAAACCAGCAATCTGGAAAATACAGATTTTTTTATTTGATTTATTGATATCATCATAAGCACAATTACGTTGACTATTAATTAGTACATATTGTAACCTAGTAACAGCACTTAACTTGAAAAGTATGCAGCCTGCTGAGATATGCTGTTTGTTCACTTCTTAAATGTGAGTTTTTTTTTTGTATTTCAATCAAATTTGATATAAGCGATCTGCACTATGGTATCTTCCTCTGGCTTCTTATATGATTGATACTATGCTGGGACGCTGAGGATCGTGACTGTTCAGCTGGTGGAGCAGTGCCACTTTAATACTGCAAAAGCGTATGCTGACCTCCATTGACTAGGGAGGTCTACTTAAGCAGGTGAGAGGACAGGACACCCAAAGGTGGGGTGAAGGGCACTGAGGTGGATAAGTGAAGAACCTATGGTGTGTGGGATTGCACATTCACTGGAAGTTTGAAAAAAAAATTTTTTGATGGACTTTAATGAAATATGGACTTAATGTGATTGATGTATATTGCGATATATTTTCACTCAATTCTAATATTTTTAATTATTTACTGATTTTTATGAGATTTTTAGATTTTCATAAGTGTTATCTATTATGTATCAAATATAATTTATGCACTGATTAGTTTATATACATATTTATTATTTATGTCTTTGAGGGATAGCGCTGCACTTTATAGAGTTTGTTTTTTTATAAATTTGCATTTTGCACAGGTGGATGTATGCATTTTCGTGTCAGCTGCTTTCTGCTGTTTTTAGGGTTTGTACATATGTGGTGACTGAGTGTTTATCACATGTGCACATAAGATTTTTTTGGTTTTATGATTATTAGTGAGGTGGTGTGGACATATTTTTGATAAGCGAAGAAGAATTAGCACATATATATAATTACCACATATTGTAACAACACGAAAGTATGCAGCCAGCATAATAAAAGTAGAAAGCATAATAAGAATTATTTAGACATATTTTTCAGATTTTAAGCTAGAAATACAGACATTTAAGCCATTTAGTATTTTACAGACAAAGTCTAAGGTGTGAAAATAAAGAAAAAAAAAACAGAGGTCCAGCCAGAATTAGGAAGGTAAGCAAAGATAAAAAAAAAAAAAAACACAACAGAAACAGTTGAAAAAAAGTATTTTATATCAAGATGATATACCAGTGTAGCAAATCATGCATTTACTACATGAACCACTTAAGGACCACCCCACACAGATATACTGCAGCAGGGCGTCTCTAATGCGCAAAATTACATACAGGTATGTGATTTCGTGCAGTGGGTCTGGGGTGCGTGTGCGCACCACTGGCAAACCACTCTCGCTGTGATTGGACACAGCAGCAGCCAATCAGCGGGTCCGGCTGCCTGCGATGGCCGCCGGCACCCCGCAATCATTCACAGAAGAGGTAGAACGGTGGTCTGCCTATGTAAACAAGGCAGACCACCGTTCTGTGAGGGAGGAAGATGAAGATCTTGTGTTTCTGCTAATCAGAAACACAGATCTCTGTGTTCCCCCAGTCACAGCATTCCCCCACAATTAGAAAGCACTCCCAGGGAACACAGTTAATTAACCTATTGACCACCCTTGATGTTAACCCCTTCCCAGTCAGTGTCATTACTACAGTGACAGTGCATATTTTTTATTCCTCAAAAAGTGTCAGTTAGGTGTCATATTTGTCCTCTGCAATGTCGCAGTCCCGCTAAAAATCGATGATCGCCACCATTACTAGTAATACAAAAAAAAATTAAAAATCCATAAAAATATCCCCTAGTTTGAAGATGATATAGCTTTTGTGCAAACCAATCAATATACGCTTATTGAGATTTTTTGGCCAAAAATATGTAGCAGACTGCATATTGGCCGGAACTGATAAAGAATGTTTTACAGCAGAAAGTAAAAAAATGTTTATTTTTCAAAATTGTCGGTCTTTTTTTGTTTATAGCGCAATAAATAAAAACCGCAGAGGTGATCAAATACCACCAAAAGAAAGCTCTATTTGTGGAGAACAAAGAACATCAAGTTTGTTTGTGTACAGCGTCGCACGACCGTGCAATTGTCAGTTAAAGTACTGCAGTGCCATATCTCAAAAAATGGCCTGGTCCTAAATGGGGGTAAATCTTCTGGGACTGAAGTGGTTAAAAGGCTCAGATGTAGTCCAGACAACTTCACAGCAGTAAGCTGAACCTAATATCAGCCTTGTGCAGCCAGCTTGCATGAAGAGGAGTTGAGCTCCAGAGTGGACACGTAAAAGCAAATACAAAGACAACAATTATTAAAAGTTCTTAAAAGAAACAAACATTCGAGTAAAGGACAACAAAACTGCAGGGACTAGAAATAGGTGCTCTAGCGAGGGATCTTCAGCCCTGGCCACAGTTCTAAGAAAGCCTCAGATGGAAGAAGCCACTCCAGGATTAAAAAGAAAACACCGGTCAGAATCCAATTATCAGGATTCCGTCCAAAGTTATAAGGTGACAGCGAGGCAGGAGCGCGTTTCAGTGAAGACCTCCACTTCATCAGGACTGAAGACCTCTCCATGGGACATCGGACTATTCCCTGAGGTTTTGCCATCCTTTACTCAAATGTTTTGTGAGTGTATTTTTATTAACTTTTTATTAAAATTTGGTTTAAACTATTGCACTACAAAAGTACAAAATGACTGAGCTTCCCAATACCCAAGCTGCAGTTCTAATTTGTAGGTAACAAAAAATGCATAAATCAGAATAATCAACAGAACTGCGCTAACAATTAAATTATAAGGATGTGAATAGACCACAATTTAAGAAACATATTAAAAATTGATCTCGCAAAGTGCAGCAAGTTTATAAATGAAAAAACACAATTTATAATCCAACCCAGATAGTGATACTTGGAAACCACATGTGACTTAAATAAAAATGGATAATAAATAAATAAGTGAATAATGGTGACTCAAATATAAGAAAGTCCTTAAGGTCAATTAAATCCACAAATGGTGATTGAAAAGTTCGTCAGCAAGCACCCAGTGAAAAAATCCACCACCTATAACGATGCACACTTACCAGAGGTAAGCTTTAACCCAGCGTATATTAGAATGCACTCAGCAGGGACACCACCATCAGTCTCATCACAGAGGAAGGACAACCGGAACTCATTGGCACAGCTGAGATCTGATAAGGTAGCCATATAAGAAACAACTATGTCAGGCTGTAAACAACCCCCTATGTTTACAGCCATGTTTACAGCCTGACATGGTTGTTTCTTATATGGCTACCTTATCAGATCTCAGCTGTGCCAATGAGTTCCGGTTGTCCTTCCTCTGTGATGAGACTGATGGTGGTGTCCCTGCTGAGTGCATTCTAATATAAGCTGGGTTAAAGCTTACCTCTGGTGGTCGTTATAGGTGGTGGATTTTTTCACTGGGTGCTTGCTGACGAACTTTTCAATCACCATTTGTGGATTTAATTGACCTTAAGGACTTTCTTATATTTGAGTCACCATTATTCACTTATTTTTTTTATTATCCATTTTTATTTAAGTCACATGTGGTTTCCAAGTATCACTATCTGGGTTGGATTATAAATTGTGTTTTTTCATTTATAAACTTGCTGCACTTTGCGAGATCAATTTTTAATATGTTTCTTAAATTGTGGTCTATTCACATCCTTATCATTTAATTGTTAGCGCGGTTCTATTGATTATTCTGATTATTGCACTATAAGCCTGTTGCACTGCTTCTTTCTGTTTGCTTTTAAATGTCTAAACAGCGAAATGCATAATATGAAACTGAACATCTTCTGTGTGTGCCAGCAATCGTCCTTTGTGCACAACTTTGATATACAGTATGTTTGTGACTCACCTGAGTTCTTCCACCTGTACTTTCTTGGACAGCTGTACGTGACAAGGCAGTAGTGGCAACAAAGCAAGAGAAAGCCCCACTGAATAAGTTGCTAATGCCAAATGCAATGAACTCCTGTAAGCAAAAAGAAACAATATAACTGTTTTCATAAGTTATTGCTGTAAGACAAGAAAACATTAAGATACTATTAATTTGTTACTTAACCTGTTTTCCTTTACTGGTGGCTCATGCCGGTAATAGTTGGATATTTCCTCTATATTACCAGAAGTATTGGGACACCTGCTTTTACACGCACATGAACTTTATTGACATCCCAGTCTTAGTCCGTAGGGTTCAATATTGAGTTGGCCCACCCTTTGCAGCTATAACAGCTTCAACTCTTCTGGGAAGGCTGTCCACAAGGTTTAGGAGTGTGTCTATGGAAATGTTTGACCATTCTTCCAGAAGTGCATTTGTGAGGTCAGGCACTGATGTGGAAGAGAAGCCCTGGCTCACAGTCTCCTCTCTAATTCATCCCAAAGGTGTTCAATATTGGGTTCAGGTCAGTACTCTGTGCAGGCCAGTCAAGTTTTTCCAAACTCGTTCATCCATTTCTTTATGGACCTTGCTTTGTGTACTGGTGTGCAGTCATGTTGGAACAGGAAGGGGTCATCCCCAAACTGTTCCCACAAAGTTTGGAGCACGAAATTGTCCAAAATGTCTTGGTACGCTGATGCCTTAAGAGTTCCCTTCACTGGAACTAAGGGGCCAAACCCAACCCCTGAAAAACAACTCCACATCATAATCCCCCCTCCACCAAATGATTTGGACCAGTGCACAAAGCAAAGTCCATAAAGACATGGATGAATGAGTTTGGGGTAGAGGAACTTGACTGGCCTGCACAGAGTCCTAATCTCAACCCGATAGAACACCTGTGTAATGAATTAGAATGGAGACTGCAAGCCAGGCTTTCTCATCCATATCAGTGTTTGACCTCACAAATGTGCTTCTGGAAGAATGGTCAAACATTCCCATAGACACACTCCTAAACCTTGTGGACAGCCTTACCAGAAGAGTTGAAGCTGTTATAGCTGCAAAGGGTGGGCCAACTCAATATTGAACCCTACGGACTAAGACTGGGATGGCATTAAAGTTCAGGTGCGTGTAAAGGCAGGTGTTCCAATACTTTTGGTAATTTAGTGTACATTTTAATGTACATGTTTACATTTTTTGAGTATACTGGCTTTTTAAAGCCTAATTCTGAGCCTCATGATTTCCTTCCACCAGAGAACTCCCTTTCTTGAGGACCCCAGTAATATGTTATCAGTTTTTTTTATTTTTGAAGTACTTTTAGTAATGTTGGTCACATGACATGATGGGTTCTTCTCACTCTTATTCTAGCAGTGGCTGGTCCTGGATGATGCAAAGATGATGCAAAGAGTGATGCTAACATGACGACAGCAGCTTTCGACATCAATACGCTCAGTACAGGTCACTATTGCCAGGGGGCAGAATCTAGATGCTCTGCACTCTTTGGGTTCATTTACATTTGTACCTGGGCAGTGGTAAAAATAGACAGTTGATCCGCAGTTTTACTGCCCCTGACTGTCCACCTTCAATTAACATGGTGGCCAGATTGGCTATTGCCTTCCATCTGGCAGCAGTACCATCGTGGTAGATTGTTTTTAGAGACTATTGCAAGATGTCATTCAGCCTGGAAGACCAAGGGCATCTTGTGGCTGAGAACGGGTACTTCAGGGGTCTGCTCTGGTTTGAAGGTGAGTTTTGCAAGCACAGGTGTTTTTGTTTTGTTTTGTTTTTTACTCCAGGGGGACATCATCTGTGGTGTATACAACCAGTACACAGATGTTTTCTCACGTTCACAAATATATAAACATCCTTTTTAATATAGTTTATAAATAGTTGTAGACACAAAAGGTTTTTTTTTTTTTATTATTTAGCTTTACAAAGTGTAAACAGCTATACAGGCTATACTATTTATTGTACAGTGCATTTACATCAATAGCAACAATAGGAGCCGGTTTACATGAAAATGCGATGCAGAGGAAGGCATATTTTGTGTGCATTTCCCATACCGCAGGTGAAAATCCTGCCCTTATGAGAGCGTGCAGTTGCCAATGAATTGTTCATGGCACCCCAAATGCCCCTCACAAATGCAGCATGTTTGTGGGCACCAAATCACATAGTACCGCAGTACTATGCAGATTGGTGCACTGCGTCCTGAAAAAGTAGTGCTTGCACTTCTTTTTAAAGCGGAGTTCGGCCTGCATTAAAAAAAAATAAAAGTCAGCAGCTACAAATACTGCAGCTGCTGACTTTTAAAATAAGGACACTTACCTGTCCAGGGCACCCGCGATGTCCTTACCCGAAGCTGACCCATCCCTCGGCTCTGGTGGGAGGTGCCGGCATCTTCATCAGTAAGGGAAGCAGGAAGTGAAGCCTTGCGGATTCACAGCCTGTTAACTACTGCGCATGCGCGAGTCGCGCTGCGCGTTCTGAATGGTCTCTGCTGTTTTCTGGGACCTGTGTGTCTCTCAGAAGATAGCGGGGGGGACGGAGGAGGGGCCAGACATGGTGTAGTTCACCGGGGATTCTGTGGCGCTCTGGATTAGATAGGTATCTGCCCCCCGCTCCCTCCTGAAAGATGCCAAATGTGACACTGGGGGGGGGGGGACCGGATCAGTGGAAGTTCCATTTCTGGGTGGAACTCTGCTTTAAGTGTTCTATTGCATTTTGCAGCCCATGAAAAAAAAAAAAATAGTTATAGCAACACATGGGCTGCAAAACCGGACTGCACAGTAACGTTCATGTTACAGGGTGAACTGGTCCTATATAAAAATTAAAGCATATCTAAAGCATAAACCCTTTTTATTTTGGTTGGCGTAGATAATGGTTAAAACCCTGGTCACTTTTTTTTTTCAGTTATTTTTATGAGACACAAACAGAAAGTGAGATGGAATCTTTCCAAAGGAAGGCAATTCCTTTTTAGACAGTTGCTACTAGAACAAATGTCCCCAACTGAAAATAACCGCTTATTCCTGTTCCAGTGACCACACAAAAGTTTTCAATTATCCCTCACGTGACAGTTACAGGACAAATAGAGAGTGTAAATTTACCCAAAGGGAACACAGACAGTAATACAAGACTAACAGAAGTTGAAAGTCTTGCTTATACTATTTTAAATTAATAAAAGTGGCTTTGGATACACTTTAACATTAAGGCCTTATGCACACAGTGCATTTTGAAAAACGAGCTGCAAAGCCAGTACCGACGCCAGGAAAAAGCGGCTGTAAAAACACGCTTCTAGAAGCGTTTTGCATTGATGTTAACGAGCTTTTAGCCGCGTTAGCGTTAAGTAGCGTTTCTCTGCCCTCTTATTTTTTATACTCCCAAATCCAATTACTACAGCTTAAAAATGCTTGCCGCGGCTTAACACTGTATATAGCGTTAACACGCGTTTAGCAGCGTCATGCGTTTTTACAGCTGTAATGCTGCTGCTCCAGAACGCACTGGCCCTGGGTTTTTATTACAGCTTGAAAATGCCTATGCCACTTACACCTTCTAAAAGCCTATGTGTGCATGGACACATTGAATAACATACATTTTGAATCTGTAAAAAAAAAACGTCTGACGCCCCTAGGAGCAGCTGTAAAACGTCCAGTGTGCATGAGGCCTTAAACACTTTTTCTTTTAGCTTTTACAAACATTTTCATTATTATTTTGCAGAGTGTCTTGTATATATATTTTGGACAATTAGCTACAGTGCCTTGAAAAAGTATTCACACCTCTTAAAATTTTCCACATTTTGTCATGTTACAACCAAAAACTAAATGTATTTTATTGGTATTTTATGTGATAGACCAACACAAAGTGGCACATAATTGTGAAGTGGAAGAAAAATGATAAATGGTTTTCAAACTGTTTTACAAATAAATATCTGAAAAGTGTGCATTTGTATTCAGCCCCCTTTACTCTGATATATATAACTAAAATCTAGTGGAACTAATTGCTTTCAGAAGTCACCTAATTAGTAAATAGAGTCCGCATGTGTGTAATTTAATCTCAGTACAAATACAGATGTTCTGTGAAGCCCTCAGAGGTTTGTTAAAGAACCTTCGTGAACAAACAGCATCATGAAGGCCAAGGAACACACCAGACAGGTCAGGGATAAAGTTGTGGAGAAGTTTAAAGCAGGGTTAGGTTATAAAAAAATATTCCAAGCGTTGAACATCTCAAGGAGCACTGTTCAATCCATCATCTGAAAATGGAAAGAGTGTGGCACAACTGCTAACCTACCAAGACATGGCCGTCCACCTAAACCGACAGGCTGGGCAAGGAGAGCATTAATCAGAGAAGCAGCCAAAAGGCCCATGGTAATTCTGGGCAGGTGGGAGAATCTGTCCACAGGACAACTATTAGTTGTGCACTCCACAAATCTGGCCTTATTGGAAGGATGGCAAAAAGAAAGGCATTGTTGAAAGAAAGCCATAAGAAAACCCATTTGCAGTTTGCAAGAAGCCACGTGGGGGACACAGCAAACATGTGGAAGAAGGTGCTCTGGTCAGATGAGATCAAAATGTAACTTTTCTGCCTAAAAGCAAAACGCTATGTGTGGTAGAAAACTAACATTGCACATCATCCTGAACACACCATACCCACCGTGAAACATGGTGGTGGCAGCATCATGTTGTGGGGATGCTTTTCTTCAGCAGAGACAGGGAAGCTGGTCAGAGTTGATGGGAAGATGGATGGAGCCAAAAACAGGGCAATCTTAGAAGAAAACCTGTTAGAGTCTGCAAAAGACTTGAGACTGGGGCAGAGGTTCACCTTCCAGCAGGGCAACGACCCTAAACATACAGCCAGAGCTACAATTGAATGGTTTAGATCAAAGAATATCCATGTGTTAGAATGGCCCAGTTAAAGTCCAGACCTAAATCCAATTGAGAATTTGTGGCAAGACTTGAAAATTGCTGTTCACAGATGCTCTCCATCCAATCTGACAGAAAGAATAGGCAAAAATTTCACATCTAAAGATAGATGTGCAAAGCTGGTAGAGACATACCCAAAAAGGCTTGCAGCTGTAATTGCAGTGAACGGTGGTTCTACAAAGTATTAACTCAGTAGGGCTGAATACAAATTCACACCACACTTTTCAGATATTTATTTGTAAAAAATTTTGAAAACCATTTATCATTTTTCTTCCATTTCACAATTACAGTATCACACAAAAGTAAGTACACCCTCACATTTTTGTAAATATTTTAATATATCTTTTCATGTAACAACACTGAATAAACAATACTTTGCTACAATGTAAAGTAGTGAGTGTACAGCTTGTATAACAATCTAAATTTTCTGTCCCCTTAAAATAACCTAATGTCTAAACCACTGGCAACAAAAGTGAGTACACCCCTAAGTGAAAATTTCCAAATTGGGCCCAAAGTGTCAATATTTTGTGTGGCCACCATTATTTTCCAGCACTGCCTTAACACTTTTGGGCATGGAGTTCACCAGAGCTTCACAGGTTGCCACTGGAGTCCTCTTCCACTCTTCCATAACAACATCACGGAGCTGATGGATGTTAGAGACCTTCCGATTGAGGATGCCCCACAGATGCTCAAATAGAGTTTAGGTCTGGAGACATGCTTGGCCAGTCCATCACCTTTACCCTCAGCTTCTTTAGTAAGGCAGCGGTCGTCTTGGAGGTGTGTTTGGGGTCGTTATCATGTTGGGCCCTGCGGCCCAGTCTCCAAAGGGAGAGGATCATGCTCTGCTTCAGTATGTCACAGTACATGTTGGCATTCATGGTTTCCTCAATTAACTGTAGCTCCCCAGTGCCGGCAGCACTCATGCAGTCCCAGACCATGACACTCCCACCACCATGCTTGACTGAGTGAGACACACTTGCCTTTCTACTCCTCAACTGGTTGCCGCCACACAAGCTTGACACCATCTGAACCAAATAAGTTTATCTTGGTCTCATTAGACCACAGGACATGGTTCCAGTAATCCATGTCATTAGTCTGTTTGTCTTCAGCAAACTGTTTGCAGGCTTTCTTGTGCATCATCTTTAGAAGAGGCTTCCTTCTGAGATGACAGGCATGCAGACCAATTTGATATAGTGTGCGGCGTATGTTCTGAGCACTGACAGGCTGACCCCTCACTCTTCAACCTCTGCAGCAATGCTTGCAGCACTCATACTCTGAATATGACACTGAGCACGTGCACTCAACTTCTTTGGTCGATCATGGTGAGGCCTGTTCTGAGTGGAACCTGTCCTGTTAAACCGCTGTATGGTCTTGGCCACTATGCTGCAGCTCAGTTTCAGGGTCTTGGCAATCTTCTTATTGCCTAGGCCATCTTTATATAGAGCAACAGATCTTTTTTTTCAGATCCTCAGAGAGTTCTTTGCCATGAGGTGCCATGTTGAACTTCCAGTGACCAGTATGAGAGAGTGAGAGAGCAATAACACCAAATTAAACACACCTGCTCCCTATTCACACCTGAGACCTTGTAACACTAACGAGTCACATAACACCGGGGAGGGAAAATGGCTAATTGGGCCCAATTTGGACATTTTCACATAGGGGTGTTTTCACTCTTGTTGCCAGTGGTTTAGACATTAATGGCTGTGTGTTGAGCTATTTTGAGGGGACAGCAAATTTACACTGTGATACAAGCTGTACACTCACTACTTTACATTGTAGCAAAGTGTCATTTCTTCAGTGTTGTCACATGAAAAGATATAATAAAATATTTAAAAAAATGTGAGGGGTGTATTCACTTTTGTGAGATACTGTATGTGCCATTTTGTGTTGGTCTATCACAAAAAAAGCCAATAAAATACATTTACGTTTTTGGTTGTAACATGACAAAATGTGGAAAATTTCAAGGGGTGTGAATACTTTTTCAAGGCACTGTATATATCATTAACTCTCTTTCTCGTGAGATTGCTATTCTGTATATTTTTTTGTAACCTCCCAAGTGAGCAGATAAATACTAAATATAAATACTAAATATAGTATTTAGAAACATTAAAAAAACAGTTCAATCTCTGTATTTGCGTACGATACTAAGCTAAGCAGGGCAATAACTTCTCCGCAGGATGTGAAAACATTGCAAGTAGATCTGAACAAATTAATGGGGTGGGCAACTACCTGGCAAATGAGGTTTAATGTGGAAAAATGTAACATAATGCATTTGGGTGGCAAAAATATGAATGCAATCTATACACTGGGGGGAGAACCTCTGGGGGAATCTAGGATGCAAAAGGACCTGGGGGTCCTAGTAGATGATAGGCTCATCAATGGCATGCAATGCCAAGCTGCTGCTAACAAAGCAAACAGAATATTGGCATACATAAAAAGGGGATTAACTCAAGAGATAAAACGATAATTTTCTTACTCTGCAAGACTCTGGTCCGGCCGCACCCGGAGTATGCTGTGCAGTCCTGGGCACCAGTCCTCAGGAAGGATGTACTGGAAATGGAGCGAGTACAAAGAAGGGCAACAGAGCTAATAAGGGGACTTGAGGACATTAGTTATGAAGAATGGTTACAGGCACTGAACTTATTCTCTCTGGAGAAGAGACGCTTGAGAGGGGATATGATTTCAATATACAAATACCATACTGGTGATCCCACAATAGGGATAAAACGTTTCCGTGGAAGGGAGTTTATTAAGACACGTGGCCACTCATTAAAATGAGAAGAAAAGAGGTTTAACCTTAAACTGCGTAGAGGGTTCTTTACTGTAAGAGCGCCAAGGATGTGGAATTCCCTCCCACAGGCGGTGGTTTCAGCGGGGAGCATCAATAGTTTAAAAAACTATTAGATAAGCACCTGAATGACCACAACATACAGGGATCTACAATGTAATACTGACATATAATCACACACATGGGTTGGACTTGATAGACTTTTTTCAACCTCACCTACTATGTAACTATGTAATAATCCACATATATTAGTTTGGATAAAACCCATTGTCTCATGCATTTAACTATGCTAATGACAGGGTACACTGCAACTCAGATTATCCATTTAACTAATTAAATTAAAATTAATTGTAATTTATCTTTTTCCTGAACAAACATGAAATATGGCTAGTGCAAGTGCAATGCAGCAGAGCAAACAAGCTGCTTACCTGATTGCCATTGATTGTATAACTGTGTTTGGCGGCATACACCTTTCCCACAGATACAGCCACAGCATAGGCCACTATTCCAATGGAAAATGCTGAGCTGAACAATTCAGAAAACATGCTTACATCTGGAGTCATGGGGGGGATAAAACTAAGAAAAAATAAAGACATCGAGAATGAATGTTACCTCTACAAATGGTGTGGTCCAAAAATTGCTTTGTATTGTACAATATATAATAATTTGATTTATCCAAATTAATAAAAAGAATAACAATTATTGTTCTCTACCTCATCATGGATATATTAACACTAATAACTACTTTTTATATCTCACCAATGTAGAACATTTACAAAAGGCTTTGTAAACAACATTTTGGCTTCTCTTCTGGTTTTTCTGAATATATGTTCATTTTGCTGTTCACTACATTGATATAAAGTAGAAAAGCAACTGCTCTCTATTTTTTGTAAATCCAAGTATAGGATTTTTAGTCATTTTCTCAATTCACATGTTATAAATCAAATCCCTGTTATGCTCATTCTTCTAAAACTATTGTAGTGACATACAGTATATTACAAGTTATTTTAAGCATATGGATTAAAAAAAAATTTTTGTACTCTGTAAAGGTCTGTGTAATATGCGTATATACACACATACAGTATATATACTAATAATATTATAAATTAAACCTTGCTTAGGATATAACACATATAGACATAAATATGATATGCAGCATGGTTTTTCTAGTTCATGTGTTTTAAATAAAAGAGAATGAGTAACCACATGTGAAGGTTTGATAAATGTCACATTCACTGCTTTATAAATCTGTCCCATATACTTCCTAGACAGGTCACTACAGGAATGGAATATTTCCAATTACCAGGGCCAGATATACAGTTGTTCACTGCTGCAGGTGAATGGTGCTGTTAGTTTTCAACACAAGCATCTACTGCAAGAGCAATGCACTTTTTTCCTAGTAGGGTTTTTAGCTTACTTCCTTTTTTTTTTTTTTGCATTTTAAATTTTATAATAAAAAAAAAGTGAAGTTTTGGGGCCCAATGGGTTGGATGTGCGAAAAGAAAAGAGTGCCTTACACTTGCGTTAAATGCTCAGTGTGATTCCCACATAGTGACATATTTGTTATATTTGGATAACTCAGGCATTTTGTTTGTGATTGTCAGGGCAGGGCTCTTAGCAGCTCTCTTCGCTGTGCTCAGGCTGCTCAGCTGTCGAATAATTGTCAGCACTAATTGATTCCTCAGTAGCTCACCTGATCATCATTATCTACTCGCCAGTCCCACCTACAGCCAGCCCATATCTTGAGTTTCTCTGTTGTGTTCCTGTGGAAGACTTTGCTCGGCTGATGTCCCTTCTGGTTCCTGATCCTGTTCTTCTGCCTCTGACTACGCTGATCTCTGGATTCCTGATTACTGGCCTGTCTGACTACTTGCCTTGGCTTCCGAACCCTGGCTATGTTTTGACTATGTTTACTGATCTGTACCATTTTTACCATTACATTAAATGGTGTGATTTTTACTGCATTTCTGTCTCAGACTGATTCATGGTTCCTGACAGTGATTTAGTTTAAATACAATGCTTATGGCTTTGTGAGCTAATGTGCATAATGTAGCTGGGCAATGTTTTGGAAAGTAACAGTTTATCCTCTACACTAAAATACCTCCTCATCCCTCCCCTACCTGAACACTTAACCATTCCTTAAAATGAGTGCTTATAAGACAAGTTTGGACAAACCTTTTATGACCATACCTCTGTTTAGGGTCAAATGTTCTCCCATGACCTAGAATCAATTGATAGTGGGTCAGCTGACTGGGCAGAGCCATCCCAGTCTGGATAGGAATCTTGACAATAGTTGTGACAGCTGGCTCTACCTGTCTGTGGCAGCCTCCTCCCCAGCCTGATGCTCCAGTTAGCGCTGGAGGAGCGGTGCAGTGATTGATAGTCACTGTTCTCCCCTCCATATATATCACAACATTCCTACTTGGTAGGAATGGACTTTTTTGTGGAACATATAGATATGTAGTTTACAAGTGGATCACTTTGGATTTATACATTTTGTGAACTCCGAAAGAGACACCAGTTTTATTTGCGATGTTTTAATTGATACAAATAAAAGATTGTTTTCATAGAATGTAGTACTTATGTTGTATCTATATGTTCCACAAAAAAGTCCATGGCTACCAAGTAGAAATGTTGTGATATATACTGGTACATAGGGACGTGGACAAATAGCACACACAATCTAGGTTTCAAATACCTATATGGATACAAAGCTATGCATCAGCATTGTGAAACGCGTTGACGTCACTTTTACCCGGACGCCACGCTACGGCAACATCCCCCATGGCTCTTGTGAACCCGCTGGGAGATCGATGGGTTACGATCGCCTGTCTAAGGCGGATGGGATATAGTAAGGGAGTCTATCTCCCCATGGATCGATTCCAGTCTCTGTAAGGGCTAGAGTAGAAGCAGGATTCTTTTGGCCATGCAGCAGTGTGCTTCCATATGATACCTGAATGGAAGGACCCTACATACACTAGGAGACGTAGGCAAAGAAGAGCTGCATGGCCTGGGAGGATGAACCACGCTGACTAACCCTAAAAATCGTTATTGGGACTGGTAATGTATGGCTCATGTAGTTCATCAGTATTAGCTTTGCACTGCCACTTTTTGAATGCTCACATTTCTAAGTTAATGCCTATTGTGGACTTATCATACTTGCAAAATTCCTCAATCCGGCAATATTCAAGTATTTATTGAAACCTGGATTTTTGATGGATTTCCCCATGTACAGCAATGACTGGATTATACGATCCCTTCCCTTCCATCCCTTACCCACACTTTCCCAAGGCTTGAGCCCCCAGGGGGTCGGGTTGGTGTCAGTCTGCTTTACTTATAGCATGCAGCAGTGTGCTTCCATATGATACCTGAATGGAAGGACCCTACATACACTAGGAGACGTAGGCAAAGAAGAGCTGCATGGCCTGGGAGGATGAACAACGCTGACTAACCCTAAAAATCGTTATTGGGACTGGTAATGTATGGCTCATGCAATACATCAGTATTAGCTTTGCACTGCCACTTTTTGAATGCTCACATTTCTAAGTCAATGCCTATTGTGGACTTATCATACTTGCAAAATTCCTCAATCCGGCAATATTCAAGTATTTATTGAAACCTGGATTTTTGATGGATTTCCCCACGTACAGCAATGACTGGATTATACGATCCCTTCCCATCCATCACTTACCCACACTTTCCCAAGGCTTGAGCCCCCAGGGGGTCGGGTCGGTGTCAGTCTGCTTTACTTATAGCTGTTGCCAAGTGAGCACAACTGACACGGATTTACTTGGCGTCCGGACATTTTGTTTAATTTGTTTTATGTTGTCCTTGTCCCACATGTTTGTGCATGTTTTTGGCTAGTCCAGTGTGGCCAGCCATTACATGATTTGGGCTAGTCTAGCACCTGTCACTTCCACTTACCTCCATGTGTTATATTCCATCAATAAATAGTTGTTTTTGATACTATCATACCAGTGTTTACTGTCATTCAATAGGCCCCAACTTTCTTTGTCCCCTTCTGTTTGGGATGTATTGTGTCTACAGTTATTTCAGGGGCAGAATGACAGACACCATTTTATACCTAATTTAAAAACATGTTAATTTAAGCCTCTTTCTACCATATGTTTAAACTATGTGGATATATGTTCTCCACTCCAAACAAACATTCAGTGATAATTTTAACACTCAGCTCTTGGTTATAGAGCCAGCATGGGGTAGCTGCAGTGTGACACTGATGCTGTAGCGTAGAAGTGAATATGTACGATATGTTTGTTTTTTTTTTTAGAATTACTATCTCCTTTAACACTTAAAAGAGGGGTATAGCCAAAGCTTTTTTGGCCATACTTCTTTTGTGGGTTACAGCAGTACACATACTTCTGCTCTCCTGTGATCCAGAGATAGCTGATAGCAGCTGAAGTGGCAAAGCCGCTCCAGGCTCTGGAAGGATGCTGACAATATTGTTGGGATCCACCCGGCTGCCTGAATGACAGCTGTCTCCACCTCCTAGGTCACAGCTGAAAGCCAGAGCCAGCTGCTCCTGCCTGGAGAGTGAGCGCTGGAGGAGAAGAGTGGACAGCAGTGAAGGATAGCCACTGCTCTCTGCTCTGAGCAGACCGAGAACTAAGTGATTTCCGGTGATGTGAGCCGACGTGGGACAGCTGCAGCATCACACCAATGCCGCCACATAGAGCATGCATATTTATTTGTTTTTAGCCCATACTTCTCTAACCTCCAAAGTGATCCCTTAATACAACAGTATTCAACTGAAAAAATCTCATATTATAAAACATATAAACAATGACTGCACTTACCCACTGGGGATTGTTTTTACAATGCCTGCATTGTATTTCTGTGCCAGGTTAGCTCCATATGAAATTCCAGTAGCCACTATGGTCTGTTTTTGGAAACAAAATTGAAGGAATAAGTATGTACAGTCATTTTTTTTTTCAACCTCAACTTTTATTAAATGCTAAAATACATACCACCAAGACTTCTATAGGGATAGGTACGCGAAGTATGTGTTTGTAGCGATCATTTATTTCTTTAACCACCACACACACAACTAAAGTCAGGAGCCCGGCAATCAGATCAGCAATATTCGTTTTCGAAATATTTACAAATATATCCCTAATTGTCTGTAGAAAAACAAATGAACAAAGATTATTTAACTTGAACTGGTTTCATCCAATATTTCTAGTGAATAACAGTGCATGTTACATTATGAGTGGATATTATGGGGGCTGACTTTGCCACTGAGCATTTTACCTAGGGTCTACAAAATATTTAGTAGTAAACACAAAGGGGAGATTTACTAAAACTAGTGCACACAGAATCTGGTGCAGCTGTACATATTAACCAATCAGCTTCTAACTTCAGCTCATTCAATTAAGCTTATAAATAAACAATAAAACCTAGAAGCTGATTGGTCACTATGCACAGTTGCACCAGATTCTGTGTGCACTAGTTTTAGTAAATCTCTCCCAAAGTTTAAGAAAGTTCTTGCCAAAGATTGTCTTACTCATTTTGCCAGATAATTTTGTCCTTTTTTTTCTGGGCTTTGCAAGATAGAAGCAAGATTTCACAACTGATTCTTTTTTCAGTTTTTTTTACAGCTGGTTCCATTGGGTGCAGGGATGCACTGAATGCCTTTGCTACCATTGTGCTTTTGCTAGGCGTCACAAGCGTCCCAATGCCTTTAAGGAGGCGTGGGCTCCCTCCAGGCACACCTGCCCTTAACTGCGGCTTACGCAAATATTTGCAAATGTGTTTTTAACATAAACTGGGACATAAACAAGGGTCATTTTGGTTATTTTTCAGGTTGGCTGGTAAATTTTTCAGGTTGGCTGGTAAGTGAGCTGGGAAATCTTTTGTTTTTTGCAATGTGAGTTGCCCTTTTATGTGTACCTTCTTGCAAAGGCTAGTTTATAGGTTGAGGTGGTTGCCATTTTTTTTTATGTTGGAGTGCTTACCCTCTCCATTACAAGACCAACATTTTCCATCACAAGAAACATCACAAGGTGAACATACAGGGATGATATGTCATCCCATCCCCTGATGACCACAACATGTGGTTCCCATAGCTATGACAGCAGCATTTCTGGACTATATCATTTATAACATTTAGCTGCCCTGGCTACAGCCAAAATCAAGATCTTTAAGGAGATAAAGACAGCATTCCCCTCATGCATAGAATTATATTTACATCTAATCTGCCATAGTTTGCCTATTGTGGTTTTATAAAGTAACCGATTGCACATAAGCTTCACACTGGGTATAATGTATGTAAATGACACAAAGTAAAACGTTAGGAACAGTGGAACTGTTATCTGTAGGAACTATTAATATGTCTTGTTTGATTATTGTAGCTGAAAGATGAAAACTGACTGGTTGCTGTGGACATCATCTCCTCTTTTGCTCCCCTTTTTAATGAATTAGCCCCATGCATTCTTCTTTTACTTTGATTTAAAGGCATAGCTCACTAAAAAACTATAGGTTAGGGTGGTTGCTATTTGTTTGTACTGTTCACCAAAAAACTGTCTATGCAGGTGAGGGGCGTCTGTGAATAACAAAACTATGCAGCTTTGACCAAGGTTGAATAATGCCCTTCCTAAAGGTGTAAGCCATTTATGTACCTCCTGAAAGTCTGAATGAAACACTCCCAGAGATCACACCATCCCATCCTGTCTTGTTGCTAGGGTGTTACTAAGAGACTCCCCGCTGTTACTGTTCACCTCCGCCATTATAGAGTGAGCTCTTTCTCTGATTCGAACCTCTCACGTTAGCTTTCTGTCCCCTGATGCAGTAGCTCTGAGCTTAATGTTTCAGAGTTCACTGCTGTGGTGGTGGAGGTGAACAGTAACAACTAGCAGTCTCTTAGCGCAGGATGGGATGATGCGATCTTTGGGAGTTTTCCAGCCAGGCTTCATGAGATATGTAAATTACCTACATATATATTAAAGGCATTATTCAACTTTGGTCACAGCTGCCTTGTTCTTAACTACAGGCACCCCTTATGTGGATAGGCAGTTTTTTGGTACAGGTGAACAATGCATTTAATGCGTAGCCTTCCTGATGGTTTTCCTGAGTGTGACCCGGGGCTAAATTTCAGCACCATTAGCGATAACCCTGAGCCATACTCGGGATTGTATGGCAGGATCCTGGTGCGGTATACTTACCTTGTCCCCAGGATCCTGCGATGTCCCCCCGCGGTGTCTGCGGGCTCTGTCCTCTGCCCGAAGCCTCTCTGTGCCAGGCTCCGTTCCCTGTGAGCGTTGCGACGCATGAGGGCGGAGCCTGGCTGCAAATTCAAAAAATGCAAAAATTATAACACATACAGTACTGTAATCTTGCAGATTACAGTACTGTTTAAAATAATTTCACATCCCTTTTTTCCCCAGTGCTTTGTCCAGTGCCCTGCATGCAGTTTTATATTATATATACTGTTCTTTCTGCCTGGAAACTGAAGATTGTCCATAGCAACCAAAAAGTGTCCCTTTATGTCAAAAGTGGCTTTAGACCAGCTAGAAAACAGCGATAGTAAATTAGAACACTTGCAGAATTGAGTGATAGTGAATCGTGGGGAAATTTATTTTATTATAATTTTTTTTTTTTTTTTAATTATTTATATTTATTTATTATATTATAATTTATGATTTTGTGTTTCAAACTTCATCATACCCGGGATATCTACTAGACTCTTGGTGGACAGATTTAAGTGTGTTATTGTTAAGAATTACAGACCTACAATATAAAACACCAAATTTCCATGCAAAATAATTGTACCGCTTTCAGCACCTAAAATCGGAAATAATCATACCACCAGGGAGGTTAAGATATGGCTCAAAAAAACAGCTGGGCACTGTTCCTTGTAATTCTGAAAAAAATTCAGTTCCTGACATTTATGGGTCACCACCTTAATACACTTTTTTCCTCTAGCATTGACATTTTTAAATAAATTAATTCTACTTGTTGTCTTACAAAATTATGTACAGTGTTATATTATAAGAGCCTTTTAATAAGAGAAAGGACTTTTGGGCAAATGCTATTTTTGCTCGGAAGTGAATTGTATACATTGGGTTAAAGCCAATGCATTGCATTTCACTTTACTGAATCAGGACACTGGCCAATGGATAGTATTGTAACAACTGGGTTTCATTAGCATTAGGCTTTTGGTTCTGGTCAGCATGTACTGCACCACAGGAGGGACTTCACTCAGAAGTACTTAAATTAGGAAGGCTGGCAACTCGGATGCTCTTGAATAAAAGTACTTTATTAGTTACATGGGTACACGGGTACAGGCTATACGTTGACGCGTTTCGGCTAAGAAGCCTTCATCAAAGCCTTCCTGATTTAAGTATCGTATCTGTGGGTCCTGAATGTCCTGGCTAGAGCACCGGATCACTGGAGCTGGGGTAACAATTTGTTTCTCACTCAGAAGTAGGGAGACTTAAGGTAATGCTCCCTGTGAAATGTATGCAAACAATCTTATAGTCATTTCTGCAGGGCAGGCAGGTGTTCAAACTAATTGAAATAATAATGTTACTCTTTGCTGGGATAGATGGACCTGTCGCATGGGTGGATTTTGTCTATCTAAGCTCTTTCTCTCTTATTCCCTTCCCTTTCTCCTATTCTTCTCTCTTCATTTTCCCCTTTGATGGATTAATGTCTTATTATGACTTAAAGACAAATCATGTAAAACCCTGTTCTTTTTCTGCCTGTTGTATACTGAAACAAAATGGAGCTGGTCCACTTCAGCTGCTCCCGCAGAGTTATCATATACATTCTCTTGTTCTCTTGTTTTTGATTCTCTCTGGTATCTCCTTTTCAAGGGTAAATTTCAGAATTTGGGTTTGCTGCACCTATCATACACATTGTTAAAGCATGCCTTTTTTCTTTTCTGCTTCATGTCTCGCCTGTGTTGCGAGCTCCATTTACCGTTACCTTCCGTTACCATCAAGGACTTATGGCTGTATTGTTACCTATTTGTATGTTAACCTTCAATAAAAACATTGAAACTGAAATAATGATACTACTGTGCATGCTTAACCTAGTAACTATTTAGCTTTTCTTTTTTTTTCTAATCTGTTTGAGAAGTAAAGAAGCTGGTCGTTTGCCATTGAGAAAACAGACCTAACTAGCCATAGATCATGTAACTGCCCAGCAGCTCATAAATTCCCCATGGCTTCATAATGATTTATTCAGGCAGATATAAATTCTGGATAAACATTTGTATATACAGTTTACCGATCTACAGGGGAAACTCTATTATATTGCTTAGTGTATAATTGGTATATTGCATTTCTATGAAAATATATAGAAACTTTCATAAACTTACATATATTATAGAGAGTACTCCATTGTAGTTCTTGGTTGGTACATTGAGCAGTTGTTTGACTTGGGTGACAAACACTTGAAAAGCTGCTGCTGTGGTGAAACCACCCACCAGAGGGTCAGCCAGGTACCTGACAATGAAGCCAATCTGAAAGATTCCAAAGACAAGCTGGAAAGACACAAATAGATCAACTATTTAGAGTGGAAGATTGCTGAATGGCACAGACACACAGAATAAAACAAATGTTCCCTTGGTTTATACATTCAGGATTGAAATTAAACTGTTGTCTATTACTAAGGGACAGCAAGGAGAAAAGTATTGTAAGCTGTAGACAGTTTATAGCGTGCTATGAAATTCTCTAACAAGGCAAAGAAAAATGTTCCTTCACTCATAGCAACCAATTATAAATCATCTTTCACTCATCTGGCTCTATACAGCTGAAGTCTGATTGGTTGCTAGAGTGCCTTAATAAAATGTCTTTATTGTACAATGAGGTAATGAAATACTGCCATTGTGAAGCTTTTCGCTGAAATGAATGCAAGGCTTAGTAAATATGAAATATTATTGTTCCACGACAGTACCTTTTTTGGGGAAATATGAGATAAAAATGCTATGCTATGGGGCACGACTCACATAGTTGAGAAAAACTTTAGTCAGAAAATGAAGTCCTGTTAAATCACTTTAGGCTGGCCTCTTTTGCAGGTATAGCAATAGGCACTTATTAAAATAAGTGTCTATACCAGTGATCGCAAACCTTTTTGAGCCTGAGTGCCCAAACAGCGACACAAAACCAACTTATTTATTTCAAAGTGCCAACACAAAATAAACTTACCAGTGGCTTTATACAGAGGATTGGACTGATCATCGCTCTGAATGAGCCCTAAGGGACCAAAAACGAACGATTCTACCAGATTAGCTCAGAATGCAGGGTTCAGGAATGCGTTGTTCTCAGAATACAGGGTTCAGGAAAGCGTTTTGTTCAGAATACAGGGTTCAGGAATGCGTTTTGCTCAGAATACAGAGTTCGGGAATGTGTTTTGCTCAGAATACAGAGTTCAGAAATGCGTTTTGCTCAGAATTCAGGGTTCAGGAATGTGTTGTGCTCAGAATACAGGGTTCAGGAATGCGTCATGCTTAGAATACAGAGTTCAGGAATACAGGGTTCAGGAATGCGTTTTGATCAGAATACAGGGCTCAGGAATGCATTTTGCGCAGAATACAGGCTTCAGGAATGCATTTTGCTAAGAATACAGGGTTCAGGAATGCGTTTTGCTCAGAATACAGGGTTCAGGAATGCGTTTTGCTCGGAATGCAGGGTTCAGGAATGTGTTTTGCTCAGAATGCAGGGTTCAGGAATGCGTTTTGCTCAGAATGCAGGGTTTAGGAATGGGTTTTGCTCAGAATATAGGGTTTAGGAATGTGTTTTGCTCATAATACAGGGTTAAGGAATGCATTGTGCTCAGAATACAGTGTTCAGGAATGCATTTTGCTCAGAATACAGGGTTCAGGAATGCATTGTGCTCAGAATACAGGGTTCAGGAATGCGTTTTGCTCAGAATACATGGTTCAGAATTGCGTTTTGCTCAGAATGCAGGGTTCAGGAATGCATCTTGCTCAGAATGCACTGTGCAACATACACTGACCTACCTGACACATACACTGACCTACCTACCTGACACATACTTCCTGCACTACTCACAATCCCCCATCCCCCCAAACACAGTGCAATGTAGATCGGATGATCCATCCTCCTCCTTACCTCTCCATGGCCTCATCGTCTATCACATCAGGGCTCTCCCCAGCACCAGGCAGGCAATATTGCAGGAGTCCCCGCCATCCAGCCGCTCCTTGGTGTTCCAGTCACCGGAAGGGTCAGCTAGCAGCCATTGCATCTCTCCCATGGGCATGATCTGCTCCGATGTTTTACAGGTCGCAGTGCATTTGCCATAGGGAAGGGCTGTACCAAAGTAGTCCTGGGGCAGGGGGAGCTGGAATAGGGTGCCACAGAGAGGAATGCCCGAATGCCTCACCGGAGGTGTAGGGGTCCGGGGGAGGCAATAAGCTGTAGCACCGACCCTCGGGATGGCGGAGGAATAACTTTAAACCCCCTCACAAGTGACTGCCTAGCTGGGGATTCCCCCCTTATCCTGGCAGCGTTCTGCGTGCCCACAGAGAGGACTCAGTGTGTCAGCTTTGGCACGCGTGCCATAGGTTTGCCATCACTGGCCCATACTCTTTAAAATCCAGTAATGCACTGTTTCACCCTGTTCTGCACATGCTCATTTGCTCTCTATTCTGAGCACTGTGCCTAAATCAGAGCCACTAGAGGCCGATCAGCTGACAGGTTTAAGATTTACTGTTGCTAAAGTGAAAAAAAAGCAATAGGAATGACAGGAGGGACGCTGAGGGAACATTATGATTATGGAGAGAAAAAAGAAAAGCAGAAGGGGTGACAGGGCAAATGTTGCTGCCAGGTAAACACAAAATAGTTAAACATACAATTATAGTGTATTTTCTTTTTTCCCTGATATTCTCACCTTTCGCCCTCATGGGTAGCCTGTGAACTTCATCACTGTAAAGCTTCTGTTAGCCTTCCTCTCTATCTGAGCCAAAACATACAATCAAGGCTGAAAATGTACATATTTTATTTAAAAAAAGGGCCATATGGTTTTTGAGGCCAAGGAGAGTGATGGAGATACCAATAAGCAAGTGACTGCTCTTGGCTTCAACAAAATGGCGACCTCCAGCAAGAAGAAATAGGAGCAATACTGGAGGCAAGTTACAGCACAAAGTAATTTTGGTAGCATAAATATTAATGTGTAATGTATGTTCTTTTGTTAAAAAACATTAATTGTTATCAAACTGTCAATGGTAAAGTTCCCTTTTCGGCATTGCTAACCATTGCTGATCAAGATATATTACCTGAATGATTCCAATCAGGAAACTCAGAGTCCCCGAAACCATAATTCTGGCTGCGTCTCTGGCTGCCGTGTTTATCACAGTTGAGTTCAATCCAGTTGTGTTACTTTGCATGACAAATTGTGTATCAGGAACCATACTAAGAACAACTGTTCCCACCATCAAGCTGGTTACAGGAAATGGTCCTGTTGATACATACAGGCACAGATTAAGTAAAACATAGGGAATGGTTTACTAAAAGGGTAAAGCATGTTCACTTAGTAAATGAGATGAAGCTAGGTGAAAATGCACTTTTCAAAAAACACTCAATTATTTGCAAGGAAAATTTAAAAAACAAGATTTCTGCCTGCACATGATTGGATGATTCAAGTTGGCACAGCTTCACCCTATTCATTAAGCTAAATATACATCCGTTTAGCTTAATGAACAAAGTAAAGCTTTGCTGACTTCAATCATCTTATTAGCTGAAAGCAAAAAAAAATTAAAAACATTTTTTTTTTCCTTGCACATGATTGGGTGTTTTTTGCAAAGTAGATTTTCACTTACGGTAACTTCACCTCATTCATTAAGCTAAGGGAAAATTCACTTTGCAAAGAGAATGTGCACTAATTCCTTAGTTTATCAACACCAAAATATTCCTATTGATTATAGCTGCCTTTAATTACAAACTTCACAACATGTACAAATGAGCATCTTCCCTAAAGAAATCATTTTCCATTGTAAAGTTATAGAAAAATATGCAATACAATATTAAAGTGAATCTGTCCGTAAGAAAAGAGCATTTGGATATGCAGCAGTTTACTATAATAAATATGGGCCTGCCAACCCAGAGACAATTACTTTAATAGCATTATAGCAAAATTAAGTGTGAACAGAGATCAATACAACTTACCAACCGAGATATGTTTAGATGTTCCCAAGATAAAGTATGTGAGAATGGGGAAGAAAGAAGAGTAGAGACCATATCCGACAGGAACAGCAGCAAGTAATGCGAAGGCCAAGCCTGGAAATATATATTAATTATCAGCTTGTTGCTAATGGTTGTTTTTTGTTCTTCTCAAATCATTTTGGCTAAGAATGAAATGTTCATATGTACTGACTATTACTCAAAGCCTTGAACTTGTCCTATTTTCTTTCAACAGCCAACCAGAACCTAGATTTGATCCCCACCATAGCACTTTGTGGCTTCCTGTAAGGTCTATGAAAGATAAGGCTGTCAGTAAGGTATTGTTTATTAATCTTCTAACGCCTTCAGTCATTGTTAACACTACGGGTCACAGCACTGCCTAAAGGCACATGCATCATGGAATTACAGAGTCTGTAAGAAAAACTACAGCACAAGGTGATCCTTAAGAAACAGCATATCTTATTATTATTATTATTATTATCTTATTATTTATTTATGTTTTCCCATAGTGTCATCACACTATGAAGTTCCTTACATGGACCCTGAAAGGAGCTGTTCCTTCACGGACACACAATCTTAGGTCCCTACTACCTTTAATTACACATTAATGTAGGTTTGGTAGAAAGCTATTGAACCTACCAGCATGCTATTGGTACCATGAATAGTGCAAAGAGTATTGGGGTACTCTTTCCTCTAGTAACCAAACGGATTTCACCCTTTCATCAAGAACATTGATATGTGTTAAATGTTTACTGTAAGTAAGTGCATTTGCATAGTTGTCTTTATTAAATGTAGTGGTTAGCACAGTGGCGAATGAACAAAACAGTTTGAAACTAAGAGGACCTATCATAAGCACTGCTCAAAACAGGAAAAATAAATTATAAAATAATTTTAGCGCCAACCTACAGGGAAAAGCTTTTGTAGTTTTGGCAGAAATATTGCAGTAGACTTGTACAATTTTTTTCCTGCAAATATATCAGTTTTTATATAGTTTTTTAATTCATAAAATGTCCCTGGTTTGTTTTAGCTTTTCAAACAAGTAGATTAAATGTTATTCTCCCAACAGTGAATGTGTTTTTTTCAGACATAATTTATACTTGCCTTGCAATGTGCCAACAAGACCTGTGCTGACTCCGGAAATTATGTCATTTACAATCCATTCTTTCCATCTGTATTTCGGCAGCCAGTCCAGGACTGGGAAAAATGACTTGACAATCAAAAGAGCCCTTCTAGATGTACAGCTGCCAGAAACAAACATAGGTCAATAAATACATTTTCCATATCCATAAACAATACCAAATTATTTCATTGTTTTATTTCCAGAAAATATGTCAATGTTTAAAAAAAATATTTTTTTTGTAATACTTTTTTTTCTGTTTAGTCAGTAGATCATAGTAGCCAATCAAGAGTTTGCATTTCTTTTTTTAGCTCAAAAAAACAAACAAACAAAAAACAGATGTTTAGTTGCTTACAATGTCTTAGAACAAAGTTGCTAAAAAATAATAATAATAATAATATATAATCCAATTAGCTGATGGTAAAGGGTATCCACAATGAAATATAAACGTTAAAGGGCACGGAAAACACATCACTTTATAATATATGTAATGTGAACATATAAGAAAATGTTTTAGCTTTCTTTAGATCACCACCAGTATCTCCTTCATAAATTAGATGACTACATATTTCTGTTTAAGATTGGTAGAGCTTGTAGTCAGGGGAAGATACAGTTTTCATGTTGCTAGGTTTTTACCCTAGTTAGTAACTCTTATAACAAGTTGTTAATTCTGCCTCTTTTTTTAGCTATAAATTATAGTTTAGCATAACATAAAATATTGCTTCCTGGCAAAAACAACACTGTATTCCATGGCACCACATCCAAGTCCAAGTCCAGAAGAACTAGAGCAATAACAACCTGCAATTCTTTTGAAACCGTTCCTGGATGGTCTTCTTAACAATTTCCTTCTTTTCATTTTCTTCTTGGAAAACTGGATCAGAGTAGACAGATCGTGCCACCAGATACCCGGGGGTGTGCGTATCCATTGGTCCTGGATCCATTTGAAAGACCTACAAAGATATTACATGTTAACATATTAAAGCATTAATATTATAATGCAGTTATTTCTGTTATTTTAAAGATGAAACTAAAAACTACCTTTGTAACTAAGTTGCTACTTTTTTCAGTTCCTCTGTACACATTGCAATAGATTTACAAGAACTAAGTGCATACAGTTATGCAGTGAATTAAAGTACCTGTGACTGCAGCAGCCCCCAGCAATAGGCAGTTATACTACTCCATCCACATTATATAGTCCTTGCAGCCCAAGGGAAGTTCTATTTATGGGAAAACAGAGGCTCCCATCACCAGTTTGAGTGAGAATAAACTTGCCATCCAGCACACACACACACACACACACACACACACACACACACACACACACGCACATTAACCCTACTTCCTTCTAAGTGGGATATAATGCACTAATTGCTATTCATGTAAGTGCTTTTGTAACATTTATTATTTTAAATAACTGCAACATGAATTCAAGTAGCTGATTTTAAGCTGCCAGACATATGGAAATATTGCTTAATCCTGTTTAAAGCAATATCTTACCTGTATCCCAAGCTGACTTATTTTTCCTACTATAATATTTTTGTTAATTTGACTAAAAAGCTAAAGCCTATACTTAGTGACAATAATATACACTGTAAAAAACAATATTTTTCTTTAAATTGCAATATATTTTTATTGCTCTATTTATTACCAGCAAAAGTTTAATTAAAACCCAACTTCTGCTCATTTTGAATTAATTGAAAAAGGCCATTATCTGATTCTTTTTTTAACAATATCTAAATTATTCATTCATTTTGGGCAGCTTAGGGAAAGGTTATAACTTTTGGAAGGTTTTTATTACTGTCTGTGGCCCCATTGGGAAGATACCCCATTGGAACTTGCTGTGCTAGTAACACCTATTACCATTGCTGAAAGTGAGGAGAAAATTCCCCTACTAGGGTACATATATACATATACTGTATATGTGGCTTAAGCTCAATACTGACAACAGACAGGTTGCTAAAAGAGAGGGTGTTGGACTGTGAATTAAATTTAAATGTAAATGTATAAATAAAAAATATGTTTTTTAATGAATGATTTTGGTGGACTGGTTGCCTACAGAGTCCCACTTTCCAGTGGGGGATATTTTGTTCAGACTGTGAATTAAAGAGCATCTCTTTCGTTTAGTAGTGGATAGAGAAGGTAGAAGGTTAAACCACCTTCCTAATATTTTTTGCTGTATATGTCTGATTTGGGAGATAGCCCTTTGCTCCCTGCCCTAGAGACCCTTACACAAAGATTTCTCCTTATGTGACAACTGTAAAATTTTGGATTTCCCATCCAATGTTGTCCTATTGACAGTGAGCACCAGGAAAGAGTGAATTCCCCCATTGGGTACACAGTAAAAAAAAACCTGGTAGAGGTTCTAACTTTTCCCAACATTATCCAAATTGAAAAAAAAAACATCGAGACTAATGCCGCGTACACACAATCAGAATTTCCGTCAGAAAAAACTTGGATGGTTTTTCCGACGGAATTCCGCTCAAGCTTGCCTTGCATACACACGGTCAGACAAAAGTTCTCTGAACTCTCGACCGTCAAGAACACAGTGACGTACAACACTACGACGAGCCGAGAAAATGAAGTTCAATGGTTCCGAGCATGCGTCAAATTGTTTCAGAACATGCGTGATTTTTTGCGCGTCCGAATTGCATACAGACGAACGCATTTTCGGATAGGAACTTTTCCCGACCGAAAAATAGAGAACATGCTCTCAAACGTTTGCTGGAATTCCGCCAGCAAAAGACCAATGGAGCATGCACACGGTCACATTTTCCGCCAAAAAGCTCTCATCGGAGTTTTGCTGGCGGCATTTCTGAACGTGTGTATGCGGCATAAGGGTACACTTTAACAAATGCTTGATATTCATTTTATATGATCAGTACCTTTGTCATATAGCAGTTTAGTGAGTGTAGTCAAATAAAAAGAAAAAAGAAAAAGAACTGGGAGCCTGAATGATGATAAATTAATTAGGGGTGCTATCTATGAAGTATGGGCAGTGTGTACTGACAGGGTAAAATAAAAGTAAAACAAAAATACGTACACACCCAAAGGCTACCTCCTATTGTTTATTAATGGTGTAAAACAGCATCAAATGAGGTACAAAATAAAATCACAGTGTCCATTTCTGCTCCAAAGTACCCCTCCCCCCTACTAGGTTAGAATGCACCTGCTATGAGGCTGTTCTAACCTAGGATGCCTGGCAATCTTAACATATATAGAGGAACCACTGGAAGAACATGGGACAGTGAGTAAAATAACCACATGCAGATTGATTATATCGGCAGTATCACCGGGTTACCCAGATCACATGGGGCCCATTATCCTACCACTAGCCGGATGCTAATCTACTCCCTTCAATACATGACATCACATAGAAGTGTAGTGATTAGTGGGACTTTTCAATCCACGGTGCGGTTCTTCATAACATCGACTTAGCGGATTGCTGGACATATGAACTTTCTCTGTGCTTTAAATGTCTTTTACCAGGTCTTACAGGCATTCACCTTTACTTGCTTACACAGGATTGGTATCATTTGATTTTTGATCTTGGTCCAAGGAATATTAATAGTAGGGTTATTATTCCATCTATTGACCGTCCCCCAGGATTACCTGTCATGATGAGCTGCACTACATTTGACGAAATTGCGGCCTTAAGGTGTAGTGCTATCCCATGCAGGATCCTGGGTTGTCTCTGGAGTCCCTGCATTCCTGGACTTTTTACTTGGCAGATGCAGTCACCAGGGGTTCCATCTTGAGGGTCAGTGGTTTGCAGCCATGCTGTCTCAGCTCCTCAGGTAGGTCTCTGTCAGCTGGTCCACAGGATTAGAGGCCCCAGGGGAATAGTGGGTGTGGGTTTTTGGGGGGTTATTAGATAGGGAGCCACTGGTATAGGTCCTAAAGTGTAACTATAGTGAGTAGGGGGAGGGGTACTTTGGAGTGGAAATGGACACTGTGATTTTATTTTGTACCTCATTTGATGCTGTTTTACACCATTAATAAACAATAGGAGGTAGCCTTTGGGTGTGTACGTATTTTTGTTTTACTTTTGTTTGAGTTTATTGAGTGTCCCTAAACTCAGGCAGGATACAGGACAGCCTTTGAAGGGGCTTCCAGTCTAATGCCCCGTACACACGGTCGGATTTTCAGACGGAAAATGTGTGATAGGACCTTGTTGTCGGAAATTCTGACCGTGTGTAGGCTCCATCACACATTTTGCATCGGATTTTCCGACACACAAAGTTTGAGAGCAGGCTGTAAAATTTTCCGACAACAAAATCCGTTGTCGGAAATTTCGATCATGTGTACACAGATCCGACGGACAAAGTGCCATGCATGCTCAGAATAAATAAAGAGAGTGAAAGCTATTGGCCACTGCCCCGTTTATAGACCCGACGTATGTTTTTTACGTCACCGCGTTTAGAACGATCGGATTTTCCAACAACTTTGTGTGACCGTGTGTATGCAAGACAAGTTTGAGCCAACATCCGTCGGAAAAAATCCTAGGATTTTGTTGTCGGAATGTCCGAACGAAGTCCGACCGTGTGTACAGGGCATTACAGTCACAAGCAAATGATCACAACATCCCAGAGAGGCAAAACTGAACTATTAAAAAATAAATAATATAATTGTTATTTTAAACTGCTTGGCCTATCACAGAACTGCAGAGTCAGGCCTGATCCCTGTGATCGCTAACAGTTTTTTTGTAGCGTTTTGATACAGTCGCTAACAGTCAGGAGCTTTTTTTACCTGTTAGTCTCACTAGTGTACCACTAAATTTAGAGCCCAAAATGGCAAATCGAAGATACACTAGTGAAGAGGCCTACACATTTCTGAGCATGACAGATAATGAAGAAGAAGTCACTCATCTGTCAGATTCAGGCTCAGAATACGAACCTGTAGACAGCAGCGGCTCCATGACAGATAGCTCTGACGACGGAGTTGTGGTCCTTGCCAAGGTCAGGCGTACCAGACCCCGAACTTCTTCTGCTGTTGTGGTGCAAGAACCGCAGGGCTCTCGTATGGAGCAGAGAATTACTAGCGCCGCTCTTCCTTCTGGTGAACTGGCAAGCACCAGCGGCCTAGTACACCCTGGTCGTACATCCAGCAGGCCTAGTACACCCTGGTCGTACATCCAGCACTGCAGTAACACTTGATGACCTGGCGAGTCCCATAAGTGCAGTTCAAGCTGGCGAGGTGGAAAGCACAAGTAGTGTCCCACTGCCACCAAGAAGACGAACACAGGCCCGTCGTGCCTATAGTGCCCTTCCTGCTGCATTCGCCAATCCGAATTGGGAACCCACCACTTCTGCAGCACCCGTACTTCCCCCATTCACTGACCAACCCGGTATTCATGTGGAAACAGTTGATTTTACGCAACTTGATTTTTATTCGCTGTTTTTCGCCGAAGATCTCTATAGATCTATTGTGGACCAAAGCAATTTGTACGCTGGTCAACACATCGCCACTGTTCCCCAGTCCTCCCTTGCCAGAGATTGGAAACCAATTGCGGTTTCCGAATTTAAGCTCTTTCTGGGCCTTTCCTTCCTCATGGGCATAACCAAAAAGAGTGAGTTGCAGTCATATTGGTCCACTGACCCAATACAACATATGCCCGTGTTCTCTGCTTCCATGGCCAGGGCACGATACGAGCAGATTTTGCGGTTCATGCACTTCAACAACAATGAACTCTGTCGTCCTCATGGAGACCCTGGATACGATCGGCTCTACAAAATTCGGCCCCTCGTAAACCACTTCAACCAACGTTTTGCAGACTTGTTTACTCCCCATCAAGTTGTCTGCGTTGATGAGTCCCTGATTAAGTTTTCTGGCAATTGTCATTGAAACAGTACCTTCCCAGCAAGCGTGCCTGATACGGGGTCAAGATGTATAAACTCTGTGACAGGGCCACAGGCTATACATGTAGTTTTATGGTTTACGAGGAAAAAGATAGTCACGTAGAGCCGACAAACTACCCTGACTACATAGAAAGCGCTGGCAAAATTGTGTGGGACTTGGTGTCACCCTTATTCGGAAAGGGGTACCACTTATATGTGGACAATTATTACACGAGCGTGACACTTTTTAGTCACCTATTTGATCATCAGATTGGAGCATGTGGCACCGTGCGACCTAATCGCCGGGGCTTTCCCCAGCGGCTTGTAGATTCCCGTCTAAGGCTGGGGGAGAGAGCCTGCTTGCAGTGTAATAATTTGCGCGCTATGAAGTGGAGGGATAATAAGAATGTTTTCATTCTTACCTCCCTTCATGCAGACACGACGGTCCAAATTACTACGGCGACTGGTGTTGTGGAGAAACCCCTCTGTGTCCACGAATATAACCTCAATACGGGAGGGGTGGACCTCAACGACCAGTTGTTGGCCCCGTACCTAGTTGCCCGTAAGGCCAGACGATGGTATAAAAAAGTGTCTATATACTTATTTCAATTGGCTTTGCTGAACGCTCATGTGCTATACAGAGCTTCAGGATGGACTGGATCCTTCCTTAAATTCCAGGAAGAGTTCGTCAGAGCCCTTCTGTTTCCAGACCGTGCTCCACCTCACCTTCCCAATCCAAATGCAGTAAGCCGGCTGCATGAGAGGCATTTTCCTTATGTCCTCCCGCGTACCCCTACCCAACGAGCCCCCCAAAGAAAATGCTGTGTCTGTAGATAGCGCGGATATAGGCGTGACACCCGCTATTATTGTCCCTCCTGTCCTGACAATCCTGGTCTTTGCATTGGTGAATGTTTTGAACGCTACCATACACTAGTTGAGTATTAGCATAGGGTACAGCACTGCACAGACTAGGACACACTTTCACAGGGTCTCCCAAGATGCCATCGCATTTTGAGAGACCCAAACCTGGTACCAGTTACAAAAGTTAAAGTTACAAAAAAAATTGTAAAAAAAAAAAAAACACAAAAAAATATAAAATAAAAAAAACAAAAATAGTTGTCGTTTTATTGTTCTCTCTCTCTCTATTCTCTCTCTATTGTTCTGCTCTTTTTTACTGTATTCTATTCTGCTATGTTTTATCATGTTTGCTTTTCAGATATGCAATTTTTTTATACTTTACTGTATTTTATTGTTAACCATTTTTTTTGTTTTCAGGTACGCAATTCAGCTGCAGCGCGGATAGATTTATCTTGACAGCAACAGCGTTTGCCAAAGCATGGGGGCCGCAGGAGCGGAGGAGCGATTTGCTCCTACCTTTTGCGGGAGGATGCCCCCATGCTTCGGCATATATATATTTTAGGCACAGGTTGCGTTAAAAAATGTTTTATTTTTTACTATGTTTTTTTGTATTTGCTTTGCAGGTATGGTAAGTCTTACTGTTATACTGTAATGTTACTTTGTTTTATTGTTAACCATCATTTGCTTAGCAGGTACGCCATTCAGTTGCAGCGCGGATTTATTTATCTTGACAGCAAAAGCGTTTGCTTCCACGATACATAAAGCAGTGACTCCAGTGTTGTCGGAGGTGATTTCACCACCACAGTTAAAAAAAGAGTATATATGCCGAAGCATGGGGGCAGCAGGGGCGGAGGAGCGATTTGCTCCTAACTTTTGGGGCAGATGCCCCCATGCTTCGGCATATATAAATGGTGCATGTATGCCCATCATTAGAAGTGGGTGGATGAAGGGAGGTATTCTAATGGTGGGCATACCCACCGATCAATCTCTTTTTTTCGTTCAGCCAACAGGCTGCATGAAAAAAAGATTACAATACATGCCCAACAAGGACCAGCAACGTACTAGTATGTTGCTGAACTTTGAATGGTTATACCAGAATGATGCCTGCAGGTTTAGGTATCATCTTGGTATCATTCTTTTTAGCCAGCGGCCGGCTTTCATGTAAAAGCAATCCTAGTGGCTAATTAGCCTCTAGACTGCTTTTACAAGCAGTGGGAGGGAATGTCCCCCCTCCCACCGTCATCCATGGTTTTCTCTGGCTCTTCTGTCTCAACAGGGAACCCAAGAATGCAGCCAGTGATTCGGCCAGCTGATCATAGAGCTGATCAGAGACCAGAATGGCTCCAATCATCTCTATGGCCTAAGAAACCGGAAGCTATGAGCATTTCATGACTTAGATTTCGCCGGATGTAAACAGCGCCATTGAGAAATTGGGAAAGCATTTTATCACACCCATCTTGGTGTGGTCAGATGCTCTGAGGGCAGAGGAGAGATCTAGGGTCTCTAATAGACCCCATTTTTTTTTAAAAAGAGTACCTGTCACTACCTATTGCTCTCATAGGGGATATTTACATTCCCTGAGATAACAATAAAAATGATTTAAAAAAATGAAAGGAACAGTTTAAAAATAAGATAAAAAAGCAAAAAAAATATATAATAATAAAAAAAAAAAAGCACCCCTGTTCCCCCCTGCTCTCGCACAAAGATTAAAAAAAATAAATACATAAAAATGAAAGGAACAGTTTTAAAAATAAGATAAAAAAGCAAAAAAATAATAAAGGAAAAAAAAAAAGCACCCTTGTCCCCCCTTGCTCTTGCGCAAAGGCAAACGCAAGCGTCGGTCTGGCGTCAAATGTAAACAGCAATTGCACCATGCATGTGAGGTATCACCGCGAAGGTCAGATCGAGGGAAGTAATTTTAGCAGTAGACCTCCTCTGTAAATCTAATGTGGTAACCTGTAAAGGATTTAAAGGCTTTTACAAATGTATGCAGTTTGTCGCCACTGCACGTTTGTGTGCAATATTAAAGCATGTCGTGTTTGGTATCCATGTACTCGGCCTAAGATCATCTTTTTTATTTCATCAAACATTTGGGCAATATAGTGTGTTTTAGTGCATTAAAATTAAAAAAAGTGTGTTTTTTGCCAAAAAAATGCGTTTGAAAAATCACTGCACAAATACTGTGTGAAAAAAATAATAAAAATATATGATGTTTGGGGGTTCAAAGTAATTTTCTTGCAACAAAAAAAACATTTTTTTTTCATGAAAACAAAAAGTGTCAGAAAGGGCTTCAGTGGTTAGAAGAATGGGTGATGTGTGACATAAGCTTCTAAATGTTGTGCATAAAATGCCAGGATAGTTCAAAACCCCCTCCAAATGACCCCATTTTGGAAAGTAGACACCCCAAGCTATTTCCTGAGAGCATGTCGAGTCCATGGAATATTTTATATTGTGACACAAGTTGCGGGAAAAAGACAATTTTTTTTTTTTGCACAAAGTTGTCACTAAATGATATATTGCTCAAACATGCCGTGGGAATATGTGAAATTACACCCCAAAATACATTCTGTTGCTTCTCCTGAGTATGGGGATACTTTCCAAAAATGGGGTCATTTGGGGGGGGGTTGTGCCATCTTGGCATTTTATGGCCTTCAAAAATGTGATAGGTAGTGAGGAGTGAAAAAAATTCAAAATCAAAAATTTACGCCCTTAGAAATCCTGAAGGCGGTGCTTGGTTTCGGGGCCCTGTACGCAGCAAGGCTCCCAAAAAGTCCCTGTACTCAGAAGCAGCAGAATCTATTTGGGGTGTAATTCCACATATGCCCATGGCATGTTTCAGCAATATATCATTTAGTGACAACTTTGTGCCAAAAAAAAAAAAAAAGTTTGTAATTTTCCTACAACTTGAGTCAAAATATAAAATATTCCATGGACTCAACATGCCTCTCAGCAAATAGCTTGGGGTGTCTACTTTCCAAAATGGGGTCATTTGGGGGGTTTTGTGCCATCTTGGCATTTTATGGCCTTCAAAACTGTGATAGGTAGTGAGGAATGAAATCAAAAATTTACACCCTTAGAAATCCTGAAGGCGGTTTTTGGGGCCCCGTACGCGGCTAGGCTCCCAAAAAGTCCAACACATGTGGTATCCCCATACTCAGGAGAAGCAGCTAAATGTATTTTGGGGTGCAATTTCACATATAACCATGGCATGTGTGAGCAATATATCATTTAGTGACAACTTTTAGTAATTTTTTTTTATTATTCAATCACTTGGGATAAAAAAAATTATATTTTATGGGCTCAACATGCCTCTCAGCAATTTCCTTTGGGTGTCAACTTTCCAAAATGGGGTCATTTTGGGGGGTTTGTACTGCCCTGTCATTTTAGCACCTCAAGAAATGACATAGGCAGTTATAAACTAAAAGCTGTGTAAATTCCAGAAAATATACCCTAGTTTGTAGACGCTATCACTTTTGCGCAAACCAATAAATATACGCTTATTGACTTTTTTTTACCAAAGATATGTGGCCGAATACATTTTGGCCTAAATGTATGACTAAAATTGAGTTTATTGGATTTTTTTTATAACAAAAAGTAGAAAATATCATTTTTTTTCAAAATTTTCGGTCTTTTTCGGTTTATAGCGAAAAAAATAAAAACCGCAGAGGTGAACAAATACCATCAAAAGAAAGCTTTATTTGTGCGAAGAAAAGGACACAATTTTGTTTGGGTACAGCATTGCATGACTGCGCAATTAGCAGTTAAAGCAACGCAGTGCCAAATTGTAAAAAGTGCTCTGGTCAGGAAGGGGGTAAATCCTTCCGGGGCTGAAGTGGTTAAAGACTTGCTTGGCTTTGCGTCCCTTCTGGTTCCTGATCCTGTTTGCTGTTCCACCACACTGATTTCCGGTTTCCTGGCTTGTTCTGAAGTACGCTGATCTCTGGCTCCCTGATGTCCTTGCTTGTCTGACTGTCCGTTTCGGTTACCAAACTGTGACTATGTTTTAACTACGTTTGCTCTGTTTTTACCTTTTTTACTATTATATTAAATAGTGTGATTTTTACTGCACTTCTGTCTCAGTCTGATTCATGGTTCCTGACACTAATTAAGGTGATCCCGTGGGGGTCAATACCTCAGGATTAAAAGAAACTGTACAAAAGATACAGATACACCTACAATAGAGCTAAAAGCAGCCCACAGGATTTATTATTATTTCAGGATGAAGGTACATACAATTCTAACAATATTCGACCAATCACTAGATTTAACAAGCAAACAGGCTCATTTAGACAGGTATTGGATAAAGGCTGGCACCTTCTTACTGGAGATCCCATCATTCAACATTTTGTCCATGATATACCCCATATCACGTATCAGAGAAATAAATCATTGTAGTAATTGACTGGACAAGTTCTTCCAGCTGGACATATCAACCCCACAGGGTCTTGACTGCTTGTGTGAGGGCTGCAAGGTGTTGGCAGGTCTCACCCAGGTCTTATCCAGTGGGGAGGCCCTCTTTTAGGCTCAGATATGGCTGTCTAATACTGTTAAGTACCTGGTGGTGGAGCCTGACATGGTAGGGTGACAGAGGGCACAAGAGCAGGCAGAAGAGTAGTCAGAGTACTAAAGTCAACAATGGTGGAACAGATCAGATTAACCTCTTGCCAACTGCCCATAATGGCAGCAAGTAATGGCAACAAGGCAGGGCAATGTTATTATAATGGGCGATTTCATTTAGATATTGACTAGCCTGAAGGAACTGCTCATTCACCTAAGGTTTGCCATTTCCTAAATGTCTTGCAGGACAATTTCATGGGTCAGTTGGTGAATGCACCAACAAAAGATAAAGCATTACTAGACCTACTGATTACAAACAACAACAGATCTGATCACGGATGTGGAAATACGGGGCAACTTAAGAAACATTGATCTCAGGTTAATTACATTCAGTATATATCACAGGAAAAGGAAGCACAAGGGTAATACTGTACAAGTGCACTGAATTTCAAAAGTTACAACTTCCTTAAACGATGCTCTATGCTACATAAAAATAAATGGGATAAAATCCTAGGAACAAGGAACACTAAGGGAAAAATGGGAGTGCTTTAAGAACATATTAAATAAAGGTATAGGCCAGTGCATTCCAATGGGCAATAAATATAAGAGAGCTAATATTAAACCTGGGTGGCTAAACTATACAGTAAAAATGCCTATAAAAGAGAAGAAAAGAATAAAGAATAAAAAGAATGTACCCTTGTGGCTAACAGAGGCCAGTGTCAAAAATAGACTTTAAAAATTTAACATAAATAAATCATCAGGACCAGGTGGCTTAAACCCAAGAGTCCAAAAGCAACATAGTCAGGTGATAACTTGTCAGGAAGATCCTGCCAGTAACCGGCGTTCCAGGCTCACTGGCGCGAGTCCGCGGGCGCTATCGCACACGAACGCATGCACGGGCACGCGCACACGCATCCCTGTTGGCACCAGGTGGGCTATTTAAACCTGCCTGTCACACTCAGTCCCCGCTGTCTTCTCTACAGCGTTCCGTGTGCCAAAACCTGATCTGATCCGAAACCTTCTGTTACCTGACCCGGCTTCCTGCTTTGACTATCCAGCTATCCACCTGCATCTGACCCCTTGGCTTGCTTAGACCATTCTCCTGTCTGATCCCTGGTACCTCCACTGTCCGCCTGATATCAACCACCGGCTTGTCTGACTATCCTTCTGCTTGATACCTGTTACCAGCCTGCTACCTGCTGTTGTCCTGGTTCCAGTCCAGCATTCCAGTATCCAGCATGCTACCTGCTGTTGTTCCTGGTTCTGGTCCAGCGTTCCAGTATCCAGTCTGTTACCTGCTGTTGTTCCTGGTTCCAGTCCCGCATTCCAGTATCCAGTCTGCTACCTGGTTCCAGTCCAGCATTCCAGTATCCACCCTGCTACCTGCTGTTGTTCCTGGTTCCGTTCCAGTGTTCCAGTATCCAGTCTGCTACCTGCTGTTGTTCCTGGTTCCAGTCCAGCATTCCAGTATCCAGCCTGCTACCTGCTGTTGTTCCTGGTTCCAGTCCAGCGTTCCAATATCCAGTCTGCTACCTGCTGTTGTTCCTGGTTCCAGTCCAGCATTCCAGTATCCAGCTTGCTACCTGCTGTTGTTCCTGGTTCCGGTCCAGCATTCCAGTATCCAGTCTGCTACCTGCTGTTGTTCCTGGTTCCTGTCCAGCATTCCAGTATCCAGCCTGCTACCTGCTGTTGTTCCTGGTTCCAGTCTAGCACTCCAGTTTCCTGCCTACTTACCTGCTGTTGTTCCTGGCTTCAGTCTGTGTTCCGATCTCCAGTCTTCTCTGCAGTTCCTGAGCTCGCTCTACTCCGGGACGTCTGGGTGACTGTTGATCCTGCCAGGCACCCATACCACTCTTTACTCCTGTGTCCTCTGTCTCCATTCCAGAGGTTCAAGAGTGGAAGCCGTAGGGGAGGTCTCTCTCTGCACTTCAGGCTCAAAACCTACCAGGTACGTGACAGTAGCAGACAGCCATGTCTGAGCCTGAGCAGGGAACCTCTCCCATGGAGGAACTGTGTGCACACCTGGCAGGATTGATTGAAGCAGTCAAGAATCTGCAGCAAGGATACACCCGGCTGAAAGAACGGGTATTAACTTTGTCTAACCCTACCGGGGTCCAGGGAGTCCCTCCTGCTTCTGCTTCTTCAGCTGGGCCTTCCCCAACGGTGGTGATGCTTTCTCCAGAACCCAGAGTTCCGACACCTGAACGATTCTCCGGAGATCGACATAAATTCAGGGCCTTTTGCAATTTCTGTGAACTATTTTTTGCTCTTCAGCCACGTACCTTTTCCCTGGAGGCCACAAAGGTGGGCTTTGTGATTTCCTTACTTACAGGCGACCCCCAAACCTGGGCCCATCGTCTCTTGGAACAAAAGGATGTATCTCTGACCAATCTCACCACCTTCTTTGACGCATTGGCTCAGTTGTATGAAGACCCCAGCTTTCTGTGACTGCAGAAACTGCACTGCATACCCTTCAGCAGGGATGCAGGGCAGCAGAGGATTATGTGGCTGAATTCAGAAGGTGGAGCGCAGACACAAACTGGAATGATGCGGCCCTCCGGTATCAATTCCGAATTGGACTTTCTGATTCTTTGAAGGATGAGTTAGCCAGGGTTGGTATCCCACAGACTCTGAATGCTTTTATCGATCTGGCCATTCAGATCGATCGACGCTTAAGGGAACGTAGGGCAGAAAGAGCTAGAGGATTTTCTCGCCCAACCTGGATGCTTCCCAAGGCTCCAAATCATACTTCACCAGCATCATCTACCTCCAAGTTTAACCCACCTGAACCTATGCAGTTGGGGGTCCTTCGGCTTTCTCTCACCCAGGAGGAGCGTCAACGTCGTCGGGTGAATAATCTGTGTCTGTACTGCGGGGAACCTAGACACTACGTCAGGAACTGCCCTCTTAAGCTCCCTAAGTGTCTCTCCCTGTCTACTGACTATGTTGCTCCTCAGGCCAAGAGCACTTCCCACCTTGCTCTCTCTATCTTATTACAGTTCCCAGGAAAGACTCTACAAATAACCGCCATTATTGACTCCGGAGCTTGCAGCTGTTTCATGGATTCCTCTTTTGCTGCAAAACACCAGATTCCCCTGTTGTCTAAGGCCCATGGACTCTCCATTCATCTGGCTGATGGGGCCGCCATCAAATCCAGACCTGTTACTCAAGAGACTGCTCCAATACCTGTTATCATACTTAACTCTCATCAAGAATTGCTATGCTTGGATATTATTGCTTCACCCTTGTTCCCCATAATCCTTGGCTTGCCTTGGTTGCAAGCGCACAATCCTGACATCAACTGGGCCACAGGAGAGGTTACATTTTCTTCTTTCTATTGTCAGCAGTTTTGCGGATTTCAAGACACTCATAGGGCCACTACCTTGTTATGCCTAGACACAGATTCCAGCCTACATCAGTCTATTCCCGAAGCTTACCATGATTTCTTAGATGTGTTTAGTAAACAGGGGGCAGAGGCCTTGCCTCCCCACCGGGCCTATGACTGTCCTATAGGTATGAGCTTCGTGTTCGAGTCAAACCCATGTTCGACTCGAACATCGTCTGTTCGACCGTTCGTCGAATTGTGACGAAATGGGCCATTCGTGCCAAATTCGCGTGGCGCGTCACGGCCCATAATTCACTGCGGCATCGCAGTGCATTGCTGGCTGATGATTGGCCAAGCATGCACTATGACCCGCATGCTTGGCCAATCACAGCACCGTCAGTAGAGACGGCCAATTATGGCTCAGGAGGTTTAGAACACGCCCCACACTATATAAGGCCGCCTGCAGTGTGTAGTGTGTTCCAGCGTGCTGAGAGATAGAGAGAGAGAGAGACAGTGTATATATATATACACTGTATTCAGTTTAGCTAGATCCGTTCCTGTTATCTTGCTACTGAAAGGCAGGCTTGTCTTGTTACAGTATTTACAGCTACCTGAAGAAAGTTGCTGGTGTTCTTTTGATCCTATTAGTACCACAGTCAGGCAGCTAGACTATTTACAGTTAGTGTAGTGCGTCCTCCTCACAGTGTTCAGCTAAAGCTACAAGTTAATTTAGTGTGACCTCTTCACAGTGTTCAACTAAAGCTACAAGTTAGTGTAGTAGGTCGTCCTCCTCACAGTGTTCAGCTAAAGCTACAGGTTAGTTTAGTGTGACCTCTGCACAGTGTTCAGCTAAAGCTAAAAGTTAGTGTAGTGCGTCCTCCTCACAGTGTTCAGCTAAAGCTACAAGTTAGTGTAGTGCGTCCTCCTCACAGTGTTCAGCTAAAACTACAAGTTAGTGTAGTGCGTCCTCCTCACAGTGTTCAGCTAAAGCTACAAGTTTGTGTAGTGCGCCCTCCTTACAGTGTTCAGCTAAAGCTACAGGCTACTTTAGTGTGACCTCTGCACAGTGTTCAGCTAAAGCTACAAGTTAGTGTAGTGCATCCTCCTCACAGTGTTCAGCTAAAGCTACATGTTAGTGTAGTGCGTCCTCCTCACAGTGTTCAGCTAAAACTACAAGTTAGTGTAGTGCGTCCTCTGAACAGTGTTCATCTAAAGTTACAAGTTAGTGTAGTGCGTCCTCTGAACAGTGTTCATCTAAAGCTACAAGTTAGTGTAGTGCGTCCTCCTCACAGTGTTCAGCTAAAGCTACATGTTAGTGTAGTGCGACCTCTGAACAGTGTTCATCTAAAGCTACAAGTTAGTGTAGTGCGTCCTCTGAACAGTGTTCATCTAAAGTTACAAGTTAGTGTAGTGCGTCCCCTGAACAGTGTTCATCTAAAGCTACAAGTTAGTGTAGTGCGTCCTCGTCACAGTGTTCAGCTAAAGCTACAGGTTAGTTTAGTGTGACCTCTGCACAGTGTTCAGCTAAAGCTACAAGTTAGTGTAGTGTGACCTCTGCACACTGTTCAGCTAAAACTACAAGTTAGTGTAGTGCGTCCTCTGAACAGTGTTCATCTAAAGCTACAAGTTAGTGTAGTGCGTCCTCTGAACAGTGTTCATCTAAAGCTACAAGTTAGTGTAGTGCGTCCTCTGAACAGTGTTCATCTAAAGCTACAAGTTAGTGTAGTGCGTCCTCGTCACAGTGTTCAGCTAAAGCTACAGGTTAGTTTAGTGTGACCTCTGCACAGTGTTCAGCTAAAGCTACAAGTTAGTGTAGTGCATCCTCCTCACAGTGTTCAGCTAAAGCTACAAGTTAGTGTAGTGTGTCCTCCTCACAGTGTTCAGCTAAAACTATAAGTTAGTGTAGTGCGACCTCTGCACAGTGTTCAGATAAAGCTACACGTTATTTTAGTGCGACCTCTGCACAGTGTTCAGCTAAAGCTACAGGTTAGTGTGGTGCGTGCTCTGAACAGTGTTCAGCTAAACTACAAGTTAGTGTAGTGCGACCTCTGCACAGTGTTCAGCTAAAGCTACAAGTTAGTGTAGTGCGTCCTCTGAACAGTGTTCATCTAAAGCTACAAGTTAGTGTAGTGCGTCCTCTAAACAGTGTTCATCTAAAGCTACAAGTTAGTGTAGTGCGTCCTCCTCACAGTGTTCAGCTAAAGCTACAGGTTAGTTTAGTGTGACCTTTGCACAGTGTTCAGATAAAGCTACAAGTTAGTGTAGTGCGTCCACCTCACAGTGTTCAGCTGAAGCTACAAGTTAGTGTAGTGCGTCCTCCTCACAGTGTTCAGATAAAACTACAAGTTAGTGTAGTGTGACCTCTGCACAGTGTTCAGCTAAAGCTACAAGTTAGTGTAGTGCAACCTCTGCACAGTGTTCAGCTAAAGCTACAAGTTATTTTAGTGCGACCTCTGCACAGTGTTCAGCTAAAGCTACACGTTAGTGTAGTGCGTGCTCTGAACAGTGTTCAGCTAAAACTAAAAGTTACTGTAGTGCGACCTCTGCACACTGTTCAGCTAAAACTACAAGTTAGTGTAGTGCGTCCTCTGAACAGTGTTCATCTAAAGCTACAAGTTAGTGTAGTGCGTCCTCTGAACAGTGTTCATCTAAAGCTACAAGTTAGTGTAGTGCGTCCTCCTCACAGTGTTCAGCTAAAGCTACAGGTTAGTTTAGTGTGACCTCTGCACAGTGTTCAGCTAAAGCTACAAGTTAGTGTAGTGCGTCCTCCTCACAGTGTTCAGCTAAAGCTACAAGTTAGTGTAGTGCGTCCTCCTCACAGTGTTCAGCTAAAACTATAAGTTAGTGTAGTGCGACCTCTGCACAGTGTTCAGATAAAGCTACAAGTTATTTTAGTGCAACCTCTGCACAGTGTTCAGCTAAAGCTACAGGTTAGTGTGGTGCGTGCTCTGAACAGTGTTCAGCTAAACTACAAGTTAGTGTAGTGCGACCTCTGCACAGTGTTCAGCTAAAGCTACAAGTTAGTGTAGTGCGTCCTCTGAACAGTGTTCATCTAAAGCTACAAGTTAGTGTAGTGCGTCCTCTGAACAGTGTTCATCTAAAGCTACAAGTTAGTGTAGTGCGTCCTCTGAACAGTGTTCAGCTAAAGCTACAGGTTAGTTTAGTGTGACCTTTGCACAGTGTTCAGATAAAGCTACAAGTTAGTGTAGTGCGTCCTCCTCACAGTGTTCAGCTAAAGCTACAAGTTAGTGTAGTGCGTCCTCCTCACAGTGTTCAGATAAAACTACAAGTTAGTGTAGTGTGACCTCTGCACAGTGTTCAGCTAAAGCTACAAGTTAGTGTAGTGCAACCTCTGCACAGTGTTCAGCTAAAGCTACAAGTTATTTTAGTGCGACCTCTGCACAGTGTTCAGCTAAAGCTACACGTTAGTGTAGTGCGTGCTCTGAACAGTGTTCAGCTAAAACTAAAAGTTAGTGTAGTGCGACCTCTGCACACTGTTCAGCTAAAACTACAAGTTAGTGTAGTGCGTCCTCTGAACAGTGTTCATCTAAAGCTACAAGTTAGTGTAGTGCGTCCTCTGAACAGTGTTCATCTAAAGCTACAAGTTAGTGTAGTGCGTCCTCCTCACAGTGTTTAGCTAAAGCTACAGGTTAGTTTAGTGGGACCTCTGCACAGTGTTCAGCTAAAGGTACAAGTTAGTGTAGTGCGTCCTCCTCACAGTGTTCAGCTAAAGCTACAAGTTAGTGTAGTGCGTCCTCCTCACAGTGTTCAGCTAAAACTATAAGTTAGTGTAGTGCGACCTCTGCACAGTGTTCAGATAAAGCTACAAGTTATTTTAGTGCAACCTCTGCACAGTGTTCAGCTAAAGCTACAGGTTAGTGTGGTGCGTGCTCTGAACAGTGTTCAGCTAAACTACAAGTTAGTGTAGTGCGACCTCTGCACAGTGTTCAGCTAAAGCTACAAGTTAGTGTAGTGCGTCCTCTGAACAGTGTTCATCTAAAGCTACAAGTTAGTGTAGTGCGTCCTCTGAACAGTGTTCATCTAAAGCTACAAGTTAGTGTAGTGCGTCCTCTGAACAGTGTTCAGCTTAAGCTACAGGTTAGTTTAGTGTGACCTTTGCACAGTGTTCAGATAAAGCTACAAGTTAGTGTAGTGCGTCCTCCTCACAGTGTTCAGCTAAAGCTACAAGTTAGTGTAGTGCGTCCTCCTCACAGTGTTCAGATAAAACTACAAGTTAGTGTAGTGTGACCTCTGCACAGTGTTCAGCTAAAGCTACAAGTTATTTTAGTGCGACCTCTGCACAGTGTTCAGCTAAAGCTACACGTTAGTGTAGTGCGTGCTCTGAACAGTGTTCAGCTAAAACTACAAGTTAGTGTAGTGCGACCTCTGCACACTGTTCAGCTAAAACTACAAGTTAGTGTAGTGCATCCTCTGAACAGTGTTCATCTAAAGCTACAAGTTAGTTTAGTGCGTCCTCTGAACAGTGTTCATCTAAAGCTACAAGTTAGTGTAGTGCGTCCTCCTCACAGTGTTCAGCTAAAGCTACAGGTTAGTTTAGTGTGACCTCTGCACAGTGTTTGGCTAAAGCTACAAGTTAGTGTAGTGCGTCCTCCTCACAGTGTTCAGCTAAAGCTACAAGTTAGTGTAGTGCGTCCTCCTCACAGTGTTCAGCTAAAACTATAAGTTAGTGTAGTGCGACCTCTGCACAGTGTTCAGATAAAGCTACAAGTTATTTTAGTGCGACCTCTGCACAGTGTTCAGCTAAAGCTACAAGTTAGTGTGATGCGTGCTCTGAACAGTGTTCAGCTAAACTACAAGTTAGTGTAGTGCGACCTCTGCACAGTGTTCAGCTAAAGCTACAAGTTAGTGTAGTGCGTCCTCTTCACAGTGTTCATCTAAAGCTACAAGTTAGTGTAGTGCGTCCTCTGAACAGTGTTCAGATAAAACTACAAGTTAGTGTAGTGCGACCTCTGCACAGTGTTCAGCTAAAGCTACAAGTTATTTTAGTGCGACCTCTGCACAGTGTTCAGCTAAAGCTACAAGTTATTTTAGTGCGTGCTCTGAACAGTGTTCAGCTAAAACTACAAGTTAGTGTAGTGCGACCTCTGCACAGTGTTCATCTAAAGCTACAAGTTAGTGTAGTGAATCCTCCTCACAGTGTTCAGCTAAAGCTACAGGTTAGTTTAGTGTGACCTCTGCACAGTGTTCAGCTAAAGCTACAAGTTAGTGTAGTGCGTCCTCCTCACAGTGTTCAGCTAAAACTACAAGTTAGTGTAGTGCGACCTCTGCACAGTGTTCAGCTAAAGCTACAAGTTAGTGTAGTGCATCCTCTGAACAGTGTTCATCTAAAGCTACAAGTTAGTGTAGTGCGTCCTCTGAACAGTGTTCAGCTAAAGCTACAAGTTAGTGTAGCGCAACCTCTGCAGAGTGTTCAGCTAAATCTACAAGTTAGTGTAGTGCGTCCTCTGAACAGTGTTCAGCTAAAGCTACAAGTTAGTGTAGTGCGACCTTTGCAGTGTTCAGCTAAAGCTACCTGTAGAAGGTTGGTGGTGTTTTCCTGATCCTATCACTACCGCAGGCAGCTAAAGTATTTACATGTTAGTGTAGTGCGACCTCTGCACAGTGTTCAGCTAAAGCTACCTGTAGAAGGTTGGTGGTGTTTTCCTGATCCTATCACTACCGCAGGCAGCTAAAGTATTTACAAGTTAGTGTAGTGCGACCTCTGCACAGTGTTCAGCTAAAGCTACCTGTAGAAGGTTGGTGGTGTTTTCCTGATCCTATCACTACTGCAGGCAGCTAAAGTATTTACACGTTAGTGTAGTGTGACCTCTGCACAGTGTTCAGCTAAAGCTACCTGTAGAAGGTTGGTGGTGTTTTCCTGATCCTATTACTACCGCAGGCAGCTAAAGTATTTACACGTTAGTGTAGTGCGACCTCTGCACAGTGTTCAGCTAAAGCTACCTGTAGAAGGTTGGTGGTGTTTTCCTGATCCTATCACTACCGCAGGCAGCTAAAGTATTTACACGTTAGTGTAGTGCGACCTCTGCACTGTTCAGCTAAAGCTACCTGTAGAAGGTTGGTGGTGTTTTCCTGATCCTATCACTACCGCAGGTAGCTAAAGTATTTACACGTTAGTGTAGTGCGACCTCTGCACAGTGTTCAGCTAAAGCTACCTGTAGAAGGTTGGTGGTGTTTTCCTGATCCTATCACTACCACAGGCAGCTAAATTATTTACACGTTAGTGTAGTGCGACCTCTGCTCTGTTCAGCTAAAGCTACCTGTAGAAGGTTGGTGGTGTTTTTTTCTGGTCCTATCACTACCGCAGGCAGCTAAATTATTTACACGTTAGTGTAGTGCGACCTCTGCACAGTGTTCAGCTAAAGCTACCTGTAGAAGGTTGGTGGTGTTCTCATACTGTAGGCAGGCAGTTGATTTTGCTAGCTGCAGTATCAGTATATATATATATGTATCCCAGCTTAGTGCAGCTTCAGGCCATTAGTATGTCTGGAAGGCCAACAAGGAGAGGCAGACAGTCACAAGCCAATAAAAGAGGGCAAGCAGGCTCTGTGTCTAGAGACAACGGTGCTGGTCGTGGAGATGGTGCATTCTCATCAGCACGTGGCCGTGGGAAACGCTTGGCCTTTTTTTTGGCAGCTGGCCGTGTTGAGCCGCAACATGCGGAAGACTTGGTCGAGTGGATGACCAAGCCGTCCTCATCCTCCTCATCCTTCCTCACCCATGCTCTGGGTACTTTGTCTAGCAAAGCAGCTGCCAACGCCGCCTCTTCCCTCGGCTCAATGGCATCAGTGACTCCTTCCCTAGCCCCACCATGTCCTCCTGAGGAGTTCCTCGAACTGTTTGATGACAGTGTTGGGTACATGCTCCAGGAGGATGTCCAGCATTTAGAAAGCTCTGATGACGATACTGAGCTAGATGAAGGCAGTAACGTGAGCACGGACAGAGGGAGTGCCCAAGAAGGACAGCAATCTGGCAGTCATGCTCCCCCTGCTGCAGCATACTGCCAGGTTTGCTCCAGTGATGAGGAGGGAGGGGATGATGAGGTCACTGACTCAACATGGGTGCCTGATAGGAGCGAGGAGGAGGAAGAGGATGCACATAACCAACAAGGCAGGATGCCCTCCAGGGGCCAGCCTAAGGGCAGCACACTGACTGCATCACACCGCAAAGCTCCGCATGTGCAGGGCGCTGCTGTCTCTGCGCGTTATTCCAAAAGTTCTGTGGTGTGGGCCTTTTTTGAGACAAGTGCATTAGATTGCACCGCTGCTATTTGGAACATATGTCTCAAGAGTATCTCGCGTGGCCAAAACATCTCCTGCTTGGACACCACATGCTTGTCCAGACATATGTTGACCTGCCATGCAGTTCGTTGGCAAGCATATCTAAAAGACCCACACCAAAGAACAAAGAGGACCTCTCCTTGCTCCTCATCAGCTGAGATCTCCAACCCCACTATACCTTCAGTCCTCTCTGAGACCTCCACTGAGAGGAATGAAGGTGTAGAATTAGGTGTGTCACAGCCAAGTACTTGTGTGCAATCTGCTTTCGGTACACCGACGTCAGATTGTACCAGGCAAATTTCCCTGCCCCAGCTGCTGCACCACCGAAAGAAGTTCGCTCCCAGCCATCCACATGCCCAGCGGTTGAATGCTAGCTTGGCAAAATTGCTAGCACTTCAACTGCTACCTTTTCAGTTGGTAGAGTCTGCTCCCTTCTGTGAGTTTGTGGAATGTGCGGTTCCTCAGTGGCAGGTACCCAAACACCACTTTTTCTCACGGAAGGCGATTCCGGCTCTCTACCGGCATGTGGAAAGCAATGTCTTGGCCTCGCTGGACAGGGCGGTCAGCGGTAAGGTGCATATTACCGCTGACTCATGGTCCAGCAGACATGGACAGGGACGTTACCTAAGTTTCACGGTGCAGCATTGGGTCACTCTGCTGGCAGCTGGGAAGGATGCAGGACAAGGTGCAGTAGTGTTGGAGGTTGTTGCACCACCACGCCTCCAAAATGCCACTACTAATGTATGTGACACACCTCTCTCCTCCACCCCCTCCTCTTCTTCTTCCTCCATGGCCTCTTCTGCTTTGTCCTCGGAACCAGTGATGCTCCGTAGGCATTCAAGGGGCTACGCAAGTACGCAGGCCAAAAGATGCCATGCGGTGCTTCAGCTGGTGTGCTTGGGGGACAGGAGCCACACTGGGACAGAGGTTCTGTCAGCAGGTTCAGAGGTGGTTGACGCCACGCCAACTTAAGGCAGGAATGGTGGTTTACAACAATGGCACCAACCTCCTCTCCACCCTCCGACAGGGACAACTGACCCATGTGCCCTGTTTGGCTCACGTCCTTAACTTGGTGGTGCAGCGGTTCTTGGGCAGGTACCCGGTCTTACAGGATGTCCTGAGGCAGGCCAGGAAAGTATGTGTGCATTTCCGCCGGTCATATAATGCCAGTGCTCGGCTGGCAGACCTCCAAAAGGAGTTTAACCTGCCCAAGAACCGCCTAATCTGTGACATGCCCACCAGGTGGAACTCAACGTTGGCACACGCAGCAGAGGGCCATCAATGAGTACCTGTGCGACTATGGCACCAGGACAGGGTTAGAGGAGCTTGGTTTTTTTGCCCCACGCCAGTGGGCCATGATCAGGGATGCATGCACTGTCCTGTCATCATTTGAGGAGGCCACGAGGATGGTGAGCAGTGACAGTGCATGCATCAGTGACACTGTCCCCCTTGTCCACCTGTTGGAGCACACGCTGCGTGGAATAATGGACAGGGCACTTGAGGCAGAACAGAGGCAGGAAGAGGAGGACTTCCTTAGCTCTCAAGGCCCCCTTATCCAGACAGTGTTCCTGCGTGCCTGCCGATCACACAGGAAGAGGAGGAAGAGGAGGAGGATTGTGTCAGTATGGAGGTGGAGCCTGGCACTCAGCATCAGCAGCAGTCTTTAAGGGATCAGTCCCAAGAAACACATGGACTTGTACGTGGCTGGGAGGAGGTGGCTGCGGACCATGTCATCCTTAGTGACCCAGAGGACTCCGGACCGATTGCCTCAGCAAACCTACGCTGCATGGCCTCCCTGATCCTGCAAAGCCTGCGTAAGGATCCTCGTATTCGAAGTATCAAGGAGAAGGACCAATACTGGCTGGCAACCCTCCTTGATCCACGTTACAAGGGTAAGGTTGTGGACCTTATCTTGCCATCGCAGAGAGAGCAGAGGATGAAACATCTTCAGGAGGCCTTGCAGAAAGGTCTGTGCAACGCGTTCCCAGAGACTGGGAGGTTACAAACCCCTGTTTCTGCACAACGTGTTGCTGAGGCTTCAGTGAAAGAAGGAGCGGTGGAGAAGGTGGCCGTCTGACCAATGCATTCAGACAATTTTTTAGTCTGTAGTCCCAAGATATGATCGGTTCCAGCAACCATCGCCAGCGTCTGTTTTACATGGTGCAGGAATACCTAGGGGCAAGATCTGACTTGGACACCTTTCCAACTGAAAATCCTCTGGGTTACTGGGTCTTGAGGATGGATCACTGGCCAGAGCTTGCATAGTATGCAATTGAGCTACTGGCCTGTCCTGCATCCAACGTTCTTTCGGAATGCACATTCAGTGCTGCTGGAGGCTTTATAACCTATCACAGGGTGCGTCTGTCCACCGACTCGGTCGATCGACTGACCTTCATAAAAATTAATCAGTCTTGGATCACCACCAGCTACCAAGCACCTGATGCTGATGTAACCGAATAATTTTTTTGAAATGTCAGATCCCTTCAATGACTGCCTATGCTGATGCTGAGTGACTATCCTGTTATGCTGAGTAATTATCCTCTTCCTCCTCAATGATCATGCTGATAGCTTGTAAGAACATTTTTGGTTCTGGGCACCACCACCAGTGCCTAAGGCCCAATTTTTAAGCCCCTGTTTAACAAGGGCATGTAATTACAATTGTTGATGCAATTCTTTGCAGCAGGGCTAGTTCCTGCGCTTCAACTAGAGTATCTGTGAGGGGTTGCAGTGTTGTGGCACCAGAACCAGTGACTAAGGCCCAATTTTTCAGCCCCTGTTTAATAGGGGCGTGTAATTACAATTTTTGATGCAATACTTTGCAGCAGGGCTCGTTTCTGCGTTCCAACTAGAGTATCTGTGAGGGGTTGCAGTGTTGTGGTACCAGCACCAGTTCCTAAGGCCCAATTTTTTAGCCCCTACAGGGGCGTGTAATTACAATTTTTGATGCAATACTTTGCAGCAGGGCTCGTTCCTGCGTTCCAACTAGAGTATCTGTGAGGGGTTGCAGTGTTGTGGCACCAGCACCAGTGCCTAAGGCCCAATTTTTCAGCCCCTGTTCAATAGGGACATGTAATTAGAATTCTTGATCTAATATTTCACAGCAGGGCCCGTTTCTGTGCCCACCAAGATTAACTGTGAGGACTTACAGTGCTGTGGCACCAACACCACCACCACCACCAAAGGCCCAATTTTTCAGCCCCTGTTCAACAGGGGCATGTAATTACAATTCTTGATCGAATATTTCACAGCAGGGCCCGTTTCTGCGCCCACCAAGATTAACTGTGAGGACTTACAGTGTTGTGCCACCAGCACCACCACCACCAAAGGCCCAATGTTTCTGGCCCTGTTCAACAGGGGCATGTAATTACAATTCTTGATTGAATATTTCACAGAAGGGCACGTTTCTGCGCCCACCAAGATTAACTGTGAGGACTTACAGTGTTGTGGCACCAGCACCAACACCACCACCAAAGGCCCAATGTTTCAGCCCCTGTTCAACAGTGGCATGTAATTACAATTCTTGATCTAATATTTCACAGCAGGGCCCGTTCCAGCGCCCACTAAGAGTAACTGTAAGGACTTACAGTGTTGTGGCACCAGCACCACCACCACCATCACCAAAGGCCCAATTTTTCTGGCCCTGTTCAACAGGGGCATGTAATTACAATTCTTGATCTAATATTTCACAGCAGGGCCCTGTGAGGGCTTACAGTGTTGAGGCCACAACAACACCTAAGGCCCAAATTTCTGCTGAGTATATAGGGCAGGCCCCTACTTTCAAACATCCAACTTACAAACGACTCCTATTTACAAACGGAAGGAGACAACAGGAAGTGAGATGAAATCTACCCCATAGGAAGGGAAATTCTCTCCTGTAAGAGTTAATATGGGAAAAACTTTTCTCCTTTCCATTGATGCTTTATCACCAATCCTTGTTTCACTAAAAAACCCACATTTTCAAAAAACATTTGTCATTGGGACAAAAAGTGAGGTGAAATCTTCTGAAGAGGAGCACAGACAGCAAAACAAATGTCACTGGGGTGATAACCCTTTCCTATGTTTTCCAAAAAGCTTAAAAACAGATTTTTTGGCTGGAGCTACACTTTAAAAATGTACCAGTTCAAAATTACAAACAGATTCTACTTAACAACAAACCTACAGTCCCTATCTTGTTTGCACCGCCTGTATACTGCTGTTCAGAGTATAAAGGGCCTGGGGGCCCCACGCCTTTCCTTTTTTTAATTTGGGTGCGGGGTTCCCCTTAATATTCATGTAGGATCCAAAGGGCCTGGTAATGGACTGGAGGGTACCCATGCTGTTTGTCTCACTGATTTTAATCCATATTGCCAGGACCCAACATTACATTAAAGCCGCAAGCAGTTTTAAATGACTTTTTTTCCTTTAAAAATGTCATTTTGTGCAGGGACTGTTCTAAGCACGGGAAACACCCGCCACTTTACAGGCATACTATAGACACCCCCCAGGTACGATATTTAAAGGAATGTTTCCCTTTTTTTGTTTTTTACTTTAAGCATCATTAAAATCACTGCTCCCGAAAAAACGGCCGTTTTTAAAAGTTTTTTTTGCATTGATACATGTCCCCTGGGGCTGGACCTGGGTCCCCAAACCCTTTTTAGGACAATACCATGCAAATTAGCCTTTAAAATTAGCTTTTGATTTTGAACATTCGAGTCCCATAGACATCATTGGGGTTCTAACGTTCGTGCAAATTTTCGGTCCGTTCGCAGGTTCTGGTGCGAACCGAACCGGGGGGTGTTCGGCTCATCCCTACTGTCCTATCGAGTTGCTCCCAGGAGCAGAGATTCCGTTCGGAAGGATTTTTCCTCTAACAGAGGTAGAACAAGGGGCATTAAAGGAGTATATCGATGAAAACTTAAAGAAAGGCTTTATTCGCCCGTCCACGTCTCCAGCAGGCGCTGGCATCTTCGTGGTACAGAAAAAGAATCATACCCTTCGACCATGCGTGGACTACCGTGAACTAAATAATATTACAGTAAAGAATCGCTATCCTCTTCCCCTGGTACCAGAATTATTCCAGAGACTTGGAACTGCCAATGTGTTCACCAAGCTTGACCTCCGCGGAGCCTACAATTTGGTCTGTATCAGGGGTGGAGACGAGTGGAGGACTGCCTTCTGTACCCACTATGGGCATTTTGAATACTTGGTGATGCCCTTCGGATTGTGTAATGCCCCTGCTACATTCCAGTATTTCATCAATGATGTTTTACGAGACTTTCTAGATCTGTTTGTCATCGTCTATCTAGACGATATACTAATCTTCTCTTCTTCCCTTGAATCTCACCGCAGGCACGTCAGAAGTGTGTTGGCTCGGCTTCGACAGCATGGCTTATATGCAAAGGCAGAGAAGTGTGAGTTTGAACAGGAAAGTATACCGTTTTTGGGGTTAATCATCTCTAGTAAGGGCATTAAGACGGATCCTCAAAAGTTCGCTGCAATATTAGATTGGCCAGTCCCAACAGACAAAAAGGGAATCCAACAATTCCTTGGATTCGCCAATTTCTACCGGAAATTTATTAACGCGTTTTCAGCCATTATCACGCCCATTACCCAGTTAACCAAACAGGGAACACATTTTCACTGAAGCCCAAGAGGCTTTTGAGACCCTCAAAACATCCAGATTCCTCTCTGCCATTTGTACTTGAAGTGGACGCATCTGAAATTGCTGTGGGAGCAGTGTTGTCCCAAAGACAGGGAACCAAGGCCCTGCTGTACCCAGTGGCCTTCTTCTCTCCCAAGTTGTCCATGGCAGAGAGAAATTATGACGTGGGAGACAGAGAGTTGTTGGCAGTTAAATCAGCATTAGAGGAGTGGCGTTACCTTCTGGAAGGAGCCGCTCATCCAGTCTTAATTTTTACAGATCATAAGGACCTGGAGTATTTGAGATCTGCAAAAAGACTGAAGCCACGACAAGCCAGGTGGGCCCTCTTTTTCTCCAGGTTCTATATTCATGTCACTTACCGCCCTGGCTCCAAAAACACTAAACCCGATGCCCTATCCAGGATGTTCCATAAACCCCAAGAAATTTCCCCTGCGGACACCATCCTGTCCCCGGGGAATTTTCTCCTGCTTGAGGGAAACCTGCTTTCCCAAATTAAGCAAGCTTCCGCAGGACTGAGATCTTCTGTTGGGCCAGAATTTCAGATTAAGGATGGGCTACTTTGGCATGAAAGTAAGATTTATATACCCGAAAATCTACGAGTACCCATATTGGAACTTTGTCACGATCATGCACTGGCTGGGTACTTTGGTATAACCAAGACCACCGATCTGGTACAGTGTACCTTTTGGTGGCCTCAGTTACGTGAGGATTGCAAAAAATTTGTGGAATCCTGTACAACCTGTATTAGGAACAAGGGTTACAAAACCAAGGCATGGGGGCTACTAAGACCTTTTCCTGTCCCAGACAGGCCATGGAAGATGTTATCCATAGACTTTATTGTTGAACTACCTCCAGCTGGGGGCTACACCACCATCTTTGTGATAGTAGACCGGCTATCAAAGATGGCCCATTTTGTCCCAATGAAGGGTACCCCCTCAGCTTCAGAAACAGCACAAATGTTCATCAAAGAAGTCATCAGACTCCACAGGGTGCCGGCCAATCTTGTTTCAGATGGGGGGTACAGTGTAACTCCCGATTCTGGAAGTCTCTGTGTAAAACTCTGAACATTTCACTATCATTCTCCTCTGCCTACCATCCCCAGACTAATGGGCAAACAGAGAGAACAAACCAAACTCTTGAATAGGGATGAGCTTCGTGTTCGAGTCGAACCCATGTTCGACTCGAACATCGGCTGTTCGGTCGTTCGCCGAATTGCGAACGATATGGGCCGTTCGCGCCAAATTCGTGTGGCGCGTCACGGCCCATAATTCACTGCGGCATCGCAGTGCATTGCTTGCTGATGATTGGCCAAGCATGCACTATGACCCGCATGCTTGGCCAATCACAGCGCCGCCTTAACAGAGAGCCGTAATTGGCCAAAGCCAAGGAGGCTTTGGCCAATTATGGCTCAGGGGATTTAGTACACGCCCCACACTATATAAGGCCGCCTGCACGGCGGCCCTGTGCAGTGTGTTCCGGTGTGCTTAGAGAGAGAGAGAGAGAGAGAGAGACAGTGTCATTTCATTTGAGTTAGCTAGATTAGGCAAGACAGTCAGTCAGTTAGCTGCACTTAAAGTGTTTTGTGTATATATATGAATCCCAGGTGTTGCATATATATATATACACTGTATTCAGTTTAGCTAGATCCGTTCCTGTTATCTTCTAGACTATTTACATTTAGTGCAGTGCGTCCTGCTCACAGTGTTCAGCTAGATCCGTTCCTGTTATCTTCCTACTGACAGGCAGGCTTGTCTTGTTACAGTATTTACAGCTACCTAAAGAAAATTACTGGTGTTCTTTTGATCCTATTAGTACCACGGTCAGGCAGCTAGACTATTTACATTTAGTGCAGTGCGTCCTGCTCACAGTGTTCAGCTAGATCCGTTCCTGTTATCTTCCTACTGACAGGCAGGCTTGTCTTGTTACAGTATTTACAGCTACCTAAAGAAAATTACTGGTGTTCTTTTGATCCTATTAGTACCACAGTCAGGCAGCTAGACTATTTACATTTAGTACAGTGCGTCCTGCTCACAGTGTTCAGCTAGATCCGTTCCTGTTATCTTCCTACTGACAGGCAGGCTTGTCTTGTTACAGTATATAAAGCTACCTAAAGAAAATTACTGGTGTTATTTTGATCCTATTAGTACCACGGTCAGGCAGCTAGACTATTTACATTTAGTACAGTGCGTCCTGCTCACAGTGTTCAGCTAGATCCGTTCCTGTTATCTTCCTACTGACAGGCAGGCTTGTCTTGTTACAGTATATAAAGCTACCTGAAGAAAATTACTGGTGTTCTTTTGATCCTATTAGTACCACGGTCAGGCAGCTAGACTATTTACATTTAGTACAGTGCGTCCTGCTCACAGTGTTCAGCTAGATCCGTTCCTGTTATCTTCCTACTGACAGGCAGGCTTGTCTTGTTACAGTATATAAAGCTACCTGAAGAAAATTACTGGTGTTCTTTTGATCCTATTAGTACCACGGTCAGGCAGCTAGACTATTTACATTTAGTACAGTGCGTCCTGCTCACAGTGTTCAGCTAGATCCGTTCCTGTTATCTTCCTACTGACAGGCAGGCTTGTCTTGTTACAGTATATAAAGCTACCTGAAGAAAATTACTGGTGTTCTTTTGATCCTATTAGTACCACGGTCAGGCAGCTAGACTATTTACATTTAGTGCAGTGCGTCCTGCTCACAGTGTTCAGCTAGATCCGTTCCTGTTATCTTCCTACTGACAGCCAGGCTTGTCTTGTTACAGTATATAAAACTACCTAAAGAAAATTACTGGTGTTCTTTTGATCCTATTAGTACCACGGTCAGGCAGCTAGACTATTTACATTTAGTGCAGTGCGTCCTGCTCACAGTGTTCAGCTAGATCCGTTCCTGTTATCTTCCTACTGACAAGCAGGCTTGTCTTGTTACAGTATATAAAGCTACCTGAAGAAAATTACTGGTGTTCTTTTGATCCTATTAGTACCACGGTCAGGCAGCTAGACTATTTACATTTAGTACAGTGCGTCCTGCTCACAGTGTTCAGCTAGATCCGTTCCTGTTATCTTCCTACTGACAGGCAGGCTTGTCTTGTTACAGTATATAAAGCTACCTGAAGAAAATTACTGGTGTTCTTTTGATCCTATTAGTACCACGATCAGGCAGCTAGACTATTTACATTTAGTGCAGTGCGTCCTGCTCACAGTGTTCAGCTAGATCTGTTCCTGTTATCTTCCTACTGACAGGCAGGCTTGTCTTGTTACAGTATATAAAGCTACCTGAAGAAAATTACTGGTGTTCTTTTGATCCTATTAGTACCACGGTCAGGCAGCTAGACTATTTACAGTTAGTGCAGTGCGTCCTGCTCACAGTGTTCAGCTAAACCTACAAGTTAGTGGGGTGCGTCCACCTCACAGTGTTCAGCTAAAGCTACCTGTAGAAGGTTGGTGGTGTTCTCATACTACAGGCAGGCAGTTGATTTTGCTAGCTGCAGTATCAGTACATCTATATATATATATATATATATATATATATATCCCAGCTTAGTGCAGCTACAGGCCATTAGTATGTCTGGAAGGCCAAGAAGGAGAGGCAGACAGTCACAAGCCAATAAGAGAGGGCAAGCAGGCTCTGTGTCTAGTGCTGGTCATGGAGACGGTGCATCCTCATCAGCACGTGGCCATGGGACATGCTTGGCCTTTTTTTCGGCAGCTGGCCGTGTTGAGCCGCAGCATGCGGAAGACTTGGTCGAGTGGATGACCAAGCCGTCCTCATCCTCCTCATCCTCTCTCACCCATGCCCAGGGTGCTTTGTCTGGCAAAGCAGCGGCCTCTTCCCTCGGCTCAATGTCATCAGTGACTCCTTCCCTAGCTCCACCATGTCCTCCTGAGGAGTCCCTCGAACTGTTTGACCACAGTGTTGGGTACATGCTCCAGGAGGATGCCCAGCGTTTGGAAGGCTCTGATGATGATACTGAGCTTGATGAAGGCAGTAACATGAGCATGGACAGAGGGGGTGCCCAAGAAGGACAGCAATCTGAAAGTCATGCTCCCCCTGCTGCAGCATACTGCCAGGTTTGCTCCAGTGATGAGGAGGGAGGGGATGATGAGGTCACTGACTCAACGTGGGTGCCTGATAGGAGAGAGGAGGAGGAGGCGGCACATCACCAACGAGGCAGGATGCCCTCCAGGGGCCAGCCTAAGGGCAGAACATTGACTGCATCACACCCCAAAGCTCCACATGTGCAGGGCGCTGCAGTCTCTGCGCGTTATTCAAAAAGTTCTTTGGTGTGGGCCTTTTTTGAGAGGAGTGCATCAGATCGCACCGCTGCTATTTGCAACATATGTCTCAAGCGTATCTCACGTGGCCAAAACATCTCCCACTTGGGTACCACATGCTTGACCAGACATATGTTGACCTGCCATGCAGTTTGTTGGCAAGCGTATCTAAAAGACCCACACCAAAGAACAAAGAGGACCTCTCCTTGCTCCTCATCAGCTGAGATTTCCAACCCCACTAGACCTCCAGTCCTCTCTGAGACCTGCACTGAGAGGAATGAAGGTGTAGAATTAGGTGTGTCACAGCCAAGTACTTGTGGGCAATCTGCGTTTGGTACACCGACGTCAGATTGTACCAGGCAAATTTCCCTGCCCCAGCTGCTGCACCGCCGGAAGAAGTTTGCTCCCAGCCATCCACATGCCCAGCGGTTGAATGCTAGCTTGGCAAAATTGCTAGCACTTCAACTGCTGCCTTTTCAGTTGGTAGCTTGGTTTTTTTTCCCCACGCCAGTGGGCCATGATCAGGGATGCATGCACTGTCCTGTCACCATTCGAGGAGGCCACGAAGATGGTGAGCATTGACAGTGCATGCATCAGTGACACTGTCCCCCTTGTCCACCTGTTGGAGCACACGCTGCGTGGAATAATGGACAGGGCACTTGAGGCAGAACAGAGGCAGGAAGAGGAGGACTTCCTTAGCTCTCAAGGCCCCCTTTATCCAGACAGTGTTCCTGCGTGCCCGCCGATCACACAGGAAGAGGACGAGGAGGAGGAGGAGAAAGAGGAAGATTGTGTCAGTATGGAGGTGGAGCCTGGCACTCAACATCAGCAGCAGTCTTTAAGGGATCAGTCCCAAGAAACACATGGACTTGTACGTGGCTGGGAGGAGGTGGCTCCGGACGTTGTCGTCCTTAGTGACCCAGAGGACTCCGGACCGAATGCCTCAGCAAACCTACGCTGCATGGCCTCCCTGATCCTGCAAAGCCTGCGTAAGGATCCTCGTATTCGTGGTATCAAGGAGAAGGACCAATGCTGGCTGGCAACCCTCCTTGATCCACGTTACAAGGGTATGGTTGCGGACCTTATCCTGCCATCGCAGAGGGAGCAGAGGATGAAACATCTTCGGGAGGCCTTGCAGAAAGGTCTGTGCAACGCGTTCCCAGAGACTGGGAGGTTACAAACTCCTGTTTCTGGACAACGTGTTGCTGAGGCTTCGGTCAGTCAAAGAAGGAGCGGTGGAGAAGGTGGCCGTCTGACCGATGCGTTCAGACAATTTTTTGGTCCGCAGCCCCAAGGTATGATCGGTTCCAGCAACCATCGCCAGCGTCTGTTTTACATGGTGCAGGAATACCTAGGGGCAAGATCAGACTTGGACACCTTTCCCACCGAAAATCCTCTGTTACTGGGTCTTGAGGATGGATCACTGGCCAGAGCTTGCACAGTATGCAATTGAGCTACTGGCCTGTCCTGCATCCAGCGTTCTTTCGGAACGCACATTCAGTGCTGCTGGAGGCGTGGTAACCGATCACAGGGTGCGTCTGTCCACCGACTCGGTCGATCGACTGACCTTCATAAAAATGAATCAGTCTTGGATCACCATCAGCTACCAAGCACCTGATGCTGATGTAACCGAATAATTTTTTTTGAAATCCCAGATCCCTTCAAAGACTGCCTATGCTGATGCTGAGTGACTATCCCTGAGTAATTATCCTCTTCCTCCTCAATCATCACGCTGATAGCTTGTAAGAACATTTTTGGTTCTGGGCGCCACCACCAGTGCCTAAGGCACAATTTTTCAGCCCCTGTTTAACAAGGGACGTGTAATTACAATTTTTGATGTAATACTTTGCAGCAGGGCTCGTTCCTGCATTCCAACTAGAGTGTCTGTGAGGGGTTGCAGTGTTGTGGCACCAGCACCAGTGCCTAAGGCCCAATTTTTCTGCCCCTGTCTAACAGGGGCGTGTAATTACCATTTTTGATGCAATACTTTGCAGCAGGGCTCGTTCCTGCGTTCCAACTAGAGTGTCTGTGAGGGGTTGCAGTGTTGTGGCACCAGCACCAGTGCCTAAGGCCTAATTTTTCAGCTCCTGTTCAACAGGGGCATGTAATTACAATTCTTGATCTAATATTTCACAGCAGGGCCCTGTGAGGGCTTACAGTGTTGTGGCCACAGCAACACCTAAGGCCCAAATTTCTGCTGAGTATATAGGGCAGGACCCTACTTTCAAACATCTAACTTACAAACGACTCCTACTTGCAAACGGAAGGAGACAACAGGAAGTGAGATGAAATCTACCCCTAGGAAGGGAAATTCTCTCCTGTAAGAGTTAATATGGGAAAAAAATTTCTCCTTTCCACTGATGCTTTCCAATCCTTGTTCCACAAAAAAAACCCAAATTTTCAAAAAACATTTTTCATTGGGACAAAAAGTGAGGTGAAATCTTCTGAAGAGAAGGAAAGACAGCAAAACAAATGTCACAGGGGTGATAACCCTTCCCTATGTTTTCCAAAAAGCTTAAAAAAGATTTTTTTGGCTGGAGCTAAACACGTTAAAAATGTACCCGTTCAAAATTACAAAGAGATTCTACTTAACAACAAACCTACAGTCCCTGTCTTGTTTGCACCGCCTGTATACTGCTGTTCAGAGTATATAGGGCCTGGTGGCCCCACACCTTTCCTTATTTTAATTTGGGTGCGGGGTTCCCCTTAATATCCATACAAGACCCAAAGGGCCTGGTAATGGACTGGGGGGTACCCATGCCGTTTGTCTCACTGATTTCCATCCATATTGCCATGACCCGACATTACATTAAACCCGCAAGCAGTTTTAAATGAGATTTTTTCCTTTGAAAATGACATTTGGTGCAGGGACTGTTCTAAACACGTGAAACACGCGTCACTTTACAGGCATACTATAGACACCCCCCAGGTACGATATTTAAAGGAGTATTTCACTTTTTTTTTTTTTACTTTAAGCATCATTAAAATCACTGCTCCTGAAAAAACGGCCGTTTTTAAAAGTTTTTTTTGCATTGATACATGTCCCCTGGGGTAGGACCCGGGTCCCCAAACCCTTTTTAGGACAATACCATGCAAATTAGCCTTTAAAATGAGCACTTTTGATTTTGAACGTTCGAGTCCCATAGACGTCAATGGGGTTCTAACGTTCGTGCGAACTTTCGGTCCTGTTCGCAGGTTCTGGTGCGAACCGAACCGGGGGGTGTTCGGCTCATCCCTACTCTTGAACAATACCTACGCTATTTCTCTTTGTTTGCCCAAAATGACTGGATTTCCGTACTTCCATTGGCTGAATTCGCCTACAACAACTCCATTCATTCCGTTATCAAACAGACTCCATTTTTTGCAAATTATGGCTTCCACCCTTCATTCCTACCTAATTCCCTCCCTGAGTGTACAGTACCCGCAGTTCAGGAGAAATTGAATTTCTTTACTTCCAATAATTAAATTCTGCAGGAAACCATGACCAGGACCCAGGAATACAAGACAACTTTCGATAAAAAAAGGCGAGGTGAGCTGTTACTTGCACCCGGTGACCAGGTATGGTTATCCACGATGAACCTTAGGTTGGCCTGCCCTTCAAAAAAGTTGGGTCCCAAGTTCTTTGGGCCATTTCCTGGCAGACGGAGGATTAATGAGGTGGCATATGAACTGGAACTCCCTGATTCCTTAAAAGTCCACCCGGTGTTCCATGTATCTTTACTCAAGCCTTCCATTTTCAATCCATTTCCAGGTCGAAGTACGGATCCCCCTGATCCAATTTTGGTAGATGGCGAGGAGGAATTCGAGGTGGAATCTATCTTGGACCACAGGAGGAGAGGTAATCAGAATCAATTCCTGATAAAATGGAGGGGGTTTGGACCCGAAGAGAATTCTTGGGAGCCTGAGGATAATATCCATGCTGAAGGTCTGTTACAATCTTTTAAGAGGTCCCATCCCGAAAAAATTTGCCCGAAAGGGCATCCGGAGGCTGCCCCTTGGGGGGGCAATGTCAGGAAGATCCTGCCAGTAACCGGCGTTCCAGGCTCACTGGCGCGCAGCCGCGGGCGCTACCGCCAGCACTCCAGTATCCAGCCTGCTACCTGCTGTTGTTCCTGGTTCCGGTCCAGCGTTCCAGTATCCAGTCTGTTACCTGCTGTTGTTCCTGGTTCCAGTCCAGCATTCTAGTATCCAGTCTGCTACCTGCTGTTGTTCCTGGTTCCAGTCCAGCATTCCAGTATCCAGCCTGCTACCTGCTGTTGTTCCTGGTTCCGGTCCAGCGTTCCAGTATCCAGTCTGCTACCTGCTGTTGTTCCTGGTTCCAGTCCAGCATTCCAGTATCCAGCCTGCTACCTGCTGTTGTTCCTGGTTCCGGACCAGCGTTCCAGTATCCGCCTGCTACCTGCTGTTGTTCCTGGTTCCAGTCTAGCACTCCAGTTTCCTGCCCACTTACCTGCTGTTGTTCCTGGCTTCAGTCTGTGTTCCGGTCTCCAGTCTTCTCTGCAGTTTCTGGTTCCTGAGCTCCCTCTACTCCGGGACATCTGGGTGACTGTTGATCCTGCCAGGCACCCATACCACTCCTTACTCCTGTGTCCTCTGTCTCCATTCCAGAGGTCCGAGAGTGGGAGCTGTAGGGGAGGTCTCTCTCTGCACTTCAGGCTCAAAACCTACCAGGTACGTGACATAACTAGACCATTGTTCCTAATTTTTATGGACAATTTACTAATTGGAATAGCTGATTGGAGAAAAGCCAACGCAGTAACAATATTTAAAAAAGGGCCTGGAAACTACAGGCCAGTCAGTCTAACATCAATAGTTTGTAAATTATCCAAGAATTTGCAGAAGAAAACAGCATCATTAGTGGTAATCAGCATGGATTCATGAAGGATCATTCTTGCCAGATCAATCTGTTAACACGCTATGAGGAAATGAGCTGCCATCTAGATAAAGGTAGGCCTATGGATGTGGTATATCTGTATTTTCCAAAGACAAAAGATTTGATACAGTTACCCTTAAACATTTACTTTACAAACTGAGGTCTGTAGGCATGGACCATAGGGTGAGTACCTGGATAGAAAACTGGTTACAGGGGCCAAAGGGTGATAAACAGTGAGCACTCACAATGGTCTGGTGTGGTAAGCAGGGTCCCACAAGGATCTGTCAGGACCAATTCTGTTTAATTTATTCATAAATGATATAGAGGTTGGTATAAATAGCTTAATCTCAGTATTTGCTGACAATACAAAGCTAAGCAGGGAAATAACTTCACAAGAAGATGTGGAAACCTTACAGGAGGACCTCAATAATATAATGTGTTGGGCAACTACAGGGCAAATAAGGTTTAATGTTGAAAAATGAAAAGTATTGCATTCGGGTGCTAAAAATTTGAATGCAAGTTACTCGCTAGGGGAAGAACCACTGGGGGAATCCAGGATGAAAAAAGATCTGGGGGTCCTAGTAGATGACATGCTCAACAAAGGCATGCAATGCCAATCTGCTGTAAGCAAAGCCAGCAGAATATTAGCATGCATTAAAAAGGGGACATACTCAATGCTAATTCTGACACTCTACAAGACTCTGGTCTGGCCGCATCTTGAGTATGCCGTCCAGTTCTGGGCACCAGTCCTCAAGAAGCATATGCTGGAACTGGAGAGAGCCCAGCAAAGCTAATAAAAGGGCTAGAGGACCTCAGTTATGAGGAAAGACTACAAGCATTAAATGTATTCGCTCTGGAGAACAGACGCTTGAGAGGAGATTTGATAGTGATATACAAATACCTTACTGTTGACCCTAGCACAGGGAAAAAACTTTTCAGTGGGAGGGAGTTTAAAAAGACATGGCCATTCATTGAAACCTTAAACAGCATAGAGGGTTCTTTACTGTCAGAGTGGTAAGGATGTGGAACTCCCTTCCACAAGCAGTGGTATCAGCAGGGAGTGTCTATAGTTTCAAAAAACTATTAGATGGCCATCTTAACGATCGCAACATACAGAGTTATGGAAAATGGTAGTGACATAAACACACACATCACAGGTTGAACTGGATGGACTGGTGTCTTTATTCAACCTTACCAGCTATTTAACTATGTAATATACAGAAAACATGTCCCTAAAATCTCTAATGTGTGCCATAATACTTAATATGTTTATTGCAATAGAGGGCTTATACACAGTATGTTGGTGCATCCTAATTGTGAACAGGTATAGAATATTTTCGGGAGGGTGTGTTGCGTGTGTATGGGTTTTGAAAATGCATTTTTGTTTCTTATTTGTTATTTGATTTTCATCTGTTATGATGTATTATTTTACTCTATTACTGTGGCATGAGGTCTGGTAAGCCCCCTGTGTGGCAGTATATACATGGGATGAAACGTAGCCATAAATTTATTTTACCCTTTGCCATAACATATATTTCCCATATCTAATTGCCATCATATAACAGAGTAGAGCCTTAATATAGGGCACAATATAGGGCACAAATCCTCGGAAGCCACAGAAATCTTTTGCTGTGAGAAATACAAAGGCTGCCATTGGTACTCTTGTCTTCTGAAAATGCTAGTTGAATGGCTGCAATGGTGATCCTCTGAATTTAAATTGAACCTGTAGTCTATTCTAGCCCTGATGTTGCACTGTCCTCAGTGGGCAGTAAAGGCTTATCCATGTAGTTTTTGAAGGTCAGGACTCGGTTCAGAGAGGGGCACAAAGGAGGCTTTTTTGGTTAACAAAGGTACTAACCTGCATCTTATGGTGTCCACTTTCAGGCAAGACATTGAAACACTTATTATGGAACATGGAGTACAGGTTCACAAAATATTTGGTTGCTAGGATGTTGGTGGACTAGGCAGCACAACATCATTAGTTGCTAGAATTCTGGCTGCCAGGACTGCACAGCTTTGTTGGTTGCTAGACACTGGCGGATCTGGCTTTACAGCATTACTGGTAGCTAGGAGGCAGGCGGCTGGGCCACATAGCATCATTTATTGTTATGGTGCAGGGAGCCACAAGCTATATGCACCAGAATACCTACAGTGGGGACGGAAAGTATTTAGACCCCCTTCAATTTTTCACTTTTTGTTTTATAGCAGCCATTTGCTAAAATCATTTGAGTTAATTTTTTTTCCTCATTAATGTATACACAGCACCCAATATTGACAGAAAAACAAAGAATTGTTGACATTTTTGCAGATTTATTAAAAAAACAAAAACTGAAATATCACATGGTCTTAAGTATTCAGACCCTTTGCTGTGACACTCATATATTTAACTCAGGTGCTGTCCATTTCTTCTGATCATCCTTGAGATGGTTCTACACCTTCATTTGAGTCCAGCTGTGTTTGATTATACTGATTGGACTTGATTAGGAAAGCCACACACCTGTCTATAGAAGACCTTACAGCTCACAGTGCATGTCAGAGCAAATGAGAATCATGAGGTCAAAGGAACTGCCTGAAGAGCTCAGAGACAGAATTGTGGCAAGGCACAGATCTGGCCAAGGTTACAAAAACATTTCTGCTGCACTTAAGGTTCCTAAGAGCACAGTGGCCTCCATAATCCTTAAATGGAAGACGTTTGGGACGACCAGAACCCTTCCTAGAGCTGGCCGTCTAGCCAAACTGAGCTATCGGGGGAGAAGAGCCTTGCTGAGAGAGGTAAAGAAGAACCCAAAGATCACTGTGGCTGAGCTCCAGAGATGCAGTTGAGAGATGGGAGAAAGTTGTAGAAAGTCAACCATCACTGCAGCCCTCCACCAGTCGGGGGTTTATGGCAGAGTGGCCCGACGGAAGCCTCTCCTCAGTGCAAGACATATGAATGCCCGCATGGAGTTTGCTAAAAAAACACCTGAAGGACTCCAAGATGGTGAGAAATAAGATTCTTTGGTCTGATGAGACCAAGATAGAACTTTCTGGCCTTAATTCTAAGCGGTATGTGTGGAGAAAACCAGGCACTGCTCATCACCTGTCCAATACAGTCCCAACAGTGAAGCATGGTGGTGGCAGCATCATGCTGTGGGGGTGTTTTTCAGCTGCAGGGATAGGATGACTGGTTGCAATCGAGGAAAAGATGAATGCGGCCAAGTACAGGGATATCCTGGACAAAAACCTTCTCCAGAGTGCTCAGGACCTCAGACTGGGCCGAAGGTTTACCTTCCAACAAGACAATGACCTTAAGCACACAGCTAAAATAATGAAGGAGTGGCTTCACAACAACTCCATGACTGTTCTTGAATGGCCCAGCCAGAGCCCTGACTTAAACACAATTGAGCATCTCTGGAGAGACCTAAAAATGGCTGTTCACCAACGTTTACCATCCAACCTGACAGAACTGGAGAGGATCTGCAAGGAGGATTGGCAGAGGATCCCCAAATTCAGGTGTGAAAAACTTATAAGTTTTATGGTATTATATGGGGTGTATTGCATATACATTTGTTTATGTAATATATTGGCGCTTCACCATTGCTTCACATGATAAATGTTACTGCATGCATTTTCTGATATCTGATCAATGCTACATGCCCTATTTTTATAACACACTCTGAATTGCAACACGCATTTGGATCAGCTAGAGAGTCATGGAAGGGATTTGTATGTGAAATGTATTTTTATTAACTGCACATATAAACATGTTTTGATTGGTGTCCTATTATTATGTCCTTAAACCTAAGTACAGAGACTGATTAGAGCCTGGTTCACACCTATGCATTTTTTAGTTTTCAGTTTTGCAGAAACACACTACAGTCCATTTAACATGGTTTCCTATGGATGTAGTTCACATCTGTGTATTTAATGTAAAGGGCCAGGGACTTTTTTCTGGTTTTTGGTTCCATAGACTTCAATGGATCAAAAGTGTGTATTGAAGAACACAAAATGCACCTGCAAACTGCATAGGTGTGAATCAGGCCTTACTGAAGATAACTGTGAAGACAAGGGTAAGTGAAAGCCATATCAAAGAATTTTAATGTTTGGGCATTTGATGCAAGCAGATGTTAGCAGGTTGTTGAACCTTTAGTAAACTGACCCCGTAGTCATCTCTTTTGTGCTGCAGTGTGTTTCTTTTGTTTTGGGTTCTTTGTTAGGTATGCTGTTCTACATATGTACAAATGTGTACATACAAACAGAGGCCGTGTCTCCATGTACACACACTAATCAGAATGTAACACATTACAGCAAAAATGTATATTTGAAAACCCTTTATTTCCTTTCATACCTTTTGATATTGTTTTATAGCACAGTACACATTTCTGTCTGGGGAGAATCTAAAAAACTGACCTTACTCAAATTTTTCTTTTTTTGGAAATCTCGTTTGTAGTCATTCAAAATCGCAAGACAATTTTATTTCCCATTTACATCATAAACTATCCCTGTCATTTAGGAGAATCTTTTTTACTGATCTGTTAAATATGGATGTGGGTCCAGAAAGATCTATGGTAGATAGCTAAAATAGTTGCCTGACCTCTCCTGATGGATTTTTTCATTTAGATTGATTACATTGGGGTATTTTTTATAAAGGATTCACTGTGCAATTCACACAGCAAAAGTTTCCTGGACATTTGTTCATCTGTATTTGACAGAATTTGACAATCATTGTCCAAAAAGATTTGCAAATCACATTTAGGCTGCGTTCTCACTGGTGTGATTGATTTTTTGTCCGCACTGCAATCGGATTGCATGGGTGTTCAAACCCATGCAATCCGATTCCATCTGATTCCACAGTTCACACTGCATTTTGTGAACCGATTTAGGGGTGTCATTAAATTTAGATTGACACCTGTAGCTAGGGTTACCACCTCATCCCTTTAACCACTTGCTTACTGGGCACTTAAACCCCCCTCCTGCCCAGACCAATGTTCAGCTTTCAGCGATGACGCACTTTGAATGACAATTGCGCGGTCATGCAACACTGTACCCAAATTAAATTTTTATAATTTTTTTGTTGACATCACATGATCAGCTGTCATTGGCTGACAGCTGATCACGTGGTAAGGGGTCGGTATCGACGGGATCGACCCCTTACTCCGATCTGTGATCCAGCGAGTCTCATAGATTCGCTGATCACAGAGCGGGCACGGGAAGACGTCAATAGACGTTCTCCCGGCATAGCAGGTCCGTGCTGTAGCCGTCATTCAGCTATAGCGCGAATCTGAAGTAGTTAAACCCGAACACATACATACACAGGTTCTGAGGCTAATTTAATGCAGATAAGGCACCAAGTTAGTTTAATTACCACCTTAATCAGCCACAGAACCTGCGCAATTAATATGTGTTTGGTTTTAAAGGGATCAGGTGGCAACCCTACCCGCATCGGTTCGCAGAGCGCAGTGTGAACTGCCTGCCATTCTAATACGGTGCAGGAACCTGTACAGGAATCACTGTGGTTCCCGCTCCACATCAGTGTGAACCCAACCCTAAGATTTATCTATCGTCATATACAACATAATAGAGGGCATCCAAACAACAAAGATCATCAGCAGTTGAATATTACATTGTAGGTAGACTCCAGTGACAAAGATTTGCTTTTCACAATAACATTTTACAAGATTTGCCCAACAGCAGCCATATACAACATAATAGGGGTACTCCAATCACAAACAAGATTTACCTATCAGCTGCAACAAATTCTCTTTAAAAATGATGGCAGATTGGCTGAATCTTGTTTGTTATTGGAACTTCTCAATCATGTTGTATGTGACAGCTGATGAGTATGAATCCTTTTCGATAATGATAGCTGAATAGGGTGAATGTGTTTTGAAAAGGAAGAGCAAGTTCCCTAAAATACAGTAGAATCAATATTCAGCAAATATGTGCTGTATTATAAAAAAAGACTCCATAGTGTTAATATTAATCAAATGTTTCCGAGTTGCAGCGTAAAGAAGCAGCATATGTAACCAGCCCCTCTCCAGTCACTCATGCTAGTTGGGTGGAGGCTCAGTATCTGTATAATACTGTGGTAATGTCAGCAGCTGAAAAATTAATATATTTCCACCAACAGAACTAATTTGAAAAAGGGGAGAATACAGGGCATCTACTAGCTAATGTTGCAAAAGCCCAACAGGAAGACAGCAATATTACTGCCATTACATCTCCAAACGGGGTAATATGTACAACCAGGGAGGATATTTTAGGTATATTTCAGCAATTTTACACTGAACTGTATACCTCCAGGACAGACGCATCATCTAATGCTCTGACAGTCTTTTTACGGGACTGCACATCCCCCCCAGTTATCTGTGGGGGCAGTTCCATCACACTGGAGGAGCTGAGTGAGGCCCTAGCCACAGCCCCTAGACACAAATCACCAGGTTCTGATGGCCTCCCTGCGGAAGTGTACCTTAAATATGGGAATACCCTTCTCCCCCCCGCTGCTCCGGGCCCTTTGCGAGGCAGCTGATACAGGTAAACTTCTCAATTCCATGCAGGAGGCCATAATAGTAGTGCTCCCTAAGCCAGGGAAGAATAAACATTGCCCAGACTCGTATCGTCCTATATCCCTCTTGAACATGGATGTCAAGCTACTTGCCTGTGTATTAGCCAAGAGACTATCTAAAATCAGATTGATCCACCAGGATCAGTCGGGTTTTATTCCCGTCCATTCTACAGCAGATATTATAAGACGCTTATTTTTAAATTTACAGATACCTGGGGGTAGGGCCATATTATCCTTAGACACAGCAAAAACATTTGATAGTGTTGAATGGCCCTACCTCCTGGATATTATGTCTAGATATGGCATAGGGAACAAATTTATCAATTGGATTAGAGTCCTTTATTCTGCTCCCTGTGCTAGACTCCGAATAGATAATGCCCTTTACCTTCTCCTTTTCTTTGCATAGAGGCACATGGCAGGGATGTCCGTTGTCCCTGCACCTGTTTGCGATGGCAGTGGAGCCCCTAGCTGTGCTCATTCGTACACACCCATCTATAATTGGATTCCACAGGAGCCCTTTAGAATATAAGATATCCCACTATGTGGATGACGCATTATTATACTTGAGAGATACAGGGGAATCGCTGCACACCGTAATGAGGCTCATTTCAGATTTTGGTGCCATATCGGGATTCACTATCAACTGGTCCAAATCGGTCCTTATGCCCCTGGACCCGCTGACAGCACCCCTCCCAGACTGGGCATCCCAAATCGCCATAGTTGACGCCTTTAAATACCTGGGGGTAGTAGTATCCACGGACCCCACAGAATACCTGTACTGGAACCTAGCTCCCCTATTGGATAGACAGAAGATCAAAGGCAATAGTTGGTGTAAACTGCCGCTGTCGGTGGTGGGGCGCGTAAACTTAATAAAGATGGTGTGGGCTCCGCAGCTCCTATATTTCTTTCACAATTTGGCTATGTGGATCTCGAACAAGTGGTTTAAATGTATTGACACCCAATTTCAAGATCTGATATGGAGACAAGAACAGGCCAGGATAAGTCTGAATACTCTCCAGTATGGCAGGGATCAGGGGGGGCCTGGCGGTCCCTCATTCAAAAATGTATTTTCTGGCTTCCCAGCTGCAATAGCTTGCGGGCTGGGGGACAGAGGACAACATGGACCAGGCTGCTCGGCTGGTATCATGAACTAGTCCTGAGTTAATGATTATATCACATTTGGAATTGGACCTCCTGGACTTCCCCCACTCCTAGCCTACAGTGGATATGCTTAGGAAAGTGTGGAAAACAACTAAAAAAGCGCTATCCCTATCGGACCTGATGGCGTTTACTCCTTTGTGGCATAACCCTAACTTTGTGGAATTAAACTACAGGGGTTCTCCCTATGGAAAAGGCAAGGGATATGGTTCCTCCACCAACTGTATTCTGGTGGTACCTTGAAAGCTTACGAGCAATTACGCAATGAATTTATGCTCTCCCACGGCCAGTTCTATCAGTATCTCCAGTCCTGGCATGCCCTACAGGCCCAGGAACAAGTAACACCTCTGTCCCTATCTTCTTCCCCAATGACACAAGATCTCATCCAGACCATTTACCGCAGGGGATTGATCTCTAACATATATTCTGTACTAGTGTCAACATCCAGAATGCCTATTTACTTAAAAGTAGGTCCTCATGGGTTGCGGATGTAAGGGAGATAGATGATGACCAATGGGATATGGCATTGGAATCCCTCCCAGTGATCTCGGTTTCTGCCTCAGAGAAACTGCCCCAAGTTAGCGAGATACTGGACTGAGGTTGTCCGAACCATTTCCGAGGTAGCCCAGCTCCTTATCCCCTCTACCCTGCTGGTATGCCTGTTGGGGGCAATAGATGATGAAATGTACCCTAGGGGAATCTTATGGCTTCAAGATTGTTGTATTTAGCCAGGAAGATGGTTGCAAGATTATCGATGTCTCATGCAGCACTTACCAAAGGCCAATGGATACAGAATGTCAACACTACCCTCCTCAGAGAGCAACTAGCCTATCGTCACCGCATTGCGGCTAGGAAGTTTGATCTTATTTGGCAGAACTGGTTGGATACTTCTGTGGCTCCGGTGCAGCTGGTTACAGATAGACTGCTGCTATTGTAAGCCCTATGGGAAATACCGTAGATGGTTACCTGAGCTTAGGGCATCTGTCACGTACCTTACAGCAGAGCCCAAAATGATGAGGGTGGCCTCTTGCACGGTTCCGGTCCAAGCACCCCTGGTGGTGGGTGCAGGGAGTGCGAGGGCAACGAAAGGGTGTAGGTGCCTGCGGGAGCCAGATCAGGATCAACTGCAGAATCAGGAACAGGCAGGAGTCGGCAACAGGCTGGCAGCGAGGTACCAAGTCAGAAGGCAAAACCGTAGTTAGGAACAGGCAGGGGTTGGCAACAGCTGGGCAGCAGGGTACTGAATCAGGAGGCAGAGCCATAATCATAAGTTCAAGTCAAGGTCAGTATTGCAGGTAGAGGCAGGTTCTGCAGGCAGGGGAGATCCAAGAGTATGGTCAGAAGATACCCGGGTTTTCAGGAACAAGGTCAATCAGGTAGAGTCACAACAGGAACACAGGAGCAAGCTGAAGACAATCCAGCACTGATGCTAGGCAGACTCTCTGTTTATATAGGGTGCCGTGTGCCAGGATTCGCGCCAGCGTACGTGCCTACGTGCATGTGCATTAGCACCTTAGCACATTGGCACATGCGCGTTAGCACATTAGCGCCTTGGCACATTGGCGCATGCGCATTAGCACATTAGCGCTTTGGCACTCGTGGGCGCGTTCGCATTGAGGTGCCATTGTGCATGCCCACCCTGGATCTCATTTGTCTCTGGCTATGGTTCCGTGCATGCGCATTAGCATAACGAGAATTGGCAGCTGCTGCACGGAGGTGGGTGCTTGCTGTGTGAGTTCTCTGACAGCATCAACCATTTGATAAATATGTACGTTGAGGAAAGAGTTAACCTAATAAGCCCACTTATAAACTGTGGTGGACTTTCCGGTTCACCTACCTTATAACTTCTTCGTAGCTGGCCCCAGGGGCGGGGCAAGAGGAAAGGAAAGCGCATGTATTTGATTTATGCTTTATTTCTCTTGTTTTTTATGCCGCTATCCTGTATCTCATTGATTGTATTTATACAATGCGTGTCAACCTGTATTAGGGGAAATTTGACTTTGCAATGCAGTGTATACACTGCTATGACTAATGCACGAATTGTATTCTTGTCTGTCAGGCAATAAAAATAGTTTTGATTTAAAAAAAATATTATTCAAATGTTGCCCACACACAGTACATTTTTCTGTCTAGTATAGCTGTATACAAAAAAATGGTCATAATTCTGTAAAGAAATTAAATATGACTGGGTAAAGTGTTCACTCTATACCGCAAAAAATTGTGCATTGTTGAACAAGACAAACATTAAAAATCACATGCATTAAATAGGAATAATGCAACATTTTTGGGCAGAATGCAAGCTGTATTTGCAGTTTTAATGTAGGAACTACAACTGTAACAGAAACTATTAGTATAAAAAAGAATATCCAAAAAAGAAAGGAAATGGGGAGGTCATATGATTACCGAATAAGGTAATTTAAAGGTAAAGTACAGCCAAAGCTTTTTAGGCTATACTTCTCAGATCACAGGAGTGCAGCTCGTTATACACTCCTGTGACCTGTTTTCCAAAGCCCGCTGTCGGCTGATGTCACAGAGCAAGCCCAGGCTCTGAAAAAAATCCCAACCATACGGTCGGGATCCGCCCAGAACCCTGGACTGGCACCTGGCTCAGCCTTTCAGCAATCTGCTGAGAGCCCTAGCCAGCGCCTCCACATCTCAGCGGTCCAGTGAGCGTTGGAGGGGCAGAGCAGAGAGACGGTGACTGACAGTCACTGCTCTCTGCTCAGAATGGAGGGGGAGAACTGAGCGATCAGCAGCGTTTGATCACTCAGTTCTCACTGCAGAGTCGGCAGGGGACAGATGCAGCATTGGATCAAAGCTGCATCCACCTAGGTGAGTATAATGTTTGTTTTTTTTAAACTCAGGTAAAGCATAATAAGGTGGTTAACCTATATCTTTCACCGGCAAGATCAGTTCTGTTTAAAGTGACTTTTAATGCCCAAGTATGGCATCTTTTTGTTATACATGATGTATTTAATTTTGTCTTTAATTTTGAAGAATGAGTGGTTAGGTATTCAATACACGGGGATGATTTGTTAAAGGCAAAAAGCCTGTTCACTTTGCAAGGGTAGTTGCTAACTTCCATCATCCAATCATGTGCAAGCAAAAATGCTGTTTTTTTTTTTCTTGCACGTGACTGGCTATTCCTTGCTAAGTGAAATTTCACCAGATTCACTAAGCATTGGGGAAATGAGCGTCCTATTTGCTTTTGGTGAACCAACCCCATGGAGTTTGGCAACCTCAATAAACCTGTTTGAATTTATGAGGTCTGTAAGCTGATCTATTATGAGTAGCTATCTTTGTGGCTAAAGCCTAGTACACATGGGCCGAATGTCGGTCGTCATCTGCCAACATTTGGCCCGCGTGTACGGCAGCGGTCCGACAGAAGCTGGCCGTTTGGTTGACTTCTGTTAAAGGCTAATGATGGAAAAAGGTCCGCCAACTGGCTCCTGATCAGCGCTGACCAGAGTGTTCTGGTGGGGGTAGGGGCCATCACCCTGTCAGAACACAATAGCTCCGCAGGGGAGATCGCTGTACTAAGATTGCATCGTTAGTACAACGGTTCCGACCTGTCAGTTTTTTTGTTCAACACGCTGGATTGAACGAAAGAAAAAAAGTAGTGTGTACAAGGCTTAAGACATCTGGGAAAAGCTTTGCTACTCTGTCTGCATTCTAGAGACAGCTAGAAATAGACAGCATGTTACACTGGCACGAAGAGGTTTAAAAACAAGACTATAAAGGAAAGCGAAATAAAGAGTGGTACCCTATCAGCTAATCAAACTCAAGGTGATAGCTTGTTTTCTACTGCAAATTAGGAATACAACAAAAGATTGCAATACCACCTGAAGCTTTTATTCAGAAACTAAAATTATATTATTGCTTGGTGTCTTGCAACAGAAGTTCACTTATCAAATAGCTAACATGAAAATAAAAATATATGCTTAACCACTTGACCACTGGGCACTTAAACCCCCTTAATAACCAGACCAATTTTCAGCTTTTAGTGCTCTCACATTTTGAATGACAATTACTCAGTCATGCAACACTGTACCTATATAAATTTTTGTCCTTTTTTCACACAAATAGAGCTTTCTTTTGGGGGTATTTAATCACCGCTGGGTTCTTTATTTTTTGCGCTATAAAAGAAAAAAGACCGAAAATTCTGTAAAAAAATGCATTTTTCTTCGTTTCTGTTATAAAATTTTGCAAATTAGTAATTTTTCTTCATATATTTTGGCCAAAATTTATACCGCTACATATCTTTGGTAAAAATAACCCAAATTGGTGTATATTATTTGGTCTTTGTGAAAGTTATACAGTCCAAAAGCTATGGTGCCAATCTCTGAAAATTGATCACACCTGAAGTACTGACATCCTATCTAATTTCTTGAGACCCTAACATGCCAGAAAAGTACAAATACCCCCAAATGACCCCTTTTTGGAAAGAAGACATTCCAAGGTATTTAGAAAGAAGCATGATGAGTTTTTTGAAGTTGTCATTTTTTCCCACAATTTTTTGCAAAATCAAGATTTTTTTTTCACAAAATTGTCATATTAGCAGGTTATTTCTCACACACAGCATATGCAGACCACAAATTACACCCCAAAACACATTCTGCTATTACTCCCGAGTACGGCGATACCACATGTGTGAGACTTTTACACAGCGTGGCCACATACAGAGGCCCGACATGCACGGAGCACCTTCAGGTGTTCTGGAGCACCCAGGCCAATTCTGACATTTCTCTCCTACATGTAAAAATCATCATTTATTTGCTAGAAAATTACATAGAACCCCAAAGCATTATATATGTTTTTTTAGCAAAGACCCTAGAGAATACAATGGCGGTCGTTGCAACTTTCTATCTTGCACGGTATTTGCGCAGCAATTTTTCCAACCCCGTTTTTTTTTTTTTTTAAACAGTTTTGTGCTTTAAAAAACAAAAAAAAGTAAAGTTAGCCCAATGTTTTTGCATAATGTGAAAGATGAAGTAATGCAGAGTAAATGGATACCTAACATGTCACCCTTCAAAATTGCACACGCTCGTGGAATGGCGTCAAACTTCGCTACTTAAAAATCCTCATAGGCAACGCTTTAAAATTCTTTACTGGTTACATGTTTTGAGTTACAGAGGAGGTCTAGGGCCAAAATGATTGCTCTCGCTCTACCGATCACAGCGACACCTCAAATGTGTGGTTTGAACACATGTGAACACACTCACCGAGTATTGCAGGGTATGGCTGGGTATGGCAGAGTATGGCTGGGTATGGCAAAGTATGGCTGGGTATGGCAGAGTATGGCTGGGTATTGCAGAGTATGGCTGGGTATCACCGAGTATTGCAGCGTATGGCTGGGTATTGAAGAGTATGGCTGGGTATTGCAGAGTATGGCAGGGTATTGCAGGGTATGGCTGGGTATTGCAGAGTATAGCAGGGTATTGCAGGGTATGGCTGGGTATGGCAAAGTATGGCAGGGTATTGCAGGGTATGGCAGGGTATTGCAGGGTATGGCAGGGTATTGCACAGTATGGCAGGGTATTGCAGAGTATGGCAGGGTATTACAGAGTATTGCAGAGTATGGCAGGGTATTGCACAGTATGGCACGGTATTGCAGGGTATGGCAGGGTATGGCAGAGTATTGCAGAGTATTGCAGGGTATTGCAGAGTATTGCGGGGTATTGCAGGGTATTGCAGAGTATTGCAAAGTATTGCAGGGTATTGCAGAGTATTGCAGGGTATTGCAGAGTATTGCAAGGTGTTGCAGAGTATTGCAGGGTATTGCAGAGTTTTGAAGAGTATTGCAGGGTATTGCAGAGTATTGCAGAGTATTGCAGGGCATTGCAGAGTAGTGCAGGGTATTGCTGAGCATGGAGGGATGGCTAAGCATGGATGGATGGATGGCTGGATGTGACTGCATTTGTCACAGAGCAGCACTGTGGGCACTACACATCCAGCCCACAGCGCTGCTGCCATCTGATCTCTCCCCCTTTGTACCGATCGGTACACAGAGGGGAGGAACTGGCGTCATGACATGACGCCAGTTTGTTTATATGTGATCGCTCCAGAGCAGCGGCCGTTTACCATGATCCGTGATGGACCTGGCGGTCACGGATGTTCTCGGGTGCATGCCCCATGGGGCACGCAAGAGCGGGATTCTGGGAGGATGTCATAGTACGCCTGATATGCATTGCAGAATCAGCTGAAGTAAGGGCTCCAAAAGTGATTTTAATTGCTGGGCTAGGGCTACACAGATTTAATAACTTAATAATGCTACTAAACATACGTACAGTCACTGACCATATTTTAAAGTGGTTGTAAACGTAGAAGGTTTTATACCTTAATGCATTAAGGTAAAAAATCTTCTGTGTCCAGAATACTTACCTGATCCTGATCTCCATCCAGCACTGTGCCTGGGAGCAGCGGCTTTCTCGGCTCTCTCCTCACTGGACATTGAGGCAGCAACAGGAGCCATTGGCTGCTGTCAATCACACCCAGTGTGTAGAGAGTGGAGGTGGGGGCAGGGCCAAGTCAATAGACACACAGAGCATGGCTTGGGATCAAGCCCGCAGGAATGCCATAACAGGCAGCTTGCTAGGGGGGCACTCAGCAGGAGGAGGAGGAGCCAGGAGCACAGGCAGGGGACCCCAGAAGAGGAGGGCTCCTCTATGCAAAACCATTTCATGTTGCAGGTAAGTATAACATGTTATTTAAAAAAAATAAGTTTACAATCACTTTAAACGTCACTCTTTCTCTTTCAATACCACGTAACTTGGTAAACACTTCTCCATTACTTCAAAGCACTATCCTACTCACTGGCAGATACATTCTCTGGCACAAATTAAAACAGCAGCAGTGATCAATTTCACTACCTGGGTAAATTAGCATATATAGAGGAGATAGGGGAGCAAGAACAGAATATTATATGGATAATATAGTAAAAAAGTACTGCATTGGTCGCTTCCTTAATTTGGTCTCTAAGGCCCCTTTCACACGATCGGACCGTTCAGGTCCGCCTGTCAGTTTTGACAGCGGACCTGAACGGGCGCTCCATGTTAGTCTATGGAGCGTCGGATGTCAGCGGAGACATGTCCGCTGACATCGGACCCCGTCCGATCCGCTAAAAGCAGAAGGATGGCTCTACGTCCAGGTCCGTCGCTGGCGGATCGGATCGGGTGAGATCTGATGAAAACGGACATGCTGTCCATTTTCATCCGATCCCTCCATAGGCGGCAGCGGCGCCTGACAAGCCCCTCCCTGCTCAGTGAGCAGAGAGGGACCTGTCATCCGCCGGCTCAGCAGAGATCAACGGACAGATCTCCGTCGGACCCGAGGCGGGCTCCGTAGAAACGGGGTACGCCTCGTGTGAAAGGAGCCTAAGAAGTGCAGGGCAGTGCAGTGTAGAGAAGCAGATCACTTAATATTGAAAGGTGTTTGGAAAAGTGCCATCCACAACTGTAGGCATTCTTGTATGTTGTTCCTTGAAAAAGTGCAGCGCAATCACAATATACTCAAAACAAATGCACTATTGGCACACATAAACTCTACTTGTATGTTGATTTCTGTGTGTTGATGTTCAAAAGGGTGATTCCCAGTCTTTAAAGACAAACCTCCCGGTGAGTGCAAGGAGAATTTTCTGTTTGTGCAACTCATATTGATAGTGATTAATTGCTAGTTGTAGCAATCGATTGGTAAACAGACGGAACAAATGGGATGAGCCAAACTGCCCTGGGTTTAGTTTGAGTGGGACTCGATAAACTTTGAGGAAGTTCATATGCCAAAACTGAACTGAATTAAATTAATGGGAGCTAAATCTGTTAAATTAAAAATGCCCATTTTCTGTGCTAATAGGTAAGGGTGTCAAAAAACAGCACTGGGAGATGGGCACTGCCCTGGGGAATATGTACCAGAGCAAAAATGTTAAAAAACGAAATTCCATTTGGCCCAGAGCAGCAATTTTTTTTAAATACTTAAAGTGATGTAGCACCTTAGGTAAGTGCTAGAGTAGTGTTTGTGTTTTTACTGCCAGTGCAGGTAAATTTAGGTAGGCCTAGCTGTGAGCTAAGCCTGTTTGTTTTTGATCTGGGGGCAGGGGAGGGTTTTAGTGTAGCAGCAGGTGACTGACATGTGCCTCAGCTCTTGGGCTCCTCCTCTGTTTCCAGTGAAAAGGTTCTGGAAAAGAGGCAGGGCAGAGTGCTGGAGTGACATGGGGTGTATTTGGGAGCCCTGACCAATCCCCAACTAGGATTGGCAGGGGGCAGGCCTCCAATATATACCCATGGTCAGCCTGTTGTAGGAGGAGTTGTCAGGTGGATAAACTGAGATGATGGCATGTTAGGCTGTGGTGGCCCTTGAGGGACCCCCTTTCTGGGGGGGGTGTACCTTGGGCCTGGAGCTCGGGAGCTGGGAGGGAGCCTCTCTTTACACTGTCATTGAGAGGTGTCCTGGAACAGGTGCAGGAGGAAGACAGCGGGGAACACAGCCAGGAAAGTCATTCAGGTGGGATCCATGCCGGGGACGGTGAGTGAGAAGCACAGTGAGAAGATCTGGGAGAGACTTGCCAGGATTGGATGTGGAGCCAGAGGGAGAGACTGTGGTGTTGTTAAAGTCAAATCGCTGCAGCCAGGAGGGTTGGCAGGATTTGCATCGGATGTGCTGGGAGCAGTAGTCCACCAAGTATCAGCACAACTATCTTTTTTATCTAAAATGGTTTTTACCACAGAGGGGACTGCAGACTCCCGCCTGCAAATGGCTATTAGGAAAATGTTAGAACTTATTCAGAGTGAGGCCTAGCCATGTGCTAACAGTGACAGGAATCTAGAATTGGACAGTGAAAGAAAGCAAGTGATCTCAAGTAGTGTGCTGGAGGAGATGTGCAGTATAAGAGACTGTCAGTTTGGATTTAATTACCTTTATATCAACTAGAAGTATTCATCATTTGAACATCCCATGTCCCTTTTCCCCATCCAAGTTTAATCCCCTAATAAAAACAACAAAAACAAGCAAGAGACTGTTCACACAGCACCACTACAGTGAAATATAAAAAATTTGCAATCCCTTTAAATAACATACCTGGGGGGGGGGTGGGGGGACCTAACCCTGTCTCTGAAGGGGCACATCTCTGTGATGTACAGAAAGTGCTGCAGAAGCACAGCAAAGGGAGAAAGGTGTTTAAAATTGCCGGGAAATGATGTGTCATTAACAGCTTCTTTAATAAAAATTACGTAGCGGTACCCCCGTAGGGGCTGCTGAGTGTTGTAGTCCGTCTGTCACCCTGCCCAGCCAGGCACACAGTTCTCATTCACCCTCAGGCAGAAAAACAGTCCTTAAACTTTGTATTTTTATTGAGGGGAATAAACTTGCATGGGGATGGGATATTCATGAGATGCTCAACTGATTGCAGAAAAATGCATAGGACAAACTATATACACCTCTGGTATATATATATACACAACTCTAGTCAACTCCAACACAACACTTGCTTGCAGACTATCTCTCCTCAACACCTCCAGCACATGACTTGCTTGCGCTTTCCGGACCAACTAGCATTGATTTGTAGGCCTGACACTGGCTCAGCCAGGCCTAAAGTGAATGCCCTTTGCAGGCAGGGGCCAGCAAAGAGTTTTGAAGGAATAAATGCCTTTTCAGGATATGGAGAATTCTTATTCAAAGCACAGTTAAAGGATACATTCTCCTTTAAAAAAAAAAGTTTTTAAAAGTAAAAAAAATGTGCATTTACTTTTCTTCTCAGGAGCCTGCAAAGCCTTGTACCCGCGATCAGTGGATCACAAGTGCAATGTCAGACTCCTGCAGACTCTTCCTACAGATCTCTGCCTATATCGGGTTGTCAGTTTCAGAGCTGCAAGAAGAGTGAATAGCCTATGAGCACACTGATCAGAATGCTTGAAGTCCATTAAAACAAGTCCTTTTGCTGTGGTGGCAAACAAAACTTGTAACTCCTTCATTCACAGATTTGTGAGAGAAGCTGCAGGGGAAAATAACCGCTGTCCCTAAATATGGGTGTAACATGGATGTAAAAAATACTGCGCTATAAGTAAAAACAAAAAAAAAAACAAAAAAAGAGCTGCGACTAAAGTGTTATACTACAGCAAACAAATGTACAGATAAAGTGAAAAAGACAAAAAAATATAAGAGAAACTCCACATAGTGTAAACCTGTTATATTTTTTTGGTATAACACCGGTATCTGTCGATCCTGTCTGCTGACCACCTTTGCTGACACTGTGGAGATCAGGGCTTACCAGTGGGATCCCAGGCTGGGGTTGCAGCCATTCGCCCTGTGTGGTCCCCTGTAATAAGGGACCAACACTTTCTGGTAAGCATCAGTACTTTTTGGTGGTGGAGGAGATTCTCATATTTCACTAGTCACTTTGGTGTGAACCTTCACCATTCATCACTGTGGACTCACCTTCAATATCTGAATTTTTGATGTTCACCCATACAAACTGTGGTTTTTGATGGACTGATTCTTATGGATTTTGGATTTCAATCATTACTCCATTTTTACTTACTTTTTTTGACCTGCACATTTGATGTATAATCACGTGATGGGCTGCTACATACACTTATTGTTATTGGCAGATCTCATATGCATTAATATGTGTTCACGATATGGGTTGTGTGATATTCACAAAATATATGTTTGCTTTTCATTTTTGCAAATCTCATTGATTAGCGCGACTTTTTCACTTTATCTATGGGTGTAACATGTAACCGTGCTATTAGGTCCCTTTTTTCAGCTACTCTTCACCTTGTCTCTGCCATTGCTATGTAATCCCCAGTGGAGTGTTCATAAAATAGATGCAGTCTGAAAGGATATGGTTCCTAAGAGTTATATCAAGGATAACTGAAGGGGAAAATGGAACAGCCATTTTATTTAAAAAAACATTCAGCTTTAATTAAGCAGACATATTGTGCATGTAGAAGACATTTTGTTTAACATTCTTGATCATTCTGTTTTTCTATATTCTGTGTGTTAGAATGCTATTTACACCGCTTTTTATCTATGACATTGTTCCCTGTCCTTGGGAAACTGTTTTCAGGAGGACTGTGTTACATGTAAACAGCCTATGTGAAACACTGTTGTCACTTCAACAATTTCCACTAGAAACTTGGATCACAAGTAGTTTGGAAGTCAGTTCTCACCCATTTTAGGACCTATAGGGTCTTTGCTTAAAAAACACTGCTTAAACGGGAATTTTGTGTTTTGCCGGTAGAAGCAGCTCAATGTTCTTCTATGTGTCCATGTACATTAGGACATTTGGAGGCATAATTTAAGCTCAGCATTTAGAGGCAGGAAAAAAAACCTTCTAGTTTGCGTTTTTGATTGGAGTTTTCTGGCAGAAAAAATGCTAAACATTACTAAACATATGTACAAAAACGCTCTATATGAGCATTTTTTTTCCGCCAAGGGAATTACTGGTAGCCATTTTTAAGCCCTGTGTGCATGGAGCCTTAAACTGTATTAGAGGCCAAAGCTAGTCAGAGCAAATTTGAAACAAATAATCTGTTTTGTGTTGCTCTCCCTAGTCCCATTTTGACTAGTCCCCCAGTCAAAATGTTGCTGAAACCCCATAAATTTGGGTCTCACCATAAATTTAGGCTTTCGAGCCAGAAAGGGAAAATCTATAGGGATCGCGAAGGTTGGGTACACACGGTCCGAATATCTGTTGGTTCAGCAGCAGGGACCGGCTTTTGTCAAAGGGACATGATGGAAAACTAGTATCCGATCAGCCAATGGCTGCGAGTGCTGATTAGTATGTTCTGGCGGAGGAGTCCCCCTGTCAGAACCAATGGTGGCTGGTGCTCAAAATTTTTTGGGGGGGGCGCAAACAAACTGAAAAATTCTGAAAAAAACCCCATCAATTGCAGCCTCACTGTACCATCAATCGCAGCCATTGTGCCATCAAACGCAGCCACTGTGCCCATCAATTGCCGCCACTGTACCATCAAACGCAGCCACTGTGCCATTAAACGCAGCCACTGTGCCATCAAATGCAGCCACTGTGCCCTTCAATCGCCACCACTGCACCATCAAACACAGCCACTATGCCATCAAATGCAGTCACTGTGCCCATCAATTGCCACCACTGTGCCATAAAACACAGCCACTGTGCCATATCAAATGATCCCACTGTGCCATCAAATGCTGCCACTGTACCATCAAATGCTGCCACTGTGCCCCATCAAATACAGCTACAGCTACTACTGTGCCCATCTTATGCAGTCACTGTGCCCCATCGAATGCAGCCACTGTGCCCATCATATGCAGCCTCTGTGACATCATATACAGCCACTGTGCCCATCAAATGCAGCCTCACTGTGCCCCATCGAATGCAGCCTCACTGTGCCCCATCAAAATCAGCCACTGTGACATCATATGCAGCCACTGTGCCCATCAAATGCAGCTTCACTGTGCCCCATCAAATGCAGCCTCACTGTGCCCCATCAAATGCAGCTTCACTGTGCCCCATGAAATGCAGCCTCACTGTGCCCCATTAAATGCAGCCTAACTTTGCCCCATCAAATACAGCCTCACTGTGCCCATAAAATGCAGCCTCACTATGCCCCATCAAATGCAGCCTCACTGTGCCCCATCAAACGCAGCCTCACTGTGCCCCATCAAACGCAGCCTCACTGTGCCCAATCAAATGCAGCCTCAGTCTGACTGGGAACTTGTTGGAAAAGCCCACAGCATTGCCCTTAGAACACCTGTCCAAACAACAAGAGCTATACATTTTATTGCCAGCCTGCCAGGAATATTTAAAAAAAGATCATTATACTTTGTCTGGTAAAGTGCAGTCCTCTGTGAGAGGCAGATATATTGGGGTAAGGTTATTTTCGCTTTACATACAGCATGCTGAGTCTTGACTGAGTGAGTCTTACTTACACTACAGGCAGCTCCGCTCGGGCTGTGCGTTCCACGGAGCTGCCGACGTCACTTCCCCACTAGTATATGGAAACCAGAAGTAACCACTGCAGTTAACTAGAAGAACAAAGCTCCCGCCCGTAGTAATACTATGGGCCGAAGCTGTTCAGCACTTTGGAATGCGCCACAAAGCAGGTCAAAAGCCTGCAAATTAAGCGCCTCGTCTGCAAGCGGTTACCATAGTGCACTGTGTCCAGCGCCCGAACACAGTGCACTTAAAGAACATTTTTTGTGACTGCCGGGTGGGGGGGGCAGCACCCGTGTGCCCCCTATGGACTGGCTGCCACTGGCCAGAACACAAAGGCACATCCAGAGAGATAGCTGCACTAACATTGCTTAGTACAGGGATCTCAGGTTTTTTTTTCGTTTAGCCCGATGGGTTGAACAAAAACAGAAAGGAATGTGTGTACCAGCAAAAGACACAGAACAGAACAACACAACTTGTGAAGTCGCCTCTGCCTGTACTGATAAGCTACCTTTCTGCTTACTGTGATTTTCCCTCTTGTCATATGCATGTTCTTGTAAGTTGATGTAGTAGAAAAGCACCCTTTCCAAGAACCTCGACTGTTCTTCTTATTTTTCCTTTCCAAGTATAGTTGTCTGTTGTTCATTACTGTCCTAACCTTTGTGTGTTTAGCACTACCCCCAGATGAGCCTCTGAATTGTTTTGTGATTTCTCTGCACACTTGAAAATTATGGTATGTAGTTAATAAAGTGCAGCCAGTCCCAGTTCTCCAATCACCGGCATACCAGCCACAGTGTCACCATACCAGTTTAGTTAGACTCATTGTTCTTGATTGCCATCATATTAGAGCAGTGCAGCAAGCAATAGTTTTCCCGACCACTGCCACACCAGTCCCAGTGTCACCAGACCAGTGTATGCCAGCAACAGTGTTCCTGATTGCTGCAACACCAGTCCCCAGTTTCACCAGACAAGTGCAGCCAGCAACAGTGCTTCTGATCACCCCCATATAGTGCAGTGTTGCCTCTGCCTACCACCTGTACTAACCCTGGCTTTTTTATTTACCTCATTTCTAACCCTGGCCTGTTTGCTGATCATGTTTCTGCCAGCACCTGAACTGACTCGTCTGATTATGTTCCTGTGAGGCACCATTTGCAGGCATCCCCTGTGCCCTTAACTCTTTTGTTTTTCCATTCTTTAGCCTTCTGTACTTCCTGGCCACCGAACATGGCATTCCTGGGAGCAGCCACATATCAGTAGGTTAGACTTGCTTGGCTTATAGGAACAGGGACTGCTATAGGTTATGCTACACTAGGTTACATACACTAAATTTGATATAATTTATAGGGGTACTGCTATGCACTAGGGTGTATATAGTCCTGGTGATTCTACCGTGTTGTAATAATTAAATATATATTGTTTATCAACATTTTGCCACAAATAGAACTTTCTTTTGGTGATATTTGATCACTGTGGGGGGGTTTTTTTGCGCTATAAAAAGACTGACAATTTTGAATAAAAAACAATATTTTTTACTTTCTGCTATAAAATATTCCCAATAAAAAAAAATGTAAAAAATCTAACTTCTTCATCAATTTAGGCCAATATGTATTCTGCTACATATTTTTGGCAACAAAATCCCAATAAGCGTATATTGATTGGTTTGCGCAAAAGTTATCACGTCTACAATTTATGGTCTTACCCACGTAAAAACAAGAACAGTCGCATTAGAGTAAATATACAACACCACTTGTACGACAGTTCACAAAATGTCTAGGAACAAAGTGAAAGTTATTTGGGAGATCTGGATGCTTCGCCACATTCATATATTCACAGTATCCACATACCCACATGTGTAGGTACCAGGTCTTTTACAAGGATCACCTCCGCCTGGTCTGAATTCACTGGAGACAAGCTTGTCTCTCAGAGACCTAGCCCTCCGGGACATAAAGGATGGACATTCTGGTTTGTCCAGTGTCCTGCATGCACTTTTATATTATAAATACTTTCTTTCTGCCTGGAAACTGGAGATTGTCCACAGCAACCAAAACCATCCCTTTACATCAAAAGCGGTTTTAGACCAGCTAGAAAACAGTGATAATAAATTAGAATCACTTGCAGAATTGAGCGATAGTGATTTGTGGGGAAATCCGTCATCAAACACTGAAAGTAATGACAGTGACAATTCTGCAACTGAGCAAATTTCAGTGTTTTTGATTTGATTACATTATTGATTTTTTTTTTATTATTATTATATTATTTGTTATAATTATTTATAGTTATTTATTATATTATAATTTATGATTTCATATTTCAAACTTTATCATACCCGGGATGTCTACTAGGCCTACAATATAAAACGCCAAATTTTCAGGCAAAATAATTGCACCGCTTTTAGCATCAAAAACCTGAAAAAATCATAACCCCAGGGAGGTTAACAAATTTGCTCAAATTTTCAGTTAAAGAACTGGTGCCCGATATGATGGGACGGCGTGATGGGTAAAAACAGACTCTTGTGCAGCTTTGGTAATACGTAAAACGTAGGTGTACGTGGGAAGGGAGTACGAATGAATTCCCATTTATTCTTAGAAATTTGATTATTTTGAAAAGCAACAACCTTTTGGTTACAGGGGCATACCAAACTTTATTATTAAAAATTTTCATGCACATAGTAACGTACTGTTCATTATTGAGAATCACTATATTGCCCCCCTTATTGGAGGGCTTTATAGTGATTGTCGAATTACTGGAAAGATTATGAAATGTGTTTCATATTCAAGCACAGAAAGGTTAGAATTCATATTTTGCATAATGTTTAATGTTTTTAATTTTGTTGGTGGTAAGCCTAACAAAAGCAAGAACATTTGCCTTTAAACCCAAAGCTGGGAGTTTATCAGACTTTTTTTTGACATTCGAAAGAGTCATATTTTTGGTATGTGAGGGTACATGATCTAGTTTCCTAAACAGGTGCTCAATGTCAATGCGGTCAATAAGATCTGGGTTAGGAGAGGAGAGCGATTTGATTATCGATGGCTTGTAATTCTTGGGGTTTACGAGATCTGCTCTCTTTCAAGGTCTTACAGTAAAGCTGTTCAAGAATAATTTTTTTTTCAAACAGCTGAATATCGTTAATAGCCTTGAATTTATCAATATCCTGATTCGGACAGAAGCTCAATCCCCTCAAAAGTATATAAATTTCAATATCATTGAGCTGGTATTTAGATAAATTGACCACATTGAGTGAGCTCTCCTGTGCGAAGGATGGTTTCCTTAAATTGGTAGAGGGACACTCGATGGGGTCAAGCATTGCTCCTGACCCTGTGCCAAAAAAATACCTTGTGTAGGAAAAGATGGTAATGATAACTTACATGAAGTGGCAGGGGTGCCAACTAATGTGTTGGCATGGGAGGCCATCACCGTGCTAGCAATAGAGGTAAAAGAACCATCATGAAAAACAATGGAAACCTGGAGACCAAGCTCACCTAGCAGGGAGTCCTATAGGGCAGGACTCGGTGAGGTGGGTAGTGACCCACGTCATTGAGCACTAAACCTATTATTGTAAACTTAGAAAAGAGCCATTCCCTGTGTGTGGACCAAGTAACTTCCACTCAGACTTGTAAAGATGCAATGCATATGGATTTCAAAATCGCATAGTTTGACAAGCGCAGGTCATTGGTTGCTATATAAGTATGGATCAGAATTGGTTAATCAGAAATAACATCGGTCAAAGGATGTTCATCAAGTAACTTCCACTCAGACTTGTAAAGCAGCAATGCATACGGATTTCAAAATCGCACAGTTTGAAAAGTGAAGGTCATTGGTTGCTATGTAAGTATGGATCACAATTGATTAATCAGGGATAACATCGGTCAAAGGATGTTCAGCAAATGACTTCTGCTCAAACTTGTAAAGCAGCCATGCATATGGACTTCAAAATCGCACAGTTTGAAAAGCACAAGTTATTGGTTGCTATGTAAGTATGGATCACAATTGATTAATCAGGGATGACATCGGTCAAAGGATGTTCAACAAGTAACTTCCACTCAGACTTGTAAAGCAGCAATGCATATGGATTTCAAAATCGCACAGTTTGAAAAGCGCAGGTCATTGGTTGCTATGTAAGTATGGATCACAATTGAATAATCAGGGATAACATCGGTCAAGGGATGTTCAGCAAATAACTTCCATTTAGACTTGTAAAGCAGCCATGCATATGGATTTCAAATTCGCACAGTTTGAGAAGCGCAGGTCATTGATTTCTATGTAAGTATGGATCACAATTGATTAATGAGGGATAACATCGGTCAAAGGAAACAGTAACGGTATTAAGGCAGGGGGTTAACCCAGTACAGCTCACAGTTCTGACGTCTTGATCTGTTTGTCTGTATCCCCTATATTCATACAAATGGACCAGCCATTTAGCGATAGAGATTTATAACTCACCGGATATACTCAATCATTGGAGATATTAGATGGATCTTCCTTCCATTTGAAAAGACAAAATGGGCAATAGTCCTTCACAGACCTTCCTTAGAGTTGCTCCCCATTGAGTAGTCTCGGTTCATCTTTCAAAGAATCCTATATATCATGCAGATGCTTACCAAGTTATCCTAATCACACCAACAAGTGGCTCAAAAAAAGGTTGCTGAGTGCTGGATGATTTGTGCTAAGCTGAGATTCGGATGGGTGATCTGGGTTCGCCAGGTGGATGGACAGATCGGTGTTCACATCGCTGGAAACATGTGAGTATGTCTTACTTGCTTACATGTTTCGCTTGTAACCCAAGCTTCTTCGGAGCATGCGCAGTTAGTAAAGGTGTATCCTTAAATGTCAGAGAGACTTAATTGATTACTCCAAAGACATGCTGGTAGGTTAATTGGATCCTGTCAAAATTGTCCCTAGTATGTATAAATGTGAGTTAGGGACCTTAGATTGTAAGTTACTTGAGGGTAGGGACTGATGTGAATGTACAATGTATATGTAAAGCGCTGCATAAATTGACAACGCTATATAAGTACCTGAAATTGATAAATAAATAAATTGATTAAGTGGATATCAAAGTTAACACCTTATTCAGACTGCGGTAAGTGAATATCCAGTCTCACCACATACATACAATACAATAGACTTTCACCCTGTGCATTCACCTATTGCCAAGAAATTAGGTACAGAGAATCCCCTCATATAGTAGTTATTTTAGTCATGCCATATTGGTACAGTTATAGGTTCCAATAGATTGTACTATTGGTAAATACAAGTTCCACACACCCCTTCAAAGAGAAAGGATGTTTATGAAGCGAGATAGCCACTTGGATAATTTTAGTTTGAAAAAGGGTCAGTTGTTACTGCTCCAAGAAAACCGACAGATTAAGCTCATTGTTTAACCCTGAAGGCTGTATGCTTCTCAGGTTGAATGTCCACATCTTTTCCTTCTGGTACAGTATTTTATCGAAGTCGCCTCTTCTTGGGGGTGAATTAAGTTTATAAATCCCTTTACACTTAAGGCCAGATGGTTTACCACCATGAAATTTAAGAAAATGTAAAAATAATGGACTATCGTCCTCCTTTTTAATTATGCTCTGTATATGCTCACCTATTCTTATTTTAAGCTGTCTCTTTGTTTTTCCCACATAATTTAAGCCACAAGGGCAGGTGAGTATATAGATAACACGCTCCGTAGAGCAGTTGATAAAGTTGTTTATTTTATAACATTTTTTACCTTCTGAATCAGCAAAAGTGTCAGTTTTGTCTACATATTTGCAAATATGGCATTTGCCACATGCAAACATGCCTTTCATTGGCGCAAGGTCAGTAAGCCAGTTACATTTTTTAGGTCTTTGGTATTCAGAGTGTACCAACCTGTCTTTTAGGTTTGGTGCCCTTTTGGCCGTGAGGAGTGGTCTATCACCCACAAAGTTACCAAGGATTGGAGCATCCGCTAAGATGTGCCAAAGTTGGTTGAGAATATTTTTGATTTGGTCCCATTGTGCTCCATAAGGGGTAATTATTCTTAGTGGAGTGGATTTCATATTTTTTTGATGATTGTTTTGGCCCGTATTGTGGGTTTGTACTCTATTTTTAGTCAAAAGTTCACCCCTTGCTGTCTGGAAGGCTCTCTTTTTGGCTCTTCTGATAGAGGTATGTGAGTAGCCTCTGTCACGGAACCTTCCATATAGTTCCCGTGACTCATTCTTGAAATTCTCCAAATTAGAACAGTTTTGCTTTATACGTAGAAACTGACCGATGGGAATTCCTTGTACTAGGGATTTTGGATGGTGACTAGAGGCCAACAGAAGTGTGTTGGCCGCTGTTTCCTTCCTAAAAGTTTTCGTCTTGATTCTACCCTCCTCCACATATATGCTAAGGTCCAGAAACGGCAGTTTCATCAAGTCATAGGAAAAGGTAAGTCGGATGTTGCGGTCATTGTCGTTAAGTTCATCAATGAAGAGAATGAGATCTTGGGGTGTGCCCCCCCATACCAAAAAGACGTCATCGATCTACCTCAGCCACAACAAACAGTGGCTGAGGTACATCAACAAGGAGTAAACGAGATCCTCTCCCAGAGACCCAGGTGCAGACAAGCATAGGAGAGAGCCCAGGGGGCTCCCATTGCCGTGCCTCTTATCTGTCAGTAGTTTATCCCCAAAAATTGAAAACAGTTATGTTCAAGCATGAGTTGGAGGATATCCACAATAAATTCATTTTGTGGAGCAAGTAATGGAAATTTTGTTTCCAAAAAATGATAAACAGCCCTAAGTCCCCATTGATGTGGAATCGAAGTATATAACGACTCCACATCTATTTCCACCAATAGGGCCTGGGGTGGGAGAGTGAAGTTCTCCAGTTTCCGAAGGACATCACGGGTGTCTTGAACAAAGGAAGGTAGGTTCTGTACTAGTTCTTTTATCAGAGTGTCCACATACTTCCCCACTCTTTCTAGGGGACCTTTTATGGCCAACACAATTGGTCGCCCTGGCGGTTTGGACATGGATTTATGAAGCTTTGGGATCATATAAAAAGTCGGGATATGGGAACTCCCGCACAGTCAGATAGTCATATTCTTTTTTGGTAACAAGTTGTTCCTCCAAAGCATATCTCAATTTACGATTCAGATCCATCACTATCTCCTGGAAAGGATTGGAAGTAAGCCTCTGATATGTAGTTTCGTCTTGTAAAAGACGTAAAGTTTCTCCTTCATATAGGGTCTGTGATAGAAGGACCGTGTTGCCCCCCTTATCACTACTTTTGATTATAATATCAGTGGCTTCTTCCAATTCCTTACAGGCCCTTCTCTCTTCTTTAGTTAGATATTCCAGACCTCTTCTTTGCCAATCTACTTTGGAGAGGTCCTTTTTGACCTGTTCTAAGAACAGGCTGATCCATTTATGTTTAGAAAGTGGGGGCATTTTGAGTGATCTAATGGTCATATTTGATTTACGTGGATCAGTTTATAACTGGGTAGGTAATTCTGTATCAGAGTCAAAGTCGGGATTCTCCTGTAGGAGGGCCACCAGGGCATCCAAAGACTCACGTTCCTCTTTACCAAGGTCAGTTGTAGTTTATGTCATGTCCTTACGGTTGGTATGCCAGTACCTGAATATTACCTTCCTTAAAAAGAGGCTAACATCCTTAAATACCTCAAATTCACTCATGGTCTCTTTTGGGGAAAATGATAAACCCTTTTGCAATAGGGAAATGTGATGCTGATTAAGGGGAAAGTCTGAAAGATTTACTACCTTCATATCCTGACTACATTCGGAAACTACATCAATTTTGGGGTGATGTGTTCCATCTAAGATCGTCTCTGTCGTGATCTCAGCTCTCTTTTGTTTGGTCCTGTTTCTTTTCCTTTTCCTTGCTGTGTAGTTGAGGGTCTGGTGGCTGATCTCCCCCGGGGAACCTGCTTTGGCCCACTTATCGAGGGGACAGGAAGGCCTTCGCTGTCCTCTCCCTTCTCTAAAAAAGTGACAGATTTATTCTGGTAATCAGTTTCACTATCTGTAGAGGAAGTAGTTTCACGAGTGTTGCTAGATTTGTTTTTCCTATTTTTGTGGGACCTACTTCTACCTCTGGGTTTTGTGGGGTCAAACATGTCCTCACTTTCCCAGTCCAATAGATTTTGTTTAAAGTTCTCCTGCTTACTTGTTTTTAGGGTCTTTTGTATTTTTTCCACCTCTTTTTAAGGAGGTCATTCCCTTTTTGAAAGTTGGGATCAGTTTTAAAAGGTTCTAATAGTTGTACACGTGTATCGATTTGTAAGATGGTAAGTCCACATTCTAGACAACTTTTCTTCCACTGTTCCAAAAATCGGGGAGTAAGTAAATGCCCTGCGGGGATAACTCTTTCTCTCAGACCCCTAGGTATTACTTTATTATCGATATGGGATTTCAGGGAAGAGATGTCCCACTTTCTGTTGAGGAACTTAATAGTTAATTTCTTATGATTTTTCAGCAATTTCCTCAGGCATTCATCACCTTCATTATTTACTGGCTGGCTACGAGAAAATGCCGATTCAATTTCCAAATCAATTTCCTCATCAATAAGGTAGGCCATCTCCTATAAACAGTCCCTACGTTTCTATCAAAAAAAATTTTTTGTATCCTTTATGAAGAATACCTTTGGGGACTTTTTGGGGATCTTTTTTTGGAATATATATGCTTTTGTATTCAGAGGATCGTCACCCGGTGGCCTTTGGTCTACACACAGGGAATGGCTCTTTTCTAAGTTTACAATAACAGGTTTAGTGCTCGATGCGGTGGGTCACTACCCACCTCACCGAGACCTGCCTATAGGACTCCCTTCTAGATGAGCTTGGTCTCCAGGTTTCCGTCGTTTTTCATATATGTGCTAAATTGGGATAATACTTCCCTTCAGGACCCAAGTTCTCTAAAATAAAAAAATAAATTATAATATTATATTCATACTCATAAACTCCTCTATTCCTTATTTTAATTCCCCATTGTCTTGTGTCTTTTATCATCTATTGCCGCCCCCCCATTCCTATCCCTTTTCCTTTCCCTGCCCTTCCCTTTCCCCACCCCACCCTCCCCCTCCCCTCTCTAATAGTATACATTATTTGCACTCCATCTTTTGAGGTTTGGTAATTATTAAAAGAAAAAACATTTTCTTATAGAAACGTAGGGATTGTCTATAGGAGATGGCCTACCTTATTGATGAGGAAATTGATTTGGAAATTGAATCGGCATTTTCTCGTAGCCAGCCAGTAAATAATGAAGGCTATGAATGCCTGAGGAAATTGCTGAAAAATCATAAGAAATTAACTATTAAGTTCCTCAACAACAAGTGGGACATCTCTTCCCTGAAATCCCATATCGATAATAAAGTAATACCTAGGGGTCTGAGAGAAAGAGTTATCCCCGCAGAGCATTTACTCACTCCCCGATTTTTGGAACAGTGGAAGAAAAGTTGTTTAGAACGTGGACTTACCATCTTACAAATGATTGTAGCTGAAGAACAGTTACAGCTTGACGAAATTAAAAAAGAGATCGATACAAGTGTACAACTACTAGAACCTTTTAAAACGGATCCCAACTTTCAAAAAGGGAATGACCTCCTGAAAAAAGAGGTGGAAAAAATACAAAAGACCCTAAAAACAAGTAAGCAGGAGAAGTTTAAACAAAATCTATTGGACTGGGAAAGTGGGAACATGTTTGACCCCACAAAACCCAGAGGTAGAAGTAGTTCCCACAAAAATAGGAAAAACAAATCTAGCAACACTCGTGAAACTACCTCCTCTACAGATAGTGAAACCGATTACCAGAATAAATCTGTCACTTTTTTAGAGAAGGAAGAGGACAGCAAAGACCTTCCTGACTCCTTGATAAGTGGGCCAAAACAGGTTCTTTGGGGGAGATCAGCCACCAGACAATCAACTACACAGCAAGGAAAAGGAAAAGAAACAGGACCAAACAAAAGAGAGCTGAGATAACGACAGAGACGATCTTAGATGGAACACATGACCCCAAAATTGATGTAGTTTCCGAATGTAGTCAGGATATGAAGGTAGTAAATCTTTCAGACTTTCCCCTTAATCAGCATCACATTTGCCTATTGCAAAAGGGTTTATCATTTTCCCCAAAAGCGACCATGAGTAAATTTGAGGTATTTAAGGATGTTAGCCTCTTTTTAAGGAAGGTAATATTCAGGTACTGGCATACCAACCGTAAGGACATGACAGAAACTACAACTGACCTTGGTAAAGAGGAACGTGAGTCTTTGGATGCCCTGGTGGCCCACCTACAGGAGAATCCCGACTATGACTCTGATACAGAATTACCTACCCAGTTACAAACGGATCAAATATGACCATTAGATCACTCAAAATGCCCCCACTTTCTAAACATAAATGGATCAGCCTGTTCTTAGAACAGGTCAAAAAGGACCTCTCCAAAGTAGATTGGCAAAGAAGAGGTCTGGAATATCTAACTAAAGAAGAGAGAAGGGCCTGTAAGGAATTGGAAGAAGCCACTGATATTATAATCAAGTAGTGATAGGGGGGGCAACACGGTCCTTCTATCACAGACCCTATATGAAGAAGAAACTTTACGTCTTTTACAAGACGAAACTACATATCAGAGGCTTACTTCCAATCCTTTCCAGGAGATAGTGATGGATCTGAATCGTAAATTGAGATATGCTTTGGAGGAACAACTTGTTACCAAAAAAGAATATGACTGACTGTGCGGGAGTTCCCATATCCCGACTTTTTATATGATCCCAAAGCTTCATAAATCCATGTCCAAACCGCCAGGGCGACCAATTGTGTCGGCCATAAAAGGTCCCCTAGAAAGAGTGGGGAAGTATGTGGACACTCTGATAAAAGAACTAGTACAGAACCTACCTTCCTTTGTTCAATACACCCGTGATGTCCTTCGGAAACTGGAGAACTTCACTCTCCCACCCCAGGCCCTATTGGTGGAAATAGATGTGGAGTCGTTATATACTTTGATTCCACATCAATGGGGACTTAGAGCTGTTTATCATTTTTTGGAAACAAAATTTCCATTACTTGCTCCACAAAACGAATTTATTGTGGATATCCTCCAATTCACGCTTGAACATAACTGTTTTCAATTTTTGGGGATAAACTACCGACAGATAAGAGGCATGGCAATGGGAGCCCCCTGGGCTCCCTCCTATACGTGTCTGCACCTGGGTCTCTGGGAGGGGGAATCTCGTTTACTCCGCGTCGATGTACCTCAGCCACTGTTTGTTGTGGCTGAGGTACATCGATGACGTGTTCATAGTATGGGGGGCACACCCCAAGAACTCATTCTCTTCATTGATGAACTTAACGACAATGACCGCAACATCCGACTTACCTTTTCCTATGACTTGATGAAACTGCCGTTTCTCGACTTTACCATATATGTGGAGGACGATAGAATCAAGACGAAAACTTTTAGAAAGGAAACAGCGGCCAACACACTTCTGTTGGCCTCTAGCCACCATCCAAAATCCCTAGTACAAGGAATTCCTGTTGGTCAGTTTCTACATATAAAGTGAAACCGTTCTGATTTGGAGAATTTCAAGAATGAGTCACGGGGAGGGGCATGGCTACCGCCGAGCAGTATGGATGCCTGAATAGACAGCTCCAGCGCCGAACGGAAAAACGATCGTCATTACCACTAATCTACGAATCCAGGATGGCTACGAGTGATCCTAACTATCCAGGGCAGCAATTGGGCTTGTCTAGAAAACGAAAAGAGTACAGACAACCCAAGAAATTGACAGATTTCTACACAGTACAGGCCGGCGGAAGAATCCAAGATGGCGCCCGCGGCTCCTCAGATCACAGCACCGCTGCTTACACAGACCTCCCAGATGCAGAAGAAGGGGTAATATCCCCATCAGATGATAATTCTCTACTCCTCAAGTCCGCACATCCATCATCAGCAAGCAATAGCCCTGCTAAAGCGCGGATGCGCTTGGATTCAGATCACCACTCTCCTGAGGTAAGCCCTGCTCTGGACACTATCAGCATACAGCAGGCCCAAACTTCCCCTATCGCAGCATTCCCCACTTCTAATACACCAGTTCTTGATACCACAATGAAAGAGATGCTCATGTCGCTCCATAGCTCACTACATAATTACATCTCCACCATGTTCATAAAATTTAAAGCGGAACTGTCCTTTATCGACAAAAAAGTCGATCACATAGAACATCGCATGGCAGACATGACAGAAACGGTCAACGATTTAGTTGATGCACACGACCACACCAGGGAGGAACATTACTGGGTCAGGGCCAAGATGGCGGACCTCGAAGACAGGTCTAGACTAGTAACAACGTCAAAATTAGAGGCATACTGGAGTCAGTCTTACCACCCGACCTCAATCTCTATGCCAGGAAGATGATAGCCACTCTCCTGCCTGATCTGACCCCGATGGAAACCATCATCGACCGTATTCACCACCTTCCCAAACCCCCGCATCTTCCCACCAGTGTCCCAATAGATGTCTTGATGCGAATCCATTTTTATCACGCGAAAGACATGCTTCTGGCCAAAACAAGATACCTAGGACAACTTCCAGATCCCTACACGAAAATACAATTGTATGCTGATATCTCCCAATTTACACGACAACAGAGGCGTCAACTATCCACTATCACTAAACATCTGATTAATCACAAGATCCCCTACCAATGGGGATTCCCAACCAAGATCATCGTTAACAAAAACGGGGTGAAACATAATATCACCACAGTCGAAGAGGGCATTCACCTCCTGCACGTCTGGGGAATCATCCCTGAAGCAACTCCACATTCCGACCCACAACGTCCAACTAAAGGCCACAATCGCAATACCAGCCGTCACACCAACCCTGCAAATCCACCACCAGAATAGCGGTACCATCATACATCTTTTAGATGTCCTCACTGCATATTCCGTCTCGGCGCCTGCTCGCAGCAGATAGTTCACAAACTTTTTTTACCCTCAAGTTCCTCAGCAGTCCCAGCTGACCCTATTTTTGTCCCCTAGCCTCACTGTTCCACTGCCTAACCAGTATACCCTATCCCTATTCTCTCCTTCTTCCCCTTTGAGTTCACAGGAGACTATCCGGTCCAGTGACTGCTCATCAAGACAGACCACAGAACAGAAGTTTCACCCGTTACTGAATAGAACACCCAACTCAACTAACTGTGAGTACAGATCACTACACAAAGCAATCACATCTACACCACCAGGATGCCTAAATTCCTATCACTAAATGCCAAAGGGTTAAACCACCCGGTTAAACGAAAGTCGATGTGGCGCACAGCAATCGATTCTAATAGTGAAGTAATATGCATCCAGGAGACCCATTTTGAGAAGAAAGCAGAACCCAAATGTACCAACGTTAACTTTAATCATATATTCAAAGCCTCTGGTCCATCTAAGAAAAACAGAGTACTAATAGCCATTAAAAATTCTGTCACATTTAATCTGCATGACAGCATGATAGACGACGATGGTAGATATCTAGCGCTCGATTGCACCATAAATAATACCAGATACACCATAGTAAATATCTATGCACCTAACTCCAATCAGATCAGATTTCTAAAGAAATTGCTGAAGAAGATTAACACATTCAGAAAAGGTCATCTCATCCTGTGTGGTGACTTCAACATGGTACCTGACCACACCGTAGACACATCCTCACGCATTAGTAGAACATCATCGCCTATGGGATCATTTATACGGTCAAACGACCTATACGATGTTTGGAGATGCCACCATACCACCGAACGAGACTATTCTTTCTTTTCACACCGCCACAACGCTTACACAAGGATTGACTTTTTCCTGGTCGATAAATGGCTCTTACCCAAAATATCTGACTCTCACATTTCTACGATAACATGGTCAGACCATGCCCCAGTCACCATGACGACGGAGGACACACCATCCAACTCTAGACCACTGATATGGAGAATCAACCCTCGTATCTTGCATTCGCCAGAACACTCGGCCTATATCCAAGAAAGTCTGGTAAAATTCTTCAGGTTTAATGAAGGGACTGTAGCCAGTACAACGACACTGTGGAATGTCCACAAGGCTTTCATCAGAGGGATCATTATGCAAGTGAGCGCAAGGGAGAGGAGGAGGAGAACGCAGCACATAGCTGCGCTCACCTCTAATATTAAAAATCTAGAGGCACAAAATCAATCTTCCCCAACCCCTACACTAAAAAATGAGCTGACTCGCCTTAGACAAGATCTGAGAGCTCACCTGTTAGATTCATTTGAAAAAGCGCAAACCAGATTTAAAGCAACACATTACTCCACAAGCAACAAGGCTGGGAAAGCCATGGCTAATAGATTAAAAGGTCATTACAACAAGTCCAAAATCTCTCATTTTTTTCATCCACTTACAAAAGAAAAACTATTAGAACCCCAAGCTATTGCTGACGCTTTTAGCTTGTATTATGGTAAATTATACAATCTACACGAGGATCAGGAAACCACACAGCCTTCCTCTCATGACATAGAAGCATTTTTGAATGAAATTAATCTCCCTGAACTATCGCAAGCTCAACTCACTACACTCAATGCTCCCTTCACGCCTCCAGAGATCCTAAACATCATAGCTACTCTTCCAGCTAACAAATCCCCTGGCCCGGATGGCCTCACAGGCGACTATTACAAAAAATTTTGCAATATACTATCACCCTTCCTAACCAAAGTGTGTAATGAAGCTGCCTCCTCCTCCTCTCTTCCTCAAGAAATGTTAAACGCATTGATTATCACATTACCGAAGCCAGGGAAAGAACCTATTTCCCCACAAAATTTTAGGCCTATATCGCTCCTCAACCTCGACACCAAAGTATATGCAAAACTCATAGCCACAAGACTTTTACATTTAATGCCAGTACTGATCCATAGAGACCAATCAGGTTTCACTATAGGCAGACAAACCTTTGACGCCACACGTAGAATTGTAGACTTGATACATTCAGCGGAGATGACTCGAACGCCTTCTCTGCTCCTCTCCTTGGATGCAGAGAAGCAGTTCGATAGAGTCCACTGGTCTTATCTCAAGATGACCCTCAGCAAGTTTGGATTTCAAGGACCCATTTTATCGGCCATTCTAGCCTTATATTCCAATCCTACTGCACAGGTATACAATTCTGAAATGCTGTCCAAACCATTTAGAATTACTAATGGCACCCGACAAGGCTGCCCACTTTCACCACTCATCTTCAATCTCATGATGGAACCTCTCGCAGAACATGTGAGAAGCAACACATCCATAACTGGCTTTAAAATTGGATCCATTGAACACAAAATTAATCTATTCGCTGACGATGTGATCGTCATGCTCACCAATCCCCTGACTTCCCTGGCTTCGGTACATCATTTACTGCAGAGATTTGGGGCCATATTGTACTATAAGGTGAATGAAAATAAATTCTTTATATTAGATCTCGGACTAGATGCTGTAACCAATACACTAATCAGACATAACTTCACTTATCCATGGGCGGACGGAGGAATTACCTATCTAGGTATTACTCTCACTAAATCCACGAAAGGTTTTTTCACAGCTAACTATGTAAAAGCCAAACAAATGCTCCTCAGAGAAACCACCAACTTAGCCAAACATGAATTATCATGGTCGTCCCGCCTTGCAGCCTTTAAAATGCAAGTCTTACCTAAGATACTGTACCTATTCCGAACATTACCAATACCATTATCACGGGCCTACCTACAATCTTTACAATCCATAATTAGCCACTATGTCTGGCAGGGAAAAAAACCCAGAAGCAGCCACATCAAACTCATCAAACATAGATACGTTGGGGGAATGGGGTACATTGACATAAGAGATTACTATTTAGCCACTCTAACCTCCCAACTAAAAGACTATCCACCGAACCCTCCTCACTGTGGGGTGACATAGAAAATAACTTGACCCCGGGAAAAAATCTTAAAGATTGGTTGTTCAGTACCCTCTCTAACCAATCGCAATTTACTCACTACTCACCAACAATTAGAGCTTCTATTAAAGCGTGGAGATCCATACACGATTTTACATGGAACAACGTTCCAACTAAGTTAGTTCAAACACCCTTGACTGTATTGCCGTTTCTCTCCCCGGACCTGTATATATATGGATAAATAAAATGGATATCAGATAAATTCACCCACTTAGAGTCACTTAGAACACATATACTAGCCAAACACTTTTCTCACATGCAAAAAGAATATGCTGCACCCGCAAACGACTTCTTTATTTTCTTTAGGATTCAACAATGTCTGGCAACTTATCCTTCTTTAGATAGGAGACTTCCGATTAAAATTTGGAATTTCCTTTTCACGAATACCACGCAATCCAAGGGGATTTCCCTAGTTTACTCGACTCTACAAGAAAAAATGTCATTTAACAAATCTAAACCCATTAAAGATTGGGAAAATGATTTGATGACCCAGTACACTGATCTTCAATGGCAAACAGCTATTAAATCAATTTACAAAACCACTAACTGCACCGCCCTTTGGGAAATGGCACATAAAACTATGATGAGATGGTATTTAACACCTCAAAGGATAACACAATTTTATCCACTCTCTTCCCCTGACTGCTGGAGAAACTGCTCCAACACTGGCACTTTAATACACATTATGTGGTCCTGTCCACCTATAAGGAATCTCTGGTCAGAGATTGAACACAAACTCCAGCAAATTTTACAGTACCCCATCATATTAACCCCAGAACTTAACATCCTAAATCTAACCATAGAATCGGTTCCTTCACAGCTCAGGCTTGTCACCACACATATTTTACTGGCTACCAAATTACTTATCACCAGAAACTGGAAAACAACAAATATTCCAACCAGTTCAGAAGTCATAGAGTTAGTACATAAACATTACACGTTCGAATCAGTGCTTGCATGCGGTAAACCTTCTTACTACAAGACGCACGCATTATGGCTCCCTTGGGCACAATGGTACGAAAATGTAAAATCAAATGTAAACCAGTGATCATATATCTAAGAATGTGTTTTTCAGGGGCTCAGTCATACAATCTCTGGTATTCTCCTGTGCTCTCTCTCTCTCTCTCTCTCTCTCTCCCCATCTCCTCCTACCAGCTCCCCTCTCCCTCCACCTTACCTTCCTAATCCTACCCTCCCCTCCCCTCTTGTCCTCCGCCTTCTACCTCCCCTAATATCTTCCACACACCTCACTTTACACCTCCTACTATTTTCTACTGCTTTCCTCATTACACCCATCTAAAGGTAATGGTAGTACATTGTTATTCATGGCTTATGTTGTACTTATAATGACAGTTATCAACTAAACTTCAAACCATTCAAAATCATCATACATGTATTATCGATAGATTGTTATGCTAACATTGCTTATTATACTACCTGTTATGTATACAATGTCTTGCTGAACTGTACGTAGAAAATGCTTTTTTTTCAATAAAAATTATTTGAGAAAAAAAAAAAAGAATGAGTCACGGGAACTATATGGAAGGTTCCGTGACAGAGGCTACTCACATACCTCTATCAGAAGAGCCAAAAAGAGAGCCTTCCCGACAGCAAGGGGTGAACTTTTGTCAGGAAAGGTCCCCTCCGCTGGTAATATCGATCATTTGGCATGCAGTACTAAGGTCCACCAGCAGGTGTCTCCTGGCAGTTTGGAGCTGTCAGAAGAGCTTTTTCCTGCTGTTATTCTGTCACCTTTGGGCCGCAGTATAACTGGCTTTAAAATTGGATCCATTGAACACAAAATTAATCTATTCGCTGACGATGTGATCGCCATGCTCACCAATCCCCTGACTTCCCTGGCTTCGGTACATCATTTACTGCAGAGATTTGGGGCCATATTGTACTATAAGGTGAATGAAAATAAATTCTTTATATTAGATCTCGGACTAGATGCTGTAACCAGTAAATCCTCATATGGCATAAAAAGCATTAAAATGCAAATAGAGTCCATAAACTTTGTCCATGAAAAATCAACCCAGTGAACGTGATGACATGCAGATGCAGGTGACTGTGGTGCCCTTCACCGATATCTGAAATAGCCTCTCACCTGGCCAACAGGACCCTTTAATCATAGAGGGTCATACAAGCCTTCCCTTACGGGTCATAGACATGGATGATGTTCAAAATCAGGGACCAAGACTCCGTCATACACCGGGTGGACAATTTCGGGTGATCCAATGGTATATATAATACAAAATAATAACATATAGTGCTCTCCGTTTGAGAAAAGATTTATTAAAAGATAAGACAATGCACTTACATAACTAGCACTTCTCAAGTGCCAGTGGAACAGCGTAAGACGATGGTGTGTACACACAAGCGAAAATGGAGCATGCGCGATGGCCGCGGGTGACGTCACGACGTCTCGATCTGGACGCGTTGCGTCCCAGTGGGCGGGGACTTCTTCAGCAGATGATTGGACAACGTGGGCACCCGCGCTTTATTGAGGTAAGTTACCATGGTGATGGAAAACAAACTCAAACGGCGCGCTCACAGATCAGGAGAGGAAATCCGGAAGTGTCCCCATAAGGGACTTATACTAAACGGAACTCATAGTGAGCGCACTGACAGAACATAAATAAGCAATATGTGTAATAAAAACATAAAAATATAAAAATAGGGGGGAATGCTGTATAAAAATTTGTAACTACTCATAATATGCATAAAAATTAATTCCAAAATATCTAAATGGAATAATATTACTATTAAAATCTCAAAAACTCATCCGCGGCCATCGACTGCTCTGATAAAATCAAACAACAACCTAAGAAATACTGTCCAAAATACATAAAACTATTGCAATTATATTAAGATAATAAAGTTAATAAAAAATACATAAACTATGACAGAAAACATTTTCTTCATTACCGGTCAGATATGAAACAATTAGTATCAAATTCTACGTTTAACCCTTCGGGGCAGAGCACTTTTGTCTCGTATATCCAATAAGACTCTCTCTTACTAAGTTGTCTAATGAAGTTACCTCCTCTCCAGTGCTTGGTGACCCTTTCTATGCCCCAGAATTTTAGACCTTTCGGGTTCTGTTGATGAAAAGTCTTAAAATGTCTAGACACATTATGAGTCTTAAGGCCTTTCTTAATGTTGTTGACATGTTCAGCTATTCTGACATGTAGTGGCCTTGATGTTCTACCTACATACTGCAATCCACAATTGCATTCCAGCATATAGACAACTCCCACCGTATTGCATGTGATGAGTTGTTTAATGTCGTACTCTCTGTTTGTGGCTGAAGCTAAGAATTTTTTCCGTTTCTTAATGTTTCCTTTTGCGTGTTTGCATGGCACGCATCTCCCACACGCATAAAAGCCCCCAAGAAAGGAAAAAAGCCTATCAGAGGCTGGAACTGGTGGATTCAAAACACCCGGGGCTAAACGGTCCCTGAGAGTAGGGGCTTTTTTATATACAAACTGAGGGCGATCTGGTAATGTTGGACCAAGGATTTTGTCTTGCTTCAAGATTGACCAGTTCTTTTGGATAATCTTTTCAAACTTACGGTATTGGATGTTATAGTCCAACACGATTTTGAAATTTTGATTCTCTCCAGAAAGAGCCTTGACAGAATCAGTAATAAGTTCCTCTCTTTTTAATGATGTTACTCTCGTTACCTCTTCATCAAGAGAGATACGATTGTAACCTTTTTGTTCAAACCTGGAGGATAATACTTGAGATTGACTCACAAAATCCTCTACGGAGGTACAATTCCGACGCAACCTAATATATTGTCCCCTGGGGATATTGCATAACCACGAATTGTGGTGGCAACTCCCCAGGGGAATATAAGAGTTGCGATCCGTAGGTTTAAAATAATTGGTAAGCTTAAATCGATCTTGTGAGATACTGATATTGAGATCTAAAAATACCACATTTTCAGAGCTGATGGTCCATGTCAGGGATATGTTTTTGTGGTTGCTATTCAGAGATTCAATGAAATCATCCAATCTAGATCTCTCACCATTCCAAATTAGGATGAGATCGTCAATGAATCTTCGATAGCACACCAGCTCTGGGGGGCGATGGAGAAAAACCGCCTCCTCCTCCCAGTGGGCCATGAAAATATTGGCCACACTGGGGGCAAAACGGGCCCCCATGGCTACACCTCTGGTCTGTAGATAGAATTCTCTATCATACCAGAAATAATTTTTTGTGAGACAGAAATCCAAACAGCTTAAAAGAAACTCCTGGTGCCCCCCCGATAAGGAGGAGGTGGCAAGAGCCCATTCCACTGAGGTCATAGCGTCCTGGTGACCAATGATGGTATACAAGGAACTTACGTCCGCTGTGACCAAGAAAGTGGTGGAAGGGGAGCAGTTCAGGGATTCTAAAATCTGAATGATGTGCTTCGTGTCTTTTAAAAAAGCTGGCGTTTTCATAACCAGAGGCTGTAAAAAGAAATCGATATACTGTCCTAACCTGGCTGTAACAGAATCAATCCCATTAACTATGGGTCTGCCTGGGGGATTATTGACATCCTTATGAATTTTTGGTAAAAAATAAATGACCGGTGTTCTACAGAATAAGGGATCCAGATATAAAGCCTCTTTTTTATTTAGAATCCTCCGATCCTTGCCATCCTCAATGATATTGTGCAATTCGTCTTTGAAAGACAGCATTGGATCTTTGGTCAAAACACGATATGTGTCTCGATCTGATAACAAACGACTCATTTCCCTTTGGTAGTACTCTTTACTGAGAATGACTAACCCACCCCCTTTATCAGCGGGGCGGATTACAATGTCCTTACGTTCCATTAATGATCTCATACCGCGCTTAATAAATACCGGGTCAGAAATTCTCTTAACCTTTAATTTTTCTAAATCGTTAGCTACCATAGTCTTAAAGACTTCCAAATGTTTGTTATCTGAGATATGCGGATTGAAGGTGGACTTATTACGTAACGTAGAATAATTTTGTGTCGAAGATTTCGTTCCCTGAGAAGGATGGGATAAGAAATATTTTTTCATGTTGAGAGTTCTGATGTATTTTTGAATACTAACATAAGTATCAAACTTGTTGAGATTTTTTATAGGTGCGAACTTTAAACCTCGATCTAAAACTTTCATTTCATCATCATTAAGAATGACATGACTCAGGTTATAAATCCCTAAGCCTGGTGTGGTTTGGGCCTTTTGTATTCGCCTCCCCCCTCTCCTTCCTCTCTTTGTTTTCGCTTTCGTGGAGGACCCGGATTTGGGGGTGTGTAAGGTATAGGCTGTCTCCAAGAATCCCCTTGATGAGATTGGTATTGCGGGGGGGGGTATCTCTGTGCCCCCCGCTGGCCTAAAAAATTATTGTTGTTGTAATTGTTGTTATAATTACCCCCACAAGATGCCTGATCCATAAGAGGGGCAAACCGATTATATGTGGGAATGTGTCCATTATATGAGGGGTAAGGACTACCTCTTCCAGAGGCACCCCCTCTATCTTGGTGCCCTCTGTATTGAGAAGAAGCTTCAGAGTGATGAGGATCTCTAACATGATTAATCCCTTGAGTGAATGACCCAGAGCCTCCTCCTCTACCTTTTCCTCTTGTGTTCTTTCCTTTTTGGTTGTTGAATTTCCTATTCCCATTATTGGGATAGGACTGAGGGGTTCTAGTGAGGGGAAGGTCATACTCATACACCGGCGTGGTTCTAGGGGTGTTGGGATATTCTGCTCCAATGTTGGACTGACTGGTCTGAGCATTAGGAGCTGTATCATCTGCAGGGGTGTTTTGCCATTTAAAAATCACCCCTCCATTAAAGTCATCAAAATCTCTGATAAACTTCTTCTTCTTTTTATTCTGTGATTCTAGATCCCATTTAGTGAGCTTATTTTTTAATACACCTGACAATCTTAGGAACTCCTCGCTATCTTTCAGAGGTTCTATATTCAGAGTTATATCTTTAATCTGGGAGTCAAGAGCTGTCATCCTCTTTTTCTTGCGAATCAAGAGAAATTCAAGCAGCTCAAAACCCCTCTTGACAAAAAAATCACTCCACTCTGACATGGACTGTACATCAGTGAGTCCATCATTGGGAGGTAAATCCCACCTAAGACGTCTCGGGATAAGCCTAGCAGTTAAGTATTGTTCAAAAGAAGTAATATCCCACCAAGTTTTGATCTTTTTTTCATATAAATAACCCAATTTCCTAAATGACTGGGGAAGATCATTGGAGGGTTCCAATGTGGGATTCCTGGAAAACACTTCATTTATCTTAATATCCCTTTTATCAAAATAGCTAAAAACTTCCATACCGCAGCTAGATTAATGATAATTGAACAAGAACAAGAAAAAAGGAGAAAATCAGCGCGTGTATGATGATAAGCAGCTGAACACCAGGGTCAATCAATCAAATCCCTTGAGTCAAAGTATAAAGAAAGGTGCAGCGCTAAATGAACTAAACAAAACAATATGAGATAGCAGTATCCAGAAAATTATTATATATAAAAGATGATAGCAAAATCAGTAAATCCTCATATGGCATAAAAAGCATTAAAATGCAAATAGAGTCCATAAACTTTGTCCATGAAAAATCAACCCAGTGAACGTGATGACATGCAGATGCAGGTGACTGTGGTGCCCTTCACCGATATCTGAAATAGCCTCTCACCTGGCCAACAGGACCCTTTAATCATAGAGGGTCATACAAGCCTTCCCTTACGGGTCATAGACATGGATGATGTTCAAAATCAGGGACCAAGACTCCGTCATACACCGGGTGGACAATTTCGGGTGATCCAATGGTATATATAATACAAAATAATAACATATAGTGCTCTCCGTTTGAGAAAAGATTTATTAAAAGATAAGACAATGCACTTACATAACTAGCACTTCTCAAGTGCCAGTGGAACAGCGTAAGACGATGGTGTGTACACACAAGCGAAAATGGATCGCAACTCTTATATTCCCCTGGGGAGTTGCCACCACAATTCGTGGTTATGCAATATCCCCAGGGGACAATATATTAGGTTGCGTCGGAATTGTACCTCCGTAGAGGATTTTGTGAGTCAATCTCAAGTATTATCCTCCAGGTTTGAACAAAAAGGTTACAATCGTATCTCTCTTGATGAAGAGGTAACGAGAGTAACATCATTAAAAAGAGAGGAACTTATTACTGATTCTGTCAAGGCTCTTTCTGGAGAGAATCAAAATTTCAAAATCGTGTTGGACTATAACATCCAATACCGTAAGTTTGAAAAGATTATCCAAAAGAACTGGTCAATCTTGAAGCAAGACAAAATCCTTGGTCCAACATTACCAGATCGCCCTCAGTTTGTATATAAAAAAGCCCCTACTCTCAGGGACCGTTTAGCCCCGGGTGTTTTGAATCCACCAGTTCCAGCCTCTGATAGGCTTTTTTCCTTTCTTGGGGGCTTTTATGCGTGTGGGAGATGCGTGCCATGCAAACACGCAAAAGGAAACATTAAGAAACGGAAAAAATTCTTAGCTTCAGCCACAAACAGAGAGTACGACATTAAACAACTCATCACATGCAATACGGTGGGAGTTGTCTATATGCTGGAATGCAATTGTGGATTGCAGTATGTAGGTAGAACATCAAGGCCACTACATGTCAGAATAGCTGAACATGTCAACAACATTAAGAAAGGCCTTAAGACTCATAATGTGTCTAGACATTTTAAGACTTTTCATCAACAGAACCCGAAAGGTCTAAAATTCTGGGGCATAGAAAGGGTCACCAAGCACTGGAGAGGAGGTAACTTCATTAGACAACTTAGTAAGAGAGAGTCTTATTGGATATACGAGACAAAAGTGCTCTGCCCCGAAGGGTTAAACGTAGAATTTGATACTAATTGTTTCATATCTGACCGGTAATGAAGAAAATGTTTTCTGTCATAGTTTATGTATTTTTTATTAACTTTATTATCTTAATATAATTGCAATAGTTTTATGTATTTTGGACAGTATTTCTTAGGTTGTTGTTTGATTTTATCAGAGCAGTCGATGGCCGCGGATGAGTTTTTGAGATTTTAATAGTAATATTATTCCATTTAGATATTTTGGAATTAATTTTTATGCATATTATGAGTAGTTACAAATTTTTATACAGCATTCCCCCCTATTTTTATATTTTTATGTTTTTATTACACATATTGCTTATTTATGTTCTGTCAGTGCGCTCACTATGAGTTCCGTTTAGTATAAGTCCCTTATGGGGACACTTCCGGATTTCCTCTCCTGATCTGTGAGCGCGCCGTTTGAGTTTGTTTTCCATCACCATGGTAACTTACCTCAATAAAGCGCGGGTGCCCACGTTGTCCAATCATCTGCTGAAGAAGTCCCCGCCCACTGGGACGCAACGCGTCCAGATCGAGACGTCGTGACGTCACCCGCGGCCATCGCGCATGCTCCATTTTCGCTTGTGTGTACACACCATCGTCTTACGCTGTTCCACTGGCACTTGAGAAGTGCTAGTTATGTAAGTGCATTGTCTTATCTTTTAATAAATCTTTTCTCAAACGGAGAGCACTATATGTTATTATTTTGTATTATATATACCATTGGATCACCCGAAATTGTCCACCCGGTGTATGACGGAGTCTTGGTCCCTGATTTTGAACATCATCCATGTCTATGACCCGTAAGGGAAGGCTTGTATGACCCTCTATGATTAAAGGGTCCTGTTGGCCAGGTGAGAGGCTATTTCAGATATCGGTGAAGGGCACCACAGTCACCTGCATCTGCATGTCATCACGTTCACTGGGTTGATTTTTCATGGACAAAGTTTATGGACTCTATTTGCATTTTAATGCTTTTTATGCCATATGAGGATTTACTGATTTTGCTATCATCTTTTATATATAATAATTTTCTGGATACTGCTATCTCATATTGTTTTGTTTAGTTCATTTAGCGCTGCACCTTTCTTTATACTTTGACTCAAGGGATTTGATTGATTGACCCTGGTGTTCAGCTGCTTATCATCATACACGCGCTGATTTTCTCCTTTTTTCTTGTTCTTGTTCAATTATCATTAATCTAGCTGCGGTATGGAAGTTTTTAGCTATTTTGATAAAAGGGATATTAAGATAAATGAAGTGTTTTCCAGGAATCCCACATTGGAACCCTCCAATGATCTTCCCCAGTCATTTAGGAAATTGGGTTATTTATATGAAAAAAAGATCAAAACTTGGTGGGATATTACTTCTTTTGAACAATACTTAACTGCTAGGCTTATCCCGAGACGTCTTAGGTGGGATTTACCTCCCAATGATGGACTCACTGATGTACAGTCCATGTCAGAGTGGAGTGATTTTTTTGTCAAGAGGGGTTTTGAGCTGCTTGAATTTCTCTTGATTCGCAAGAAAAAGAGGATGACAGCTCTTGACTCCCAGATTAAAGATATAACTCTGAATATAGAACCTCTGAAAGATAGCGAGGAGTTCCTAAGATTGTCAGGTGTATTAAAAAATAAGCTCACTAAATGGGATCTAGAATCACAGAATAAAAAGAAGAAGAAGTTTATCAGAGATTTTGATGACTTTAATGGAGGGGTGATTTTTAAATGGCAAAACACCCCTGCAGATGATACAGCTCCTAATGCTCAGACCAGTCAGTCCAACATTGGAGCAGAATATCCCAACACCCCTAGAACCACGCCGGTGTATGAGTATGACCTTCCCCTCACTAGAACCCCTCAGTCCTATCCCAATAATGGGAATAGGAAATTCAACAACCAAAAAGGAAAGAACACAAGAGGAAAAGGTAGAGGAGGAGGCTCTGGGTCATTCACTCAAGGGATTAATCATGTTAGAGATCCTCATCACTCTGAAGCTTCTTCTCAATACAGAGGGCACCAAGATAGAGGGGGTGCCTCTGGAAGAGGTAGTCCTTACCCCTCATATAATGGACACATTCCCACATATAATCGGTTTGCCCCTCTTATGGATCAGGCATCTTGTGGGGGTAATTATAACAACAATTACAACAACAATAATTTTTTAGGCCAGCGGGGGGCACAGAGATACCCCCCCCCGCAATACCAATCTCATCAAGGGGATTCTTGGAGACAGCCTATACCTTACACACCCCCAAATCCGGGTCCTCCACGAAAGCGAAAACAAAGAGAGGAAGGAGAGGGGGGAGGCGAATACAAAAGGCCCAAACCACACCAGGCTTAGGGATTTATAACCTGAGTCATGTCATTCTTAATGATGATGAAATGAAAGTTTTAGATCGAGGTTTAAAGTTCGCACCTATAAAAAATCTCAACAAGTTTGATACTTATGTTAGTATTCAAAAATACATCAGAACTCTCAACATGAAAAAATATTTCTTATCCCATCCTTCTCAGGGAACGAAATCTTCGACACAAAATTATTCTACGTTACGTAATAAGTCCACCTTCAATCCGCATATCTCAGATAACAAACATTTGGAAGTCTTTAAGACTATGGTAGCTAACGATTTAGAAAAATTAAAGGTTAAGAGAATTTCTGACCCGGTATTTATTAAGCGCGGTATGAGATCATTAATGGAACGTAAGGACATTGTAATCCGCCCCGCTGATAAAGGGGGTGGGTTAGTCATTCTCAGTAAAGAGTACTACCAAAGGGAAATGAGTCGTTTGTTATCAGATCGAGACACATATCGTGTTTTGACCAAAGATCCAATGCTGTCTTTCAAAGACGAATTGCACAATATCATTGAGGATGGCAAGGATCGGAGGATTCTAAATAAAAAAGAGGCTTTATATCTGGATCCCTTATTCTGTAGAACACCGGTCATTTATTTTTTACCAAAAATTCATAAGGATGTCAATAATCCCCCAGGCAGACCCATAGTTAATGGGATTGATTCTGTTACAGCCAGGTTAGGACAGTATATCGATTTCTTTTTACAGCCTCTGGTTATGAAAACGCCAGCTTTTTTAAAAGACACGAAGCACATCATTCAGATTTTAGAATCCCTGAACTGCTCCCCTTCCACCACTTTCTTGGTCACAGCGGACGTAAGTTCCTTGTATACCATCATTGGTCACCAGGACGCTATGACCTCAGTGGAATGGGCTCTTGCCACCTCCTCCTTATCGGGGGGGCACCAGGAGTTTCTTTTAAGCTGTTTGGATTTCTGTCTCACAAAAAATTATTTCTGGTATGATAGAGAATTCTATCTACAGACCAGAGGTGTAGCCATGGGGGCCCGTTTTGCCCCCAGTGTGGCCAATATTTTCATGGCCCACTGGGAGGAGGAGGCGGTTTTTCTCCATCGCCCCCCAGAGCTGGTGTGCTATCGAAGATTCATTGACGATCTCATCCTAATTTGGAATGGTGAGAGATCTAGATTGGATGATTTCATTGAATCTCTGAATAGCAACCACAAAAACATATCCCTGACATGGACCATCAGCTCTGAAAATGTGGTATTTTTAGATCTCAATATCAGTATCTCACAAGATCGATTTAAGCTTACCAATTATTTTAAACCTACGGATCGCAACTCTTATATTCCCCTGGGGAGTTGCCACCACAATTCGTGGTTATGCAATATCCCCAGGGGACAATATATTAGGTTGCGTCGGAATTGTACCTCCGTAGAGGATTTTGTGAGTCAATCTCAAGTATTATCCTCCAGGTTTGAACAAAAAGGTTACAATCGTATCTCTCTTGATGAAGAGGTAACGAGAGTAACATCATTAAAAAGAGAGGAACTTATTACTGATTCTGTCAAGGCTCTTTCTGGAGAGAATCAAAATTTCAAAATCGTGTTGGACTATAACATCCAATACCGTAAGTTTGAAAAGATTATCCAAAAGAACTGGTCAATCTTGAAGCAAGACAAAATCCTTGGTCCAACATTACCAGATCGCCCTCAGTTTGTATATAAAAAAGCCCCTACTCTCAGGGACCGTTTAGCCCCGGGTGTTTTGAATCCACCAGTTCCAGCCTCTGATAGGCTTTTTTCCTTTCTTGGGGGCTTTTATGCGTGTGGGAGATGCGTGCCATGCAAACACGCAAAAGGAAACATTAAGAAACGGAAAAAATTCTTAGCTTCAGCCACAAACAGAGAGTACGACATTAAACAACTCATCACATGCAATACGGTGGGAGTTGTCTATATGCTGGAATGCAATTGTGGATTGCAGTATGTAGGTAGAACATCAAGGCCACTACATGTCAGAATAGCTGAACATGTCAACAACATTAAGAAAGGCCTTAAGACTCATAATGTGTCTAGACATTTTAAGACTTTTCATCAACAGAACCCGAAAGGTCTAAAATTCTGGGGCATAGAAAGGGTCACCAAGCACTGGAGAGGAGGTAACTTCATTAGACAACTTAGTAAGAGAGAGTCTTATTGGATATACGAGACAAAAGTGCTCTGCCCCGAAGGGTTAAACGTAGAATTTGATACTAATTGTTTCATATCTGACCGGTAATGAAGAAAATGTTTTCTGTCATAGTTTATGTATTTTTTATTAACTTTATTATCTTAATATAATTGCAATAGTTTTATGTATTTTGGACAGTATTTCTTAGGTTGTTGTTTGATTTTATCAGAGCAGTCGATGGCCGCGGATGAGTTTTTGAGATTTTAATAGTAATATTATTCCATTTAGATATTTTGGAATTAATTTTTATGCATATTATGAGTAGTTACAAATTTTTATACAGCATTCCCCCCTATTTTTATATTTTTATGTTTTTATTACACATATTGCTTATTTATGTTCTGTCAGTGCGCTCACTATGAGTTCCGTTTAGTATAAGTCCCTTATGGGGACACTTCCGGATTTCCTCTCCTGATCTGTGAGCGCGCCGTTTGAGTTTGTTTTCCATCACCATGGTAACTTACCTCAATAAAGCGCGGGTGCCCACGTTGTCCAATCATCTGCTGAAGAAGTCCCCGCCCACTGGGACGCAACGCGTCCAGATCGAGACGTCGTGACGTCACCCGCGGCCATCGCGCATGCTCCATTTTCGCTTGTGTGTACACACCATCGTCTTACGCTGTTCCACTGGCACTTGAGAAGTGCTAGTTATGTAAGTGCATTGTCTTATCTTTTAATAAATCTTTTCTCAAACGGAGAGCACTATATGTTATTATTTTGTATTATATATACCATTGGATCACCCGAAATTGTCCACCCGGTGTATGACGGAGTCTTGGTCCCTGATTTTGAACATCATCCATGTCTATGACCCGTAAGGGAAGGCTTGTATGACCCTCTATGATTAAAGGGTCCTGTTGGCCAGGTGAGAGGCTATTTCAGATATCGGTGAAGGGCACCACAGTCACCTGCATCTGCATGTCATCACGTTCACTGGGTTGATTTTTCATGGACAAAGTTTATGGACTCTATTTGCATTTTAATGCTTTTTATGCCATATGAGGATTTACTGATTTTGCTATCATCTTTTATATATAATAATTTTCTGGATACTGCTATCTCATATTGTTTTGTTTAGTTCATTTAGCGCTGCACCTTTCTTTATACTTTGACTCAAGGGATTTGATTGATTGACCCTGGTGTTCAGCTGCTTATCATCATACACGCGCTGATTTTCTCCTTTTTTCTAGATGCTGTAACCAATACACTAATCAGACATAACTTCACTTATCCATGGGCGGACGGAGGAATTACCTATCTAGGTATTACTCTCACTAAATCCACGAAAGGTTTTTTCACAGCTAACTATGTAAAAGCCAAACAAATGCTCCTCAGAGAAACCACCAACTTAGCCAAACATGAATTATCATGGTCGGGACGCCTTGCAGCCTTTAAAATGCAAGTCTTACCTAAGATACTGTACCTATTCCGAACATTACCAATACCATTATCACGGGCCTACCTACAATCTTTACAATCCATAATTAGCCACTATGTCTGGCAGGGAAAAAAACCCAGAAGCAGCCACATCAAACTCATCAAACATAGATATGTTGGGGGAATGGGGTACATTGACATAAGAGATTACTATTTAGCCACTCTAACCTCCCAACTAAAAGACTATCCACCGAACCCTCCTCACTGTGGGGTGACATAGAAAATAACTTGACCCCGGGAAAAAATCTTAAAGATTGGTTGTTCAATACCCTCTCTAACCAATCACAATTTACTCACTACTCACCAACAATTAGAGCTTCTATTAAAGCGTGGAGATCCATACACGATTTTACATGGAACAACGTTCCAACTAAGTTAGTTCAAACACCCTTGACTGTATTGCCGTTTCTCTCCCCGGACCTGTATATATATGGATAAATAAAATGGATATCAGATAAATTCACCCACTTAGAGTCACTTAGAACACATATACTAGCCAAACACTTTTCTCACATGCAAAAAGAATATGCTGCACCCGCAAACGACTTCTTTATTTTCTTTAGGATTCAACAATGTCTGGCAACTTATCCTTCTTTAGATAGGAGACTTCCGATTAAAATTTGGAATTTCCTTTTCACGAATACCACGCAATCCAAGGGGATTTCCCTAGTTTACTCGACTCTACAAGAAAAAATGTCATTTAACAAATCTAAACCCATTAAAGATTGGGAAAATGATTTGATGACCCAGTACACTGATCTTCAATGGCAAACAGCTATTAAATCAATTTACAAAACCACTAACTGCACCGCCCTTTGGGAAATGGCACATAAAACTATGATGAGATGGTATTTAACACCTCAAAGGATAACACAATTTTATCCACTCTCTTCCCCTGACTGCTGGAGAAACTGCTCCAACATTGGCACTTTAATACACATTATGTGGTCCTGTCCACCTATAAGGAATCTCTGGTCGGAGATTGAACACAAACTCCAGCAAATTTTACAGTACCCCATCATATTAACCCCAGAACTTAACATCCTAAATCTAACCATAGAATCGGTTCCTTCACAGCTCAGGCTTGTCACCACACATATTTTACTGGCTACCAAATTACTTATCACCAGAAACTGGAAAACAACAAATATTCCAACCAGTTCAGAAGTCATAGAGTTAGTACATAAACATTACACGTTCGAATCAGTGCTTGCATGCGGTAAACCTTCTTACTACAAGACGCACGCATTATGGCTCCCTTGGGCACAATGGTACGAAAATGTAAAATCAAATGTAAACCAGTGATCATATATCTAAGAATGTGTTTTTCAGGGGCTCAGTCATACAATCTCTGGTATTCTCCTGTGCTCTCTCTCTCTCTCTCTCTCCCCATCTCCTCCTACCAGCTCCCCTCTCCCTCCACCTTACCTTCCTAATCCTACCCTCCCCTCCCCTCTTGTCCTCCGCCTTCTACCTCCCCTAATATCTTCCACACACCTCACTTTACACCTCCTACTATTTTCTACTGCTTTCCTCATTACACCCATCTAAAGGTAATGGTAGTACATTGTTATTCATGGCTTATGTTGTACTTATAATGACAGTTATCAACTAAACTTCAAACCATTCAAAATCATCATACATTTATTATCGATAGATTGTTATGCTAACATTGCTTATTATACTACCTGTTATGTATACAATGTCTTGCTGAACTGTACGTAGAAAATGCTTTTTTTTCAATAAAAATTATTTGAGAAAAAAAAAAAAGAATGAGTCACGGGAACTATATGGAAGGTTCCGTGACAGAGGCTACTCACATACCTCTATCAGAAGAGCCAAAAAGAGAGCCTTCCCGACAGCAAGGGGTGAACTTTTGTCAGGAAAGGTCCCCTCCGCTGGTAATATCGATCATTTGGCATGCAGTACTAAGGTCCACCAGCAGGTGTCTCCTGGCAGTTTGGAGCTGTCAGAAGAGCTTTTTCCTGCTGTTATTCTGTCACCTTTGGGCCGCAGTACTGGCGTCCACCAGCAGAGGAATCCTGGCAGTATGGAGCAGGTATTCTCCTCTGCAGACAGGTGTCACCTAACCTTAATTAGCAGCTGCAGTATAAATACCCGGCAAGTGCACACTCATCTTGCCCTGGTATTGTCCTTGAGCCCTGACCTGCAGTCTGCTCCTCTGATCCTGAAACCTAATTCCTGATTCCTAAACCTGAACCTGAAGCCCGATTCCTGGAACCTGTTGATCCTGTTTCCTGTCTGTTACCTGAACTCTGGACCCTGAGCCTTGTATCTTACCCGTCCCTCCTGTGATCCATCCATCCTCTCTTTGTCCTGTTTGTTTTCCTTCCCCAGCTGCTGACCTCCTGTTGACGACCCTGGCCTGACTCTGTTTACGATCTCGGTATTTCCCCTACTTGTATATACTTGTTCTGTTATTATTATTATTTGTGGGGTTCTGTTTTGTATTGGTTGTGGTGCACTGAGTGATATTGGAGGTGGTTGTGTTATCATTTATATTTTCACTTATACACGTCTGGGTTTCATCTGTTGCAGTCCACACAGTTCTGGTCTTATTTGGTACATGACAGAATACCAGGGCCATCCCTGACCAGAAGTGACTGCACAGAGGAACCATCTTGGTTCTGCTGGCTTTGCTGGAATGAATCCCAATGTGATCCCATATTATGCTCTGCTGGCGTCAGAAAGTGGCGAGTATCTCCGCCAGTCAATAAAAGCGTGGACCAATGACCAGCTACTTGAGCTCATCCGTTTGGCTCACTCCCTGGTTGACCAGGGCTGTATGTTGTTTGGGGATGTGCAGCCTTTCATCCAAATATATGCTGAGCTAGCCGTGTCCTGTGTTCCTAAGACCAGTGATGATTTTTCTCCCCCTTTCAGTGCTGATCAGGTGGAGTCTCTGGTGTGGCTGTTAGAGGATGATTCCGCATGCTTTTTTGAGCACTATTCCATCTGTTCTCAGCAGAAGCTTTTGGAGTGTATTCACTCAGTACAGACCCTTGTTAGACAGGCAGCATGTGATCCGTCCTTTGTCCAACCCATACTCTCAGCATGGTCTGATATGTTACAACCAGCCCCAACTAATCCACAACAAACCACCTCTGCCATCAGACACCTACCTGCCCACAAATCTGTCTCCCCATCACCCACGCCAAACTCAGTTGCAACTCAGTATACATTGCTCCCAAATAGATACTCATATCCGGTCTCTGCTCCCTGTACCTATCCTGTACCAACAAAGACGATCCTGCCAGTAACCCAACCTGCCTCCGCACCAGCTAATCCAATCCAGATCGATGTCCCAGTGCTTGCAACCCAGTCTGACGTCCCAGTGCTTGCAACCCAGTCTGACGTCCCAGTGCTTGCTATCCAGTCTGACGTCCCAATGCTTGCTATCCAGTCTGATGTCCCAGTGCCTGTTATCCAATCCGATATCCTGATGTCCGCTTTCCAGCCTGATGTCCTGGTACCCGCCTTCCAGCCTGAGGTGCCAATGTTCCAGCCTGAGGGGCCAGTGTTCCAGCCTGAGAGGCCAGTGTTCCAGCCAGAGGGGCCAGTGTTCCAGCCGGAGGGGCCAGTGTTCCAGCCGGAGGTGCCAGTGTTCCAGCCTGAGGGGCCAGTGTTCCAGCCTGATGTGCCCGCTCTTCAGCCTGATGTGCCCACCTTCCAGCTTGATGTGCCACTGTCTGCTGCTCAGCCTGATGACCCAAAGCCTGCTGCCCAGCCTGATAACCCGGAGCTTGGTGCCCAGGCCCGCTGCCCAGCTTGAAATGTCCGTGCCTGCTGCCCAGCCTGATGTGCCTGCTGCCCAGCTTGAAGTGCCCGTGCCTGCTGCCTAGCTTGAAGTGCCCGTGCCTGCTGCCAAGCTTGATGTGCCTGCTGCCCCGCTTGATGTGCCTGCTGCCCCGCTTGATGTGCCTGCTGCCCCGCTTGAAGTGCCCGTGCCTGCTGCCCCACTTGATGTGCCTGCTGCCCAGCTTGAAGTGCCTGTGCCTGCTGCCCAGCTTGAAGTGTTCCTGTCCGCTGCCCAGCCTGGTGTGTTCCTGTCCGCTGCCCAGCCTGGTGTGTTCCTGCCCGCTGCCCAGCTTGGTGTGTTCCTGCCCGCTGCCCAGCCTGGTGTGTTCCTGTCCGCTGCCCAGCCTGGTGTGTTCCTGCCTGCTGCCCAGCCTGGTGTTTTCCTGCCCGCTCCCCAGCCCGGTGTGTTCCTGTCCGCTGCCCAGCCTGGTGTGTTCCTGCCCACTGCCCAGCCTGGTGTGTTCCTGCCCACTGCCCAGCTTGGTGTGTACCTGCCTGCTGCCCAGCTTGGTGTGTTCCTGCCTGCTGCCCAGCCTGAAGTGTTCCTGTCCGTTGCCCAACCTGATGTATTTCTGTCTGCTACCCAGCCTGATGTGCCACTGCCCGCTGCCCATGCTTGAAGTGCCCGCTGCCCAGCTTGAAGTGCCCACTGCCCTGATTGAGGTGCCCGCTGCCCGGCTGGACACCATAGACTTTCCCCAGGAACGGCTAGTTGGAGCATCTGGAGGTCGCTCCTTTGAGAGGGGGTACTGTCAGGAAAGGTCCCCTCCGCTAGTAATATTGATCATTTGGCGTGCAGTACTGAGGTCCACCAGCAGGTGTCTCCTGGCAGTTTGGAGCTGTCAGAAGAGCTTTTTCCTGCTGGTATTCTGTCACCTTTGGGCCGCAGTACTGGTGACCACCAGCGGAGGAATCCTGGCAGTATGGAGCAGGTATTCCCCTCTGCAGACAGGTGTCACCTGACCTTAATTAGCAGCTGCAGTATAAATACCCGGCAAGTGCACACTCATCTTGCCCTGGTATTGTCCTTGAGCCCTGACCTGCAGCCTGCTCCTCTGATCCTGAAACCTGATTCCTGAACCCTGATTCCTGGAACCTGTTGATCCTGTTTCCTGTCTGTTACCTGAACCCTGGACACTGAGCCTTGTATCTTACCCGTCCCTCCTGTGATCCATTCATCCTCTCTTTGTCCCGTTTGTTTCCCTTCCCCAGCTGCTGACCTCCTGTTGGCGACCCTGGCCTGGCTCTGTTTACGATCTTGGTATTTCCCTTACTTGTATATACTTGTTCTGTTATTATTATTATTTGTGGGGTTCTGTTTTGTATTGGTTGTGGTGCACGGTGTGATATTGGAGGTGATTGTGTTATATTTATTAATTTATCTTTAATAAATCATTTATATTTTCACTTATACACGTCTGGGTTTCCTCTGTTGCAGTCCACACAGTTCTGGTCTTATCTGGGACATGACAACTTTTGACTAAAAATAGAGTACAAACCCACAACACGGGCCAAAACAATCAAAAGAATATGAAATCCACTCCACTAAGAATAATTACCCGTTATGGAGCACAATGGGACCAAATCAAAAATATTCTCAACCAACATTGGCACATCTTAGCGGATGCTCCAATCCTTGGTAACTTTGTGGGTGATCGACCACTCCTCACGGCCAAAAGGGCACCAAACCTAAAAGACAGGTTGGTACACTCTGAATACCAAAGACCTAAAAAACGTAACTGGCTTACTGACCTTCCGCCAATGAAAGGCATGTTTGCATGTGGCAAATGCCATATTTGCAAATACGTAGGCAAAACTGACACTTTTGCTGATTCAGAAGGTAAAAAATGTTATAAAAGAAACAACTTTATCAACTGCTCTACGGAACGTGTTATCTATATGCTCACCTGCCCTTGTGGCTTAAATTATGTGGGAAAAACAAAGAGACAGCTTAAAATAGGAATAGGTGAGCATATACAGAGCATAATGAAAAAGGAGGACGATAGTCCATTATCTTTACATTTTCTTAAATTTCATGGTGGTAAACCATCTGGCCTTAAGTGTAAAGGGATTTATAAACTTAATTTGCCCCCAAGAAGAGGCGACTTCGATAAAATACTGTACCAGAAGGAAAAGATGTGGATATTTAACCTGAGAAGCATGCAGCCTTCAGGGTTAAACAATGAGCTTAATCTTTTGGTTTTCTTGGAGCAGTAACAACTGACCCTTTTTCAAACTAAAATTATCCAAGTGGCTATCTCGCTTCATAAACATCCTTTCCCTTTGAAGGGGTGTGTGGTATTTACCAATAGTACAATCTATTGGAACCTATAACTGTACCAATATGGCATGACTAAAATAACTACTATATGAGGGGATTCTCTGTACCTAATTTCTTGGCAATAGGTGAATGCACGGGGTGAAAGTCTATTGTATTGTATGTATGTGGTGAGACTGGATATTCACTTACTGCAGTCTAAATAAGGTGCTAACTTTGATATCCATTTAATCAATTAAGTCCCTCTGACATTTAAGGATACACCTTTACTAACTGCGCATGCTCCGAAGAAGCTTGGGTTACAAGCGAAACATGTAAGCAAGACATACTCACAGGTCTCCAGCGATGTGAACGATCTGTCCATCCACCTGGCGAACCCAGATCACCCATCCGAATCTCAGCTTAGCACAAACCATCCAGCACTCAGCAACCTTTTCTTGAGCCACTTGGTGTGATTAGGATAACTTGGTAAGCATCTGCATGATATATAGGATTCTTTAAAAGATGAACCGAGACTACTCAATGGGGAGCAACTCTAAGGAAGGTCTGTGAAGGACTATTACCCATTTTGTCTTTTCAAATGGAAGGAAGATCCATCTAATATCTCCAATGATTGAGTATATCCGGTGACTTATGAGTCTCTATCGCTGAGCGGCTGGTCCTTTTGTATGAATATAGGGGATACAGACAAACGAATCAAGACGTCAGAACGGTGAGCTGTACTGGGTTAACCCCCTGCCTTAATACCGTTACTGTTTCCTTTGACCGATGTTATCCCTCATTAATCAATTGTGATCCATACTTACATAGAAATCAATGACATGTGCTTCTCAAACTGTGCGATTTTGAAATCCATATGCATTGCTGCTTTACAAGTCTAAGTGGAAGTTATTTGCTGAACCTCCCTTGACCGATGTTATCCCTGATTAATCAATTGTGATCCATACTTAAGCTGGCCATACACCATACAATTTTCCTGTTCAATTTTCTTTAGATTTACCTTCAACTATGTAGTACAAGGGCCTGCCTGATTGCATCCAAATTGAAAGTGTTTAGGTTTGACCTCCTATTATATGGTTTTGGTAAATCTAAAGGAAAGTTGAACAGGAAAATTGAATAGTGTATGGCCAGCCTTACATAGCAACCAATGACCTGCGCTTTTCAAACTGTGCGATTTTGAAATCCATATGCATTGCTGCTTTACAAGTCTGAGTGGAAGTTACTTGTTGAACATCCTTTGACCAATGTCATCCCTGATTAATCAATTGTGATCCATACTTACATAGCAACCAATGACTTGTGCTTTTCAAACTGTGCGATTTTGAAGTCTATATGCATTGCTGCTTTATAAGTCTGAGAGGAAGTTACTTGCTGAGCGAAACACACAAACTCTCTATACATAATCACCGCTGGCTAATCTCATCTATATCACAGTGACTTTTGTCTCTATTGAGTTACCAGGCCAATCTGCGGTAAATATACAACAAATTAAATTGAATCGTGTGTGTGAGATGGGTGACTGATGTGTATGGCTGGATTTGTTATGGACACCGGTGTTCCATTAAGACTTTCTTGTCTTCATTTTAATTAAATGTGTTTGGAGGAGGGTTTGGGGGACTTTTTCACTATTTTAGACAAGTATTTTTGCAAGTATTTATTTGTATAATAAAATTAAAGTTAAATTAGTCCTTTACACTTTTTGTATCCTTTATAAAGAATACCTTTGGGGACCTTTGTCCCTATCTTTTTTGAATGTAAAAGAACCATCACCCTTAGGGTTACCTGACACCATATGTGTACTGGATTCACCACCATGCCTGGATCTGCTTAAACACCTTTTGGATGACTTTTCATGGGAACCACCACCCTGAGAGTTCCTTTTCGTTTTGCTCGATTTTTTGAACCTAGAAGGAAGAGGCAGAAAGCGATGAAACAGATGATGCATCTGAAAGATGGGGATCTACATTTTTGGATTTGTTATAGTGATTTGGTGGAAAAGATTTCTTGGGACGCATGAGTCCAATTGAAGGCTCTCCCCTCTCTAAAGGCCATTATGTCTCTTTGCATCTTTTTCTCTTTTTTTAATCAAGATTTGCCGATTAAAGCTTTCTAAGTGCTCACTCAATTCTTTATCCATGTGAGAGTACGCTCAATGGCCCTTATGTTGGGAGAGCGATTCATAGATAGAATTCTTATCAAAATCAATCTCTTTAGGTTTATTGGCATATTCATCCCTCAGAAGCAGCATCATGCCTTTCGCCCATGATAGCAAGTTTGCTTCCCATGCCTTCTTAAAGGAAGGACTTATGTTCTCCAAAGTGGGAAAAATTTGGGGGCGTAGTATTCCAAGGGGGGCCAAATTTGTGTCTATATATTGCTCAAAGGAATGGACATGCCAATAAAGAGAAGATTTTTTCTCCAATAATTTCCTAAGACTAAAAAAGATAGTGGACAAATCCATGTCCTTCTTCTTCTTAAGTGAGAAATTCTTGAAAAACCCTGTCATAAGGGTTTCCCAGTTTTGACCAGCATAATTAGCCATGGTCTATTGAATTAAATAGTAGAAAAATCAAAAATGAAATTTATTTCCAAACCATTTAGTCAGAGGTATGAGGAATGGGTATTTACTACCCTGTAGAAATGAACGAAAAGTGGATAAGACTAATTGGATGGGAAAGACGAGGTTCAGGTCCACATCCCTTGTACAACATGTAAAAGAAAAGTTCCTCAAAAAATATATATGCGATATATATATATATATATATCACACAATAGAGGGTATCTTAATAATTTTGTACAATAAATGGATTGAATTTTTCCCTTTGGTCTTTGGAGTGGTATTTAAAGTATCACATAGGGACACTTTATTCATGTCTTCGCACAGCAGTGCAGTGGTCTGCTGTGTGGTGAGGAAAAATGCAGACATGCAAATTACCGTACATCATACCAATGCTGTGGTATAAATAGGGCACATAGAAAACTAATTTTTCTTACTTGCCCTAGCGGTAACCTGCATTTGCAGTGTAAGGGGGAAAAAGATAGCCATACACAGCTATACACAGTGTGAATGTATCCTCACACCTTTAAAAATCACAAATGTAGATTTAACATGGCCATATATGTTAGCTGTATAGAAATTTGAGTTTTTTTATGGGTCTATCTAAATAGAACAGTAAATAAACTTCCTTATGACCCATAATCAAAGCAAAATGCATTGAGGCTAGTTGAGCGACGCTGACGTCACATCCTGCCCCTGGACCGCCGCAAAATCGAGGCTTGCAACACACGCCGGCTTACCGAGATGGAGCGGCGAGCACAGGCTATATTTGGAATGCTGGATAGACTTAGTGCCGGTCAGTGAACATTTGTCAAATCTTTTTTAAACGAAATAAAGTAAGGGATATTGCACAATGATGGCTGTTTGTTTTGCATGAGAATCAAGGAATAATAAATAGTAGAGACATATGGTGGAGATATAAGAATAGTGCTGCATCCGCTGGGGAAACCTTTGGTGCATCTGCATAGAGAACCAACTAAACCAGGCATTGTTGAGGCTCTTTGATTACTGTTTTCTGGTGAGTGCAAACTCTAGGAAGGTGGTGGTGAATCACAAGCTTTGGACTGCTCAAACACGAATTTATATTTGGACACGTGAGATTATATTTTGTGAATAAAATATCATTGGAACTTTTGTGCACTCAATCATGTTTTGTTTAAATCACTATTATAAGTTGATATAAGTGATTGAGCATTATTGCACAGATTTGGGTTGGCGCAGCTTCCTATTTATACCTATATACCTTACACCACAATTAGTGGGGAAATTGTAGTTGCAGCCTACCTTGTATATATAATATTGATATTGTTTTTGCACTGGTGACACTTATTGCACAGTAAATAAACTCTAGCACCACAAGTCACTCACGCAGTAGGAAAATATTTATTAGGCTATCATAATAAATACAATTTTGGTAAGTGCATAAGCAAAAAAAATTGTAAACAAACAATTTCGATAACAGTGTGAGAATTGTTTTTGAATATATTTGCCCATAGGTCTATGTACTTTAATAATCAAAGTGTAAACAATGTGACTTGTGAAAGCTGCACTTTATCTCATTATATAGCTACAACATACAGAATAAATATTTTAAAAAGAGCTGAATTCAAAGGGTCATTTTCCTTAAAATAAGATTTTCAGCAACACTCCTTGTGTGTCAGTAAGCAGGTACCTGTCCAAGGACACACCTGTTGCTCTGACTGACTGGATAAATGGACAAGAATGGTCACACTGCTGCCCTTGGGTTGGTTACTGAGAAAAGCCAAATTTCTTGCAAATCCATACTGTCTCTAGAACTTTCCATGCGTAGGACTATCGTGTTAATTGATCTTGAGAGTGGCAACAGAATAGATGGCCAAGACCTTACCAAGCTGGCCAGCACTGAAACCATAGGCTGAATTAGCACATGTGAATATGAATGACACCTTTGCACATTATTTCACAGCGAATCTTCAGTGCTGACTGGTACTAACAAGGAGAAAGATATTTACCAGTTTTGAAAAGCACTGTACAGTAACTACTAAATGTATTAAAGCAAATAAAATATTCAATGGCAACCTGTCTTAAAGTGGAACTGAACCTTCCTCTCCATCACAGCCAAGGAAGCTGCCATCCTAGTCATCTCCTAACATAAAGGTCATTATAACACACTATTCATTATCATAGCAGCTATTCAGGGCCACCAGATATTGATCTGTAGTTACCATAGGGCTGCATATAAGATAAGTAATGACAGCAGCCATTTGATGACATAGTTCAGTTGAGAGCAAAAGCAGTTATGCTTAACTGCTTGTTTGGGAAACCATTAAATCAATGAGTTTAGTTATGCTTTAAAAATAATGTTCTTTAGTAAGCATTCCACAATAATAATTATGTTAGTGTGTGCTGTAAATTGCCATCAGCATTGATCCAGTTTCTTCTTGCCGGAGGCTGTCATTTTGCTGAAGCCCAGAGCCCCTGAGCAGCAGTAAATCTTTAGAGCAGATCGGCCTCTAGTGGCTTGGTTTTTTGGCACAATGCAGAGCAGGATGGGACAGTGTATTACTGGATTTTAACACTTTCATGACTAAGCCCATTTCTGACATTTGGTGTTTACAAGTTAAAATCCGTACTATTACCAGGTTAGAGTTACAGAGGAGGTCTAGTGCTAGAATTATTGCTCTTGCTCTGATGATTGCCTCACATGTGTGATTTGAACACTGTTTACATATGCGGGCACGACCTCCGTATGCGTTTTCTTTGCTGCGTGAGCTCGCGTGGACGGGGGCGCTTTAAAAAAAAAAAAAATTCTTATTTATTTTATTTATTTTTATATTATTAAATTGTGTTTTTAAAAAATAATAAATAAATAATAAATTTGATCAATTTTATTGCTGTCACAAGGAATGTACACATCCCTTGTGACAGTAAAAGGTGGTGACGGGTTCTCTTTTTGGAGGGATCGGGGGTCTAAAAGACCTCCAATCCCTCCTTTGCACTTCAAAGTATTCAGATCGCCAAAAACTGCGATTCTGAATACTGTATTTTTTTTTAATCTGGTGCCATTGGCAGCTGAGTAAACAGGAAGTGATGTTGTGACGTAGCTTCCGTGTTTACATACAGGAGACTGGAATGTAGCCGTTTCTGGCTTCGTTCCAGTCTGTCTTTAGGCGCCGGAAGTGGCGCATCACAGATCGGGTCTCCCGGTGGGACGGGAGGCCTGGTAAGAGCGGCGGGAGGGGGGATGTCCACTCCCGCCCCTCTGGGATAACAAACGAGCGTTTTTTAGCCGCATTGGTTGTTAACCCTGGAAAGCCGATCGCCCGCTCTAAGAAACAATATCGGGATGATGCCTGCAGCTGCGGGCATCATCCCGGTATAATCCCTGAAAGCCGAGGCCGCATATATGCGTACCTATGTAAACCTCCCTCTAACATTTGTACCTATAGGTAAGACTAGAATAAGGCTTACATACAGGTACTGTAAATATTTCCTAAAAGTGCACCGTTTAGGAGAAATTTACTGTATTCTCGCCGATGATGTCATTGGCGCATGTGCTCTGAAGAAACGGCCATCAGTGCCGCCTCCCTGGTAGGAAGACGGGCGAAGATGGATGCAGCCTGCAGCGGGGACGTTGCGGGCTTCGTTTGCAGGTAAGTGTCACATAATGTGCTAGTATGCATCTATGTGATGCATACTAGCACATTATGCCTTTACTTTGAAGGGGAGGGAAAAGAAAACATTTTTTACAAGTTTACACTTCCTCTTTAATCAGTATAGGCACTTATTTTTCAAGTTTTACATGGCTATAATTGCAAAAGGGGCAAGCATGAAGTGATCTAACAGGACTTAATTTTCTGACTAAAGTTCCACTTTAAGAGATGTACATGAGCTGGCATTCTGAGCCCATTTTGAAAACTGTAGTTGTGTGACTATTGTGCTGATCCTCCTGCTTCAGTATGTGGTGAGTCATTGGGCTCAAGTAAGTACTAAGCATGCAGATGGAAACTTCTAACTTGACCTACTGCATTTTGTTCCTGTTCATTGACTAAGTAAAAAAAGTGGATGATTAACACAATAGTCATGTAAACTATAATTTTTAGAAAGGGCTTATGAATGACACAGGAGGATATTTCTCTCATGGCAGGTTCTTTTAAAAATGAACTTCAGGAATTATATCTATTGCATTCTCACATTGGTACAGCGTGGCACAATGTAAGGATGTATAACTAAAACCAGATGGGTCATTGAGGAATTTGAAAGTCACTGTAGTAGTTACGACTACTACCACAAATCTTCTGGGTCCTGCTTGGGTTTTGTGCATACGGCTTCCCCTCTGCACACTGATCACAGAAAGGGGTTGCTCGCTTGCCACTGCCACCATTCATAGAATGCCTTGCATTACTTTTTTCTTTTCAATAAACACAAAGCGTTCTCCGTTTTGACAAGGTGGAGATCGTGACATTATCACCCCTCCTATCCAACTCGTCTAATCAGAGAACGCCAAGCTGGACCAAGTTTGTAATACCAATAATTCCTGGAGTTCAGCTTCAACATAAAAGAGCACTTGTTGGACTGCTCAGAAATCAGTGCTGAGAATAACATTCAATTAACTGAAACAAGGATACAACAAAAAATATCACACACAGAGACAAGTAATTTATCTTAAAGTGCTGCATGACAATTTAATGAGAACATGGATGTTAAGTATCCTGTGAGGAAGACAGGAGTCAAAAACCTAATGTAAATTCCTTTTCTTCATAAAATAGTAGAAAAGCTCTTGCATGAAAGCCATGGATAGTGGCCTCAATATGTTAATTACCTGTTATGATGACTTGTAATACACACAAAGGAGTATACTTACATTAGCTTCTCCAGAGAGAAAGCTACCATAAAGGCTCTTTTTTTTTCCTAATAGAAGTACAGTTCCTGTACTGGCTTTCCTTGAAGAAAGCTGAAAAAATATGAGGTCTTTAGCGGTAAGTTTCTGAGTTTTCTCAATGATGTCTCATTAGAAACTTTTTTTGTTTTTCATATATCATTTTAAGGAAGCTACGTAAAAATATAGAAAGATGTATACCTAACCCAAAGTCCTAAAAATTCAAAATCAAACGTCCTTTACTCATGGTATAGATTTGTAAATATAGAAATAATCGGCTAACTAAAAGGTACCACATCCATATATTACCATCTACCAAAAAACTTTCTGTAAACTTTACTGGTACCAGAGAGAAACGGTCGCAAACGTATTTTTAAAAAATGGTATACCGTATATACTCGAGTATAAGTCGTTCCGAGTATAAGTCGAGGCCCTAATTTACCACAAAAAAATGGGAAAAACTTATTGACCCGAGTATAAGACGAGGGTGAGAAATGCACAGCTACTGTAAGTGGAAAAGAGGGTCAACAATGCCCATTTGCAGCCTCACTGTGCCCATTTGCATGCCTCACTGTGCCCATTTGCAGCCATAGGTCCCCCGAACTTCAAACTCGGTAGTTAAGGGTTCCTAGATGCCCCCTAGCTGCAGCCAAAATTTGGGGTCTCTGAACCCAAAGTGTCCCGAAATGACATTGCTACAGATGGACACAGTTGACCGACTTTGGGGCCCTGTATCTCGGGGCCACTTAGTGCTAGGAACCCCAAATTTGGTGTGCAAACCCAGTGGAATTAGCACCATAAAAATCAAAGCTGGGATTTCTAGAACCAAGTGGCCCCGAGATACAGGACCCCAAAAATCAGTTCAGAAAATGTCAAGCACTTTTCTGCAGCAGAGAATGACATTTTCCGAACCTATTTTGGGGCCCCATATCTCGGGACCACTTGGTGCTAGGAACCCCAGCTTTGGATATGTTATGGTACCAGGTCCACTGTGTTTGCACACCAAATTTGGGGTTCCTAGCACTAAGTGACCCTGAGATACAGGGCTCCAACTCGGTTCAGAAAATGTCAAGCACTTTTCTGCAGCAGAGAATGACATTTTCGGAACCGATTTTGGGGCCCCGTATCTCAGGGCCACTTAGTGCTAGGAACTCCAGCTTTGGATATGTTCTGGTACGAGGTCCACTGGGTTTGCACACCAAATTTGGGGTTTCTAGCACCAAGTGGCCCTGAGATACAGGGCCCCAAAGTCGGTTCGGAAAATGACATTTTTTGCTGCAGAAAAGTGCTTGACTCGAGTATAAGTCGAGGGGGGCACCTTCAGCACAAAAAAAGGTGCTGAAAAATTCGACTTATACTCGAGTATATACGGTAGGTTATAAATACTGAAATATTTTTCACATGTAGCTTATATCAACAGTCAACAGTGCTTGAAAGCTTACTGAACATCAAAACTTCAACTTGGCACCAAAATCACATGTCAATGCAGTTGGGACATTTGTCTGGTTTATTACTGTTAGACATATTATTATCAAAAATGACATGTATTACTATTATTGCAGTTAGAACTTAGGTTGATTTACACAGTACATAAACTGAACCATTTGCAAAAAATACCTAAATGCTCACCTAGTATGTTTTCATACATATCATCATTTTAATATTGTGACTCATGCAGAAATAAAATTATGCAGCAGCCAGCCCTGAAGGGAACATACTTAAAGGAAGTCACAAGAGCTAAAAGGGCTAGTGACAGAGTAGGGTGAAACGTTTAAAAAAATGGCTTTTCTGTGGTGCATATGTGCCTTGTACACTCCCCTAAAGCGCTGGGTGAAAGTTCAAACGAAAAAAAAAAATACTTTGAAGGGGAAGTTAGATAATATGCTAAACTTTCCATGGTTCCTTTGGCCAGGGCAGTCTATTCCTCCTTCAAATAATTCAAAGTGTGGGTAAAAGCATGGTGTAAAGTTGAAGGTTTTGGCTTGCTTAGCTATAATGTGGTCTGATTTAAAGATGTGCAAAATAGTTGTCTGCATCGGTTAGTGGGGTATTGTGCCACTTAGTACAGAATTCGGTTGCTTTTTGAGTAAGTATTTAAATTAAGAAATGGGGGCAGAAAATGTCTGTCCTTGGCAGGTGAGCAACGGAGAGAGTTTGCATTTCTAAAAAAAATGGCTGTTAAGGTGGTTAATGTAAAAAATGATAATGGTACAAAAAGAAATAAAAAACTGATAGTATCTTTTATGTCAAATTCACTAAAGTCGGCCATGGGTGATTCTATTTTCTTTCCATGGGCTGTAGGAAAGGAAATTGCATAATTCCCCCATCATGCCTGGTGGGGGGGGCCTGGGGAGCCATCCCTGCTTGGAGAACACAGTGATTAGTGCTAGCACCTACAGCCGCTGCCAATAATTGCATCCTAAAAATCCGATACAATGCTGGTTGTACCTAAGGCAATCGATGGGTACAATCAGCTTGCCTATAGAGATTCAAACCGTCTAGGGCCAGCTCAATGCCTGTAGTTTAGGTAACAAGCTTTGAAACCTGACAGTTCTTGTCCAGGCAGAACTTGAACAATGTTGCAATTACAGACAAATGATTCTAGGATTCAAAAAAACTGGGAAAAATGACACCAGCGTACACACTATGCAGGAAAGACAGAAAAGGGAAGAGGGGGGTCAAGATGTCATTCATGTAAAGACTAGCATGACGATCTACGGTAATTCAAAAAAACTACTTGAAACCCTCTGGGTCTGCCTACCTACAACCCAGTCGGAACTGTCCTCAAATAGGGTAAAGCGTACAGACCCATGGGACAGTCTGAGGTTAATTAAATCCTGTTAATTCAATAGATATCTCAAATAATAAAGGAAGAGGTTTTAATTACGGATGACTTCAACATGTCGGACATTACCTGGGATTTTCCAAGTTTGTATACAAGCAGGAGCAGTGATATGTTGAAGGCACTGAAAGGGTTTTCTTTCTAAAACAGTTAGCAAAATGCCTAATCGGAGATTATATTCATGATTTGAAAGTGACAAAAGGGGATCAGTGCCTGATGTCGAGGTAGAAAAAAAATATGGGTTCAATAATAACGGCATAAAAAAAGTTGTACGAGGTAAGATGTAACCCCTGGGTGGTTCAGATATATAGTTGGATAAAAAAATAGATATCATAGTTTGGTTATAAATGGGGTTAAATCCAGAGACCAGTTACTAGTGGTGTACCACAAGGTTCTGTACTAGAGCCTGTTTGTAAGTTATATAACTGAACATTTGGCAGGTAAGGTATGCCTTTTAGCCAATGGCATACACGTAGGTAATAAGATAGAAATTTATGGAGGTGTTTGAAACATGGACCATGGTTTAGCATGCATTGCTGGGAAATTACAATACTGGGGTATAGTGTTGGTCAAAGCTACAGAAGAAAAAGGGCGATTGCTCATTTCAGATGGCCAGACAGTGGGGAATTTGGTGAGAATCCATTTAAAATACTGTGTCCAGTTCTAGAGCCATCACTTATATATATTGATAAGACAGGGTGAGTTTAGATATGGGCAAATAAAAAGGAATGAACAGGTGCATGCAGGATGCTGCTCTGCGGGGGAGCATCTCTATGCATTACAAAACTGTCCCTCATTCCTACCACTAGATTATCTTACCAGGTGGTGTGGGAGAGGAATATGGACATAGCTCATGAGTCGAAGGATTGGCGTAAATGAAGCTCACAAATTCACAAAGGTATTCTTAATGTTGCCTTGATTGAAGCAGGATAAAGTACATACCAGATGGTAATTAGTACCGGAGTGCCTGTCTAAAATGTATCCGGGATCATCTGCTTCCTGTTTCAGGGATTGTGGCCAGACAGGCACACCACTGCATGTGTGGGGGGTGTGCCCCAGGGTTCGCTGCTTTTGGATGAGGGTTCACTCATTTGCATTCTCTATATCACCAAAGACGCAAGCATTGCCCTCCTAAATAACCAGTCGAAAATGTCCCACAACATACCCAGACTTTAATAAATTGTATGTTCCTACCAGCCAAAATCGCTATCGTGACTGCATGAAAAGCCATTTTATAGATATCGCATTATTGAAACGTAAACTCATGTGGATCATGCTGAATGAAAAAAATGTGAGTGTCCTGCAAGACAAACAACCCATTTTTGATAAAATATGGTCCCTCTGGCTTGCTTACTTACAGGTCCCTGATGTACGGAGTTGAATTCACATATGATTGACGGAGGATCCCCAGACGGATTCACCCTTCTCTCTCCCCCCTCCTCTTTTTTCCCCTCTCTTCCTCTAAATTTTATCTCGTTTTTCGTTTCTTGACAATCTTGGCATCATGTCTTCACAGTTTTCCTGTCCCCTATCTTACCTAGATACTTTGGTGCATACTTAAAAGAATGGAGTCCCCGATGTGGGACGGCTATGGTGTCCGGTAGTGGACAGAGCCTTAGATCAGACATTATAGGACTGTGGCTCTCTCACTACCTAGACCAATCTACAGCGGCTAAGTTTTAATGTTGTTATAATCCCAGGGTTCTTCTGTTTGCAGAAATATGATACCCTAGGCGGTCAGCTGGATGGCTATCCCTTAGAGGTCATGATGTCTTTGCACTTTTTGCTCTTCCTTTCCATACAAGTTTATGTGTGCTCTTCCTTTCCATACAAGTTTATGTGCTCCCATGGTGCATCATAGAAAGCACAACCTGACTGTTACAGCTTTCTTCCATCCCTCCCCTCCTACTTATTTATCACTTTTGTTACAAGTACAGAGCACGCTAGGATTGTTTGCTGCTCTGCAAAATGATGTTTTCTCTTTGTTTTCAAAATAATTAATAAAAACAATTGAAACAGAAAAAAACGAATCTGAAATGTTTAAAAAAAAAAAAAGAGGAGACTCAATAGACCATGTGTTTTTTCCACGATTGATTTCCTATGTTTCTATGCATCTTTAACTTTCAGTCCGAAATAGCAGCTTCCATAGTTCCATCCTGATGAGTTAGAAATATTTAAAATATGCCATACACCTGGAAAAAGATAGCAAATTACAGGGTTGAAAAAACTGGATATTTCCTATGCAGAAGACATATTTGCCTTTCAGCTTTGATGGTTAAGACCAAACTAAACTAACTTGTAGTGTTTTGACTAAGAGTCAAAACACTACAAGTGACCCCAAAAAACCGGGCTAATCAACATTTCAAAACACAAGCCAAGATGGAATAGTCTACAACTCGATGATGATGTCAGAGTGTGCACGTATTGTGTGAAATGGAAATATTCTGTCCCAGGGTTCCCTAATGCCCCGTACACACGGTCGGACTTTGTTCGAACATTCCGACAACAAAATCCTAGGATTTTTTCAGACGGATGTTGGCTCAAACCGTGCATACACACGGTCACACAAAGTTGTCAGAAAATCCGATCGTTCTGAAAGCGGTGACGTAAAACACGTACGTCGGGACTATAAACGGGGCAGTGACCAATAGCTTTCATCTCGTTAGTTATTCTGAGCATGCGTGGCACTTTGTCCGTCGGATTTGTGTACACACGATCGGAATTTCCGACAACGGATTTTGTTGTCGGAAAATTTTATAGCAAGCTCTCAAACTTTGTGTGTCAGAAAATCCGATGGAAAATGTGTGATGGAGCCCACACACGGTCGGAATTTCCGACAAGGTCCTATCACACATTTCCCATCGGAAAATCCGACCGTGTGTACGGGGCATATGACTGTAGCAGACATTTAGGTTTTTGGGTTTTAACAGCTTGAACCATGAAAAACCTAATTTACAATTTGCCTAATACAAACTGGTAACATAGACTTAACATATGAAGCTATAATTGGTGGAAATGTGTATCTGCACACAACCGGATCCCATTTAAAGAACAGCTCTAACTCATTGAAAAAAAACAAGTGGCCCCATGGATTGAGAAACTAACAGCAGACCCCTTGGAATTCGGACCCATACAATATTTGTTCCATGGGAACCCTAGATCTGTCAAAAAGTATAGGGAAAGCATAACCCCACACTTAATAAACGCAGCAAAAAAACTGATCCCGAAGTTCTGGAGGCAGGACCGGAGCCCATCAGTCATGGAGTGGAGAAATGAGGTTAACATAATAAAGGAAGCTGAGAGGTGGGTTCATGTGGTTAAAAACCAAAAAAAGAAATTTGAAATTATATGGGCAAAATGGGAACAGTGCGACAGTGAGATAACGGAAGAGGGGAGCTAATAATGGATAATGGAAGTAGAAATGGTATAGTCATTAAGAAACAAGATAATCCCAGAAAGAAAGAATTAAACATTAACATGACTTCTCCAATGCCAATTAAGTAAAGGGGGGGGGGTAAGATAATGTATGGACATATGGTCTCATTTTTCCGAGGGAGGTTTTTTTTTTTTTTTTTTGTCTTCCATTCACCCTGATTCCCTTAATTAACACTGAGTGGTGAGGCTAAGGTGGGGTAGGGGGTTTGTGTTTTTTTTTTTTCTTTTCTTTCTCCTCTCCCTCTCTTCTCTTTCTTCTAAATAGGAACTATAAGGACCACAATGATTTATAACACGATTTAGAAAAAGGGGGATTTCACTGTATAATTCAGTTTATAAGTCCACACATTGGGGGAAGAGTAGAGTTAAATCAATACTAAGAAAGGGGGGAGGGAAAGAGGCACAATTTATTGATTATGGTCTATAGTGATCTAAGACACATATTGAATGAAGGGGAAACTCACCGATTTAAAGTAATAAGCACGTTTGGATATGGGGGAGAAGTTGAGTAAAGTGGCATTAAAGATGAGAGGGAAGAATCACAGAAGGGAGGGGAGGGGGAGGAGAAGAAGGGGGGAAGAGGGAGAGAGGAAAGGGGAAGGGGAAGGGGGAAAAATTTTTTTTTTTTTTTTTTTTTGTTACAGTTTGGGGAAGTCACTTATAATTTATAATATTGTTATGCACGTTTGTAGGTTGGGGAAAGGGAGTTGGAGCAATATAAGGATAGGGGTGGTTGGAGATATTGATAAGGAGGAAGATCGTGGATCCTTTTTTTTTTTTTTTTTTTTATATTTATATTTTTTTATTTTATTTATTTTTTTTATTTTTTTTTTTGTTGTTTTGTTTTTGTCCTACCCTGGTTAAATGGGATATATGGGGTAATTGGTGTTTTGTTATTGGATCTTGGGCTGAAATTAGGGGTATAGTAAGTTGAACGAATGTTATTGTAGGATGTACCGTATAAATGAATAAGTATGTATTCTGTATTATATAAATGAATAAAATTTTGATTATTAAAAAAAAGAAAAAAAACAAAACACTTTTCAAACAATTAGGTACTAAAATCACCAACATAACTGTTTCACCTATTTCCCTGTGTTAGAAGAAATGAACAGTACAGCTTAAAGATGGCTTAAATATTGCATTGCATCCAGGGAAATTGGCTTTTTGCCCTTGTTTAAACATACTAAGCTTGACATCCTGAGTAGGAGATCCACACACATGAAAGAAATTCTGCCTCCACATTTCCCTGCATAGGATAAGATACCTTAGAAAAAACATCATACAAAAAAGCACTCATAACAATAATGACCCGGTGTATCATGTGAACATTTTAGACACACCTAGTGTTTTGCAGAGTTATTCCTTTGAAAGGCACTATTGGCAGCCTCCTCTCCTCCATTTCTCAGTCCGAAAAGAACACATCTGGCTGCCGCTGCATGTTTCTGCATATTTACTTTTCTTATGTTGTTGACTGTAGTGGCTCTTTAGCTTAACCACCTCCTTACTGTTGTAGTAAGAAGGTTGCTAAGGGGAGTGGTTATTTAACCTAATAGATCATTTGAAGAGAGACTTTTTGTTTATCTAAGAGCGCTTACCCATGCACACACAATGCCATGGTTCCCGCTCTCAATAGACAGCAAAGAGCAAAGACAAAATGCACAGAGCCTATGGGAGAATCTGTGCATTGTGATCACTCTGATAGCGAATTATAGTGATCACAAATGTAAAAAGATAGTACTTTTTGCACTGGAGCATCCGCCCCTTTCTCACACAACAGCAAAAGCGAAAGAAGATTTCATGAATTACTCCATGCATCAAATCTTCCAGGGTGCAGCAGATAAGACTAATTGTGGGGTTAGAGGGCAACAACCACCAATAATGGGGGAGGGGGGGTGAAGGGTTTTTAAATACCACTGACCAACAATAGTTGTAAGATCATTTTGGGGGGGGATGTAAAATGCCACTAACCACCAACATTGTTTTTGGGGGATAGGGGAGTAGGTTACGTTTCTACTGACTGTCAACAATGGGGGGGGGGGGGGGGTTTACAATCCTACTGACCCGCAATTATTGTGGGAATGTTTTGGGAAGTTCTATAGTTTCACTGACCACCAATGATTGAGGGATTGTTTTTGGGGTGTTTTAAAATGTTTTGGATATATCCATTTAGACATAGCACACAAAATGGAAGACTTGCACTTGGCTGCAATGGGTGACTATTAAAGGCTAAGTGCACCTTAACCACCTCAATACCAATATCTCTTAATTTCTAAAAAGAATTGTGGTAAAAATAAGATCACCTTGGGCTGTCTACTTTCTAAAAAGGAGTCTTATGGAAGGGGTGGGGTGGAGTTTGTACTATCCTGCATTTTTTTTATTTGTTGTATAAAGAAAGGGAACTGTTTTTTTCTTTTCACAATATGTTTTCTTTTATATAGTAAAAAAACAAGTGAATAATGCTGCCAAAAGAAAGCTCAGTCTCAAAAAAAAATAGTATAAAATTATTTTGGTTACAGTGTTGCTTGTCTGAGTAGTTGTCAAACTTTTACAGCACTGAAAACTGAAAAAATGGCCTGGTAATAAAATAGGTGTAACATGCCGGTACTTTAGGTGATTACGATTTCGAATCATTGAGTTGTACCATATGCTAGCTATAGGACAAGAACCTGAAACTAATTTTCTTCACAGGACTAAATAAATTTTTACGATTCATCAAAAAACAAATGGCCACTACAACAGATGACCTTTTGTTTAGTTCCCTTGCTTATCTACTAGCATGTACAGTGCATTCTCTAGCTTCACTATTTAGCAAGTCACTGCTCATGACCTGCCAATGAAGTGACAGATGGGACTAACAGCCAAAAGACTAGCATTTTCTACAACAAAATCAGCATTGCCACGCTCCTGTATTTATATTTTGTCAGGTTTACATTACATACACTGAAAATTTGCTTCATTTGATGTTAAGGTCGTTTTGTACCTTTAGCTATGAGCTGGGTGATTATGAGCGGAGGGAGACTCCAAAGCCATGGCTGGGTTCCTTCAGAGCTGCTTAATGTGACAATACAATCGAACAGGATATGAACTACAGAAAAGAGGGAGAGATGAGGGCACTCTGGTGAGGCTGGCTATCCGATCCTATGTAGCAGTGGAGTGATGGCACTGAAGGCTGCGCTTTGAAGAGAAGAAGCAGAATACCTTTATACTACATAGTTCCACTAGTCAAAGTCTCTCAGCAAGTGAAGAAACTTCTACTTTATGGCTTAAGGTGAAAGGATTGTGTAATTTTACTGAAATGATAGACTCCTAGGTGATTGTACTTAAAACGTTTCCACATTTTTGTACTCTGATCACACTGGGCTGGAAAAGGAAATACATTGACGACGTACAAACATAAAAAAAAAAATCAAGACATGCAAACTCTCACCATTCAAACCTAAATCTATCAATAAAACAAAACAAATGTCTTCACAGCATATGTATGTGTTATATATGATTCACAAAAATCCCCAAAACTAACAGTGCGTATCTACTTCCACCTGTACTGAAGAATATTGTGACACTTTACTGTGCAGAGATTTTTTTTTTTGTCAGAATAATCTGAAGCCCCTTACTGATAAGTAAAATACATGTGTCACCATTGCTGAAGTCTTCTTTTGAAAATGCCATTTGCCTAATTGTTATGTTAATTCAAAGAATTTGTAAAACACTAGCCTGGTACAAATATGCAACTCGTGATATCTGACTTTACTGGCTGCATGTTTGCTCCAGACCAGTGACTAAACAACTGTTAAGTCCAGAGTCAGGCAGTCAACGATGGTTTTTCAGAAAGAAGTCAGCAAAAGCTTATTTTTATTTCTATCAGAACATGTTTCCTTTATACTGGACGGTTGTTCCGTGATCATCTGAAGTATACTTTTAGCATAAAAAAAAAATTTGTTGATAAAAATAAAATATACATTTGGTGATAACAATGACTGTTTTCCTAAATCACACAGAATAACCTGAAAACCTTTGCATTTCTCTATTGCATATTTCCTCTGAGTGGCAAAAACAAAGCAAGATTGTAGAAGAGCTTTTCATATTCTTTAACCTCTTGGACGGACAGCTGATGGGTCAGTTACAGTTCTTTCTTATCATGTTCCTCTTCTTTAATGTTCTGTAGAAAAAAATACATAAATCATCTTAGTTGTTCAATAAAGACCCATTCACAACACTCATATAATGAGTAGGTGGAAAAGTTGGCCAAGCTCCCTCATCCCACATACCTATCCAACCCCTTGTGGACTCGTTTGCACCTTCTACCACCTGCCATGGAGCCCTGGCTGAGAAACTCTACTTTATAAATTTGAGTTTGAAAGTGGGCACATTGATTTCTGAAAGTTGTATGAGAAAAATGCCCAAAGTTGTTACAAACCTATCACGAGTTTATCACATAGCCAAAAAACAAGTGAGGTCAAACACGACAGAAAAAATAGAAATTTTGATAGAGCTTACCTGTAAAATCCTTTTCTTGGGAGTACATCATGGGACACAGAGCCTTCATTACTTAGTTGGTTAGATAGTCACCTTTGGTGATGGGACACTGGTTAACTCCAATTAAGGACAGTTCCTCCTCTATATAACCCCTCTTATATGGGGAGCACCTCAGTTTGGTAGCAAAGCAATAAGTTTCCACGTAAAAACCCGTAGAGGGTCGGGAGCTCTGTGTCCCATGATGTACTCCCAAGAAAAGGATTTTACAGGTAAGCTGTATTAAAAATCCTATTTTCTTGTTCATACATCACGGGACACAGAACCTTCATTACTTAGTGGGATGTCCTAAAGCAATGCCCAAATTGAGGGGAGGGAGACACATATCAGAAACATAGACCGCAAACGGACCAGAGGAACTAAACTGCAGCCTGCAGTACACTGCGCCCGAAGGCAGCATCCTCTTGCCCTCTTACAGCCACCTGATAAAATCTAGTGAATGTATGGACCGAAGACCAGGTCGCAGCCTTGCAGATCTGAGCCATGGAGGCCTGGTGATGCACTGCCCAAGAGGCACTAATAGCCCTAGTAGAGTGCGCTTTACCCTGAAAAGGAGAAGTTTTCCCCTTTACACCATAAGACTGTAAAATACCTTGTTGAATCCATCTAGAAATAGTGAATTTCGACGCTGCCTGGCCTTTCTTGGGGCCTTCTGGCAGGATAAATAAACAATCAGTCTTTCGTATCTAAGCGGTTGCCTGCAGATAGATTCTGACTGCTCTTACAACATCCAGAGTGTGTAACGATTCTTCTTCTGTGGACTGCGCATCTGGAAAAAAGGATGGTAGGATCACATCTTGATTCCAATGGAATCCTGAAACCACCTTAGGTAAAAAGGACGGGTGAGAACGCAGCACCACCCTGTCTTCGTGAATTAAATATGGCTCTTTACAAAAAAGAGCTGCCAACTCTGTTACCCTCCTAGCAGAGGATATGGCTACCAGAAAGACCAACTTCTTTGTTAAAAGAATTAAAGAAGCATGGTGCAATGGTTCAAAAGGTTGTTCTTGTAAAGTGGACAAAACCAAATTCAGATCCCATGGGCACACAGGAGGTTTGACTGGCGGATTTGAGCGCATCGTCCCCTGAACAAAGGCCCGGACTAGGGAATTTGAAGCAAATGGCTTCTGAAAAAATACTGACAAGGCTGAGATTTGGACCTTGATAGTACTCAAAGCCAACTTAATTTATATGCCTAACTGAAGAAAGGCAAGGATCCTGCTAATGACATACTTTCTAGGATGTCACCCCCTGGGTTCACACCAGGAAGCATATGCTTTCCAGATTCTGTAGTAAATGAGCCTGGAGGCCGGCTTCCTGGCATTAACCAGAGTGGAAAAGACTGAATGAGAGCCCACCACCTCTTAGAATGTGGGTCTCAGGAGCCAAACCGTCAATTCAGACTTTGTAAGGCAGGATGGAATATTGGACCTTGTGAGAGTAGATCTGGACATAGTGGAAGAACCCAAGGCTTCCCTACTGCGATCTTTATGATCTCTGCATAACAAGGTTGTCTGGGCCAAGTCGGAGCCACTAAAATGACCGACTTCGCTGCCCTCTTGACCCTCCCAAGAAACCGTGGAAGTAGCGGAATTGGAGAGAGAGCATAGATCAGACTGTACTGATCCCATGGAACCGTTAAGGCATCTGACCCTTGAGCAAGCAGATCCTTTGTTCTTGACACAAAGCTGTCCAGTTTCCTGTTGAATCTGGACGCGAACAACAGGTCTACAACCGGGGGACCCCACTTTTGACATATGGTTTGAAATATGTCGGGGTGCAGAGACCATTCTCCTGGACACAGCTGCTGGCGGCTTAGAAAATCTGCCTGACAATTTTCCGCCCCTGGAATAAATACCGCAGATAGGCAAGGAACATGCCTTTCTGCCCACAAAAGAATGCGATTCACTTCTTTTTGGGCATCCAGACTTCTGGTGCCTCCTTGGTGATTGATGTAAGCCATTGCTGTGGCATTGTCGGATTGTATCTGGACAGGATGACCCTGTAGTCTGAAAGACCAGACCTTGAGGGCTAGATAAATTGCCCGAATTTCCAGAATGTTGATGGGCAAGAGCTTTTCGGTTGCAGATCATCTTCCCTGGATGCACCCTTTCTCGAGAACTGCTCCCCAACCAATTAGGCTGGCATCTGTGGTTACGATCCTCCATGCTAGTGGAAGAGAGGATCTTCCTTTTAGGAGATTCTTAGTCCGTAAACACCAATTGAGGCTCTGGCGTACCCCTGGGGATAGGCACATTGGAAGATCCAAGGCTTGAACCCTCTTGTTCCAGGCCGAGAGGATGCTTCTTTGTAAAGGCCTTGAGTGAAACTGGGCATAAGGAACGGCCTCGAAAGAGGCGATCATTTTTCCTAATAGCCTCATACATAGCCGAATGGAGGGATTTCTCTTTGCTATGACTAGCCGGACAAGAACCTTTATAGCTTTGGCCTTTGATCCACGTAGAAACACCCTGTTTTGAGCGGTGTCTATGATCATGCCCAAATATTCCAACCTTTTTAGAGGTTGTAAGGAAGACTTTTCTAGGTTGAGAACTCAACCTAGGTGTTCCAAATATCTCACGGTGCTGAGTACACTGTGGTTTAGGCGCGCTACGGATTGCTCTATGAGTAGCAAATCATCCAGCTGTCACTGTTATGCCCTGGGACCTTAGATTCACAAAGGGTGGAGCTAGAACTTTTGTGAAAACTCGAGGAGCTGTAGCGAGACCGAAAGGTAGGGCCACAAATTGAAAGTGGAGCTGATCCACCGCAAACCTTAGAAATTTTTGGTGGGCGGGAAAGATTGGCACATGCAAATATGCATCTTTGATGTCTATTGATGCCATGAATTCTCCCCCTTGAAGGGCGGAGACCACTGAGCAGATTGACTGCATGCAGAAGGAACGAATGTGCAAAAATTGATTCAGGTGCTTTAGCAGCGGCCAGGGACGAGGGGGAAGAAGAGGACCACTCTGAGGACCATGTGACTTTGTGGGACCCCTTTTTATATGCAGATGTGGCATAGCCTGCAGCGGAGGAGGTGAGCGGCTTGACAGACCAACTTCACTGAGCGTGTATCCTGGAAGGCATGTAAGTATACACCAGGTTTGTCTCTTACTCCCTCTAGTGGTGGGCCATTCACAAAGCGCAGCGGGAAAAGGCTGTGAAGTCACAAGTCTTCACTGTCGGTTTCCATTAGTGGAGAAGGCGGTGGCAGCACCCAACAGCCGATTGAAAAATTGGCTGGGGTGAAGACACCGCTGAATTTGTGGATAGGTAAGTGACCTAATATTAAAAGTCAGCAGCTGTAGTATTTGTGGCTGCTGACTTTAATTTTTTTCTGAAAAAGCCTGGAGCTCCTGGAGCGATATGTGCGCACCTGAAAATCATTTATCTATAACATTCACATTTCATATATATACAATTTTGACATTCACCTCAATAACCAACACAGGCTTAATGCTAATTTTATTTCTGTATAAGAAAGTAAGACCAAGTACAGTACTGAACAATCTTTTGCCAGAAGCAAGCGTATGTACCATGCTGTTTTAATTCCCTAATCAGCCACCAAATTTACACTTGACATTTGTTAACCAAGTCAGAAGACAGAAATCCTCTGATTTCCCTACACATGAAGGAAGTGCTATTACAGGACTAACAAGTTCACAAGCACATGCATGAGGATCAGCTTCTTAAAACAAAATGTCATCATGAAAACCAAGTACAAAACAGACCTGTAACTTCTCATGTTCAGTTAGGAGACGATCATACTCTCGTGTAAGGCCTTCACTCTGCTTCTTCAATGCAATCACTTCTGTTTGGGATTTGGAAAGAGCTGGAATGAGAGAATCAATTATTAGCTTCCAGAAAAAACAGAAGTAAAGCAGGTAAACCTCTAGATTTGTAGGTCATCTTGTACAAATGTGTTTGTGAGAATTTGGTCTATTTGATGACAGTTCAAGAGGCAAATATGAACCTAAATTGGCATTTGAGTGTGAACTTTTGCTCTCAAACAACTTATTCTCCTGAAAAAGTTTCACTTAGCAATTCCCCAATAAGGATTTGAGAAAGAGGACTACACATGGGGAACAATTATACTTAAAGTGTCACTAAAACCACATCATAAAAAACTATCAATAAATGCTGTATTACATGCTGTTAATACATACTCAGTCACTAAAATATTTATTTTTTCAATACTCTGCAGAAAACCTGGTTGATCCTGCTGCTCCCTGTCTCCCCCTTCTGCCCAAGTCCCCAATTCAGCTGGGAATTTTGCAGCTGTGGTGACAACTCTATGCTGATCATTTCCTCCCTATCACATCTGAACAGTCCATGTAACTATAGAGCCACACATGTGGGCGTATACACAGTGGTAAATGACAGCCCACTCCCTCCCTCCTCTATGTTCACTAACCAGCTAAACACAATGGGGGTAAGATATTACACATAGATTAATGGAGGCTGCAACTCCCTCTTATTCTAAGACACAGTCTGGAGGGGTGTGACACAGCCTGTGACCTGCAGAAACCTACCCACACCATGTTATTTCCACAAACTAATAAGGATTTAATTTCAAATATATATTTGTATGACAATTTAAAACAGTTTATTGATATTATTTTTTTTTCTGAGGACACCTGCTGCTTATGTTTCCTTACTGACAGACTTGTAAAGATCTGGATCATGTGACAGCTATATACAGATTAGAAAAAAGGTACTTAGATGTTTTATTAAAATAATCACAGCCCCATCATTCATATACAGAATTAAAAGGGGCAATGTAAATTAAACAGTGTGGGGTTTAGTATTATTTTAATAATTTTGAGCTGTTATGGCATTTCCCTAAATATTCCCTCTTATGTTAAATGAAATACAGTTTAACAAAATTTATAATGATTGGTACATATTATCCTAATTAGCATTTTTTTTAGAGAGGTAAATAAGACACATTGCTTATTAATATTTTGCAGTCTTCTATCCAGCCAACATAGAAAATTGAGTACTGTCCGTGATACTTTTTTTATTTGCACTAACATACAATTTTTCAGGACAAGCTTTCGAGGTATGTCCCCTTCTTCAAGGTCCAAGCAGTACTCAGTACTGAGTACTGCTTGGACCTTGAAGAAGGGGACGTACCCCGAAAGCTTGTCCTGAAAAATTGTATATTAGTGCAAATAAAAAAAGTATCACGGACAGTACTCAATTTTCTATGTCACAATTGCACTAATACGGCTACAATCAAATCAAGTATCCAGCCAACAGAAAGAGCTCCAGCATCCTTTTCACATCCTTAGGTACTATCTTTCAGCTTTGCAGAAATAATCTCTGTTTTTAAAAATTAACCAAGATCACAGCAGTAACAGATCCCATTGTGGATGGCCCATTTGAGCTTTAGGCTATTTTTTATGTTTTTATTGTTACCTTTGCTTTGCTTGTTGTAAAAAGTAAATGTTCAGTACCCTCAAACTAAAATCAAGGCTCAAAGCAGCCTCCTTCTACAGTGCTCTTTCTTTAGATAACCCATACAGTTGTAATAATACTTTATGCATTATGCTGTATATACATTGTTTATAACAGTTTAAAAAAACCTAATTAAAAAAAAAATCTAAAGTATTTATCAACCTTAACACTTTCATTTTAACCTTTGAAAATTATCAAAAGTGAAAATGCATTCTAATACTTGTCCCTGTCACTTGGGATAAACCGGCACTGCTTAGAGATCACAAGAGGCTCTCGGCAGTGCCAGAAGGTAAGATTGCATTACACAGGGATTTCCCTTCTGCCAGCTTCTTTCCATACAACAAAAATGCTTATCAAGTATCTGTGTGGTGTTTTTGTTTCTTTTATTAGGTGTTTTGGGGCTTCAAGAAAGACCTTTCTTTGAGGTAGTGTGCCAATGTCCTCTAGTAGAAAGAACAGAGCTATTCAATTTACTCTCCTGGCTTGTTGATGGATAATAAACAGGCAGATAAGGAGGCAAACAGAAGTCACAATCCCCGTTGTTTATGGATCAGGAGGCATAGAAATTTCATATCAGAAACCATTTGTGCCACATCACTGAAAACACTTGCTGATTGCTTGAGGCTTAATTGAAGAGTTCATCTAGAACAATGTCTAGACTTTGTGCACACATAGTGAGTATAACAAGACTTTACAATAGATACGGAGCAAGCTTTCAAGTACCTGCCAGCTCCAGTTTGGCAGATGTAAAACACAGATGCAGGGATTTTAGTGTTAGGGTGGATTTACATTTTAATAACATTATCTTGTTATGGCATCTGAAATGGGTGGGATATATTAGACAGCAAGTAAACATGTAATCCCTGAAGTTGATGTGTTGAAAACAGAAAAACTGGACAAGTGTAAGGATTTGAGTGACTTTGACAACTGCCAATTGTAATGGCTAGACGACTGGGTCAGAGCGTCTTCAAAACTGCAGCTCTTGCTGGATGTTCCAAGTGTGCAGTGGTCAGGACCTACCAAAAAAGTGGTCCAAGGAGGGAAAACCAGTTAACCAGCAAGAAGGTCATGGGCAGCCAAGGCTTGTGCAGTCCGATCCAACAGAAGACCCCCTGTAGCTCATATTGCTGAAAAAGTTAATGCTGGCTCTGACTGAAAGGTGTCAGAACACACAGTGCATCGCAGTTTGTTGCATATGGGGTTATGTAGCCACAGACAGGTCAGGGTGCCCATGCTGACCAGTGTCCACAGTCAAAAGTGTCTAAAATGGGCACAAGAGCATCAGAACTGGACCATGAAGTAATGGAAGAAGGCGGTCTGATGAATTCAAGAATAGTTTTAGGAATATAACAATGAGTTCAAGGTGTTGACTTTGCCTTCAGATTCTCCAGATCTCAAACCAATCGAGTATCTGTGAATGTGCTGGAAAAACAAATGCGATCCATGTAGGCCCCACCTTGCAAATAACTAGACTTAAAGGATCTGCTGATAGCTTGGTGCCAAATACCACAGCATACCTCCAGAGGTCTAGTGAGGGTTAGGGTGGATAATCATAATGTGGCTGATCGGTGTATATTATGTTAACTTGTTGTATGGTCATGTTTGGGGTGTATCTCTTTAAGTTTTATAGACACCATCACTTTGCCTTCAATAGTCTAAGACACAGTGTCTCAAAGACATTATGTTAAGCAAAATGTTCTTTTCAGGAAATAAAGTTTTATAGAAAACTTACCTTTTTTTTTATATCACTGTGTTGATCGCAAAACAACAATAAGTCCTCATGCACACGGACGTTTTTACAGCTGCTTTTTTGAGCTTTTTTTGCAGCTTAAAAAGGCCTGTCTATGTTAGTCTATGGCTTCATGCCCACCTAGGCGTTTTTGAGCTGCAAGTGGCATAGGCGTTTTTAAGCTGTAAAAAAAACCCAGGACCAGTGGGTTCTGAAAGACGTTTTTCAGCTGTAAAAACGCTCTAACGCTGAAAACGTCATTCAGCAACGTTTTTTAGCGTTTTTGATCCATTGAAAAAAAAAAAAAAAAAATTTGAAAAAAAAAAAACGCTCAAAAACACTAAAAATCGCTATTGCAAAAACGCTGAAAAAAGCTGAAAAAAGTTTTAAAAAATCACTGCAAAGATACTGGCGTTTTCATAACGTTTTTTTAACAGCCTGTGTGCATGAGGGCTAAATCTAAAAACACACACAAAATGCTTGTGATTGATAATACACAATTAATGAAAAACCCATGACTGTTGATTGGTTTATTGACAGTGAGAAACCCATTTAGGTGCTGTAGTATGTACTTCTGCCTTGTTAATTGAATGCCAAAACCCCTAAAATTCACCATATTATTCTAAAACCATGAGTTAAAGGCAATATAGAGGCTAAAACTGACAGATTTTAAATACAAAACTATATTTTGATGAAATGAATATGCGTGTTTTCTGTACCATGCCTGTAACATGAGACAAATGTATTCTTTTGCATTGTTTTACAAGTACACTGCTCTTGTTTAAAGTAATAACACTAAAATATCTTATCTAGAGGACAAGCTATGTAGTCATCAACATAACAACAACACGGCACATTGTTTCTATGTTTTGGGTATAAGCTCGCACAATGTCTTTCACCAGGCGCAAAAAGAAACTGTGATGCCTAATGAGTTTTACATTTTAGGAGTTTTACATTGTGATAAAATCAAAACAAATCCTGTTTTAATGTATTCATGCAATATGCTGATTCGACATTTTTAAGGTCTTCACAATGCCTGGGTTTTCCAGATACAGCATCTATAGAGGAGTGTATGTAAAAATATGAACACACATTTAAAGCTAGACACTCATTGTATGCTGCAGTACTATTATAGTATTATTTCATTCCATTTGATATTTCCAAATTAGCTCAGTTATTGAGGTACAATAGACAAGATAAGACATGAACTAAACAAAAGCCGGGTACACACTACAGTTTTTTTCAAAACTGTCAGCTCTGGATGGAGACACTGTACTAAACAGGGGAATGCCCCCCCTGCGCCAGAACACTCCAATCAGCACTCTCTCCACTGGCAGAGTCTTGGTCAGGCTGCTGCTGGTTTTCCAGCATGCACATCCAACAGAAGCCTGTCTGAAGCATTTTGCATGATGACCCCTCATCACTTCTCTGTGTATACACTACCAAACCAACTTACTTTAAACATAAAGAAGCAGAGCTTTTTATGAAAAAATAAAAAACAAATAAAAGAACATCGACATAGCTTGTATTGGGGAGGGTACTTTCCGGCATGATGCCTGGAAAATGTGCATGTTGGGATTTTGTTCAAACATAGTAATATGTCAATTCCACCAAATTACACAGGAATGACCAATAGCAGGGTCTGTCTTAAGCCAACCATAGACAGATCGAAATTAAACAATTTCAGCAGGAACGAACCAAATTTCGATCCATTCATGGGCATGCTGGTTGCACTAAAGTTAATCTATCCATTGACTTCTGAACAACCAGCATGTCGGGATATTTGTACGATTAGTGCCGGCAGCAGTAATTATAGTATTCTGAAGGCAGGGAAACCTCCTGCTGCCAGAATACAATAGTGCCGCAAGAGGGATTCCCCCATCAGCACTGAATGTGTTGATGGGGAAATAAAGCAACTTGTGGTCGAAGGAAAGAATATTGCTTAACTCCTTCCCGCCCAGCGTACGCACATATGCGGCCTCAGCTTTAAGGGGTTATACCGGGATGATGCTTGCAGCTGCATGCATCATCCCAGTACCGTTTTTTAGAGTGGGCGGTTGGCTCTTCAGGGATAACAACCGATGTGGCTAAAACTTGGCTGTTATACCGGAGGAGCGAGAGGGGACATCCCCCCCTGCCGCCACTCCTCCCAGGCCTCCCGTCCCACCAGAAGACCCAATCCACGATCCAGCACTTCCGCCGGCCAGAAATGGCTTAGTTCCAGTCTTCTTTCTGTAAACACGGAAGCAACATCATGATGTCACTTCCGGTTTACTCGGCTGCCAATGGTGCAGTTTAAAAAAAAAATTACAGCATTCAGAATCGCCGTTTTTGGCAATCTGAATACAGTACCTGACCGCGAGAATGTGTTTCTAGCACGATCCCATCGCACTGGTTCTCAGGGAGAGGGTACTGTGCATCTCACGCTGGCTCGCTCATCGGGAAAGGAAAATTTTAAATAAAAAAGCATGGGTCCCCCCCCCCAGGGGCATACCAGGCCCTTAGGTCTGGTATGGAATTTTAAGGGGAACCCCCTATGCCGAAAAAATGGCGTGGGTGTCCTCCCAGAATCCATACCAGACCCTTATCCGAGCACGCAGCCCGGCCGGTCAGGAAAGGGGGTGAGACGAGCGAGCACCCCCCCCCTCCTGAACCATACCAGGCCGCATGCCCTCAACATGGGGGGTGGGCGCTTTGGGGCAGGGGGGCACCCTGCAGCCCCCCACCCCAAAGCACCTTGTCCCCATGTTGATGAGGACAAGGGCCTCTTCCCAACAACCCTGGCCGTTAGTTGTCGGGGTCTGCGGGCGGAAGGCTTATCAGGATCCGGGAGCCCCCTTTAATAAGGGGGCTCTCAGATCCCGGCCCCCCACCCTATGTGAATGAGTATGGGGTACATCGTACCCCTACCCATGCACCTAGGGAAAAAAGTGTCAATAAAAAAAACACAGTGCACGGGTTTTCAAAGTAATTTATTAGGCAGCTCCGGGGGTCTTCTTCTGACTTCGGGGGTCTTCTTCCGACTTCTCCGCTCACTCCGGCCTCTTCTCCCAGTGTTCGGCCTCTCCTCCCGGTGCCCGGTTCTTCTGCTGGGCTCCTCCGCTATCTTCTGCCACTCTTTTGCTAGCGGTGGCCCAGTCTTCTGCGTTGTCTTGTTCCCTCTTCTTCCGATGTTGACATGATGCTCTCTCCCGCTATAATGCTGTGTGAGTGGTACGTGATGACCTATATAGGCATGGGGCGTGGTCACCGGGTGATGTCACCCGGTGATCCCGCTCCTTATGTCACAGTCCCATCATGCCCCGGGACTGTGACATCATAAGGGGGCGGGGTCACCCGTTGACCACGCCCCATGCCTATATAAGTCATTGCGCACCGCTCACACAGTATTACAGCGGGAGAGAGCGTCGTGTCAACATCGGAAGAAGAGAAGAGGAGGAGAGGCCGAACACCGGGAGAAGAGGCCGAAGAGAGCGGAGCAGTGGGATGAAGACCCCCGAAGTCGGAAGAAGACCCCTGGAGCTGCCTAATAAATTACTTTAAAAACCTGTCTAGTGTTTTTTTTATTGACACTTTTTCCCCCAGGTGAATGGGTAGGGGTACAATGTACCCCATACTCATTCACATAGGGTGGGGGGCCGGGATCTGGGGGCCCCCTTATTAAAGAGGGCTCCCGGATTCCGATAAGCCCTCCGCCTGCAGACCCCGACTAACGGCCAGGGTTGTCTGGAAGAGGCCCTTGTACTCATCAACATGGGGACAAGGTGCTTTGGGGTGGGGGGGCCACAGGGCGCCCCCCTGTCCCAAAGCGCCCACCCCCCATGTTGAGGGCATGGGGCCTGGTACGGTTCAGGAGGGGGGGCGCTCGCTCATCCCCACCCCCTTTCCTGACCGGCCGGGCTGCGTGCTTGGATAAGGGTCTGGTATGGATTTGGGGGGAAAAACGGCGTGGGGGTTCCCCTTAAAATCCATACCAGACCTAAGGGCCTGGTATGCCCCTGGGGGGAACCCATGCGGTTTTTTTATTTAAAATTTGGCGCAGCGTTCCCCCCCATGATTCATACCAGACAACTATCAGCACTGCCTGTCGCTCATCGCGAAAGGAAAAAAATTTTCCTTTCCCAATGAGCGAGCCAGCTCGGCGCTGGCTCCCGCGACGGGGCTCACAGGTGTCAAATCTCGCCGGTAACAGTGGCGAGATTGACACAATATCGCGGTCACCTACTGTACTTTGCAGTGCATAGGAGGGATTTGGGGTCTTTTAGACCCCCGATACCTCCATAAAGAGTATCTATCACCACCTATTACTGTCACAAGGGATGTTTACATTCCTTGTGACAGCAAAGTAACAATGTAAAAAAAAAATGTAAAAAAATAAATAAGAAAAAAAGCATTTTTAATGGGCCCCTGTCCCCGCGAGCTCGCGCAGCAAAGAAAACGCGCCCGCATATGTAAGCGGTGTTCAAATCACACATGTGAGGTATTGCCGCGACTGTCAGAGTGAGAGCAATAATTCTAGCACTAGACCTCCTCTGTAACTATAACCTGGTAACCGTTTTTTTTTTTTTAAAGCAATGCCTATAGAGATTTTTAGGTACCGTAGTTTGTTGCCATTCCACAAGTATGCTCAATTTCAAAGCGTGACATGTTGGGTATCCATTTACTCGGCATAACATCCTCTTTCACATTATACAAAAAAGTTGGGCTAACTTTACTGTTTAGTTTTTTAATTCATGAAAGTGTCTTTTTTTCTAAAAAAAATTGCATTTGAAAGACCTCTGCGCAAATACAGTGTGACATAAAATATTGCAATGATCGCCATTTTATTCTCTAGATTCTCTTCTAAAAAAATATATATAATATTTGGGGGTTCTAAGTAATTTTCTAGCAAAAAATATGTATTTTAACTTGCAAGCATCAAATGTCAGAAATAGGCTTAGTCATGAAAGGGTTAATGTATGGCCAGCCTTAATCAATTTACCTGTCAATAGTATCAAACCATTGCTACTAAACTCTGAAGCACAGGCTGTTGGTAAAATTGGTTATTTGCCTATCAAAATTCGACTGTAGGAGCAGCTTAAACTAGGCCTGTACTGAGAGAAATATTGAGACTGTCATTGCTTACAAAATGCAAAAAGGGGGCTGTCATGCTGACCCTGTGTCTTCTAAGCAGAACTAAAATATCTTTTTTTTAATATGCAAACACTATGAAATATTCTTCTCCATTAGGCCCTTTTCGGCTATGCTGCCTATATTATGCCTATAGGCACCAGCAGATCGTGCCAATAACCCCAGCTGACTGATCTCACAATTTGGCAGTTTGTTGCTGTTCTTCCCTCATATATGGCATGTAATGCCAAGCTGCTGCTAACAAAGCAAACAGACTATTGGCATGCATTAAAAAGGGGATCAACTCCAGAGATAAAACGATAATTCTCCCACTCTACAAGACTCTGGTCCGGCCTCACCTAGAGTATGCTGTCCAGTTCTGGGCACCAGTCCTCAGGAAGGATGTACTGGAAATGGAGCGAGTACAAAGAAGGGCCACAAAGCTAATAAAGGGTCTAGAGGATATTAGTTATGAGGAAAGGTTGCGAACACTGAACTTATTCTCTCTGGAGAAGAGACGCTTGAGAGGGGATATGATTTCAATCTATAAATACCATACTGGTGACCCCACAATAGGGATAAAACTTTTTCGCAGAAGGGAGTTTACCAAGACACTAGGCCACTCATTAAAATTAGAAGAAAAGAGGTTTAACCTTAAACTATGTAGAGGGTTCTTTACTGTAAGAGTGGCAAGGATGTGGAATTCCCTTCCACAGGCGGTGGTCTCAGCGGGGAGCATCGATAGTTTCAAAAAACTATTAGATAAGCACCTGAACGACCACAACATACAGGGATATACAATGTAATACTGACATATAATCGCACACATAGGTTGGACTTGATGGACGCAGGGGCGGATCCAGGGGGGGCAACGGGGCAAATGCCCCCCCCCCCAGAAAATAGTACTGACTCCAAGATTTTCTCCCTCCGCCACCTCACCAGATTTGCGTTACGAGGCATCTAAATGCAGCTGCAAGGACTTTATTTCTGCCTCCCCTGGCTCTCCCAAAGTCCCAGGTGGCCTAAAATATATTCCCTGGGTCAGTTCATTTAGAGGCCCCATAGTGGCACCGGGGCCGCTGCTACACGCTGGCAGTTTTGCAACACAGCGGTGTGACTGTCACTTCACTTCCCTGTCAAGCGGAGTGATCTCGACCCGACGGGAGCTTCCTAGTCCCGGCTGGTGTGACGTCACGATTCAGAGGCGCGCAGGATTGAAGACAAGATGGACTTGTAGCCAGTTCAGTGCAGTGCAAGCGAGTGATCACTTAGCTAAGGAATTGTTATGTATTAAAGCGGGGTTCCACCCAATTTTGAACATTATCTCTATGCATTCTCTTCCTTGCCTAGATGCTGACATGCTGTGTAAAAAAATGTAAATCGCCGTAATTACCTTTTTTTTCTAATCTTCTTAGCACTTCCTGGTTTTCCTCCCATGGGAGTAGGCGTGTTTCTAGCCTCTCCCGGACCTCCCACAGTCCCCTGGGAGCTAGTCTCAGGCTTCCCAGCATGCATTGTGCAACAGCGTCATCACAACATCTCGGTGAATGCTGGGAGCACAGCATTCACCGCATCCAGGAAATACATGCTTGTGGGCTTCAAATGCCCACAATGAAGATGGAAATCGCCTTCAGTGAATTTTATAAGTTATTCTTTACAACGAAATCGGACACAGGCGGGCTTATTACATGTGAGTAGATAATCATGAGAAGAAAAGTTTGTGAATGAACTCCAAAAAAAAAAATGATAGATAGGTGGCCATTGTTATGTTAATGAGCTATGGCGGGCATTCTTATGTTAACGAGTTAACACCTTGTAAAGTGGTTAACGCTTTGGGGGAGGGGAGGGAGGTTAAATAATTTACAATGGTAATTGTAATATGGCACATGGAGGGGGTTAATGTACTCACTCATGTATTAGTGACCAGGGGCAATTAACCCCTTTGTGCTGCATTAATGACAGTGGCACCATCAATGTTAATTAACCCCTTTTATGCTACAGCATGAAGGTGTTTATAAACACTGCCACTAGTGCCACTACTGCAACACAAAGGGGTTCATTAATTGCCACTGGTCAGTAATACATCAGTAAGTACATTAATCCCCTCCATATGTCATATCACAATTACCAATTATCATCATTATCATCATGATAATCACACAGTACAGGTGCGTTGAGCCACAGCACCTGTATTGTGTGATTATCATGATAATAATGATGATATAGAATGACAGAAAAAGCCCTCTTTAGGCTTCATTCACACAGGGCATGCTGCAGACATGCGTCTAACATGCAGGGCTATCTTTTACTGGCTTGGGGATGCATAAAGTGTTACATGCATCCCAATGCCAGCATCCCATTTATTTCTACTGAGACAAACAGCCGCTATATCCCAATATGTTATGCGTGCGGATCCCAGAATGTAGGCAGGGTTTATTCAAGGACCCGCACCAGCATGTCATATTGGGATATAGCGACTGTGTGTCTCAGTAGAAATAATTGGGATAAAACCACCCCGCTAGCAGCCAAATAGCGGCGCTAAAACGGCACTAAAAAAGCACCGCTTTACCGCCGACGCCCGCCCCAGTGTGCAAGTAGCCTTATTTTCTGCCAGTGCCCCTCCAGAGACTAGAATCTGGATCCGTCCCTGGATGAACGTGTGTCTTTTTTCAACCTTGCCTACTATGTAACTATGTATGTTATCTCCATGGATGTGTGGTTCTGCTATACTAGCATCTTAATGCAATAATCTGAAAAAAAAATATTTAGGGGTTGGATCAGGCCTACACACCTAGCAGCCATTTAATACCTAATGTCTATGTCTGACTTTAGCAAAGATTTTTTGGAAGTGTCCCTTGACAATTCGAATATAAGGATATACTCAATGCATGTTTGCGTTATAAAATCTCCCATAATGTTTACCAATTATATAACATTCAAAGCTTTTACAACTAACTGCCTGCCAGCCAAAGAGTTTACTGTTCCAGATAAACACTGGCTGCTCAAGGTGTATCTAGGTATAGGTGTCTGTAGAGAAATTCTAGGTATGAGCAATGCTGTGCATGACGCATGTTACTGACACACAGTATTTGTATCCAAAACTGACTTGGTCTTTGAAGTGTTTCTTTTCACTGTGATTAAGCCATAATAGCTCCTGGTATGAACCATTCCACATTACTGGGAAGGTGGGTTAAGGTCAAATGTTTAACTTTGGTGTTCCTCTCTTTCCTACTGCATATGCAAAAAAAACATGAGTGGACAGCTGCTTCAATAAACAAAGGCGAAAAGTAGAGATGACAGTAAATCATTTTTTTCATACTAAATAAAGAAATTCTGTGCTTTGTCTATTAAGCATGTCAGCATATTCACAGCACATCCTTACATTTCCTTCACTCCTCTGCCACTCCAATCAGCACCTTTCACACTGAGGCAGTTGAAAACTGCCCAGAAAAACGCTGAGCGCTTTCGAGGAGCTTTTGCGATGCTTCTGAGGCATTCACGGTGCGCTTTTTTGAAGGTCTCGAAAGCTGCTTTAAGAATCATTTTGAGGCGCTTCCTATATATTTCAATCGAGAGGGGCGCTTTTGAGGCGCATTATTTAGTGCCCCAAAGATGCTGCTTGCAGGAGTTTTTTCACCTTCCCGCCAGCGCACCGCCCCAGCTTGAAAAGTGCCACAGTGTAAAAGGGCTCTAAGGATGACATCACTATAACACAAGGAGTCCATAGCCCTAAATAAGCTACGATTTATAGCTTACACAAAACTTTATGTTGCTTTTGGTGAAAGGAAATTGAAAAAAAAAGTATAAACAGCTGGGGAAAGCTAAATTGAAGTGAACCTGTTCCTTTGCGTTCATGGGCAAGTCATGGGTGCGCTTTAAGGTGAAGGAATAAAAAGTATCTGGGTTGAAAAGGCAACTTCACTTTTAGCAAAGGTGCCCTTTGAAGCTTACCTCCTCTCCCCCTCAGTGTAACCCACAAAGCAATATATACTGTATACCTTCAACACCCTTTCAGAGATCTACATTGTGTGGCCCTGTCCAGCACTACACAACCTTTGCATGACTACAGTCCCAGCCGCGGCCTGCACTCACTGGCCTTGCACACCACAGCCTCGTTCATGCTTATGAACAGAGGATCATGGCCTCAGACAAAGGAATAAATGGGGCAACAGCATGCATGCGCAGAGCCCAATTATAGACAGGTCAGTATGTGCTTGAACATATCCATCCAGGGGCTATTTTTCTTTTCATAAACATGATGGTGTTATAATACACAAATATGCTGACACTTTAAAGGAAAATTGGACAAGAAAATTGTATAATGTATGGCCAGGCTTAGAGTTACCAAAACCATATAACATGAGGTCAAACCTAAACACTTTCAATTTGTATGCAATCAGGCAGTCCCTTGCACTATATAGTTGAAGGTACTGTATATCCAAAGGATATTGAATCAGAAAATTGCATAATGTACGGCATCAAAGATACACTAAAATGGGTGTATTATGCTAGCACCCCATTATGTTTAAATACAAAAAAAAAGAAAGTGATTTAAATGATGTGCAAGTGTATATAATTATAAACTATATTACGAAAAGTATTGTGACACCTGCCTTTACACGCACATGAACTTTAATGGCATTCCAGTCTTAGTTCGTAGGGTTCAATATTGAGTTGGCCCACCCTTTGCAGCTATAACGGCTTCAACTCTTCTGGGAAGGCTGTCCACAAGATTTAGGAGCGTGTCTACAGGAATCTTTGACCATTCTTCCAGAAGTGCATTTGTGAGGTCAGGAACTGATATTGAATGAGAAGGCCTGGCTCGCAGTCTCCACTCCAATTCATCATAAAGGTGTTCTATCGGGTTGAGGTCAGGACTCTGTGCAGGCCAGTCAAGTTCCTCCACCCCAAACTCGCTCATCCATGTCTTTATGGACCTTGCTTTGTGCACTGGTGCGCAGTCATGTTGGAACAGGAAGGGGTCATCCCCAAACTGTTCCCACAAAGTTGGGAGCATGAAATTGTGCAACATGTCTTGGTATGCTGACACCTTAAGAGTTCCCTTCACTGGAACTAAGGGGCCAAGCCCAACTACTGAAAAACAACCCCATACCATAATTCTCCCTCCACCAAATTATTTGGACCAGAGCACAAAGCAAGGTCCATAAAGACATGGATGAGCGCGTTTGGGATGGAGGAACTTGAAGGGCCTGCACAGAGTCCTGACCGCAACCCAATACAACACCTTTGGGATGAATTAGAGCAGAGACTGTGAGCCAGGCCTTCCCGTCCACATCAGGGCCTGACCTCACAGATGCGCTTCTAGAAGAATGGTCAAACATTTCCATAGACACACTCCTAAACCTTGTGGACAGCCTTCCCAGAAGAGTTGAAGCTGTTATAGCTGCAAAGGGTGGACCAACTCAATATTGAACACTACGGACTAAGACTGGGATGCCAATAAAGTTCATGTGTGTGTAAAGGCAGGCGTCCCAATACTTTAATAATATAATAATATAGTGTATGATTGTATACACTTGCACATCATTTAAATAACTTTCTTTTTTTTGTATTTAAACATAATGGAGTGCTAGCATAATACACCCATTTTTAATGCACTGATTACTATTCTACTAGGAGGACAATCACAGCACATTATAGAGTCTAGACCACCAATGTATCCTGATAACTGCCATATTTGCTCCTGCTTTAGGGCCAGTTCACACCATAGAAACGCAGTCCAGATGCGTTCCAGGTGCTTTTCTGCATGCACATTTTTGATGTGTTCCAGTGTGTTTTTTTTCCCCCTCTTTTTATTTAACCTTAAGGGCCAGTTCACACCAGATGCAGTTCTGTGCGCTTTTTTTTCTGCACTAAAAATGCATGCAGTGTTTTCCATGTATTCCAATGTCTCTAGTTCACACCAATGCAGTCAGTTCCAGTCAGTTTCCGGTAAGTTTCTACACCGGAAACTGACTGGAACTGACTGCATTGGTGTGAACTACAGCTATTGGAATACATGGAAAACACTGTGCATGCATTTTTAGGGCCAGTGCACACCACAAAATACAGTCTGGATATGTTCCGGATCAGTTTTTGATTACAGTTCACACCACACGCAGTTCCAGTGCGTTTCTGATACAATTTGCTATTTTGCCGTGCAGAAAAAATGCAGCACACTCTACTTTTTTTTTGCCCTGGAAACTGACTGCATTGGTGTGAACTAGAGCCACTGGAATACATGGAAAACACTGCATGCATGTTTAGTGCAGAAAAAAAAGTGATACGGAACTGCATCTGGTGTGAACTAGCACTTAGTGCAGAAAAGAGTGCACGGAACTGCATCTGGTGTGAACTAGCACTAAATAAGGTCATTGTGTTCCACTGTGTTTTCGGTGCATTTAGGTGGGTTCCGGTGCATTTTTGATGCGTTTTACAGCATTATACTACAGTCCAGTGCAGGAAAAATGCAGCATGTTCTACTTTTTGTTCTGAAACTGGAACACACTGGAACTGCAAGCACTAATGTGAACTATGCCATTGAAAACCATATAACCTACTTTCCATGCGTTTTTGATGCAGAAAAAAATGCACTGGACTGCATGTGGTATGAACTGGCCCTTACTCATTCTTTCAATGGGTTAATGGGAAAATCAAAGTAAGGTCTTGTAACATAGTACTGATTTTCTTAAGCCAGCGAACAATAAAGAGAAATACAACACATTTACAAGGTAAATTATTAACAAACTAGCCACAAGCAAAACATCTTCAGCTTCTCTACAATGTGTTAACATTTTAAGTACAAAGATGGATTACTTATAAGTTAAACTTTTTTTAAGAAGAGGTCTTAGAAACTGATCAGTATATTACAAAATATGGTTACGGTAAACCAGTAAATACCCACTGTCATAATTATCAACATTACAGCTGAATCAAGCAAAAATATGTATAAAATACATTTGTTATAACATTTCACTTATAGCGACATGGGACATGGGGTATCATTTTTGAAGCAAAGCAAATGCAACAGTGTAAACAAGGTTGTAAGGTAACCATTTTATTTAGTGAGAGGTGTTTGATTGGCATTTAGGCCCCTTTCACACAGGCGGTCCGTTTTTCATCCATCCGCTGACGGATGCAAAACGGATATCAATGCAGCTCTATGGAAAAATGGTTTACACCTGCATTCGTCAACATCCGTTTTTTGACAGGTCAAATTGCATGCCAAATCGGGTCCTATTGTCGGCAATGGCGCCGTCCGAATGTGTGCGCCGCGGCACCGATCCCAAATGTAGTTCCTGCACTACTTTTGGCAACTTCCGAGGGCGGTTTGAATAGAGATCTGTTTATGAACCTGCACAGATGTCTGTCAAATCACCCCCGAAGTGGAACTGAAATGCCGGTTTGAAATTGTGCGAGTTCAGCTGAAATCGCACGATTTCAAACCAGCCCTCAGTGTGAACGTGGGCTTAAAGTGCTTTAAAAAAAAAGTGTGTCAAAAGTTTTTTTTTACCCTAAAAGAGAATGCATTAAGGTAAAAATAAACCTTTAGCCTTTACAACCACTTTAATGACCTGGCATCCACAAATTTTACCATATCTGTTTGGTACGGACTGACACTCATACCCAAACAATGAGAGTGCATTAATCACTGCTACGGTAACACACTTTAGAATGCAACATAAAATTTTCAGTTCACAATAAAAGAAAAGTTCATGTTTATCACTGGTCTCTCCACTGTATCAGGTCACATTACTTGAACTCTCAAGGCACTAAATAAGTGTGCAACTATAAAACTATTTTTCAGAAGGAAGATGATTGACCTTCATAAAGTCAACACTGTATAATGTAAAAGTCTTGGGATCAAAGTCCTGATAGCACCCCTATCATCAATATACTTCCATGCACACTAAACTAACTAAAGCATTTGCAAGCTGGAAATGGGATTTGCCATCTCTCGAGGAGGAGGATTCGGAGAACTGTGTCTCCTCCTATGTTTCAAACATGATCTCCGCTAGAGACTGCTTCCTGCAGTTAAAATTCTTACACTGGGCCTATTGCACACCACGGAGGCTTGCTGCTATCTACCCGGACAAGTCCCCAGCCTGCCCTAGATGTAGAGACCCAGAGGCCTCCTTGATACATATGACATGGTCATGTCCTCTATTGCAGGAGTTCTGGGAACAGGTCCTGACAGACGTTAACCAGGCAGCGGGGACCTCTATCCCACTATGCCCTGAAACTATGTTGTTGAATGGGACCACTGACCCTAATGTGGCAAAATACACAAAAATTTTTATGGGCATACTCTAACTATTATGCCCGTAGGGAAATTATGTTGAGATGGAAATCCTGGGGGCTGCCCACCATCACCACCTGGAGGAATACCCTAAACGCTGTATTACCTCTATATGAGATAACATATATTAACAGGAATTGTCCGAGTAAATTTGACAAGATATGGTCCTCATGGATAGACTCCTGGAGACCCCTGTCATTGGAGGTATCTCCACCCAGCCCAGAAGCTGACTCCTAGCTCTACCCCTATGGGGCGGGGCGGATAACAGACCAGGAACTATTTGCGTATGCTCCCCCCCCCTTTTTTTTCCCTTTCCATTTTCCCCCTGGGGGAAACCCCTCTTATCACAACTATTTAAAACTCACTGGTTCGGGTGAGGGAGTTCACCTGGTAGAGATCTACTAACCAAAATTACAAGCTCTGTTGAATGCTTGACGGCTATTGATAGTGCAATTACCTGGGAATAATTTTACTGTAATCATACCAATACTCTAATTTATGTACATTATGCTGTAAACTGACATGTGAACATTGACATTGGAAAATAAAATTTACCTTTGTTAAAAAAAAAAAAAAGTCTTGGGATGTTAGACATTAATGTCACACCCTCGGTGACATCCAATGTCATACAGGTCCATTCTGCTTCAATCTAACATACTTTATTTGTAAAACAAACAATAGGTATATAACAGGATTTGCTTCTTACGATTAACCGGTTTTATTGGAGTTGTTTAACCATATATCATCGAACAAAGCTTATAAAATGCTTACAATTATTAACCACTTCCCATCCAGGCCAATTCTGACATTTCTCTCCAACATTCATAGTTTTTTTGCTAGAAAATTACATAGAACCCCCAAACATTATATATGTTTTTTATTAGCAAAGACTCTGCAGAATACAATGGTAAGTGTTGCAACTTTTTATCTCGCACGGTATTTTGCGCAGCAATTTTTCAAACACTTTTTTTTTGGAAAAAAAATAGTTTCATGCTTTAAAAAAAAAAAAAAAAAACATTAAAGTTAGCCGAATTTTTTTGCATAATGTGAAAGATGAAGTTACACCGAGTAAAAAGATACCTAACATGTCATGCTTCAAAACTGCACACGCTCGTGGAATGGCGCCAAACTTCGGTACTTAAAAATCCCCATAGGCGACACTTTAAAATGTTTTACTGGTTACATGTTTTGAGTTACAGAGGAGGTCTAGGGCTAGAATTATTGCTCTTGCTCTAACGTTCGCGGCGAAACCTCACGTGTGGTTTAAACACAGTTTTCATATGTGGGCAGGACTTACGTATGCGTTCGCTTCTGCATGCAAGCACACGGGGACAGGAGCATTTTACTTTTTTTTTTTTCTTTGACACTTGTAAATGTAAACATCCCTTGTAATAGGAATATGGCATGATCGGTCCTCTTTACAGTGAGATATGGGGTCGATAAGACCTCACATGTCACCTCTAGGCTGGGAAGCCTGAAATTAAAAAAAAAATAAATGATCTCGGCTTCCCAGCCGAGGCGGTGCCATTTGTTTGAATGCAGAGGCCGGGTGTGACATCATAACATCGCCCCCGGCCTCCGAACGATCATAGAGACTCCGGCGACCATCTGGTCCACCGGAAATCTCTATGGTAAACATCCGGGGCCGGCAGATCTGTTCTCCGACTCACCGATGGAAGTGGTGAGTCGGTAGAAGGGGAGGCCGTCCCCTCTCACCGCCCGTAAGAACGATCAAGTGATGGAACCGCTATGATCATTCTTATGGTGTAGGGAATCGCTGGCTGAAAAAGACGATATCTCAATGATGCCTGTAGCTGCAGGCATCTTTCAGATAAACCCGCACAAAGTCAAGGACGTCTACTGACACTAACCTAACACTGCACATTACCCTAAACCCACTGTGAAACATAGTGGTGGCAGCATCATATTGTGGGGATGCTTTTCTTCAGCAGGGACAGGGGATGGTCAGAGTTGATGGGAAGATGGACGGAGCCAAATACAGGACAAAAAACCTGTTATGCCCCGAACACACGGTCGGATTTTCCGATGGAAAATGTCCGATCGGAGCGTGTTGTCGGAAATTCCGACCGTGTGTAGGCTCCATCACACATTTTCCATCGGATTTTCCGACACACAAAGTTGGAGAGCAGGAGATAAAATTTTCAGACAACAAAATCCGTTGTCGGAAATTCCGATCGTGTGTACACAAATCCGACGGACAAAGTGCCACGCATGCTCAGAATAAATAAAGAGATGAAAGCTATTGGCCACTGCCCCGTTTATAGTCCCGATGTACGTGTTTTACGTCACCACGTTCAGATTTTCCGACAACTTTGTGTGACCGTGTGTATGCAAGACAAGTTTGAGCCAACATCCGTCGGAAAAAAAACATGGATTTTGTTGTCGGAATGTCCGAACAAAGTCCGACTGTGTGTACGCCCTATTAGTGTCAAAAGACTTGAGACTGGAAGTTCAGCTTCCAGCAGGACAACAACCCTAAACATACAGCCAGAGCTACAATGGAATGGTTTAGAGCAAAGCATATGTACAGTCAGGTCCATAAATATTGGGACATCGACACAATTCTAATCTTTTTGGCTCTATACACGACAGCAATGGATTTGAAATGAAACGAACAAGATGTGCTTTAACTGCAGACTTTCAGCTTTAATTTGAGGGTATTTACATCCAAATCAGGTGAACGGTGTAGGAATTACAACAGTTTGTATATGTGCCTCCCACTTTTTAAGGGACCAAAAGTAATGGAACAATTGGCTACTCAGCTGTTCCATGGCCAGTTGTGTGTTATTCCCTCATTATCTCATTTACAAGGAGCAGATAAAAGGTCCAGAGTTCATTTCAAGTGTGCTGTTTGCATTTGGAATCTGTTGCTGTCAACTCTTAATATGAGATCCAAAAAGCTGTCACTATCAGTGAAGCAAGCCATCATTAGGCTGAAAAAACAAAACAAACCCTTTAGAGAGATAGCAAAAACATTAGGTGTGGCCAGATCAACTGTTTGGAACATCCTTTAAAAAAAAAGAACACACCGGTGAGCTCAGCAACACCAAAAGACCCCGAAGACCATGAAAAACAACTGTGGTGGATGACCGAAGAATTCTTTCCCTGGTGAAGAAAACACCATTCACAACAGTTGGCCAGATCAAGAACACTCTCCAGGAGGTAGGTGTATGTGTGTCAAAGTCGACAATCAAGAGAAGACTTCACCAGAGTGAATACAGAGGGTTCACCACAAGATGTAAACCATTGGTGAGCCTCAAAAACAGGAAGACCAGATTAGAGTTTGCCAAACAACATCTAAAAAAGCCTTCACAGTTCTGGAACAACATCCTATGGACAGATGAGACAAAGATCAACTTGTACCAGGGTGATGGGAAGAGAAGAGTATGGAGAAGGAAAGGAACTGCTATGATCCAAAGCATACCACCTCATCAGTGAAGCATGGTGGTGGTAGTGTCATGGCATGGGCATGTATGGCTGCCAATGGAACTGGTTCTCTTGTATTTATTGATGATGTGACTGCTGACAAAAGCAGCAGGATGAATTCTGAAGTGTTTCGGGCAATATTATCTGCTCATATTCAGCAAAATGCTTCAGAACTTATTGGAGGGCGCTTCACAGTGCAGATGGACAATGACCCAAAGCATGCTGCGAAAGCAACCAAAGAGTTTTTTAAGGGAAAGAAGTGGAATGTTATGCAATGGCCAAGTCAATCACATGACCTGAATCTGATTGAGCATGCATTTCACTTGCTGAAGACAAAACTGAAGGGAAAATGCCCCAAGAACAAGCAGGAACTGAAAACAGTTGCAGTAGAGGCCTGGCAGAGCATCACAAGGGATGAAACACAGCGTCTGGTGATGTCTATGCGTTCCAGACTTCAGGCTGTAATTGACTGCAAAGGATTTGCAACCAAGTATTAAAAAGTGAAAGTTTGATGGATGATTGTTAATCTGTCCCATTATATTTGGTCCCTTAAAAAGTGGGAGGCACATATACAAACTGTTGTATTTCCTACACTGTTCACCTTATTTGGATGTAAATATCCTCAAATTAAAGCACATCTTGTTCGTTTCATTTCAAATTCATTGTGGTGGCGTATAGAGCCAAAAAGATCAGAATTGTGTCGATGTCCCAATATTTATGGACCTGACATGTGTTAGAATGGCCCATTCAAAGTCCAGACCTGAATCCAATTAAGAATCTGTGGCAAGACTTGAAAATTGCTGTTCACAGACGCCCTCTATCCAATCCGACAGATCTTGAGCTATTTTTCAAAGAAGAATGGGCACAAATGTCACCATAGATCTGCAAGGATGGTAGAGACATACCCAAAAAGACTTGCAGCTGTAATTGCAATGAAAAGTGGTTCTACAAAGTATTGACACAGGGGAGCTGAATACAAATGCACGCCACATTTTTCACATTTTTATTTGTAAGAAAAATTGAAAACCATTTATCATTTTCCTTTCACTTCACAATTATGTGCCACTTTGTGTTGGTCTATCACATAAAATCCTAAAAAAATACATTTACCGTACATTTTTGGTTGTAATATGACAAAATGTGGAAAATTTCAAGGGGTATGAATACTTTTTCAAGGCACTGTAAACCATTAATATAAAACTGTCATTCATTGTTGCAGTGGCAATACAGTAATAGGTTAAACTATTATCAACACACTAGCAACCGATAAGAACACAACATGTACAGTACTTATACTACGTATACATATACGTCGGGAATCCAAAAATCACAACCAAATAAAAATATGTTCACTAAAATCTACTTTCTTCTATGTTCACTAAAATATTCACTAAAATTTAGAGTATAGAAAAAAGAAAAAAGAGAAAGGTCTGGTGTCCCCAGTTACACACCCCAGTGAATGCAACCACTCTTGCATTCTGATATTCACTATTTTCAGGCACACCTATGTGTTTTCTACACAGTTTATTTTCAAGCACTTACTCTCAATTTATTTTTCAATATTACAGATATCATTCATACAATCACATTCTAGTCCCATCTTTCTTTTTCTCTCATCTTGTCATCTGCTGGTATTCCTCTGCCATTCTAATCTCCCTATATTCTCCATGTCCTTACCATCTCTGGCCCAGGCCCCTTACTTACGCATAGACATTTTTATGCTATTACTCATTGATTTTATATTGCTACTCTAGATACCTGATGAACATACTTATGTTTACAGCCTATATTTCTTATGGACTAGCGAGGTCTCTAGGGATATATCACAATATCCATGCTGTGCATGCCCTCCGTTTGGCCCCTGGTGGGGTCCTGACTGACTCCGCCCCCTCAGGTCCCTGGTGAGACACCTGTTGTCGCCTTCTGTGAGATCCGCACACCTGTTGCTATGGTCCAGTTCAGTGGTGAGTATGGAGTCCTGTTTACCAGGACCCCTCTTCTTACCCTGTGCCTTTTTAATCAATACTATGCTATATTGTCAAAGTTCTACTTTTTTATCTTAGGTACATTTTTACACACATCCACCCCTATAGAGCGAGCTGGGTCTCGCAAAACGCGTTGGTACTAAAGATTCCCGCGTACTATGACTGCTATTACAATTATGTACCCATGTTTATGTATTCCTTTTCAATTGGCAATTGTTGGTGTTATCCATACATGTAAGCAATTTTTACTAAATAAAATTTATACTGTACTTACTACTTTTATGTTCACTGGTGGAAACGTTACCCACTTCATTTAAAGTCCCCGGGCGAATTCTTTGTTTTATTAAAATTTAGGGTATAGGAACAATATAAAAAGAAGACATTTTTCAATTGGAATTGCAATACCACTGAAGTAAGTAAATGGTACAGATATGTGCTCCAATAACCGTGTAGATGGTGTCTGAACTTCATGTATGGATCCATGTACTGGCGATCCAAGTATGTCTCCTTGCTGCTAGTACTAGCTCTCTGGGCTTACAGTACTCTACACTAGTACTGAAGCAAAGCTTTATCCTTATAGAACTGCCTGGCTAAGATGGTGTTAATGTTATACTTAACCACTTCAGCCCCGGAAGGTTTTACCCCCTTCCTGACCAGAGCACTTTTTACAATTCGGCACTGCGTCGCTTTAACTGCTAATTGCGCGGTCATGCAATGCTGTACCCAAACGAAATTTGCGTCCTTTTCTTCCCACAAATAGAGCTTTCTTTTGATGGTATTTGATCACCTCTGCCATTTTTATTTTTTGCGCTATACACGGAAAAAGACCGAAAATTTTGAAAAAAAATGATATTTTCTACTTTTTGTTCTAAAAAAAATCCAATAAACTCAATTTTAGTCATACATTTAGGCCAAAATGTATTCGGCCACATGTCTTTGGTAAAAAAAATGTCAATAAGTGTATATTTATTGGTTTGCGCAAAAGTTATAGCGTCTACAAACTAGGGTACATTTTCTGGAATTTACACAGCCTTTAATTTATGACTGCCTATGTCGTTTCTTGAGGTGCTAAAATGGCAGGGCAGTACAAAACCCCCACAAATGACCCCATTTTGGAAAGTAGACACCCCAAGGAATTTGCTGAGAAGCATGTTGAGCCCATTGAATATTCATTTTTTTTGTCCCAAGTGATTGAATAATGACAAAAAAAAAAAAAAAATTACAAAAAGTTGTCACTAAATGATATATTGCTCACACAGGCCATGGGCATATGTGGAATTGCACCCCAAAATACATTTAGCTGCTTCTCCTGAGTACGGGGATACCACATGTGTGGGACTTTTTGGGAGCCTAGCCGCGTACGGGGCCCCGAAAACCAAGCACCGCCTTCAGGATTTCTAAGGGCGTACATTTTTGATTTTACTCCTCACTACCTATCACAGTTTTGAAGGCCATAAAATGCCCAGATGACATAAAACCCCCCCAAATGACCCCATTTTGGAAAGTAGACACCCCAAGCTATTTGCTTTGAGGCATGTTGAGTCCATGGAATGTTTTATATTTTCACACAAGTTGCGGGAAAGTGACAAATTTTTTTTTTTTTTTTTTTTTTTTGCACAAAGTTGTCACTAAATGATATATTGCTCACACAGGCCATGGGCATATGTGGAATTGCACCCCAAAATACATTTAGCTGCTTCTCCTGAGTACGGGGATACCACATGTGTGGGACTTTTTAGGAGCCTAGCCGCGTATGGGACCCCGAAAACCAAGCACCGCCTTCAGGATTTCTAAGGGCGTACATTTTTGATTTTACTCCTCACTGCCTATCACAGTTTCGGAGGCCATGGAATGCCCAGGTGGCACAAACCCCCCCCAAATGACCCCATTTTGGAAAGTAGACACCCCAAGCTATTTGCTGAGAGGCATGGTGAGTATTTTGCAGCTCTCATTTGTTTTTGAAAATAAAGAAAGACGAGAAAAAAAATTTTTTTTTTTCTTTTTTCAATTTTCAAAACTTTGTGACAAAAAGTGAGGTCTGCAAAATACTCACTATACCTCTCATCAAATAGCTTGGGGTGTCTACTTTCCAAAATGGGGTCATTTGGGGGGGTTTTGTGCCACCTGGGCATTCCATGGCCTCCGAAACTGTGATAGGCAGTGAAGAGTGAAATCAAAAATTTACGGCCTTAGAAAGCTTGAAGGCGGTGCTTGGTTTTCGGGGTCCCGTACGCGGCTAGGCTCCCAAAAAGTCCCACACATGTGGTATCCCCGTACTCAGGAGAAGCAACAGAATGTATTTTGGGGTGTAATTTCACATATTCCCATGGCATGTTTGAGCAATATATCATTTAGTGACAACTTTGCGCAAAAAAAAATAAAAAAAATAAAAAATTGTCTCTTTCCCGCAACTTGTGTCACAATATAAATTATTCCATGGACTCAACATGACTCTCAGCAAATAGCTTGGGGTGTCTACTTTCCAAAATGGGGTCATTTGGGGGGGTTTTGAACTGTCCTGGCATTTTCTGCACAACATCTAGAAGCTTATGTCACACATCACCCACTCTTCTAACCACTTGAAGACAAAGCCCTTTCTGACACTTATTGTTTACATAAAAAAATAATTTTTTTTTGCAAGAAAATTACTTTGAACCCCCAAACATTATATATTTTTTTTAAAGCAAATGCCCTACAGATTAAAATGGTGGGTGTTTCATTTTTTTTTTTCACACAGTATTTGCGCAGCGATTTTTCAAACGCATTTTTTGGGGAAAAAACACACTTTTTTACATTTTAATGCACTAAAACACACTATATTGCCCAAATGTTTGATGAAATAAAAAAGATGATCTTAGGCCGAGTACATGGATACCAAACATGATATGCTTTAAAATTGCGCACAAACGTGCAGTGGCGACAAACTAAATACATTTTTAAAAGCCTTTAAAAGCCTTTACAGGTTACCACTTTAGATTTACAGAGGAGGTCTACTGCTAAACTTACTGCCCTCGATCTGACCTTCGCGGCGATACCTCACATGCATGGTGCAATTGCTGTTTACATTTGACGCCAGACCAACGCTTGCGTTCACCTTAGCGCAAGAGCAGGGGGGACAGGGGTGCTTTTTTTTTTTTTTTTTTCTTTATTATTATTATTTTTTTATCTTATTTTTAAACTGTTCCTTTCATTTTTTTTTTTAAATCATTTTTATTGTTATCTCAGGGAATGTAAATATCCCCTATGATAGCAATAGGTAGTGACAGGTACTCTTTTTTGCAAAAATTGGGGTCTATTAGACCCTAGATTTCTCCTCTGCCCTCAAAGCATCTGATCACACCAAGATCGGTGTGATAAAATGCTTTCCCAATTTCCCAATGGCGCTGTTTACATCCGGCGAAATCTACGTCATAAAATGCTCGTAGCTTCCGGTTTCTTAGGTCATAGAGATGTTTGGAGCCACTCTGGTCTCTGATCAGCTCTATGGTCAGCTGGCTGAATCACCGGCTGCATTTTCAGGTTCCCTGTTGAGACAGGAGAGCCAGAGAAAAACACGGAAGATGTTGGGGGGGGGGGCATTCCCTCCCACTGCTTGTAAAAGCAGTCTAGAGGCTAATTAGCCACTAGGATTGCTTTTACATGAAAGCCGACTGCTGGCTGAAAAGAATGATACCAAGATGATACCTAAACCTGCAGGCATCATTCTGGTATAACCACTCAAAGTCGTGAATGGCATACCTGAAGACAAAAAAATGGTTAACAATAAAGCACAGTAAACGGTAAGGTATAAAAAATTGCATACCTGAAAAGCAAACATGATGAAACATAATAACAATAAAACATTGCAGAATAGAATACAGTAAAAAAGAGCAGAACAATAGAGAGAGAATAGAGAGAGAGAGAACAATAAAACGACAACTATTTTTATTTTATATTTTTGTTTGTGTTTTTTTTTTTTTTTTTTTTACACTTTTTTTTGTAACTAACTTTTATAACTGTAACCGATTCCAGGTTCGGGTCTCTCAAAATGCGATGGCATCTCGGGAGACCCTGTGAAAGTGTGCCTAGTCTGTGCAATGCTGTACCCTACGCTAATACTGAACTAGTGTATGGTAGCGTTCAAAACATTCACCAATGCAAAGACCAGGATTGTCAGGACAGGAGGGACAATAATAGCGGGTGTCACGCCTATATCCGCGCTAGCTGCAGACACAACATCTTTTTTGGGGGGTTCGCTGGGTAGGGGTACTCGGGAGGACATAAAGAAAATGCCTCTCATGCATCCGACTGCATTTGGTTGGGGATGTGAATGGGGGAAGTATGGGCGCTGCAGAAGCGGTGGGTTCCCAATTAGGATTGGCGAATGCAGCAGGAAGGGCACTATGGGCACAACGGGCCTGTGTTTGTCTTTTTGGTGGCAGCGGGACACTACTTGTGCTTGCCACCTCACCAGCTTGAACTGCACTTATGGGACTCGCCACGTCACCAAGTGTTACTGCAGTGCTGGTTTGACTACGACCGGGGTGTACTAGGCCGCTGGCGCTTGCCAGTTCACCAAAACGCTACAAAAAAAACTGTTAGCGATCGCAGGGATCCGGCCTGACTCTGCGAACGCTGCAGTTATGCGTTTAGTGTTTTGTAAGTGACAGTGATCGATCGATACTGCACTTGGGTGGGCTGGGCCGGGCCGGGCGGAGGGGCAAAACGCAGGTGCTAGCAGGTATCTGGGCTGATCCCGCTAACACTGCGTTTTTGGGAACCTTAAACTGCTGGGGACACTAGTATAGATCTAATCGGATCAGATATTGATCCGATCAGATACTATACCACTAAGGGAGGCGTATGCTGCGTGCGTGGGTGTTAGCGGTACTGGCGCTAATCTGACGCTGCCTGGGGCTGGTGCTTGCCAGTTCACCAAAACGCTACCAAAAAAACTGTTAGCGATCGCAGGGATCAGGCCTGACTCTGCGAACGCTGCAGTTATGCGTTTAGTGTTTTGTAAGTGACAGTGATCGATCGATACTGCACTTGGGTGGGCTGGGCCGGGCGGAGGGGCAAAACGCAGGTGCTAGCAGGTATCTGGGCTGATCCCGCTAACACTGCGTTTTTGGGAACCCTAAACTGCTGGGGACGCTAGTATAGATCTGATCGGATCAGATATTGATCCGATCAGATACTATACCACTAAGGGAGGTATACGGTGCGTGCGTGGGTGTTAGCGGTACTGGCGCTAACCTGACGCTGCCTGGGGCTGGTGCTTGCCAGTTCACCAAAACGCTACCAAAAAAACTGTTAGCGATCGCAGGGATCAGGCCTGACTCTGCGAACGCTGCAGTTATGCGTTTAGTGTTTTGTAAGTGACAGTGATCGATCGATACTGCACTTGGGTGGGCTGGGCTGGGCTGGGCGGAGGGGCAAAACGCAGGTGCTAGCGGGTATCTGGGCTGATCCCGCTAACACTGCGTTTTCGGGAACCCTAAACTGCTGGGGACGCTAGTATAGATTTGATCGGATCAGATATTGATCCGATCAGATACTATACCACTAAGGGAGGCATATGCTGCGTGCGTGGGTGTTCGCGGTACTGGCGCTAATCTGACGCTGCCTGGGGCGACGCATATCACCGCCGGGCGATCAGGGGGCTAAACCTTTATTCGGTAATAAACGGCGGGTGCCCTGACACTATAAAAAATAAACGAACTAACCAGCGTCACCCGTAACAGTTATACGGTGATCAGTGGTGAAAGGGTTAACTAGGGGGTTAAAACATTTATTAGATAGTATATGGGGGTCCCTGTCGCTATAAAACACTGACGGCGAACCTAAATATTTACGTTCCTAACTAGCGTCACCAGCGACACTAATACAGCGATCAGAAAAATGATCGCTTAGCGACACTGGTGAGGGGGGGTGATCAAGGGGTTAAAACTTTATTAGGGGGGGTTAGGGGGGTATCCTAGACCTAAAGGGGGGTAATACTCACTGCCCTAACACTAACTGTTACAAACTGACACTATGCAGTAATCAGAAAAAAAAAAAAAAAAAATACTGCTAATGTCAGTTTGTGACAGGGGGGGGGGGGTGATTGGGGGGGGATCGGGGGGCGATCGGGGGGGGATCGGGGGTGTAAGGTATGCCTGGCATGTTCTACTGTGTGTGTGTGTGTGTTGTGCACTCACTTGTCTTCTCTCCTCGGCGCTGGAACGGAAACTGCCAGACCGAGGAGAGATGACATCACATCCTCTGCCTGTGTGAAACGACACACAGGCAGAGGAGGATTCCCATTGGCTGGGAGCGATCGCGAGGGGGGGGCCACGATCGGATGGTCTCCCCCTCGCCTCCCGACGCTCCCAGTCAAATGCCGACCGCCGATGGCACCGGGGGGGGTCCGATCGGACCCCCCGCCCGCGGGAGGCAGATCACGTACGGGTACGTGATTCTGCCTGCCCGTGCCATTCTGCCGCAGTATATATGCGGTAGGCGGTCGGCAAGTGGTTAAAGTGGAACTTTACCCATAACAACTTGATAAAAAAAATAATGTTCTTTAGCAAGGATTAGCAACATTCTACATTGATAATTATGCTACCAAAATTAAGATGTGCTGTAAATTACCTCCAGCATTGCTCCTGTTTCTTCTTGCTGGAGGTTGCCATTTTCCTGAAGCCCAAAGCCCCTGAGCAGCATTAAATCTTTAGGCTGTCCGCAGATTGGCCTCTAGTGACTCTGATTTTTGGCACAGTGCCAAAAATGGAGAGCAACTGAGCATGTGCAGAGCAGGCTGAGATAGTGTATTACTGTATTTTAAACCATAAGCACCTATTTTTAATGTTTTACATAGCTATACCTGCAAAAGGGGCCAGCCTGAAGTGATCTAGCAGGACTTTTCTGACTAAATTTCCACTTTAAGATTGGTATTGGTAGGGGTCAATGCGCTCAGTCATCAGAGCATGGGAATTGACTAGAAGGGCGGCACTTCAGGACGGGGTAGTGTCACCTTATACTCCTTTGTGGCGGAATCCAAGCTTATCCCATTATTTTGCCTACCCAGATCCAATAGTCTGCACCAGATATGGGATTAAAACAGTGGGTGCGTTGGTTGGAAATGGGGTATTATTGTCATCTGATGTGCTCAGAAGTAAGTACCAGCTCCCTAGCTCGCACCTGTTCTGTTTTTTTACTGTTCAGGCATGCTTTTTTGGCTCAGTTTGGGTCCTCCACCCTGAATGTGTGGGCTGGTGACCTGGAATCACTACTTAGGGACAAGGAATTACCCAAAGCCTTATCTACTATATACAAGGAATTGTTCACTGCCACTACAAAGCTTCTCGCATCATGTCGTGCTGCCTGGACGTTGGATTTCCCGCAGCTAGACAATGATGACTGGGATGATGTCTGGAGCATCACATTTGCCAGACTGCTGTCGGCCTGTGATCACCTGATTCAGGTCAAGTTTCTTCATAGGATATACTACACCCCTGCTAAATTAGCAAGGATTTTTCCTGTGCACCCCTCGAACTGCTGGAGGTGTGATGCACCTGGAGCAAATTTTCTGCACATTTTTTTTGGGTGGGTGTGATGGACTGTGTTAGGTCGGTAACTACAATTGCTATTGCACCATCTATTGAAATTTGTCTGTTGGGCCTGGTTGACACATTAACACCCAAAAATGTGATCCGTACTCTGCTCACATTGCTCCTGTATTATGCTCACAAAGTGATTATCTTATCGTGGAAGAAACCGCTGGCTCCTACCCTCATGGCCTGGAAGGCATTGATTAACAAGGCTCTACCGCTGTATGAAGCTATATACCTCAGTAGAGGGGTACCTGATACGTTTAAAAAGCTGTGGGTGGCTGGAGAGATGACAATTTAACTGCATCAGATTGATTGCCTCCTGGTGATTAGTTGAACTATGTGGCGGGTGGTGAGGCTTGGGTAAGCCTAGATGGGAATTTATAATCTCCTTTACTACAGCTATTGGGGGATATTATACTGTATATAACGACTGAATATTGTATGTGTCCTCCCCCTTCCCCTCTTTTTCCCCTTTGCTATGATTTATATATGGTAAGATTTCTGATGTCTGTTATTATTAGATATGGGAGCTGCATTGTACACTGGTGCTGGGAATTGTAGTGCTGAATGTTTATTATGTTCTAAGTTTGTATGTGTTTCTTTCTATGTGGAAAAAAAGAATTTACAAAAAAAAAAGATTGGTTATGGTAAATGTGTACTTCTCAGGCTACAAGGGAAAGCCATCCTGTGTCCACCACTGTGAGTGTAGGCCAGGGAAGGAGCTTGTCTCAGCTCCAAACAACTGTTAAAGTAAAGGATGAATCCCATGAAGCCGCACATCAATGCAGACCCAATGGTATTGGAAGGAACGGCTATCTCAGCCTGAGCTCCTGCCAGGCCACACTCCCAATACCAACAGTACCAGTATGGGGGCGTGGCCTGGGCTGAGACTGCCGTTCATTCCAATACCAGTGGGTCTGCATTGATGTGTGGCTTCAGGGGATTCATCCTCTGCTCAATTTCAAGATTACTACTTTAAAGGAATTCTGATCCTATATTATATATCCTAAGATGCATGATTGTTTCTGAAAGAGGACCCTGCTCTAAAAAAAAACGCCAATAATTTGCTAAAGTGTGTATGCAAACAAGTATACTTACCTATGTCCATGTCATGTTTTATTCATTGTCATTGGTTTTCATCCTGCCTCAGTGGTGCCTGGGCTTCCACTTCCGTGCTGCTATTTTGAAAATGTAGCTTATTCATTTTCATTGATATACACAGAGAGATTCTGTAATATCAATCTGATCTAAAAATTGATATGAGGTGTTCAATAGATTGGGACACATGTATGTGTAATATATTTTGGAAAGCTGTCAAGCTGTGTTAAGTAGTAGGTTATTTGCATGATTTATCCTCAAATCTGCATGTGTAAAATTTACCAAATATTAACTAACAAAGTGCAATTGTTTCTATAAAAGTAAGAAGAGTAGCTGCAGATACCTTGTGCTGAGTATATAATCAACAATGAAACCAGGCGTAGCTATTATTGTTGTATATTCTTTTACCTAAAGGCTACAGAAATGTTATAGCAACAGTAAGCTGGAAATCCCCTTTTTACATTATTCTTGGAAAATGTGAAAAAATCCAAATATTTCCTCCAACATGACTTACCTTCTGACAGTCTCTTTAATTCTCCTTTCCCATCTTCAATTTCTTTTTTTAGCCTTTCGTTTTCTGCTTTAATAGCCTTTTCATTTTTTCCAACTTTATTTGAATCCAAAATCTACACAATGAAAGAAAGCTTATTTATTTTGTAACATATCTTCTGTCTTAAAGGTAAAAACAAAAACCTTGTGGTGCCTACCCTTGGCAAGGATATCAGTTTTAAAAGATAAAAGGCTGACAGGTTTGGTTAACGACTACTGTCTTTACATTACAAAAACTTTACCTGTTCCCAAAGGTGCCTAAGGTGTGAAAATCCAACAACATCCAAGGGTTGTGGCTTAATGGAGTTTGTCTGAATGACTGTTGTCTATCTCAGCCAAGGCCACTGCCTCACTCCCAAAAGTGGTTCAAGTTCTGGGGCAAAATATAACTCCATACATTAGCATCATTCCCAGTGATATACTGTCACAGAACTGGCACCACATTACATTAAAGATGTCAGCTTCTTATCTGCTTTACATGCATGTACAAGGAAGGAATAATTTCAGCTATATGGCCTATTCCCCATTGCAACCACATTTTTAATTGCATATACAGTACATGCTGTGGGCACTGAAAATGTAACTCACCCACTGAAGCCAATAGGACTGTGTCTCAACTAAGCCAAATGTTTGGCTCATGGTTGGGGCATGATATTTAAAAGCAAAATCCACCTTCAGATGAAAAAAAAAAATGTAAAAAAAAGCAATTCAGGAGGCCGCACTATCACCACTGGAATGCCTGGAAGCTACTGCTCTAAAAAGCAATCCACTTTTTTTTTTTTTGGGCGGGGGGGGGGGGGGGGCAGTAGACACTATCATCCATGTAAACAATGTCTAAGAAGGGAAAATTCAAAAGCAATTTACCTTTTTTAGTTCATCGTTGTCTTCCATGTGCTTTTTGGCAGCTTCGTTGACCTTCTCTACTTGTGTTTGCAAAGCATCATTGTCATCCATCACCGATGCCAACTGATTTATCAGAGATATAACACGACGCAGAACGCTACAAAACATGCAACGATAACTATTCATAGCCACGCAATGTTTCCAAATATTTATTCAATGTACTTATCAGAAGGAGAGTTCCATGCATCCTTTAATTTATTGAAAAGCTATCGGGCAAAATATTTAGCTATAAAATATATACATTAACCCTCACCAGGGATTCCTTTACTCTGTTGCTACTCCTTCCTGTCTACTGATAAACTTTGATTAGACATATCAGCACAGGTATACTATACTGCTAGTCACAGTACACAGGTAGAAGCAATAAAAACCCAGTTAAGTAATGGATAACAAAATTTATAGCCATATGGATGTGTTACATAATGTCCTTAAACAGCAATACTTTTAAAACATAGACTTTTCCTTTAGGCACCATAAAGTGTTCTGTTCATGTACACATTATTTGGGGAGTAATACCATACATCCACTCTCCTACAGCTTCCCCTTTCAGCTTCTTCCTGTCTCACTCCATATTAAGAAAAAAAAAGAATGCAGTTTTGCATGAGACACTTACAGCCACAGAAACAGTGAAAATCCAGAGATGTACAGATTCCGCTGGGATCTGAAAAGCTTCATATGGATGTGATCATAAGAATTAATAGGAAGAGCTGCACTCTTGTCAATTGTTGGGCTTGAAGAGTACTTTCTAACCTCTCTTATAGCATCTGTAAATTAAAAATGAAAATGACATATATTTCCAAAAGTTGCTAGAGTGGTTAATTGCAACAGTAACAGCATTTATTATATATAAAAAAAAAAACACAAGTAGCAGAGGCACCCAGGTAATATAAAAATATATATTTATTTATATAAATATTAAATATCTAAGGAAGTCATTGACTTAATTTAAAGGTGGATTTTACACTGTATAATGCACGTATCAAACAAAAGGCTTGCGGGCCAAATACATCTCTTAGGCTATTTCATGTGGCCTTCACACCTCTCCTGCAACTGCGGAACCCCCCTCATCTCCGCCCCCATCTTGTCTCAGCAGTTGGCAGCAGAGAGCTGGACAGAACTCCTCTGCCAGATCCTACTCTTCTCTGTGCTGCCACAGAGAGGCTCATTCTATGCCAGTTGAAAAGGAGGGTTGCACACCGCTTAGATCATCCACAAGAAACTTTGCTCAGACAGAACACCATGGCAGAACCATGTACTATATGAGCAGTCCACACTCCATAATAAAGTTTCTTTCGGATGATATCAGCAGTGGGCGACCCTCCTTTTCAGACTTGCATCATCTGCTACAGGAGTGTGAGTGGGCTCTGTGCCAGTCTGCACATGTCCTTTACAGCTTAATGCCGTGTACACGCAATCGGACATTCCAACGGATGTTGGCTCAAGCTTGTCTTGCATACACACGGTCGCACAAATGTTGTTGGAAATTCCGATCGTCAGGAACGCACTGACGTACAACGGCACTGTAAAGAGGAAGTTCACTAGCCAGTGCGTCACCCTTTGGGCTCCTTCTGCTAATCTCGTGTTAGTAGAAGTTTGGTGAGAGACGATTCGCGATTTTTAGCCTCCTGCTTTTCAGTTCGTTACTGCTCTTCAGTTTGTGCTTGTGGGTTCGTATCTGGTTTTCAGTGCGTATTTTTATATTACGTGTTTGATTTTCAGTGCGTTCTTGTGTGCTCAATTCTGATTTTCAGCTTGCTCTTCTCAGGCCTTTCTGATTTTCAATGCGTTCCGTTAGTTCGTTCTGACCAGCCGACCGTTTTTAAGCCATGTTGCGGGTACATGCTCATCGTAGAGTTTGTGCTGTGCAGGGGCTTGGTGTTGGGGTTCTTACTTTGACCCAAGTTCAGTCCATGAGCAGGGAGAGGAGGAGTTCATGGGCGAAGAATTGTTTGCTCCAGCGTGACCAATTCTTTCATATGCCTTTGTTGCGGCAGATCTGTGAGAATAATCCTGATGATTTCAGGAATTATCTCCAGGTGACGGACCCCGTTTTTCACCATCTGTTGGCTTTGCTGTCCCCTTATATTACGAAGCAGGACACCTGCATGCGGCAAGCCATCACTCCCGAGCAGAGGCTAGTCGCCACCTTGTTGTACTTGGCAATAGGGAGAAGTCTGCAGGACATCAAGTTCTCGACAAGCATCTCCCCTCAGGCTCTGGGGTTTTATCTTTTAACATCACATTATATGTATTTAAATAATTTTATTTTTAAAATAAATTTGTATTTTAAACTGAAAAATATTTCCTTTGATTTACTGCTTGTGTTTCTTTTAGCTGTCTCCTAGGTTCTCCAATGTGTTTTTTTTGCCCATTTTCTTCAATAGCTCCAACGTAATTTCTTTGCTACATGAGGTGACAATCTCTTCTTCAGCTAACTATTATGTTGTGGGTCTGCTACACACACGCCTTCTTTTTGTTGTTAATGTATGTAATGCATTAATGATAATTATATTCATCATTTTCAGCACCCTGAATTAATTTTTTGGAGTGACGATAATGGCCTGATTGATGCAAATTATAAAGCACTGTGGGTGTTATTTACTAAAAGAAAATCCACTTTGCACTAAAAGTGCACTGCAAAAGTGCACTGAAAGTGCACTTGTAGTGCAAAGTGGATTTGCCTTTAGGAAATAGCCCCCATTGTCACTGTAAAAACAAATTATTGAGCATTGAAAGAAGAAGCCACACATTGTTGAGTAGAAAATTTTTTACTCTGTGCACATTCACACGTGCGTTTAGAAAAGGGTTTTTGAACAAACCAACATATTTTTTGGAATATATTTTTTTGGGGGGACAGTAGAAATATCCTTTTTTGTGGTAAACAGGCATGTTTTTCAAAACATAAAACAATACACAACTCAGGAACTTACAAAGTTCAACTTTGATAAATTGAAGGCAATATCAGACATTAGTATGTCCAAACTGTGTTGATTTTGTCTTCATCGGATGGGGTGATGTCACCCCTGTGAAAGCCAAATTTTGAAGATGCACACAAATTGGGAGTAAAAATGGGGATTTCACTCTTGATCCCATGCCTAAGGTCAGCATGTGCTAGCTCCCATCATGGGGGATCAATGGACGTGTTTCGGTGGTACAACCCCTTCCTCTCAGCTACTTGAGTTGCGAGGAATTGGTTGCACCCACAAACACATACCTTGATATCCCCTGATGGCAGATAGCACATGTTGACACACTGTGTGTATCTTCAGAATTTGGCTTTCAACATTTTTTAGAAAAGTTCTAATAAAAATTCAAAAATTTTGGTGTGTTTTATATTCTGCCTAAAACATCAATGATACTTTTGCATCTTTTTTTCATTATCATTGCTGTCCTCCTTGATCTCCTGTAAATCCCGATTGCACACCACGATCTCCCCGATGAGGACGTGTGCACTTGCACTTGTGAAATGAGATTCTTCTTCCACAACATCCACATTCACCTAAAATAAAAAAACACACCATGTATTATAAACATGCAGGCATATATCTATTACCTGAAGCTGCGGTCTCAGACACTCACCTGTTGTGGTCACTATTTTGCCCAATTCATAAACCACTCCTTCCTCCACATCCTCAGGTTGTGGTTTTGTGATTTCCCCTTCTTTAGGAGGTTGTGGGTCCCTGGTGTCCTCTGACGTCCCTATTCTTTTCTCCCCTATGTGAATAAAAAATTGGTATACTTAGCACACAGATATTTGAGGCAAGAAATAGGAATATGAAACTTTGCTTGAAGTATCGTACAATTGTCTGTTTTGACAGAGTTACAAGCTGAAGACATGATTTTTTCCCTTTCTTTAAGCTGGAATACTTACTTTTTTGGGTAAAGTTTCACACATGGAGACACCCCTAGTATCCACTGGAGCACCTGTGTGGGACACCCTAAAAAGTTTGTTCTGGTGTCCCACACTAGTGCTCCTGCGTCCAGATGTGTAAACAGCTGCTGAGTGTCCTCTCCTTACACTGAATCAAGTTTGCATTTCATTCTAGTTACAAACCCATCTAGACAACAATGTACTAAACTTCTTTTAATACAAATAGGCCTGAACAAATGTAGTTAACCTGCATCTGCCAAAAACATTGTATTAGTGGGCGTTTACTATGCCCACGAACCTGAAACTTGCCATTTTAAACTGTACAACAGTAAAGAAAAGCACATGGAGCAGCACGAACGTAATAAGAATAGGAATGCACGACAAAATACTTACTTTTTTTTCAGCACTCTTGATTCTTCTGTACTGATCTTGCTCCCTCAATTTGAGGTCTGACGATCATTTCCTCAGTTGATCCTTGGATCGCCGTACCCCAAAATTCTTCTGCAGACTTTTCACAACTTTAGTCATGATCTTGGCCTTTCTGACATTTGGGTTTGGGTAAGGTCCATGCTTCCTGTCATAGTCGGCCCTCTTCAAGATGTCCACCATCTCCACCATGGACATATTAGAGGCCTTAAATCTCCTCCGGGATGGGGACATTAGTGGCTCCGGGCTTTCGTCGTTGCTGCTGTCTTCATGCACTTGTTCTTTCTCCGCCATGTGCTCTCCCACTGTGCCGAAAGACAAGGGGCGGGGAATATACTATAAAGAAGGTCATGGGTGGGCGGAGTTTCACGCATTCGCAGTGTATATAAAGCATAACATGCGTGCGTCGTACGTATGATCTGTGAGCGGAGGACGGAGTAGCGGAAGCGCCGATCGTTCTAACGAAGGTACAATTTGAACTTGGGGCATCAGTGGCCTATACTGTTTAGAGATTGAGGCCTATATTGGGACAAGACCATGCGAGTTTAGCCTGACATTAGGGTTTGTCTTGTGTTGTGTCTTGCAGATAAAATGGATCGATTCAACGATCATTATTTCCTCCCCCAATTCATTGGTTTGTACAGAGAGCTGCCCTGTCTGTGGCAGACAAAACACCCCTTTTATACAAATCGACTAAGGAGAAGGCAACACTGGATAAATTGCTGGAATTTGTGAAGCCGCAGATCCCCACGGCAGACATCAACTATTTGAAGTGCAAAATTGGTGGCCTGAGGAGCACATATAATAGGGAGCGCAAGAAGGTCCGCGATTCCTAGCGAACAGAAGCAGCAGCAGCAGCAGATGACATTTATGTCCCCAGGCTCTGGTACTACGACAGACTGCGATTTCTGTCAGACCAGACTGAAATCAGGCCATCACTCTCAACCCTTCCTTCCACTCTTCCTTCCACCCCAGCTGAGGCTTTCTGACGTACAACCTGGGCCTTCCGCCCAGCTTGAGTCAGGTATAGCATTGTTCAACATATTTCTCAAAATTGTGTGTGATTGATGAACAATACACTAAAACTATGTCCCTTTTTCATACACAGGAAGTCCTCAGCCAGGAGAAGGCTGTAGAAAGTGGCAGCCAGGAAGTGGCAAGGGAAAGTGGCAGCCAGGAGGTGGCGGGGGTAAGGGACAGCCAGTAGAGGGCCGGGCCCAGTAGCCTGACCGAATCCCAGGTCCCGCCCCTCCGCCTTCAACAAAAAAGGCCAGGAAGGGGTGGAGCGTGGAGGAGTCAGCACTTGGGTTAATTTGGCAGGCTTCTGCGGCCCTCGGCACCCCCCCCAGTCTTCTTGAAGCCTATGCCTGCATGGCTGCCAACAAAATGCAGGAAATGCAGGTGAGCCAACGCCTATTTTGTGAGGAAGTGATATATATGGCCCTAAATAGGGGGTGAGGGGCGAACTCACAAGCAAAACCCACCTGTGTGAGTTGGACCATCCTCCTCCTCCTCCACCTCCTGCCACAACTCCAACACCAGAGCCACAGCCTGGAAGCAAGCGTGGAAGGAAGACAAGAGATTGATGGCCTGGGTTCAGTCTGGTCTGGAAAAAGATGCAGGCTGTTGTAAGCCCACAGCCTGGGGACATGTCACCGGCTGCTTTTCCTGATCTCTGAGTCCTGGACTGAATTGTGCTCCCTATTAAATAGACTCCTCAGGCTCCCAATTTTGCCTGTCAAATAGTTGATGTGTGCCCTGGGGTACAAAGGCTTCGCCAATTTCACCAGTTTATCCAGCGCTGCCTTCCTCTTTATTTTGTTATCACTCCTAATAAATGTCTATTTTTTGTCTAAAATCATTGGCTATGTGTCAAAATTTAAAAAGGACAGTTTGTGAGTAGGCAGGTACATTTCAAAAAGACAATGTCAAATTAACAAGGGACACCAACACCAACCAATCTCCTTGAGGTTAAAAAATACAAGATAACAATGGTGTTGTGGTAACTTGACACACAAGACGAAAAAAAATATTATGGAGATCACTAGAAAAAAAAATAAAAACAGGAGATCTTTATTTTAAAAAAAAGGGGGAGATTACTATAAACAAAAATTAAAAACATTATTCTGGAGATCTGGCGAAAAAAAAAAATTATTCATGAGATCACAAGAAATAATAAAGAAATCAGTTTGTCAGAACTCTGTGTGAATATCAGCTGCAAAACAACTTCATAAATCTAGCATTATAAAGAAGAGAATGCGCTGCATTGAAAGATTTCAAAATTTGCAGCATGAAGAATGTGCTATCTCCATTACGAACGCTACTTTTACCAGACCAAACGCTTCCGTCTCGTACTTGATTCAGAGCATGCGTGGAATTTTGTGCATCGGAATTGCGTACACACGCTTGGAATTTCCGACAACGAATTTTGTTGTCGGAAAATTTGAGATCCAGCTCTCAAACTTTTGTTGTCGGAAATTCCGACAAAAAATGTCCGATGGAGCCTACACATGGTCGGAATTTCCGACAACAAGCTCCCATCGAACATTTGTTGTCGGAAAATCCGATCGTGTGTACGCGGCATAAGTCTTACGTTATTACTAAAACCAGTAATAAGCTAATGCAGAGGCAATTATTTAATGACATAAAGAGTAAATACATTTATATAGTCTTACAGATACAACCAGCCGTTTGAGGGCAACCATAATGCTGATGCAGCCCACAATGAAATGGAGTTTGACACCCCTGATAATGCATTTCATGGCTAATTGCCAATTCTTCAGATATGTTGTAAAACGGCTTGTTCAGGCTGACTTGCAGGGCACTTAAGAGGTGAACCAAAGCACATGAACCACATATTTTGATTCGCCGCTGGATGCTCTGCAAGTCATCCTGAAAATTCCTGAGTTATGCCAGGTCTGAAGAAGTGGCGGTAAGCCACAAAACATGTTATATGGTATTTAATAGAATTTATCCCTAAATAAAATTATCCTTAAAGTAGATGCCCTCCCGAGATATATCTTTTCCTGTTACCTGGGTTCCACTGCTACCTGATGTTTTTTTTCCCATTTTCCTTCCCAAAACTAACAGACCAGGCCTTTTTGTTGGCTTTCCTAGGGGGTAACAAGGAGTGCTGCTAGACAAGGCAAAGAGATGGTTAACTGAACATGCACCACTCTTTCTCTTTAGCCGCAGTGTTATTCAATGGACTGTATTGGATTCTGGTTAGTGCCATGCCGAGTAGTAATATGTTTTTGTTCTATGTGAGACACACAGCATACTCCTCTGCCTATGGATTTTGGTTATATTGTGAAACCTTCCCTCTTCTAAGGCTGTAATTATTTTTTTAAACAAACTGAAAAAACAAGCTAAAAAGGGCCGCTAGTGTAGTAATTATTGGTTAAGATTTAATGTAAAAAAATTGTACAAAATGTGCACTCACAAACGTAAGTGTATGATCCAACCAACACATGGTCAATAGGAAGAGGCACCACTCACAGGGCAGCACTCAATCTGGTGGAGTGAGAAGTTATGATGGCGCTGTTATTGCTGCCTCTTCCCCGGGCAAGTCAGGGAGTAGTCAACCGGATACTGGTCATCTTGGACTCTACTCTTAGGCCTAATGTTTCATTTGTGAATGCACATTTCACACAATTCTGTATACATTAAATTTTATCCACCAATTACTACACTAGCAGTCCTTTGCGTAGGTTTCTTCTGTTTGTTTTTTACATATTCCAGCAGCCCCCACTCCAAGCTGCATGGGAGTTTTTATAGTTTTAGTTTATAACTGTTTAGACTACGGGACTACCTTGTATGGAATATGGGTTGATGCTAGCTGGCCATACATGGATCAAAATTCAGCCAGTTCAGCAGGTGCTGGCCAAATTTCGATCCATGTATGGGCTAGCCAGTTGTACACAGTTTCATCTAATCGATAGACTTGTGTACAACCAGCCTGTCTGATTTTTGCCCCCCGGCCCCCCAAAAAAAAAAAAAAGCCGTCACTGCTTCTAACCATTGGTTAACATTGTTGGAAATAGTTTGTGTCATTTTATTATCTGGTCTCTCTAAACCTTGATGAGATTAATAATATTAAACTTACGGAAATCGCCCAGAAGTCTACTGTAACTGATCTCAAAATTGATCAGGCAAGGGTACATTAAAGGTATAGTGTATTTTAAGTTAAAACTGTCTCCAGGCAAAACTGCTTTTTATTGCTGTTTTGTGACCCCATTTGAATTATTCCCCTCACTTTTCATGTCTGAAACAAGGCCAAAAATGAGAGAATGGGGGTCACTATGACAAGCAGGTACATACAGCAATAAATACCTCATAGCAATTTTAACCTTCCCCCTCTCTACTAAAGGACTTTTTGTTGCTCTGTGCTCATTGGAGAAGTTTCTTATAAATTCCCGTCCCTCATTTTTAAAATTGCCAATAATAAGGAGCCATGCATGTATAGAAGAAAAATTGGAATGCTGCCATGAAGGTTAGTCCACAAATGGATTGGGAATGGATGCAAACTAAAATGGCTTACTCCAGTTTTCAGTGACATCTGCTATCCCCAAATCCAGGGGTATATATATATAATCATTTTATGTATATAAAAAATAAGCAATCTACAATTTCCATAGCTTTTCGATAATGTTTATTGCCAATTTTCAGAGTGCCCTCTTACATTAGGTGTCCCCATCACAGTGCCCCCCTTACATCAGGCGTCCTCATCAGATTGCACTCTTACATCAGGTGTCTCCATCGTAGTGCCCCTTTATACCAGGTGTCCTCATCAAAGTGCCCCTTACTTCAGGTGTCCTCTTACATCAGGTGTCTACATCAAAGTTTTTTCCGTCGAAAATTCAGAAGGACTTAGATAGAGAACATGTTCTATATTTTTCTGACAGAAAAAATTACTATCGGAAAAACCGCTCATCTGTATGCTGTTCTGACGCATGCTCTGAAGCAAGTACGAGACGGAAGCGCTCGGTCTGGTAAAACTAGCGTTCGTAATGGAGATAGCACATTCCTCACGCTGCAAATTCTTCAATCTTTTAATGCAGCGCATTCTTTTGTGCTTTATAATGCTAGAATAATCAAGTTGTTTTGCTGCTGATATTCACACAGAGTTCTGACAAACTTATTTATTTTATTGAAAGAAATTCCAAATGAATGTGTACTACCACAGGGTGACACTGTGGGTACACGGGTAACAGTGTGCTATAAAGTGGACTTTAGAGGCACACAAGTAAACTGTCTAAAAATGATAAGGTTGGTTTATTGGATACAAAATTCATATAGTACAAACAATAAGTACAGATAAAGACATATATATATTTATATATATAAAATTCCATGAGATTAATATTGTATACCCCACACATAACCTTTAACACCACTTCATATGATACATAGAAATAGTGATATAACCAACAAAATGGGAGTCAAATTTCCATTATAATATTTTTGTTGAAGGTGTGGATAAGCAGGCTTGTGGGTCAGGGTGTGAATCTGGGAATACATGATCTTTTAATTGCTCGACATGTTGCGTGTAGGACTACGCTTCTTCAGGGACATAAGAAATTCGTGCAATAATCAGACGCAGGACACAGAGTGTCAAAAATAGCTACCAAGTAAAGTTTCTTGGGTCTAATTCAGAGACCACAAGTTATATAGCAGCACAGCACTGGAAGGGTGGAAATACTGGTTGGTAACCCAATATTAGTATGGTTCAATGGTCTGTTTGGGTAGTCATGAGGAAAAAACAGACCAACGACTCAAAAAGGTAAATACCTCAAGAGTAAAAGGCCATGGGAGCAATGTGCATAGCTTGGCAGCTCATCGCAGACGCTGATGAGCTGCCAAGCTATGCACATTGCATAGCTTGGCAGCTCATCAGCTGCCAAACTGATGAGATCTCCTATTTTTTGTATTATTGAAAAATTATTTTCTATTGATCTCCATAATTTTTTTTTTTTTTTTGTGTGTCAAGTTTCCACAATAACATTATTATCGTATTTGTGAAAAATAAAATCTCCATTTCTGGGTAACAAAATAAAGAGGAAGGCAACGCTGGAGAAACTTTTGGAATTTGCGAAGCCTTTTGGCCCCCAGGGCAAACATCAAGTCTGTGGAAAATAAAATTGTTAGCTTGAGGAGTCCATATAATTTGGAGCCCAATCTGGTCCTGGACTCCCAGAGATCAGGACCAGCAGCAGATGATATCTACAGTGGGGACGGAAAGTATTCAGACCCCCTTAAATTTTTCACTCTTTGTTATATTGCAGCCATTTGCTAAAATCATTTAAGTTCATTTTTTTCCTCATTAATATACACACAGCACCCCATATTGACAGAAAAACACAGAATTGTTGACATTTTTGCAGATTTATTAAAAAAGAAAAACTGAAATATCACATGGTCCTAAGTATTCAGACCCTTTGCTGTGACACTCATATTTAACTCAGGTTCTATCCATTTCTTCTGATCATCCTTGAGATGGTTCTACACCTTCATTTGAGTCCAGCTGTGTTTGATTATACTGATTGGACTGGATTAGGAAAGCCACACACCTGTCTATATAATACCTTACAGCTCACAGTGCATGTCAGAGCAAATGAGAATCATGAGGTCAAAGGAACTGCCCGAAGAGCTCAGAGACAGAATTGTGGCAAGGCACAGATCTGGCCAAGGTTACAAAAAAATTTCTGCTGCACTTAAGGTTCCTAAGAGCACACTGGCCTCCATAATCCTTAAATGGAAGACGTTTGGGACGACCAGAACCCTTCCTAGAGCTGGTGGTCTGGCTAAACTGAGCTATCAGGGGAGAAAAGCCTTGGTGAGAGAGGTAAAGAAGAACCCGAAGATCACTGTGGCTGAGCTCCAGAGATGCAGTCGGGAGATGGGAGAAAGTTGTAGAAAGTCAATCATCACTGCAGCCCTCCACCAGTCGGGGGTTTATGGCAGAGTGGCCCGACGGAAGCCTCTCCTCAGTGCAAGACACATGAAAGCCCGCATGGAGTTTGCTAAAAAACACCTGAAGGAAGGTTTTTCAGCTGCAGCGACAGGACGACTGGTTGCAATCGAGGGAAAGATGAATGAGGCCAAGTACAGGGATATCCTGGATGAAAACCGTCTCCAGAGTGCTCAGGACCTGAGACTGGGCCGAAGGTTTACCTTCCAACAAGACAATGACCCTAAGCACACAGCTAAAATAACGAAGGAGTGGCTTCACAACTCCATGACTGTTCTTGAATGGCCCAGCCAGAGCCCTGACTTAAACCCAATTGAGCATCTCTAGAGAGACCTAAAAATGGCTGTCCACCAATGTTTACCACCCAACCTGACAGAACTGGAGAGAATCTGCAAGGAAGAATGGCAGAGGATCCCCAAATCCAGGTATGAAAAACTTGTTGCAACTTTCCCAAAAAGACTCATGGCTGTATTAGATCAAAAGGGTGCTTCTACTAAATACTGAGCAAAAGGTCTGAATACTTAGGACCATGTGATATTTCAGTTTTTCTTTTTTAATAAATCTGCAAAAATGTCAACAATTCTGTGTTTTTCTGTCAATATGGGGTGCTGTGTGTACATTAATGAGGAAAAAAAAATGAACATACCGTATATACTCGAGTATAAGCCAACACGAATATAAGCCGAGGCACCTAATTTTACCACAAAAAACTGGGAAAACTTATTGACTCAAGTATAAACCTAGGTTGAGAAATGTGCAGCTACTGTAAGTGGAAAAGAGGGTCAACAATGCCCATTTGCAGCCTCACTGTACCCATTTGCATGCCTCACTGTGCCCATTTGCAGCCATAGGTCCCCCCAACTTCAAACTCGGTAGTTAAGGGTTTCTAGATGCCCTCTAGCTGCAGCCAAAATTTGGGGTCTCTGGACCCAAAGGGTCCCGAAATGACATTGCTGCAGGTGGACAAATTTGGTGAGAAAACCCAGTGGAACTAGCACTACAACATATCCAAAGCTGGGGTTCCTAGCACCAAGTGGCCCCAAGATACGGGGCCCCAAAGTCGGTTCGGAAAATGTCAAGCAGTTTTTTGCATCAGAGAATGACATTTTCCGAGCCGACTTTGGGGCCCCGTATCTAGAGGCCACTTGGTGCTAGGAACCTCAGCTACTTTGGATATGTTGTAGTGCTAGTTCCCCTGGGTTTGCACACCAAATTTTGGGTTCTTAGCCCCAAGTGGTCCCGAGATACAGGGCCCCAAAGTCGGTTCAGGAAATGTCATTCTCTGCTGCAGAAAAGTGCTTGACTCGAGTATAAGCTGAGGGTGGCACTTTCAGCACAAAAAAATGTGCTGAAAAACTCGGCTTATACACGAGTATATACGGTAAATGATTTTAGCAAATGGCTGCAATATAACAAAGAGTGAAAAATTTAAGGGGGTCTGAATACTTTCCGTCCCCACTGTATGTCCCCAGGTTGTGTACTACACCAGCCTGCGTCTTCTGTCAGACCAGGCTGAACCCCGGCCATCACTTTCTTCTCTTCACTGCAGCCTTCCCTCCACGCTTCCCTGCAGCCTTCCTTGGAGGTTGTGGCTCTGGTGGTGGACTTGTGGCAGGAGGAGGAGGAAGAGGATGGGCGAGCTCACATATGTGGCTGTTCTCAGTCAGCTGGCCCCTCAACCTTCTGAAGGGCCTGAGCAAAAATTCCCTCAGAGGAAGCGTTGGCCCTCCTCCAATTTCTGCAAATTTCTAGTGGCTAGATAGCAGCCATAAGCCTCTTCAGCGTCGGGGGGGGGCTTCTGAGGACATCACTTGCTTCCCTAATGAGGCCCAGTGCTGCCTCCTCCGTGATCTTCCCCTTCCTGGGCCTTTTTGTTGTAAGGCGGAGGGGGGGGCACCTGTGATTGGGTGAGGCCACTTGGCCTGCCCACCTCCTGGCTGACACTGGGCCCACCCACCTCCTGGCTGACACTGGGCACGGCCACCTCCTGGCTGACACTGGGCACGGCCACCTCCTGGCTGACACTGGGCACGGCCTCCTCCTGCCTGCAACTTTCCAGACCCTCCTTCTGACTAAGCTCATCCTGTGTATAAAAAAGGGACATAGTTTTAGTTTTTGGTTTATCAATCACACACAATTTTCAGCTCATGATTTGCAAACTGAATGTTAATAAATAGAAAAGACTATCATTCTGACCCCAGCATTTTTCATTCTTGTCCCAAACATTTTTGGCTACTACTGTCTATTGATATGTAAGTCACTTTTTCTAAAATCATTAATTTGTTATCAATTATAACATCATTCATATTAGGACAGTAAATATGTATAAAAATAATATACCTGACTCCAGCTGGGCGGATCCACTTCTTCCAAGATGGAAGGCCCAGGTTGGTTGAGGGAAGGCTGCAGAATAGGGTAGAAAGTGATTTCCTGGCTTCAGTCTGGTTGTCCAGAAACCGCAGTTTGTTGAAGTACCACAGCCTGGGTACATACACTTGCGCTGCTGCTGCTCCTGATCTGAGTGATTTCTGGATCTTATTATGTTCCTTCTTATACATGTTCCTCAAGATCCCAATTCTCTTTTCCAAGAACACGATGGTTGCATTGGGGACCCGAGTCTTCACAAATTCCAGAAGTTTCTCCAGCGTTGACCTCCTAGCTTGTTTATTATAATATAAGCTTTGTTTCACCTCCCACAAATCCCTCATCTCCCTGTACCTGTCTATGAAACTGGCCATGAATTCTGGGTCCTTAAAGTGATTCATATTTGCTGTAAGACAATACACCAGACAAAAACACTAATGTCAGCCTAAACTCTCATAATCGTATCCCAAAATAGGCCTCAATCTTGAAGCAGTATAGGCCACTAATGGCCCAAGGTAAAATTTTACCTTTGTTTTGGATGCTCGCCACTTCCATTCCTCCTTCCTCCGCACACAGAACGTATGACACATGTGTGTTAGCGTGATATAACTCCGCCCGCGTCACCCGCCCCCGACGTTCTTTCTAGTCTATTCCCCACCCCTTCTCTTTCGGCACGCAGTAGGAGCGACATGGCAGAGACACAACAGGTGTATGTTAATTCCAGTAACGAGGAGGAGGAAAGACCGGAGACAGAAACGTCCCGATCCCGAAGGAGAAGATTTAAGGCCTGAAATATGGCCTTTGTAGAGATGTTGGAGATGGTGGACATCTTGAGGAGGAACGACTATGTATCCTTAGGTGCAGACAAGCAAAGAAAGTGTTTCCACCGCTCAGGCTGACACTGACCCAGGTGTAAGTAGAAGTTTCAGAGCAGAAGAGCTCCAGGTGCTGGCTGAATGCTAGGCAAAGCAGGCTTGAATGGAGGAGAAGATTTGGATGCCGCACACCGGATGTAGTCAAAAAACTTCACTTTATTGAAAAAATGGGATCATCAAAATAACAAGACTGTCATGCAGAAAGTACAGGTAGGCTGACGCGTTTCGCACTCAGGACTGAGTGCTTACTCACAGCTATGAGTAAGCACTCAGTCCTGAGTGCGAAATGCGTCAGCCTACCTGTACTTTCTGCATGACAGTCTTGTTATTTTGATAATCCCATTTTTTCAATAAAGTGAAGTTTTTTTACTACATCCGGTGTGCGGCATCCAAATCTTCTCCTCCATTCAAGCATGAGGAACGACTATGATGGGAAGCATGGACCGTACCTAAACCCAAATGTGAGAAAGGCCAAGATCATGAAAAGTCTGCACAGGAATTTTGGGGTACGATGATCCAAAGAGCAATTGAGGAAACGCTGGTCAGACCTGAAACTGAGGGAGCAGGATCAGTATAGAAGAATCAAGAGAGTGCTTCTAAAAAGTAAGTACTTGTCGTGTGTTCCTATCATTATTATTATACTTGCACGCTGTTCCAAGTGCTTTTCTTTACTGATGTACAGTTTAAAATGGCGACTTTCATGTTCGTGGGCACAGTAATCGGTCGTAGTAAACATTGTTTGCTCATTAAATACCATGTTTTGGGCAGATACGGGTTAAATACATTTGGTCATGCCTATTTGAATAAAATACGTTTTGTACATTGCTGTCTAGATGTGTTTGTAACTAGAATGAAATGCAAGCTTGATTCAGTGTAACGTAAGGAGAGGACACTCAGCAGCTGTTTACACATCTGGACTCAGAAGCACTAGTGTGGGACACAAGAACAAACTTTTTAAGGTGTCCCACACAGATGCTCCATTGGATACTTGGGGTGTCTCCATGTGAAAATTGTCACAAAAGGTAAGTATTCCAGCTTTGGTAAGGTAAACAATCATGTCTTCAGCTTGGAACTCTGCCAAAACAGGCAATTGTACCCCACTTCCCAGCAATGTTTCATATTCCTATTTCTGGACTCAAATATCTGTGTGCTAAGTATACCTTTTGTTTCATTCTCATAGGGGAGAAGAGACTCGGAGGACACCACTCAGAGGACACCAGGAAAACCCCCACCTCACAAAAAAGAGGAACTCAGCACAACACCACACACCGAGGATCTGGAGGAAGGAGAGGTGGAGGAAGTGGGCGAACTTGTCACCACAACAGGTCAGTATCTGACACCCCAGCTTCAGGTAATATTTGTATGCCTGCATATTTATAATACATGTTTTTACTCAAATTTTTAGGTGATGTGGAAGAGCAAGCTCAACATTTCACAAGTGCACAAATCCTAATCCAGGACATCATGGTGTGGAATCGTGAAATTGATATCATAAGGAATAAACTCAATGTTCTTGAACAACAAATGAAGAACATGATTGATGTGTTGGGGAGAATCTAAATATCTTTCAAATGCCACCATTTTAATTTTTTTGTACTAAACTAAAATATTTTTTGTACATTTTAAAAGCCAAATTTTGAAGATGCACACGGTGTGTCAACATGTGCTATCTGCCATCAGGGGATATCAATGTACACGTTTGTGGGTGCAACCCCTTCCTCGTAACTCTAGTAGGTGAGAGGAAGGGGTTGCACCACCAAAACACATCCATTGATCCCCCATGATGGGAGATAGCACATGTTGACATTAGGCATGGGATCAGGAGGGAAATACCCATTTTGACTCCCAATTTGTGTGCATCTTCAAAATTTGGCTTTTACAGAGGTGACATCACCCAATCTGATGCACATATGAATGTGCACAGAGCAAAAAGTTTGAGAATCAATAATGTGTGGCTTCTTCTTTCAATGCTCAATACCAGTTTTTGAAGTAATTTTGTGTTTACAGTAACAATGGGGCTTATTTACTAAAGGAAAATCCACTTGGCACTACAAGTGCACTAGGTGAACCTATAGGAGACAGCTAAAAAGAAACACAGGCAATAAAGAAAATTCAAGATTTTATCAGATTTTTTTTTTCTTTTATTAAAAAATTATTTAGACGTCTGGCATAGCAATGGCCCCCTACCCAAAAAATAATTGACATATTTCTGGCGAACTTCACGGCGCTTTGGGGTGCCAAGCCAAGATGGGCAGTATCAAGGCCTGTCAGGGGATTAGCAGGAAGTCCGGCTTCAGGCCCAACTGAGGCAAGATAATTTTGGGCATTTTTACGTACAAAATTGTGCAATATGCAGCAGGATAATATGGTGTGGTTAATTTTGTAGTCTGCCATATGTACTGCTGTCAGAAACAGGCGGAACCGGCTGGCCATTATCCGAAGGCATTCTCAACTACTCTTCGGGCTCTGGCCAGCCAGTAGTTAAAAACCCTCCTCTCCAGGGTGTGGGTCCTCTGGGGGAATGGCCTCATCAGGTGCTCGCCCAGACCGAATGCTTCATCAGCAATAAAGACGAACAGGAGTCCTTCAACGTTGTCCGCAGCAGGTGGCAATGCCAGGTCTCCAGTCTGGAGACGTTGGTAGAACTCGGTCTGGGCGATAACTCCTCCATCCGACATCCGGCCATTCTTCCTCACGTTCACACAGAGGAACTCATATTGTGCCGACACCAAGAAGAAAACTTACCCTAATATAGTCCTTCTGCAGGACCTGAATGATGGCAGAACAGGTCTCTGGGATAATGATCCCCAGAGCTTGGGGGGAGATGCCTGTCAAGAACTTAAGGGCCTGTCACCAGGAGTTCCTGAAATCATCAGGATTATTCTTCTGCATCTCACGCAGCAAAGGCATATGAGAGAATTGGTCACGCTGGAGTAACTAATTCTTGGTCCATGAACTTCTCCCCACCCTGTTCATGGACTGGGCTTGGGTCCAAGTATGAACCCCAACACCAAGCCCCCACACAGCACAAACTCTAAGACAAGTACGTCCCTGCAACATGGCTTCAAAATGGTCGGCTGCTGAGAACGAAGGAAGAGAACGCACTGAAGAACAGCAAGGCCTGTGAACAGCGAGCTGAAAATCAGAAAGGAGCGGACAAGAACACACTGAAAAACAGATATGAACTGACTACACGCACTGAAGAACAGATACAAACTCCACAAGCACAAACTGAAGAGCAGTAACGGACTGAAAAGCACGAAAGCTAATAAGCGTGAATCGTCTCTCACCAAACTTCTATTAACACGAGATAAACACGAAATTAGCTGGAGGAGCCCAAAGGGTGGCGCACTGGCTATTGAACTTCAGTTTTCTAGTCCTGTCGTATGTGTTGTACGTTAGCGTGTTCTGGACGGTCAGAATTTGGTGTGACCGTGTGTATGCAAGACAGCTTGAGTGGAATTCCATTGGAAAAACCTTCAGAGTTTATTCCGCCGGGAAAACCGGTCGTGTGTACAGGGCATTAGAGGAGAGATGAGCAAGGTAAGATATTGAGGCAATAAACAACAAGGTACATTGTATGTTGCTGCAATAAAGGTAAAAAAGTTACAAAGGACATTGGGAACAGTTTTTTATGTGCCTAGCAAGGACATGGAGAGGTGTGGCAGCTACAGCACGCAGGCTTCTTTTGTGTTTTGTAAACAGAAGTGTTCTATGAAAAATCAAGTTAACAGTAACATCAGAGTATATCATCCTCTTTAGAAAAAAATCAGCTGAAATCTTAGTTCAGACTTCAATCACTGTTTATCTTTTATTTACCTTTAATAGGTGCCTTCAATATTTTTAAGTTGCAGACCAGAAACAAGCCTGCAGCAAATAAACGTCAAGGAAAAGTGAGAACTCCTTACATCTATATTACTTCTGAGTCAGTAAATGAAAAGTATCAACGCCAATGCTTCGGCATGATGACCAAACAAAAGAATTGTCAAAAGGAAATGCCAACAATGGTACCCGAAATTGTAAGTTTCTCTACAGATTTGCTTTAATAATTGGTAGGTCTGGTAATTGGGCTATAATTGAAGAAGAGTCAACTGATCCACACCAGTCAGAGCTCAGAAAGACCTGTTGTACTGCAGCAAGGACCTACGTAGGTAAAGGTCCAAAGGATAAAGGTTGCACAATGGGCAAATATTTAACACCTTACATATACAAGTTCTACTCACAAAGTTACCAATCGAGGTGTAAAAGAAGCCACATTTTATACACCCATTTTCCCCTTCACCTTTTATCATCAGCATTTAGAGCAGTCTTGTGACTTCTATCAGTGTCTGGTTAAAGCTTGTAGGAGGAGTTTTCATTCACCCCTGATTGTCCTATGAGGCTACAGGACACGTGATCATCTGTCTGGACAGTGCTGATTGGCCCTGTGCTGATCACATGCACTCTCCAAAGAAAAAAATAAACTCTCCACCAATACACACCGAACTGAGCATGTGCAGCTTGTGCCCAAGGCTCTGTTCTAGCAGCAGATAGATTGGGGACTGTGGAAGAAGAGGAGGATCAGAGAAGACATGATCAAACAGCCTTTTTACACAATGCATAAGATTAACCCCTTAGGTTCCACAGTGAGTATGACAAACATGCTTTACTGCATATACAGACTGATGTCTGCGATTAGTATTACTTTAAGTGCTAATTCCACCTTTTGCAAAAAAATAAATAAATAAAAGGAAAATGGACCAAAAACTGGTTAATAAAAAAAAAAAAAAGTGCATTTATTATTTTTTGCATAGGAGCCTGCAAAGCATTGTAACCATGATCACAGGTGCAATGCTTTGACTCTTGCAGAATTTTCTTCAAGTCGCAGGTCTGTACCAAGGACTTTCAGATATGGGTCTAGTGCAGGGGTGCCAAACTCATTTCATCACTGGCCGCATCAGCATTAAGGTTGCCCTTGAAAGCCAGTTGTAGCTGCCATGGTGTTCTGTCTGAGCAGACTTTAATAAAGTTTCTTGTGGATGATACCAGCAGTGTGCTGCAACCCCCATTCATCAGATGTCAAGTGCCCCCCCCCCCCCCCACATCACAGTGTTGGTGCTGCCAGGAAGAAGCTTGGGGTGGAGCTGGGAAGCAGAAAGTGCAAAGTCTAGAGAAGGACCAGAGAAGGGCTGGAGTCTGTTGAATGCCGAGACCAGGGGGGCAGAGATGAGGTGCTGTGGCTGCACAGAGAGGCATCTGTAGGAGGAGTTCTCCTGATGACTGCTAAGATGGGGGGGGGTGGCAGAGGTTAGCCTCTCCATGGCTGCACATGAAGGGCAGGATCAGGTGGTGGAGGTCTGTCCTCCTCTCTGCTGCCGACTGCTGAAACGAGGTAGGGGCGGAGGTGGGAGTGGAGCGGCGGCTGCAGGAGAGGTGCGAGGGCCATATGAAATGGTCTAGTTCAAATTTGGTCAGTGGGCCTTGTGTTTGACACATATGGTCTAGAGGAAACATCAGTTCACTACAAGTGCAGTGATGTCACCATACTTGTGCCTCATTAAGAACTCCAATTCCCTCTGCTATGGTGTGCCAGATGGTAGTTTTTCCATTCACAGATTCTCGTGAATGAATGATGCAGATGTTCGGGCGGAGCTATAGCAGAATGCTGCAGGGAGAAGAACCTCTGGATTCGTAGATGGGGGGGGGGACCATGTTTCATGTTACAACATAAATTTGGGTGTAACATAAAAAATGGATTTTTCATTTAGGGACCTTAAAATATATATCTTTTGCAGATATCTTCAAAGATGTATATGGAAAAAGGAATAAGGAATCCATTGTCCTATTTATTACTGCTGTACTTGTTTTGCAGTGGTGAGGCCAGTGCATCTAACTGTGATTCTAGGCGGTGGGTTTTAAGGATTTAAATATATTCCCTGTTGATATAGTCATTTGCAGTTGTATGTATTTGGCATTCCATTGTGTGTTTTGAAGATGTTAATCCTTGTATTGCTGAATGTTTCCTTGTCCATGTACAGCAAAATAGTTTTGCACATATTTCTACAGACATAAAAAATGTATTGCTTGACTTTTGTAGAGAGTCCCATTACACATCACGTTGTGTTTATATATTGTGGTTTGATAAATAGTACCTGCACTTGTGACATGTGTAATTACTTGCCTCTGAAGTTTAATAAGAAATATTTCTCTTCAGTGAGCCAAACATCTTCCTCCTTTTCTTGCATCTCTAAACCAGATACATAAAGCTGGAATTTCCAGATAGTGTGGTTTTATAAATTTGTCTTGCAGTTTTAAAGAAGAACTCTCACTGTGCCTATGTGCTTTGTAAGCCTAGCTAAGAGGTGTAACAGGGCGCGTCCCTCCCCCTCCACGGCCCTCTAGCAACACATTTAGAAAGGAGATGGCTGCTTGAAAACTGCCACTTGTATCAGCTCTAAACATTTGCGCGAGACAAACAGCAGCAAGAAAAATGCAAGGAGAGCACCCTGCCCAAACTTGTAGCTAGGCTTACAAAGCATCTAGGGACAAAGCGCTGAAAAAAATAATAGAGAGAGTTATTTTTAAAATTTGTTACCAATCTGGAAAATCATCCATAATCATTTATCTAAATCCACTCCCACTGCCTGGTGAAAAGGGTAGTGCTAGGAGCAGAGGTGAGCAGATTTGAAGTCAGGTGGTTCCCCAAGATCACCATGCAATGGTGAGACATGTCATTGTTAGTTGTCTATTCTTGCAGACACATGGAACTCTACAGAGTTTACATCCTATGGATCACTGGATCTGGAAGTGCAGGAAGAGTAAAGAGAGGGAGGTAACCCAAAGAAAGAGGAGAGAAAGGAAAGAAAAGAAGGAAAGAGTGCAGAGAGAAAAGAAGTCCACTCCATGATATGTACCTGTCTGATCTCTTATACTTCATAAGAGGTCAGACAAGTATTTGATCCAGGGTTCCCAGACTTTATCGAACATGGCTCATTTGTCAAGTAAGATAGCCAAATGGCGCTCCTGAGTGGCATTTTAAAACAGTGCAGGGACCAATAGCCACTACCATTTAAAAACAGTACCTAGGACTTGGGACTATGAAATTTACACATTGACCTCAAAATGCAAGTGCATGATAAATAGTATCTGTGCCTTTAGGCCTTGCACATATGGGATTCAGTTTGTATAAGGCTGTAGAGGTAATGACTTTTTTAACTATCATCCTGCTCTGATGCAAGATCATTAATCACTTCGGCAATCAGGGTGCTTGCAGCCTAGAAGAGGTGCACAGCTCTGTGAATGTGATCCAGCAGCCAAACGTTGTATTGTTGTATTAACAACAACTGATCTTTTTACTGATCAGTGAGCTAGCGATCTGATACATCTGTGTGGCTCCGTGGATGTGATCTGGCAGCCAAATGGCGGCTGATAACATCTACAAGACTTCAGCCAGTGTCCCCCAGTAATCCATCCCTTTGACCATTCTGCAGCTTCCATTGGCTTTTACTGGGAATTCTCACTTGTCAAAATGACAGCAGGGACTTGTAGAGTATGTGGAGAGTCAGACTGGGGCAGGAGGTTACTTTGGGAGGGTAGATACGTCCCCTACAGTCCTGCCTATCCAACAGGTAAACCCAGAGAGGGGTTTGCTTGAGAAAAGAAGACAACTGTTTGTAAGCCTACATCCTACACCCCGGGCTTCCTGAAACACCAGCATGTCTTGGACTCTCTCCTGAATGTTAAAATCTGTGCTGAAGCAGCAGTCACATCATGTTGTGTTTACAGACTATTTTGTGCTGAAAAGAAGCTGCTTTATGTTTTGCTTGCACGTATGCAGAAGGAAAAGTCTGTTTTTGTGTTTGCTGACAAATAATACAGATTTATCCCTATAGAGCTGTGCTGCAGATGGCGGTTTTCCACTCTGATCCCAACATGTGATGCAGCAGGAGGAGAGAAAAGAGGAGCAGTTGCTGTCAAAAAGAAATACAAACAACTAATAATGCTACTTTGGATTTCCTCTGAATCACTAAGACACAATTCATAAGAGATACAAAGCAATATTACTTTGTTACATAGTTAGTCTGAATAAAGACACAAGTCCATCTAGTTCAACCAATGGAAAAAAACAAATAGACATTATAGAAAACCTTCTTATACACAATCCTTTACCCACAGCTGATCCAGTAGGCAACAACCCCTATAAAGTTTGGTCCAATTTGCTCCAGTGGGGGAAAAAAACTCCTTCCTGATCCCCAAGGGGCAATCAGATATTCCCTGGATCATCAATCTCTGGTATTATTAGCTACATTTTAAATTTAGTTTCAAGTTATATTTTGTGCAATTTGGAATGCATCCAGAAGTTTTTTAAAACAATCTACTGAGCTGGGCAGAAATACAGTAGTCCTTGAGGGAGTCTATTCGATATTTTCACAGTGTGAAGAAGCTTTTGCGTATGTGGAGGTTAAATCTCTTTTTCTCCAGATGTAAAGAGAGTGCCCCCCGTCCTTGTAATAACCATAAAGTGAAAGCCTCTACACCAAGTTAACTGTATGGACCACCTATAGAAACTGCAGCTTGGCATTGCATGCTACATTAAAAGCAGAACGAAACTTTCTCAATCAACATTAACAATTTTCAATCCTTATGCTGGTGGCATCAGTAGATAGAAAGGTATATTGTAATAACTTTTTTTTCAATTTTGGCTTTTCTTGAATCTATGCTAATTATTATTATTCAGCAAAATTCTTCTAAGTGGTCTTTTTTATAAACTCTCCAGTATCTATCCAACTATAGAAGTTAAACTAATCGGTCCGTAGCTACTGGACCTTGCGCCAATCTTGTGGTACCGAGTCAGTCAATAACCACATGCCGACCGCCCGCCAACGGTGGCAGAATGGCTCCCCTGTGCAAATCGCCGTAGCTGTACGGCGGCCGCTTTAAGTGGTATAAAGGGCACGCACGCCGTGTCACTGAGTCGATGCGCGTGCCTGGCGGCCGCAATGTCCTCCGGGCACCTGCGATCGCTCATGACAGAGCAGGAATGTGGACCTGTGTGTGTAAACTCACAAATCCATGACCTGTCAGGGGAGAGGAGACAGAGTGTGTGTTCCTAGTATATAGGAACACTGATCAGTCTCCTTCCCCAGTCAGTCCCATCCCCCCACACATTTAACCCCTTGATCGCCCCCTAGTGTTAACCCCTTCCCTGCCAGTGACATTTATACAGTAATCAGTGGCTATTTATAGCACCGATCGCTGTATAAATGTCAATGGTTTCAAAAAAAGTGTCAAAAGTGTCTGATCTGTCCGCCGCAATGTCACAGTCCCAATAACAATCGCCATTACTAGTAGAAAAAAATAATAAAAATGCCATAAATCTCACCCCTATTTTGTTGACGCTATAACTTTTGCGCAAACCAATCAATATACTCTTATTGGAGTTTTTTTACCAAAAATATGTAGAAGATTACATATCGGACTAAACCGAGGAAAAAATTTGTTTTTGTTTTTTTTAAATTGGGATATTTATTATAGCAAAAAGTGTTATTTTCAAAATTGTCACTCTTTTTTTGTATATAGCGCAAAAAAAATAAAAACTGCAGAGGTGATCAAATACCACCAACAGAAAGCTCTATTTGTGGGAAAAAAAGGAAATCAATTTTGTTTGGGTACAGCATCGCATGATCGCGTAATTGTCAGTTAAAGTGACACAGTGCTGAATTGCAAAAAATAGCTCGATCAGGAAGGGGGTAAATCCTTCCGGGGCTGAAGTGGTTAAAGGGCCTTTAAAAAGTAGAAGCAATCATTTTGAAATAACACAGCTCAATTCTTTGGGGGTGTAAGCCATCAGGTCCAGGTACCTTATTCACCTTTATTATGTCTAAATGTTTCTGGACCATATCAATTTTGACCATATACATTTATATACATTTTGAGCCATATAAATTTTGAGCCACTGTGGTTCTTTTGGGGCTGTGTCAATGCTATCCCTATTATGGACTACAGCATCCCCCATCGAATGTTTCATTCATATGAAGATCAAAAAAAATTTTAATCTTTTACTTTATTTTTTTTCAGCACACTACAGCACACAAATAGTTCAGTAAAATGATTGACATCACAACACACAGAACTAAAGTTAAAGCACATGAAAATAAAAACAGTAATGGCTGATTTATATAGCAGGGGTTGACAAATTTGTTTTGAATCTAGGTACCTGCTAAAAAAGTTAGGGGCCAGTTATTTTAACCACTTGCTTACTGGACACTTTAACCCCCTTCCTGCCCAGGCCAATTTTCCGCTTTCAGTGTTGTCACTCTGAATGACAAGCGGGTGGTCATGCAACACTATACACATGACATTTTTATCATTTTGTTCCACACAAATAGAGCTTTCTTTTGATGGTATTTAATCACCACTGTTTTTTTTTTCTTCTTTGCTAAACAAACGAAAAAAAGACTAAAAAGTTTAAAAAATAAATAAAAAAATTTCTTTTTCACTGATGTGCGGTGTTGAGGCGGCACTGATATGCTGCACTGATGAGGCTGCATTAATGGACAACGATAGGCACTAATGTGCTGCACTGATGTCACAGGATAGCCAGTTATCGGCTTTCCTTTCCTCATGCTGTGACAGCCCTAAAAGTGAAGCGTGGGTTTATGAAAAAAAAAAAGCATACATACTATACTCACTTAGATGGCTACAGCATCAATGCGATGCTGCAGCTGTACCCCGCCTGAGAACTGAGCAATCAAAGACCAGTGAGCAGAGAGCCAGTGATGGTAAATTACTGTCACTTGAGCGCTGGGCTGGGGAGAGGGTGGGAGCGGCTTGCTCAGGCTCTTAGCGGTGCGTTGGGGCTGAGCCAGCTGCCGGTCAGACATCTCGGAGGATCTCGACATTGTCAGCATCCCTGCAGAGCCTGGACCAGCTCTGTGATGCCTGGGATACAAGAGTGCAGAACTAAGTGCACTCTGTGATCGCCAGAAGTAGAGCCAAAAAAGCTTTGGCTGTACTTCTACTTTAAAGACTGTCCCTATCATTAATGACCCAAGTACAAACAAAGCCCTGTCAGCAGAGGCCTCCCGCATAAAGCTGGCCAGACACTAGTTTCAAGTCATCCCACTTATTGACTTTTGTCGAATGGACAAGGTAGAAAACATTTGTCGATCAGTGGCTACAACCACAGATCAGTGTATTTTGGTAGTAACAGTATATGGTCACCTTTAGTTTGCAAAATCTGGGGGCCATGGTTAATGGCAGCTCCAAACCCGGTGTAAACTTTGAACTACTATGAACTTTTATAACTCAACCTCTTTTACAACTGTGGGTCATGGGGGTTAAGAGAGGGCTATTGCATGAATGTGTGAGAGAATGCGGTAAATAAATACAATGGAAACATGTTGCTTCAGTATACAACCTTTATTTAAAGCAGTAGTAAAAAGTCTATGGGAAAAAAAAAAAAAAAAGTTTTCCCCTGCATCAAAATATCATAAAGTGATAGTATGCACCACATACTAGCACATTATGAAAGACTTACCTTAAAACAAAGCCCTCCAGCGGCACGCTGTCACTGCTACAGAGGCTTACATCTTCACCTGGTCTTCTTTCCAGGTTTACGGACTCTGGCTGTCTGACTGGCTGAGCCCTGATGGTGTCACTCTCACGTGTCCGCGGAACACAACTCTGAAGGAAGGGCACGAGTATGTCATTCCTTCAGAGCGCATACGCCAGTGATGTCACCGGCTGCTGCTCGCTAGGATATCTCCTAAACGGTGCCTTATTTTAACCTTACCTGTAGGTAAAAATAGAGAGAGAGAGTGTCTACTACCACTTTAATTTTTGGAAACTGTAATGTCAAGATTAATTTATAAAAAAAAAAAAAAAAAAGTTTTCACAATAAAGGTAAAACTGAACTGTCACAAAGGATACTGAGGACTGCTTCTAAAAAATAGGGAAAGGTGTGAAATGTCCAGTACACGTTTCTTATGTGTTTTGTATACAGAAATGTTGCATGTAAAATCAAGATAACAATCATGCTAATTCCTCTTTAGAAATAATCTGATGAACTTTTAGTTCAATGTTGTCATGAACCTCTATGCCGAACCCGAGATGATGAGGGTGGCTTCTTGCACATTTCCTGTCCAATCGCTCCTGGAAATTGAGGCAGGGTTTGCTAGGGTGAAGGAAAGGCATAAAGGCCAGGGTGCCAACACTGTGAGCTGGAACTTGAAAGCACTGGTATTAGGTGAGCAGGAGTACAGCTGGCAGTGCACTGTGGATGTGTCAAGTTAAAGGCAGTCAGGTCTCAAGCCTAATCTAGAGACAGCTAAGCAGGAAGACACCAAGTCTTAGGCATGATCAAAGTCTGGAAGAGACAGAGGTTCAAAATGAGCAAGCAGCGAGGTACAAATTCACTGGTCAGAAGTGTAGTCAGTAGTCCAAAGTGTGCCATTTTAGAAAAACATAACACAATCACAAAGATGTCTAAACAAAAACTTAAGAAGAAGGAAGATCGTCAATAAAGTCCATTGAAATCATATCCCAATGTCTCTCAGGAATGGAAAGCAACTTTAGTAGTTTTACCTTCATGCCAGTAAAGGCCATTTTTCTCCTATATGTTCATAACCCTTGGTAAAGAATTCCCTGCCTGATGCCTGCCGAATCTGACATATGAGGCCAGGTTGCACCAACAAAAACTTTCTGGCTTACAGAAGGTGTCTGGCTGCACAGGGTCTTCAGATTCAGGGAACATAGATAAATAGAGTCAAGTTTACCATTCTTAGACTTGGCCCAATATGTAATATAACTATATAAACTACAGAAAAAGAGTGCCCACCTTGCTTTCCAAGGTCTTCAATGCTTTTCAGCTCTGATGTACTCCAAGTTCCTGTGGCCTGCAAAAACTAGTATTGGGTGGGCCACTCCCTCCAATCAGTAGTGCCATTCTCCTAATTAACTTTATTGCCAGAAGTTCACGATCCTCCCATCGTAAATTTTTCTCCACCGTGCTGGGTTTTTTTTCTTTTTAGAAAAAAATGCCACTGAATACATTAGAGATTTAGGCCCTTGGTGTTTCTACAGAATGGCCCCTATGGCATTATCTGAGGCATCCACCTAAAAAATGTATGCCAGGGCAGCATTTGGATGTTTTAGGATGGGTACAGAGCCCTTTTAACTTGTCAAAGGCAAATGGTGCTTCCAAGGTTCCTCAAAACTAGTCATGCTTTTTGGAAAGCTGTGTGATAGGTGGGATAATGTCTGAATTTCCTGTAGAAGTTTGCAAACCCGATGAAACATTGTATCCCTTTCTTATCAGATTGTGGTGACCAATCCAAAAAAGCGGAAACCTTTTGAAGATCCATTGCCACACCGCCGGTGCAGATAATTAATCCCAGGAACTGGATGGTCTAGTGCACAAACTCGCATTTCTTTGCTTTGGCATACAGACTATGTTGTCTTAGTCGACCAAAAAGAAGTTGAAAAGATCAGGCTATCATGCAAATAGACAATTATAAATAAGTCCAAAAAGTCTCTGAAAAGTTAATTTACAAAACGTTGAAAACACGGCTGGAGCACTACCGAGTTGAAACCACATGACAAAGTATTCATTGTGGCCAAAGCATGTTTGGAAGGCCATCTTCCATTCATAACTGTCTCAGATCCTGACAAGATTATACGGTATGAATAGTACCGTCTTGTACTTGTATGCGGAGCCTGAGATTAAGAGGGTGGCCTCTTGCACAGTTCCCGAGTACACCTGGAAGTTGAGACCGGGTCTGCAGGGGCAAAGGAAAAGCACAAGTGCCAGAGTGCCGACACTGTGGGCTGAAACTTGAAAGTGCTGGCATTAGGTGAGCAGGGGTAGAGCTAGCAGTGCACCATGGATGCATCAAATTCAGTTAAAGGAGGAGTCGGGTCCCAAGCCTGATCTAAAGACAGCTGAGTGGGAAGACAAGTTGCAGGCTGAATGAGAGTCAGGAGCAGGCACAGGTCGTCAATAAGTTTGCAGCAAGGTACAAATTCACTGGGCAGAAGTGTGGTCGGTAGTCCAGGCCGAGGTTGGTAGCGAACAAAAGCAGACAAGGGTAATCTGAAAGCAGGCCAAGTGGAAACCAGGTCAATAACAGGATCAGAGTAATGGGTTCAGGTTTAGATAGCCCGCTTGGCGGTAGTGGACATACATGTAACAACGCACATGCGGTTAGATGCTGATGCAAAAGAGCATTAGCCTGATAATGTGCATGTTTATGCGCACACATAGCCTGATGGCTGGCATGATGTTCCTGACAAACATGCCACAATATTCATCTTTACCAACCGCTGGCGTCATAGCAACAATAGAGCCTTGATTTCTGTAGGAAGAGGTCATATATCAATGACTCTGAGCACTGGCGGAGTTGATCTTAATGGCCGCCAGTTTTCTTATCTGTAAATTGCCGATAATTCTTATGGAACCTGTCACAGTCATAGCGACAGATTCTAGAAGTGGCGGTAATAAGCACTATGTACAGAGAAGGAATGGCCGCACTCCGCAGTAGAATAAATGCTTGTAGGGATTCTTTATTGTCACCGTGCCAGAGAGATATAACAGGAACAGGATTAACGTGTTTCACACAAACATATCGTGCTTGTTCACAACATCGATATGGCCCAAGCACAAGCTTTTTAAAGTGCACACCCAAACAGAGCTGCACCTGAAATCACCTGTGCTAATGGGCCAGCTGAGTCATAACAATTCGACATACATGATAGAAAGATTTTATAAATCTAGACATAAAGCAAAAAAAGAAAAAAAAAAAACAAATATACCACCTATATCCAAGAGTGTACATTAGAGCTGCACGATTCTGGCCAAAATGAGAATCACAATTTTTTTGCTTGGAATAAAGATCACAATTCTCGCGGCGTAACATCTTTCATAAAAAAAATTGGGCTAACTTTATTGTTTAGTTTTTTTTTTTTAATTTATTAAAGTTTTTTTTTTTTCCCTAAAATAAAAATGCATTTGAAAGACCGCTGTGCAAATACAGTGTGACATAAAATATTGCAACAACCACTATTTTATTCTCTAGGGTCTCTGCAAAAAAAAAAATATATAATGTTTGGGGGTTCTAAGTAATGTGCAGTGTTAGTTTTCTGCCACACGTATAATTTTACTCTCATCTGACCAGAGCACCCTTTTCCACATGTTTGCTGTGTCCCTGCTTCTCACAAACTGCAAACGGGACTTCTTATTGCTTTCTTTCAGCAATGGCTTTCTTCTTGCCACTCTTGCATAAATAAAGGCCAGATTTGTGGAGTGCACGACTTATAGTTTTTAATGCTCTCCTTGCCCAGCCTGTCAGTTCATGTAGATGACCATGTCTTGGTAGGTTTGCAGTTGTGCCATACTCTTTCCATTTTCGGATGGTGGATTGAACAGTGCTCCATGAGATGTTTAAAGCTTGGAATATTTTTTTATAACCTAATCATGCTTTAAACTTCTCCACAACTTTATCCCTGACCTGTCTGGTGTGTTCCTTGGCCTTCATGATGCTGTTTGTTCATGAAGGTTCTCTAAAAAACCTCTGAGGGCTTCACAGAACAGCTGTATTTATATTGAGATTAAATTACACACCGGTAGACTCCGATTACTAATTAGATGACTTCTGAAGGCAATTGGCTCCAATAGATTTTTGTTAGGAGTATCAGAGTAATGGGGGCTGAATACAAATGCATGACACACTTTTCAGATATTTATTTGTAAAAAATGTTGAAAACCATTTATAATTTTCCTTCCACTTCAAAACTCTGTGCCACTTTGTGTTGGTTTATCAAAGGAATAAAATACATTTACGTTTTTGGTTGTAACATGACAAAATGTGGAAAATGTTCAAGGGGTATGAATACTTTTTCAAGCCACTGTACATTTTTGTTGTTTACAGCTGTTGTCTTTACTGCGATTGAAAGTACTTTACTCCTGTGAAAGTGGCTGCAACTATGACACATAGGGGGTGATTTACTAAAACTGTTGCACACAGGTACAGTTGTGCATAGTAACAATAAGATTTTAGGTTTTATTGTCAAAGCTTAAAGCAGAACTCCGGACAAAAAACTTTTTCCTCATGTCCTTGTTGTTGATCTCCTACCTTCATCAATATTGCCATCCATGTTCTTCTGAGCACTGTATTTCCTCTGTAATAGGCTGCTGAACTTGCTGAAAAACCGTTATTGCCTAGTGACTTCCTGTTTGTAAGACCGCTGGCTTCTATCCCTCTCCTCAGTTGAGCCAGCGGTCTGACACGCCCAGTTGTAGTCCTTTGAAAGCAAGCAGGGAGGAAGAAGACATGTTGTGGGTGGAAGGGGTCTCACAGCCCCCGGTCTGTGCCACCCATGGAGAAAGTGTCCTCCTCCTCTGCTCCTGCCAGTCACAGCCCCTACACTCCATACCTGCTACACTGCCCCCCTGCCTGCTATCTCCTTGCAGAGCCGGGTTTATTATCAGTAATTACTTGTATGACACAGCGGGGATCTCCCACTGTGTCCGGTATTGTTATATGAAAAACACCAATCGCTGATCTCCCGCCACCCGCCTGTATAGGAACAGTGCGCTGTCACTCATAAAAACAGCGGGAGGCGGGGCATCAGCGATCAATGTTCTGGTATACAATGCCTGACACCGCGGGACATCCCCACTGTGCCATACAAGTGATTTCTGATAATAATAAACCCCGCTCTGCACTGGTGGTCCCTGACGTAGTGGTCCCTGACAAGCGGCACTGGTGGTCCCTGATATGGTCCTCCCTGGTTGTCTCTGACATGGTGGTCCTTGACAAGCGGCACTGGTGGTCCCTGACATGGTGGTCCCTGACAAAAGGCACTGGTGGTCCCCAACATGGTGGTCCCTGACATGCGGCACTGGTGGTCTCTGACAAGCAGCACTAATGGTCCCTGACATGGTAGTTTCTGACATGCGGCACTGGTGGTCCCTGACATGGTAGCCCCTGACATGTGGCACTGGTGGTCACTGACAAGCGGCACTGGTGGTCCCAGAATGGTGGTCCCTAACATGGTAGTCCATGACATGCCGCACTGGTGGTCCCTGACAAGCGGCACTGGTGGTCCCTGACATAGTGGTCCCTGACAAGCGGCACTGGTGGTCCCTGACATGCGGCACTGGTGGTCCCTGACATGGTAGTCCCTTATATGGCGGTCCCTGACATTCAGCACTGGTGGTCCTCGACATGCGGCACTGGTGGTCCCTGAGAAGCGACACTAATGGTCCCTGACATGCGGCACTGGTGGTCCCTGACATGGCAGTCCCTGACATGCGGCACTGGTGGCCCCTGACTAGTGGTCCCTGACAAGCGGCACTGGTGTCCCCAACATGGTAGTCCATGACATGTGGCACTGGTGGTCCCCAACATGTTAGTCCCTAACAAGCGTCACTGGTGGTCCCTGACAAGCGGTGCTGTTGGTCCCTGACATGGTGGTTGCTGACAAACGGCACTGGTGGTCCCTGACATGGTGGTCCCTGTCAAGCGGCACTGGTGGTCCCTGACAAGGTGGTCCCTGGCAAGAGGCACTGGTGGTCCCTGACAAGAGGCACTGGTGGTCCCTGACATGCGGCACTGGTGGTCCCTGACATGGCGGTCCCTGACATGCGGCACTGGTGGTCCCTGACATGCGGCACTAATGGTCCCTGACATGGTAGTTTCTGACATGCGGCACTGGTGGTCCCTGACATGGTAGCCCCTGACATGTGGCACTGGTGGTCCCTGGCAAGCGGCACTGGTGGTCCCAGAATGGTGGTCCCTAACATGGTAGTCCATGACATGCCGCACTGGTGGTCCCTGACATGGTAGTCCCTGACAAGCGGCACTGGTGGTCCCTGACATAGTGGTCCCTGACAAGCGGCACTGGTGGTCCCTGACATGCGGCACTGGTGGTCCCTGACATGGTGGTCGCTGACAAGCGGCACTGGTGGTCCCTGATATGCGGCACTGGTGGTCCCTGACATTCTGCACTGGTGGTCCCTGGCATGGTAGTCCCTGACATGGCGGTCCCCGACATTCAGCACTGGTGGTCCCCGACATGATGGTCCCTGACAAGCGGCACTGGTGGTCCCTGACAAGCAGCACTGGTGGTCCCTGACATGGTGGTCTCTGACAAGCGGCACTGGTGTTCCCTGATATGCGGCATTGGTGGTCCCTGACATTCTGCACTGGTGGTCCCTGACATGGTAGTCCCTTATATGGCGGTCCCTGACATTCAGCACTGGTGGTCCTCGACATGCGGCACTGGTGGTCCCTGAGAAGCGACACTAATGGTCCCTGACAGGGTGGTCCCTGACATGCGGCGCTGGTGGTCCCTGACATGGCAGTCCCTGACATGCGGCACTGGTGGTCCCTAACTAGTGGTCCCTGACAAGCGGCACTGGTGGTCCCCAACATGGTAGTCCATGACATGTGGCACTGGTGATCCCCGACATGTTAGTCCCCAACAAGCGGCACTGGTGGTCCCTGACAAGCGGCGCTGTTGATCCCTGACATGGTGGTCCCTGACATGATGGTCCCTGACAAGCGGCACTGGTGGTCCCCGACATGGTGGTCTCTGACATGGTGATCCCTGACATGGTAGTCACTGACGTGCGGCACTGGTGGTCCCTGACAAGCGGCACTGGTGGTCCCTGACATGGTGGTCCCTGACATTCGGCACTGGTGGTCCCCGACATGCGGCACTGGTGGTCCCTGAGAAGCGGCACTAATGGTCCCTGACATGGTGGTCCCTGACATGGTAGTTTCTGACAGGCAACACTGGTGGTCCCTGACATGGTAGTCCCTGACATGCAGCACTGGTGGTCCCTGACTAGTGGTCCCTGACAAGCGGCACTGGTGGTGCCTGACTGGTGGTCCCTAACATGGTAGTCCATGACATGTGGCACTGGTGGTCCCCGATATGTTAGTCCCTGACAAGCGGCACTGGTGGTCCCTGACAATCGGCGCTGTTGGTCCCTAACATGGTGGTCGCTGACGAGCGGCACTGGTGGTCCCCGACATGGTAGTCCCTGATATGCGGCACTGGTGGTCCCTGACATGGTGGCCGCTGACAAACGCACTGGTGGTCCCCGACATGGTGGTCCCTGATGAGCAGCACTGGTGGTCCCTGACAAGCGGCACTGGTGGTCCCTGACAAGCGGCGCTGTTGGTCCCTGACAAGCGGCGCTGTTGGTCCCTGACAAGCGGCGCTGTTGGTCCCTGACATGGTGGTCGCTGACAAACGGCACTGGTGGTCCCTAACGAGCGGCACTGGTGGTCCCCGACATGGTGATCCCTGACATGGTAGTCACTGACGTGCGGCACTAGTGGTCCCTGACAAGCGGCACTGGTGGTTCCTGACATGGTGGTCCCAGACAAGCAGCACTGGTGGTCCCTGACATTTGGCACTGGTGGTCCCTGACATGGCAGTCCCAGACAAGCAGCACTGGTGGTCCCTGACATTTGGCACTGGTGGTCCCTGACATGCGGCACTGGTGGTCCCTGACATGGTGGTCGCTGACAAACGGCACTGGTGGTCCCTGACATGGTGGTCCCTGACGAGCAGCACTGGTGGTCCCTGACAAGCGGCACTGGTGGTCCCTGACAAGCGGCACTGGTGGTCCCTGACAAGCGGCACTGGTGGTCCCTGACAAGCGGCACTGGTGGTCCCTGACAAGCGGCACTGGTGGTCACTGATATGGTGGTCGCTGACAAATGGCACTGGTGGTCCCTGACGAGCGGCACTGGTGGTCCCCGACATGGTAATCCCTGACATGCGGCACTGGTGGTCCCTGACATGGTGATCCCTGACAAGCAGCACTGGTGGTCCCTGACATTTGGCACTGGTGGTCCCTGACATGGTGGTCCCTGACAAGTGGCACTGGTGGTCCCTGACAAGTGGCACTGGTGGTGCCTGACATTCGGCACTGGTGGCCCCTGACAAGCGGCACTGGTGGTCCCTGACAAGCGGCACTGGTGGTCCCTGACATGGTGGTCCCTGACATTCGGCACTGGTGGTCCCTGACATGCGGCACTGGTGGTCCCTGACAAGCGGCACTGGTGGTCCCTGACAAGCGGCACTGGTGGTCCCTGACAAGCGGCACTGGTGGTCCCTGACATGGTGGTCCCTGACATTCGGCACTGGTGGTCCCTGACAAGCGGCACTGGTGGTCCCTGACATGGTGGTCCCTGACAGGCGGCACTGGTGGTCCCTGACTTGGTGGTTCCTGACATGCGGCACTGGTGGTCCCTGACATGGTAGTCCCTGACAAGCTGCACTGGTGGTCCCTAACTGGTGGTCACTTACATTCGGCACTGGTGGACACTGATAAGCTGCACTGGTTTGCATTTATAGGGCTGTAACCTATCATACCGTGTTATGTATGGCTTGCTGGCTGCAGAATGAGGGGTGTGATTTCTGTTGAAGTGGACGAGTTCACATTTACATGTTCTAGCCTAGTGTACCTCCCACATTCACTCCCATCCCAAGTATTCATGGAAAATGTAGGCTGATTACAGTTAGAGAGAGAGAAGAGGATATGATTAAATCACTGTTCTAAGAGATCCTCCCTGCCAGAAAAGATGATGCATTTTTTGAATCACAAAGCTGACTTCCTGAAAAGTCAGTCATATCTCTTAAACTGTAAGAAATTTCACAGATGTAGTAATTGTAGTTATTGTTTTGTGTGGGGGGTATGCTAATGGGGGAGTTCTGCTTTAAAGTGATTCTAAAGACTTGATTAAAAAATAAAAATAAAATAACAAACATGTTATACTTACCTCCTCTGTGTAATGGTTTTTCACAGAGCAGCCCCGATCCTCCTCTTCTTGGGTCCCTCTTCTGTGCTCCTAGCCCACACAGCAAGCAGCTTGCTATGGGAGCACCCGAGCCGAGTCACAACTCCGTGTGTCCATTCAGACCCGGCCCGGCCCCCTCTCCCCCCTGATTGGCTAACTGACTTTGATCGACAGCCGCTGGAGCCAATGGCATCACTGCTGTGTCTCAGCCAATCAGGAGGATTCCCGGAGTCCCGGATGGCTAAGACACTCATGGACATCTTTGGAGAGAGATGGGGCTGGGTGGGGGGTGCTGGGGAGCCTGCTACACACAGAAGGTTTTTTCTCATAATGCATAGAATGCATTAAGATAAAAAACCTTCTGCCTTTACAACCACTTTAAAGAATAAGTTTACCTTTAGAAGATGTAATATGTTCCACCCATTTTTAGGAAGGAACATGTGACATGTTCCAGCATCTTCTCCCCTGGACCTCATCTGACAGAGGGCGGGGGATCTTTTCTCCACACTCGCTGTGACAATTTTAAAACAGTACAGCTGTACCAGGTTCCTCCCACACAGCCACAGTATTCATTCAGTTTCCAGGGAAGAAATAGACTACAAGTAGAGGTGCGCCGAATAGAAATTTTGGTGCCAAAACCGAAAATGCAGGATGCACTTGGCCGAAAACAGAAACCAAAAATTTGTTTAAAAAAAAATATATATATATATTCATGATATTAATTAAAAAGTTGAATATAATACAGTATATATAAAAAATATATATATTATATATATATATATATATATATATATATATATATATTTATTTTTTTTTAATATATACTGTATTATATTCAACTTTTTAATTAATATCATGAATTTAAATGAATATGAATTTATTGGCAGCCATTATCGGCACCAAGAAAAGTTCAAGAAAAATGCATCCCTTTAAATTCTATGTATGTCTTCACACTGGTCCGTGGTGGTGTTAAAAATCCTTTTTGTAACTGGTGACGCAATTTGTAGGATGGCAGAATCATACATTACTGAAAGAGATTGCATTACATGAGGTGTGTAAACGTGTGATCGTTTTTTGCTGAAAAAGAACGATCAATCCTGGCAGATGATCCAGTAAAATTTAAATTTAACAAAGCATTTTACTTTTTGTGCCGGAAAATAATTTTGTAGTTTAGGATTGTGTTCAACCATGAGACCTATATTCAATTGCTCATTTACTGTTATGTGTATGACCAGAATAAGGTAAAAGTATTCATTAAATATACACTTAGCCATTCTTACCGTAAAAATAAAAAAATAAAAAATACTTTGGTTTACTATTCATCCTTTTTTTTTTTTTTTCGCTGCCTGCCCACATATTTTATTCAGCAGATCAAGCAAAGCCATAGCTCCCAACTGTTCCTCATTGGAGTGACTGTCCCACTTTTGTAAACAAATCCCTGTCCCTCATGCACCCTCAGTTGTCTCTCTTTTTCATTAATCTGATGTGTACATCTCTATACAAAATTTACCATTTTACTACCATAAGTGTTATGTTGCAATAAACTTTTTGTCTAACCTCTATGTAACTGAATTGTGTTATTTTTAAAAGCCAATATAAAAGTAAAATACCGTATTTATCGGCTTATAACGCACACTTTTTCCCCTTAAAAACAGGGGAAAGTCGTGGGGGCGTGTTATATGCCGATCCTCGCCAATGATTGTGAGCAGGGGAGCGAGCGCCGCCAATACTCATACATAGCCGAGTGTATTCAGCTAGTCTCGGCTCTGCTCACAGTCCCGCCCTATGATGGACATAACACAGGGACAGGGCGTGACTTGAGCGGAGCCGAGACTAGCCGAATACACTCGGCTATGTATGTATATCGGTGGCGCTCGGCTCATCTCCGCTTCGCTCACAGTCTGCCCAGTCCCGCCATTGGACCTGTGTTATGTCCATCATAGGGCGGGACTGGGCGGGACGCCGAGAAGAGCCAAGATACATAGGACCGGCTCTGTGTATCTCGGCGGCGCCATATTTAAACTGCAGTGACATTGACAAGGCTGCAAAGGACACTGACAAGGCTGTAAAGGACACTGGACAAGGCTGCAATTACACTGGACAAGGATAAGGCTGCATTGATGGGCATTTAAATGTAAGTTTTTTTCCTTAAAACGTTTTTTCCTTAAAATTTCCTCCTAAACTTGGGGTGCGTGTTATACGCCGATAAATACGGTATCTGCACTTGCAGGGTTTAGTCAATCATTTTCTGCATATTAAATCTTTGTGGTTTGTGTAACTGGGGCTGTAGCTGGGACTTGTCCTTTGTCTAAATACTGTGTGCGAAATGGTGTTCCTCTTTATCATTTCAGAACATTGGGAGGTATGAACGGAACTGAACTACACTGTAGCACGACTGTCATCATTTGAAGTGGACAATTAGAAATACTGAATGTGTTAAAAACTTGATATATCACGTCTCAGGTTTATGAACTCTAAACAAGAAAAAAATTAATATAAAAGTAAATTTACATAAAACAAATATAACATTATACCCACTTACCAAGAAAAAGAACAATCAGTATAACTATGATGGATAAAAATGCTTTGTTCCAGTAAGGAGATATTTTACTCCATAACTGAAATCTGAATATCTTTCTCCATCTGGAACAAAAATACATAATAAACACAGTATGAGCACAATAACACAAGTAACATATAAGCATGAATTGTAATGAAAAAAGGCACATATTCTAATGGGCTTATTCAACAACACACACCCTGTAACACACACACAAATCTCAATGCTACCATAATGTAGAATATATTTAGAATACAAAACAATAAGTGAAGTGCGACCTCTACAGGACATGTTTGGCCAATACACCTGATTTGCAGGGGATAAAAAAAAAAATAATAATGCAGAGAAAACAAAGAACATACCTTTTTAAATTGGTATAAATACTTGTAAATGCTAAAAATAGGATTTTTTAAAACAGCTTACCTGTAAAATCCTTTTCTTTCGATGAACATCACGGGACACAGAGCCACAGTAATTACTGATGGGTTATATAGGTATCACTGGTGATTGGACACTGGCACACCCTAACCAGGAAGTTCAACCCCCTATATAATCCCTCCCCTTGCAGGGATACCTCAGTTTTGTAGCCAAGAAATATAGTGTATTAGAAGAGGGGCGGGACATCTGTGTCCCGTGATGTACATTGAAAGAAAAGGATTTTACAGGTAAGCTGTTTTAAAAAATCCTATTTTCTTTCTCGAACATCACAGGACACAGAGCCACAGTAATTACTGATGGGATGTCCCAGAACAATGCTATCTGAGGGGGGGGGACCACGACCAAGTAGGGTGCAATCAGACCTGAGGACCCTGTACCGTTGCCTGCAGCACACTACGCCCAAAGGCGATATCCTCGTGCCTTCTCACATCCACCTGGTGGAATCTGGTGAATGTATGAGCTGAAGACCAGGTTGCGGCCTTGCAGATCTGAGCCATCGAGGCCCGGTGATGCACTGCCCAAGAAGCACCAATATCCCTTGTGGAATGTGCCCTGATCTGAAACGGAGGAATCTTCTGTTTCAAACCGTAAGCTTGAATGATCAATTATCGAATCCATTTAGAAATGGTAGCTTTTGACGCTGCCTGTCCTCTACTGGGACCCTCTGGCAGCACGAACAAAACATCAGTTTTGCGAATCTGAGCAGTCGCTTCCAGATAGGCCAAAGAATGTAGTGATCTTTCTTCCGGAGAACAGGGATCTGGAAAAAAGGAAGGTAGAAATAATGTCTTGGTTTAGATGAAAATCTGAAACCACCTTCGGTAAAAAACTAGGATGAGGGCGCAGTACCACTCCATCCTTGTGTACAATCAAATAAGGCTCTTTACAGGAAATAGCTGCTAATTCCGATACTCTTCTAGCAGAAGAGATGGCTACCAGAAAAATTAACTTCCTTGTCAGCAAGACCAAAGGAATCTGACATATTGGTTCAAAAGGCTGTTTCTGTAACACAGACAGAACCAAGTTCAAGTCCCAGGGGTTTAGGGGCGCTTTAACAGGAGGATTAAGGCGCGTCACCCCCTGCATAAAGTTTCGGACCAAAGAATGCGAAGCAAGTGGCCGTTGAAAAAATACTGATAAGGCCGAGACCTGGCCCTTGATGGTACTCAATGCCAGCTTCATCTTTAACCCCAATTGTAGAAAATCAAGAATTCTACCGATCACATACTTTCTGGGGTGCCAACCCCTGGATTCACACCAGGATATATAAGCTCTCCAGACTCTATGATAAATCATTCTGGAAGCTGGCTTCCTTGCATTGATCAAGGTAGATATCACAGGACCTGAAAGCCCACGACTCTTCAGAACGTGGGTTTCAATAGCCAAACCGTCAAATTTAGCGTTTGTAAAGCAGGATGGAACACTGGACCCTGAGGGAACAGGTCTGGTCGTACTGGTAGCGTCCACGGGGAACCCACCGTCATCCTTTTTTATTTCTGCATACCATGTCCTTCTGGGCCAAGCAGGGGCCACCAGAAGTACCAACTTCCTTTCCAGCCGGATCCTGCGAAGGAGTCATGGCAGTAGCAGAATAGGTGGGAATGCATAAATCAATGAGAACCAATGCCACGGAATCACCAACGCATCCATCCCGCATGCAAGAGGATCTTTTGTCCTTGCCACAAATCTGTCTATCTTTTTGTTGAATTGGGATGCAAAGAGATCTACATCTGGAACCCCCCATCTTTGGTATATGGCCCAAAAGACGTCGGGATGCAGACACCATTCCCCTGGAAGTAACTGCTGGCGACTTAGATAGTCTGCCTGCCAGTTCTCTATCCCTGGGATGAAAACTGCCAATATGCATGGCACATGCATCTCTGCCCAGACTAAGATCTGGTTCACCTCCTTTTTAGCAGCTCGGCTCCTGGTGCCTCCCTGATGATTGACATAAGCCACTGCTGTGGCATTGTCGGACTGGATCCTGACCGGGCAACCCTGTAGCCTGATAGTCCAGGCTTTTAGGGCTAGGTATACCGCCCAGATCTCCAGAATGTTGATGGGTAAGGTCCTCTCGGTCTTGGACCATAGCCCCTGGATCGCAGATTGTTCCAGAACTGCTCCCCAACCTGACAGACTGGCTTTCGGGTATGAGCCACCAATTGAGGCTCTGACGCACCGCATGCAACAGGTGCATCGGAAAGTCTAATGCCTGAACCTTCTTGTTTCAGGCCGACAGAATACTGTGTTGCAGCATTCTTGAATGAAACTGAGCATAGGGAACTGCTTCGAATGAAGACACCATCTTCCCTAGTAGTCTCATACAAAGACGGACAGAAGGACCCTTCTTGGTCCTGACTGCCAGAATCAGCTCTCTTAAAGCAGTGATCTTTGCCTGAGGTAGAAATATTTTCTCCTGGCTTGTATCTATGATTAGACCTAAATATTCGAGTCTTCTTACTGGTTTTAGGAAAGATTTTTCTAGGTTGAGGATCCAACCCAGGTGTTCCAGATACGTGACTGTGGTCCTCAAATTTCCGTTCAAGGAGGCTACCGACCGGTCTATCAGGAGCAGGTCGTCTAGGTATGCTATGACAGCTATACCCTGAGCCCTTAATCTGGCCAGAGGCCAGAGGAGGAGCCAAGACCTTTGTGAACACTCGAGGTGCAGTGGCTATCCCAAAAGGCAGAGCCACAAACTGGAAATGGCGCCCTCCTATCTCGAAGCGCAGAAACTTCTGATGAGCAGGAAAAATGAGCACATGCAGATATGCATCTCTGATGTCTATTGATGCCAGAAATTCTCCTCCCTGCAGGGTGGAGACTACTGTCCGAATTGATTCCATGCGGAAGGATTGAATCCTTAGGAATCGGTTCAGATCCCTTAAATCCAGAATGGGCCTGACATCCACATTTGGTTTTTGGACCGTAAAAAGGTTGGAATAGAAGCCCAATCCTTGATCCTTTGCGGGAACTACCACAATGACCTCCTGTGACAAAAGTCGCTCTAACACTAGAAGGAGCAACTGCTTCTTCTCTGGATCTCTGGGGACACTTGACCTGAGGAAACGGGGAGAAGGGAACTCCTGAAACTCCAGCTTGTACCCTAAGGTTACCGTGGAGATTACCCATCTGTCCTGGAAATCCTCCTGCCAGAGCCCTGAGAACTGTCGCAGTCTTCCCCCCACTCGAGTGAGCGGGGGCGCCCCCTCATGCAGAGGTCTTAGTGTTTTGCCTAGTAGGCTTCTTCCCCCAGGACTTCTTTTGTCCCTGGAGTTGACTCTTGTCTCTGGACCCAGATGGAGGAGGCCGTCGAGACTGCCTGGAGGCTGAAGCCCCCGGCGCTGGGGAAAGAGTCTGTTTGAAAGAGGGACGCTTACTCTTCTTAACAGGTAAGAGAGTGCTTTTCCCACAAGAGATTCTCTTGATATAGTTATCCAAGTCTTCTCCAAACAACCTTTCACCACGAAATGGAAACCCAGCCAGGAGCTTCTTACATGGTGCTTCGGCTGACCAATTCTTCAACCATAGTATTTTACGTATATGCACCAACCCCAGTGAAAGACGGGAGGTTTGCACGATAGAATCTCTAATGGCGTCAACAACAAAGCATAAGGCAGCTGGAAGGTTAGCCAACCCCTGGGCGTGCTGTTCAGGTAAAACTTTGATGACCTGTTTAACATGGTCTCTTAAGTATTGACAGACTCCAATCGCTGCTACTGCAGGTTGAGCCACTGAACCTGCTAAGGAGAAAACATCCTTCAATAGGGATTAGAGGTCGACCGATATGGGTTTTTCTCTGGCCGATGCCGATATTTAGAAATCGCGGTGGCCGATGGCCGATATATGATGCCGATTTTTTTGGGCCGATATATTAGGCCGATTTTTTTTTTTTTTTTTTTCCCCTTCATCTCATAAAATCTAACAGTTAGACCCCTTTCACACTGGGGCGTTTTTTTAGGCGCTTTTGGGCTAAAAATAGCGCCTGTAAAGTGCCTGTAAAACGGCTTCCCTACAGTCTCAGTGTGATATCCCGAGTGCTTTCACACTGAGGCGATGCGCTGGCAGGATGTAAAAAAAAAGTCCTACAAGTGGCATCTTTGGAGCGGTGTATACCGCTCCTCCACCACTCCTGCCCATTGAAATGAATGCGCACTGCTGCCGAAGCGCCTGCAAAGCGTTTCGGCAGCAGCACTTCAGGGGCGCATTTAACCCCTTCCTCGGCCGCTAGCTGGGTTATAAGCGCCCCGCTAGCAGCCGAATAGCGCCGGTAAAGCGCCGCTAAAACTAACAGCGTTTTACGGTCAACGCATGCCTGCTCCAGTGTGAAAGCAACCTTAAGTAATAAGTGATACAGAAATTTTTTTACATTTAAACATTTATTGAACAAAACAAACCTCCAATCAGTTCACTTGTATGTATAATTTAGATTAAAAAAAAAATAACTATCTTAAATATTAAATACACAAAAACAGGTAATCAAAACTTTTGGACGAAAAAAAATGGGCTAACTTTACTGCTTTTTTTTTTTTAATTAGTGTATTTTAAAAAAAAAATTGCGTTTGAAAGACTGCTGCGCAAATACCGTGTGACATAAAATATTGTAACAACCGCTATTTTATTCCCTAGGGTCTCTGCTAAAAAAAATATATATAATGTTTGGGGGTTCCAAGTGATTTTCTAGCAGAAAATACAGAATTTTTACTTGTAAGCAACAAATGTCAAAAAAGATTTAGTCTTTAAATGGTTAAACTGAGAAATTCTACACATGGAGTTCAGTCTATTGATAAAAGAACCGGAAGAGATACAAATGTATCTTCTTATCAGATTTGGCAGGCTGCCCAGAGGAGGAGAGAAGAAAACTTCAGACAACTTGCAATTGACTTCTATTACAGAAGTCATTTGCAAGTCCCGCTGAAGTTATAATCGGCTTTTTTTATCAGCACAATCGGCCGATGCCGATTAAGTAAAAAAAGCCAAATATCGGCCGATATATCGGTCGACCTCTAATAGGGATTCCATCTTTTTATCTACAGGATCGCTGAGCATCTGAGCATTGTCTACAGGACAAGTCAGACTATTATTTACAGAGGAAATGGCGGCATCAATGGCCGGTATTCCCCACATTTTAATAAACTTTTCTTCCATAGGATAAAGTGTAGAAAACTTTTTCGGCTGAAAAAAACGTTTATCTGGGTGATCCCACTCAGCATAAAGAAGCTTTTCAAGTAAATTATGAACAGGAAAAGTCTGTGCTGTTTGAGGAGGTTTCAGTGACCCTAAAGAAGAAGAGGGTTCTTTAACTGATTCAGATATGGGCAACTTAAATGTGGAGCGGACCAATCCAGTAAGGATCTGCACTAAGACTTTCTCCTCTTGGGAAGTCGCAGAGGGTCCCTCTCCACCTGATTCCTCCGAAGAGGAATCATCCATCCCATCCCGATCCTCTGAAAGGGATACCTCTCCTTTATCCCAGGGCTCCTCTTCCTGAGGGTCTTGGGGAACAGAGGAAGGCCTAGTGCGTTTTCTTCCACCAACCGTAATCACGGCCATTAATCTTTCCTCTAAACCATTAATGGTTGAAGAAAAAACCTCCTGTGTAATATATACAGGGGCTGAAGTGCCAGAAGCAGGTATAGCCCCTGACCCCGACTGCTCTCCCTGGCTAGCCGTCCCTGGCCCCTCAGGGGGGGAGGATGCTGCAGACAGGGGGCCCTCAGAACCTGAACGAGATCCCCTGGTGTCTCTGGTTCTTGGGGTGTTTGAACCTCTTCTACCCATACTGAAAAGCAACAAAAAAATGAACACTGACTGCTGAGCGATGTAGTCTGGCTAAAAGCCTTGCTACCCAATGCTCAGTCTGGTGTTACTTTAGTAAATGCTGCCTAAGAGAATGCCTGTGTCCCACCTTACATGTGACCGTCAGCTCTGTGTCCCTCCAGAAGGCTTAGTGCACCTGTAATTAGTGCCTTTAATAGCCTACAGTCGGTCCTGTGGGCATCTGAGCACACTGTGCTGACGCCCCGCCCCCCCTCGTTTTTTGGAAAAACGAGCGCTTCCCACGCTAGCCGACCCTTCTAAATCAAACCTGGAGGAGGCTGAGGAGGGGGAGGAGGGATAGAGGCTGGTAATGATGGGCCTGCCTGTGTAATGGCGGAGGCGGCCGCCGCGACGGCGGTGTAAATGCGGTGTCTAACCGCCTTACAGATCACCTGCGGCTTCCCCCTAATCTGGGGGGAGATATCCCTGAGGAGAGCCCCCCATCCCATCTTACCTGGAGCCGGCCGGAGGAGCTTGTACAGCGTTGAACACTTGAGACAGACATCAGCATGAAAAGGTATGTGCTCTTGGCAGCCCCCGGTGGTCACAATAGGCATAGCATGCATTTACCTTAAAGGAGAAACCTACTAGAATTAAAAAATTCTGTGGAATTTCCCTTACCTTATCCAGCCGCAGGGTTCTGTTGTATAGACCCAATCTACGCCTCTCACGGTGGGCTCCGTTTGAAAAAACCGTCAGAGACTGGGGCCCCCTTCGAATAGGGGGATCCACAGTTCTGGCCCTGTAAAGCACCCGGCTAGAAATTAGGCTAGAAAAACCATTTTCTAATATGCGGGGTCCAGCTCTATAAAAAGAGAAGCGTTACAGGTAAGACCTCGTTTCTTCGGACACGAGGCCCAGGTACCATCCAATTCGGCCTAGAAAAGACACTTTGGAATGGATCGCCTGGCCTGTCCCAGTATAGGATATAGGATAATCCCTTTGGAGCTCAGCACAGGACATCTTTACACGCTCCATCACCTAAGACACTGGCGTAAAAACTGAGGTATCCCTGCAAGGGGAAGGATTATATAGGGGGTTGAACTTCCTGGTTAGGGTGTGCCAGTGTCCAATCACCAGTGATACCTATATAACCCATCAGTAATTACTGTGGCTCTGTGTCCCGTGATGTTCGAGAAAGAAACACATTTTAAGCAATCAGTCTACCTTAAATCCCTTGAAATCAATATAAATGTAATTATCCATTAACTCTTTGCTTCTTTTATCAGATCTATCCCACAGTGGATCTATGCTAAGGCCCTTTTCACACTGGGGCGGTAGCGGTAAAACAGCGCTATTTTTAGCGCTGTTTTACCGCGATATTCAGCCACTAGCGGTGCGGTTTTAACCCCCCGCTGGCGGCCGAAAAAGGGTTAAAACCCCTCGTATAGCGCGCTGTCCTATTGATTTCAATGGGAAGGAGCGGTTTAGGAGCGGTGAATACACCGCTCCTTCACCGCTCCAAAGATGCGGCTCGCAGGAGATTTTTTCTTCTCTTGCCAGCGCACCGCTTCAGTGTGAAAGCCCTCGGGCTTTCACACTGAACAAACAGCGGAGGCTGTTTAGGGGCGGTTTGCAGACGCTATTTTTAGAGCAATAACGCCTGCAAACCGCCCCAGTGTGAAAGGGGCCTAAATGACATTAGGCAAATTGTAAACCTTTAATAAAGTGATAGGATAGGATCACTGCTAAGGAAGCCCTGACATACTGCAATGCCCTGTACAGATCATTTGTTAAGGCATCAATTAGATATCTAGGGTTTAGGAAATCACTGTTTATTAGTTAGCGGAATAGTTTATGCTATTCAAAAGTTCTTTTGAAGTGTCCAGGCCCTTAGCAAACTGTTTACACTTCCACAATTCTTACCTAGATGAGAACTTCTCCCCATCCCCCACGCTTGCACAGATATGCCACAGGGCTTGAATCCTGAGAGCTGTGTGGCACATCTGTGCATGTGCCAGTTTTCCTGGACATGTTCGCACAGGGTTTCCCCCGCAAACACTGCTGCCAGGGCAGTCCGAAACCATCCCTGTCTTAGCACATGAATGGGAAATCACCTGCGCACGCAGAGATGTGCTAATGGACTCTGCCAGGAGCGGAAGGCCAGGCAGAGCCAGTGGGCACATCTGCGCATGTGTCATAATGGTGAACTGAAGGAACTCCAGGAAGGTAAAAAAATACTCCACTCCAGGAAGGTAAAAAAATACCCTTGAAGGGGGCCCCCACCACCACACTGGAAGGGTCAAATGCTTGTTAGGTTTAGGAGTAGAAGAATAAGTTGTAATACCTATAATATCCCTCACTCCGGCAGGTTCCCTCCATCTGTGCAACCGGTCCCCTGCAGCCTCCTCTCTAAGGTGCTGCGGATGGCGGTCAGATAAAGTAAAATCCAGGACCCATAGGCTTGCAGATGGTGAGGGCCTATCCACATCTTACAGCACCAAAGAGAAGAATGTTGTTGGCTGGAAGAGCAATGAATAAGGTAAGTCTCATAGCCTTCTCTTCTACCCCTAGACTTAACAAGCATTTAAAGTGTTTGTAAACCCCCCTGACCTATTTTTACATATACAGTTGTGCTCATAAGTATACATACCCTGGCAGAATTTATGATATCTTGGCCATTTTTCAGAGAATATGAATGATAACAAAAAACTTTTCTTTCACTCATGGTTAGTGTTTGTCTGAAGCCATTTATTATCAATCAACTGTGTTTACTCTTTTTAAATCATAATCACAACAGAAACTACCCAAATGACCCTGATCAAAAGTTTACATACCCCAGTTCTTAATACCGTGTATTTCCCCCTTTAACATTAATGAGAGCTTTAAGTTTTTTGCAGTATTTATGGATGAGGCTCTTTATCTTCTCAGATGGTAAAGCTGTCCATTCCCCTTGGCAAAAAGCCTCCAGTTCCTGTAAATTCTTGGGCTGTCTTGCATGAACTGCATGTTTGAGATCTCCCCAGAGTGGCTCAATGATATTGAGGTCAGGAGACTAAGATGGCCACTCCAGAACCTTCACTTTATTCTGCTGTAGCCAATGACAGGTCGACTTGGCCTTCTGTTTTGGATCATTGTCATGTTGGAATGTCTAAGTACATCCCATGCGCAGCTTCCTGGCTGATAAATGTAAATGTTCCTCCAGTTTTTTTTGATAACATACTGCATTCATCTTGCCATCAATTTTGACCAAATTTCCTGTGCCTTTGTAGCTCACACATCCACAAAACATCAGTGATCCACCTCCGTGTTTCACAGTAGGAATGGTGTACCTTTCCTCATAGACCTTGTTGACTCCTCTCCAAATGAAACCTTTATGGTTGTGACCAAAAAGCTCAATTTTGGTCTTATCACTCCAAATGAATTTGTGCCAGAAGGTTTGAGGCTTGTCTCTGCTGTTTGGCGTATTGTAAGTAGAGCTGGGTGATTTTCTCAAAAAAAAAATCTGCGATCTAAAATAAAAAAAAACTCGATTCACGATTCTAATTGAGTTTTTTTTTTTTGGACATAACAGAACTATGGCCTAGTCCACGGCGTCCGGCCTCGTGGTCTAAGCCGAAGCCGCAGCCTCGCCTTAAAACTCCTGCCCACAGCTCCTCAGGACCAGTGCGGTGTCAGGGCCAGTCCTGGTGGAAAAAAAAAATCTAAAAAAATCGATTTGCTTAAATTTTGAATCGATTTGACCTCTCAACTTGATTCAAGATTTAAATCGATTTTTTCCCCAGCCCTAATTGTAAGCAGTATACTCTGTGGCATTTGCATAGTAATGGCTTTCTTCTGGCGACTCGACCATGCAGCCCATCTTTCTTCAAGAGCCTCCTTATTGTGCATCTTGAAACAGCCACACCACGTCTTTTCAGAGAGTCCTGTATTTCACCTGAAGTTATTTGTGGGTTTTTCTTTGCATCCCAAACTATTTTTCTGGCAGTTGTGGCTGAAATTTTAGTTGGTCTACCTGACCATGGTTTGGTTTCATCACAAGACCTCATTTTCCACTTCTTGATTAGAGTTTGAACATTGCCGATTGGCAATCTCAATTCCTTGAATATCTTTTTATATCCCTTTCCTACTTTATACAGATCAACTACCTTTTCCCGCAGATCCTTTGACAATTCTTTTGCTTTCCCAATGGCTCAGAATCCAGAAACGTCAGTGCAGCACTGGATGAAAGGATGAAAGGATGAAAGATGCAAGGGTCTATTAGGAGTCCAGAAACTCATTGACCTTTTATATATACACACACACACACACACACACACACACACACACACACACACACTAATTACCACCAAACAGATCACAGGTGAGGATGGTTACCTTTAATAGCCATTCAAACCCCTTTGTGTCAACTTGTGTGCATGTTATCAGGCCAAAATCACCAGGGTATGTAAACTTTTGGTCAGGGTCATTTGGGTAGTTTCTGTTATGATTTAAAAAGAGTAAACACAGTTGATTGATAATAAATGGCTTCAGCCAAACACTAACCATGAGTCAAAGAAATGCTTTTGTGTTATCATTCATATTCTCTGAAAAATGGCCAAGAAATCATAAATTCTGCCAGGATATGTAAACTTATGAGCACAAATGTAGGTAAGCCTATAATATATATAATATATACTGAAAATATCTCCTAAATGTGCGCTGTTTAGGAGATATTTACCTTGTAGTGCGCCGATGATGTCATTGGCGCATACGCAGTGAAGAAACGGCCCTCTATGCTGTTTCTTCCCCAGCGTGTGCTGTGACTGGCGGCTCCCACGCGCATACGCAGGTGTGACATCATGCGGCTCCGGCCAGTCACAGAGCCGGAGTCCGCAACCCCGGAAGGAAGAGGGGTAAAGATGGATGCTTCTACCAGCGGGGATATCGCAGACATCGCAGGCTTCTGATTACATGGGAGCCAATTTAAAGGGCAACTGATGCTGAAATTAACAGTTTGTTGGTCTTGACATCCACTTCAAGTGAGAGATCCAAGCGCACAAGGACCTGGAACAGCATTTGCTGGTAAAGAGGATCTCAATTAAAGGGCACAAGTGCCTTTTTGACCATGCATGTATATGTGGATCATATAAATGAGGTGAGAGCACATCCAGTGGGTGTGAAGCACTGGAGGAGTGAAATTGTGTGCATATTTATTGTAGAACTACAATTAGCACAAACAGTATTATACACGCGTCGACATCTGATCCGATCCGCTGAAAACGGACGGCTAGGGTTCTGTTCCCCTTCAGTCTGGCAGATCGAAATGGATGGCAGTTGGGTGTCATCAGACAGGGGGTCAGTTTACCTTTATGATCGCCCATAGAGGAGAGCGGGCTGTGTCTGCTTTGCATCAGTGGAGCGGACACGAACCAGCCATCCACCTGCTCAGCAGGGATCAGCGGATAGCTTCCCCGCTTAGCAGGCAGACTAAAACAGAGCTCACCCCGTGTGGAAGGGGCCTTATAGTGCAATGTTTGATGTATAGTGCTACACCAATTTTATTTGTAACCTTATCAGAATTGACTGCCAAGAATCCTTGTTTTAGGATCCATCTATACATAGCTTTATTCTCAATTTTGAATTACATATTCAGAAGCCAATCTAGTTCCTGTTTTATTTGAATACTTATTTTTTTATTAGATCATTAAACTGAGAGACGATCTCCATTGCTGTTGAGCCACAGTAGAGAAACTGTTTTAGTACATGCTGACAATTTCAAAGCTGTTCCAAAAATATCCTAGGCCGCCTGGGTTTACATTTCTTCTTTGCTCTATGACATGTGCCATACAAATAACACTTTAAATTATGTACCAGTTTTCCATGAAATGTTAAAATTACAAATCGTACACAAAATAAAAAGTATATTACAAGATGCACCACAGTTCTAGCTTGGTATTGCAAGGATAAACCAAGCCGCACCAGTGTATAAATCTTTCTGTGATTTGGGAACATGTAATTCTGAGCTTGTGAGTCCAGAAGCTAGAGATTCTCATCAAGCTTTCCTGGCACTCTACTCACGTACACCCCAAAATCATATTGTGTTGATTATGCATACTCCTCATCATTTAGAAAACAACTGTATATGCCCTCCCATAGCTGCATTCTACAAAAGATCTATCAATTCTATAGAATAAATTTGCCTTCATAGAATTGTGAAGAGCTAGTATCCTGCTTAGAGGCTCCGTGGAAGCCTTCCTCAAATTGCCTGAAAGGAATCGTTGGACATTTTCATGAATTTTCTCTAAATTGTACTAGCATTTTGTATAATGCTTTACATTTTGTCTGCAATGACTCCAGGTTTTCTACATATACAAAATTTGAGTTTCAGAAAGCCTGTTCCATGGAATATGGCATCCCTGACAGTCTTTTAAAGTAGAACTAACAGTAAAACTTTTTAATAATTTTTGATAAGAGTAAGGGAGAATTATATCCCCTGTCAATTTTCTTTATTTTTTTGCCATCTGTGTCCCGTTGGGGAGATTTCCCTTCACTTCCTCTTCTACAGACAAAACAGAAGTGAGAGGAAATCCCTCCAAAGTGAGGGGATCCTTGGTTGTCAGCAGATCAGCAGGGTCACCAGAACTAGCATCCCCAATAGAAGATTTCCCCCGTGTTATGCCGCATACACACAAGCAGACTTTTCGACCGGACTGATCCGACGGCCTATCCAACAGACTTTCGGCGGACTTTCCTAACGAACGGATTTGATTACACACGATCACGCCAAAGTCCGATGGATTCGTACATGATGACGTACGACCGGACTAAAATAAGGAAGTTGATAGCCAGTAGCCAATAGCTGCCCAGCGTCGGTTTTAGTCCGTCGGAAAGCAGATTTTTCGAGTCCGTCGGAAAGATTTGAAACATGTTTTATTTCTAGGTTCGACGGACTTTTGGGGAAAAAAAGTCCGCTGGAGCCCACACACGATCGAATTGTCCGACAAAGTCTGGTCCGCCGGACCAAGTCTGCCGGAAAGTCCGCTCGTGTGTACGCGGCATTACTGTTCTGGGGACGACCTAGAAGATTCAACAAGATTAAGAGCTGGGCATAGGTCCCACACAGATGTATAAGCAAGGATGTGTGTGGAGATCAGTGAAGATTCATGCAGCCATCTGCCTGCCAATTTTTAATAGACTGACAGCACACAGCTACACTGCCCACCTGTAACTCCTGGGCAGGGAAACGCAGCTCTCAGGATAGGTGTATGGGTTATGCGTTAAGCAGTTACAGACTTTTTTGCAAAATACTTTTTCTGTCACAACATTTATTTAGCTTACAATGACAATATTCTGATACAGGCTGGCTACGCAGTTTTTTATTTTTTTTTCAGTACCTTAAAGGAGAAACAAATGGGATGCAAAGGATTAATAGAACTGCTATTTCGCCATAAAGGAAGGAAGCCACTGCTGTCCACTGAAAGGTCATTTTACTGCCTTGAAACCTACAATCAGAAAAAAAAGTGTATAACTTTACAATCAGAGAATAAACTAAATAAAACAACACAACATAAAATATATATGATTTTTTTTTTTTTGCAGACTCTCAGGACACGGCTGTGTAGATGGAGCACCAAATAGCCATGCCAATTATTATGCATGCATTGCTGTGAAGATGCGCACATCTAGTGCAAATTTAGTGTTACTAAGCTAGCTTTTTTTTTAATTAAAATAAAAAAACCTGCAGGGGGCCCTGGTCCCCTGCAGCGCTTCCACCATGGCTGGAGGAAACACTACAACTGAAACCATGGTGGAAGTGTCCAGGCTTTAAAGAAATTACTGCAGTGTTCCCTGGGAAGTGGGTGAAGCTGCGCTCTCTTTCCAGGTGCTGTCCTGAAAGTTGAGGTGAGAAAAAAGGAGGTTTATACTTACCTGCTTTGTGCAACAATATTGCACATAGGGGCCTCTTACCTCTTCCTTATCGGTTCCCCGCCAGCGCTGTCTGCATCTTTTCCTGTGAGGGCACCCAAAGCAGGCCATGTGCTACAGGGGCACCGCTGCGGGCATGCCCCCAAACTGGGCTGTGTACATCCATATATACATACAGCGTGGCCCAGCCACGCCCCCCCCAGCTCCCTCCTGACAGGATTTGACTGACAGCAGTGGGAGCCAATGGCTCCCAATGCTGCCTGAGTCTCCTGTGGAAAGTGAAAAGAAAACTGTAGATAATAGTCCCAAATAAGTCCAAAATCAATAGTTACATTGGTCCTACATGTTTCTCTGCACTACGCCTACTTGAGCAGGAAAACTGGAGAGCTTCTGATCTCCTAACCAGTAACATGCACGTATACTAAAGTAGATTAAAAAACAAGGAAGACATCTTCTGCGATGGAAAGGTCCAAACGCCCAGTCATGAATCACAGAAGAGGGGACTTATCAAATGACCAGAAGAGGGACCGACCAACTTGAAAAAAACTGTCAGTTGCCAAATCACTACCACCTCATCCTGCCAAAGAAGTGAAATGCAAATCTGTTCCTTGCTATTCCACACCACTCTATGCCATCTGGCTCTGACATGTCAGATTTGACAGATACTTGGTACGTCATCAACTTAAAAGGAGTGAGCTCACAAAGTTTAAAGAAAACTACAAAGGGTGAAAATCTACATTTAAACTGCCATCAGTGGCCTGGGTATCCCGCTGGTACGAAATTTGACATGCTAATAAAGTGATCATTCCCACATTTCAGATTGTGTTATGAGACTAAAGCTGGACATACACTAGTAAAATTTTGAATGAAATTCATAAAAATATTTGTACAAACATTTAATTTGTAAGAAAATTCCAAGTACATTCAATAACTTGACCAACAATCATGCGCAGTCTTTCATATCTGATATTTCTCATACGAAAACTGAACGAAAATGGTACACATTAAACAAAAATTGTTCGTTCTGTTCCAGTATGAAAAAAAATTGGAGTTTGTCCCTTTGGAAATTTTCACTCGAAAGGTTGGAATCGTATGAAAATCATACGATCGTTCATCTGACGAAAATGTTCGCCCGATTTTCTTATAGTGTGTACGGTCTATTAGCTATCAAGACGCTAGTACAAAAAAGGAAAACAAAGTTTCCTTTCCAACATTATTCCATTTTTGTGATTTCATCAAGAATATAGCACTAGTTACAAATGTCTAAAGTTTTCTTTACAGTGACCCAGCAGCTGGGGTCCCTACTTTCCAAAGGACAAACATGCTCACAAATTCAGACTGTCAGATTCTTGTATCTGTGAGGAAGACCAATATGGTGCTAAGTCCTAATGTAAACGCTGAAAAGACAAATGCACTGGTCCAAGTCATTTGGTGGAGGGGGGATTATGGTGTGGGGTTGTTTTTCAGGGGTTGGCTTAGCCCCTCAGTTCCAGCGAAGGGAACTCTTAAAGAAGATGTAAACCCTAATGGGTTTTACTTCCTCTTTATTTCCCTGCAAATGTAAAGCATAATGGGCTACTTTGCATTGCATAGTAGCCCATTATGTGTCACTTACCTGAAAATGAAGCCTGCAATGTCACTGCTGTCTCGCTGGCTGGAAGCGTGCATCTTCAGCCCTCTTCCTTCCGGGGGGCCACAGACTCCGGCTCTGTGACAGTCTGGAGTCGCGCGGGAGCCGACAGTCACGGTACGATCCCTTTAGATCGTGCCCTTTCCAAAGTGCGCATGGGCCGATTACGTCAGCACAAGCGTATATTGTAAATATCTCCTAAACCGTGCAGGTTTAGAAGATATTTTCAGCACCTACAGGTAAGACTTAATATAGGCTTACCGGTAGGTAAAAGTGGTTGTACAGTGTTTACAACCACTTTAAGGCGTCAGCATACCAAGACATTCTGGACAAATTTCATGCTCCCAATTTTGTGGGCACAGTTTGGGGATGTCCCCTTTCTGTTCCAACATGACTGCGCACCAGTGCACAAAGCAAGGTCCATAAAGACATGTATGAGCGAGTTTGGGGTGGAAGAACTTGACTGGCCTGCACAAAGTCCTGAGCGTAACCCAATAGAACACCTTTAGGATGAATAAGAGCCAACACTGCTAGTCAATGCCGGATCTCACAAATGCGGTTCTGGAAGAATGGTCAAACATTCCCATAGACACACTCCTAAACCTTGTAGACAGCCTTAGAGCCGGTTTACACTAGGGGTGGCACAACTTGCAGGTCGCCTCACCGAGGCGACCTGCACACGACTGCCTGGGCGACTTGCAAAACGACTTCTGTATAGAAGTCTATGCAAGTCGCCCCCAAAGTAGTACAGGAACCTTTTTCTAAGTCGGAGCGACTTGCGTCGCTCCCCTTAGAATGGTTCCATTGTACAGAACGGGACGCTACTTGTCAGGCGACTAGGTCACCTGACAAGTCGTCCTAGTGTGAACCGAGCCTTCCCAGAAGAGTTGAAGCTGTTATAGTTGCAAAGGGTGGCCCACTCAATATTGAACCCTACAGACAAAGAATGGGATGCCAATAAAGTTCATGTGCCCCAATACTTTCGGTAATACAGTGTATGTGTGTGTTTATATTTACACAGTATATAGTACAGGACGCCAAGGATGGGTCCTGGATGGGTGCTATGTGGCACCAATATTTGGGTTGTGGTCCCCTTTAACCACTTGAAAACTACGCATTTTCTGGCACTTTTTGCTTACATGTGAAAATCTGTTTTTTTTTTTTGCTAAAAAATTAGTTAGAGCCCCCAAACATTATATATTTTTTAAAGCAGAGGCCCTAGGGTTTTGCAATTTTTTATGTCACAGTAGTTGTGCAGCAGTTTTTCAAACACAATTTTTGGGGAAAAAATACACTTTTTAAAATTTCATGTACAAAAACACAATACGTAACCCAAGTAGATTGGTACCAAACAGGTCGCGCTTTAAAATCACGCACGCACAACAGCAACAAACTACGTAAATTTTACCATCGATAGGTGGCGCTTTAAAAGCCTTTAATAGGTTACCTCTTTAGATATACAGAGGACGTCTAGTACTAGAATTACTACCCATGATCCGAAGTTTGCAGTGATACCTCACATGTGGAACGATCGCGGTTTGCATGCTTACGCATTTGCACGCTAGCACGGAGGGGAGGTGGCACTTTAAATTTTTTTTTTTTTTTTTTTTTTTTTTACTCACTGTTCCTTTACTTTTCTTTTTGGATCACTTTTATTGCTCCCACAAGTAATGTAAACAGTTTTGTGATGGAAATAGGCACGTGACAGGTACTCTTTATGGAGGGATCTGGGGTCTATAAGACCCCAAATCCCTCCTTTGCACTTGACAGTATTCAAAACGGCAAGATCTGCATTTTTGAATGTTTTTGATTTTCAAAAAATGGCAACATTAAAATGCTGGTAAACTGGAAGTGATGTCATATCATCGCTTTACGGGTTACCATAGCAGCGACCCGATCAAAGCTGATCACGGCTAGTAGCTCGGGCTTCCTTGTGGGACCGGAGAGCCAGAGCAAGCCGCAGAAGGTGGCGGGGGGGGGGGGGTTGCTGCTTGCAATAACAACCGAGCGGCTGATTAGTTGCTCCGGTTGTCATTACAAGAAAGCCGACCATCGGCACTTAAAAACAGTACCGGAGTCGTGCCTTTATCAGCAGGCATCACCCCGGTACAACCACTTGAAGTCAAATTATGTACCAGGTACTTAATTTGGCGGCAAATGGTTAAGGGAAATGTTTTGGGTACTCAGGAGTCTCAACGGTGGTGGGTAAGGAAATCCAGGCTAGTCAAGTAAAGGAGAGGACTGACTCGCAGTCAGTGAGTTATAGACTCTATACTGGTATTGTGTGATAGGAGACATGATACTGGTACTGGTACTGGGATATAAAATACATTATACTGGTATTGTGTGATAGGAGACATGATACTGGTACTGGAATATAAAAAAACATTATACTGGTATTGTGTTATAGGAGATATTATACTGTAATTGTTACTGGTAATAGCGGGCATTGTGCTGGTATTGTGTTGTAGGATAAATTATATTGGTACTGGGATATAAAATACATTATACGGATACTGTGCTATAGGAGACACTATACTGGTACTTGGATATAAAATACATTACACTGGTAATGTGTTATAGGAGACATTATACTGGTACATAAAAGACATTATACTGGTATTGTGTTATAGGAGACATTATATTGGTATTGGTACTGATAATAATATGATATATAATATTTTTATAACAGCTTACCTGTAAAATCCTTTTCTTGGAGTACATCATGAGACACAGAGCCACAGTAATTATTGTATGGGTTATATGGCATCTTAAGGTGATGGACACTGGCACACCCTAGACAGGAAGTTAAATTCCCCATATAACCCCTCCCCCTACAGGGAGTACCTAAATTTTGTAGCAAAGCAATACACGTGTAACCAGAAAGAGGGGAGGGACCTCTGTGTCCCGTGATGTACTCCAAGAAAAGGATTTTACAGGTAAGCCGTTATAAAAATCCTATTTTCTTTATCGTACATCACAGGACACAGAGCCACAGTAATTACTGCATGGGATGTCCCAGAGCAATGCCACCTGAGGGGAGGGGACACCAACAAAGGTAGGTTGCAATCAGACCTAACGACCTATACTGCTGCCTGCAGCACACTGCGCCCAAAGGCGATATCCTCATGCCTTCTTACATCCACCTGATAGATGCACTGCCCACGAAGCACTAAAAGCCCTGGTGGAGTGCGCTTTGATTTGAAAAGGTGGAACTTTCCTCTTTAAACCATAAGCTTGAATAATTACTTGCCGAATCCATTTGGCAATAGTAAATTTCGACGCTGCCTGTCCTTTCCTAGGACCTTCAGGCAACACAAACAAAACATCTATTTCCCGAATATGAGCAGTCGCCTTCAAATAGATTTTGACTGCTCTCACTGCATCCAAAGAATGTAGTGATTTTTCTTCCGTAGAACAGGGTTCTGGAAAAAATGAAGGTAGAACAATATCCTGGTTTAGATAAAAACCTGAAACCACCTTCGATAGAAAGCTAGAATGAGGATGCAATACTACTCTATCCTTGTGAATGATTAAATATGGCTCTTTACAAGAAAGAGTCGCCAATTCTGATACCCTTCTTGCAGAAGATATGGCTACCAGAAAAACTAGCTTCCTTGTCAAAAGGACCAAGGGAATATGTCGTATCGGCTCAAAAGGCTGTTTCTGTAATGCCAATAGAACTAAATTCAAGTCCCAAGGGTTAAGGGGTGCTCTAACCGGTGGAGTAAGGTGTGTTACCCCCTGTATAAAGCTTCAGACCAAAGAATGCGAAGCAAGTGGATGTTGAAACAAAATCGAAAAAGGCAGAGACCTGGACTTTGATGGTACTCAAGGCCAGCTTCACCTCTAACCCCATTTGCAGAAAGGCAAGGATTCTACCTATAACATATTTTCTAGGATACCAACCCCTGGATTCACACCAGGAAACATATGCCTTCCAGACTCTATAATAACTGACTGGAAGCTGGCTTCCTTGCATTAATCAAAGTAGATATCACTGTGCCTGAAAGCTCACAATTCTTCAGAATGTGGGTTTCAATAGCCAAACCGTGAAATTTAGCGTTTGTAAGGTAGAATGGAATACTGGTCCCTGCGATAGCAGGTCTGGACATGGTGGTAGGGTCCATGGGACCCCTACCTCCATCTTTACTATTTCTGCATACCAAAATCTTCTCGTCCACAAGAACCACCGACTTCTTTTCCTGCTTGATCCTGCAAAGAAGTCGTGGTAGCAGCAGAATAGGAGGGAATGCATAAATCAGTGAGAACTGATCCCACGGGTCACCAATGCATCTGTTCCGCAAGTGGATCCCTTGTTCTTGACACAAAGTTGTCGACTTCGTTGTTGAACCTGGATGCAAACAGATCTGCGACCGGAATCCCCCATCTTTGGCAGATAGCCAGGAAGATGTTAGGGTGAAGGGACCATTCCCCCAGGAACAACTGCTGGCGACTTAAGTAGTCCGCATGCCAGTTCTCTACCCCTGGAAAAAAGATTGCCGATATGCACGGCGCACGCTTTTCTGCCCAGGTTAGGACATGGTTTACCTCTCCCCGGAATGCCTGACTTCTGGTGCCCCTTTGGTGATTGATATAAGCCACTGCTGTAGCATTGTCGCATTGAATCCTGACAGGAGAATCCCGCAACCTGAATGTCCAGGCCTTTAGGGCTAGGTGCGCTGCCCGGATCTCTAAAATGTTGATGGGCAAGGTCCTTTTGGTTCTGGACCATTTCCCTTGGACAGACGCTTCTTCCAGGACTGCTCCCCAACCCGAAAGGCTGGCATCTGTTGTTACCACCTTCCAGGTAAGTGGTAAAAAGGATTTCCCCTTTTGCAGATTCTCGGATATCCTCCACCAACTGAGGCTCTGGTGCACTTTTGGCGACAAACGCATCAGAAAATCTAGTGCTTGGACCTTCTTGTTCCAGGCAGACAGGATACTGTTTTGCAGCAGTCTCGAATGAAACTGAGCATAGGGAACCGCTTCGAAGAAAGCCACCATTTTCCCCAAACAACCTCATACAAAGGCGAATATAAGGATCCTTCTTCGCCCTGACCACCTGAATCAGCTCCTTTATGGCGCTGATCTTTGCCTGGGGTAAAAACACCCTCTTCTGGGCTGTATCTATAACCAGACCCATGTACTCTAATCTACTTACTGGCTTTAAAAGAAGATTTCTCTAAGTTGAGGACCCAACCTAGGTATTCCAGGCAGTTGTCTGTGGTGACCATACTTTGGTCTGACCGGTCTTTTAAGAGCAGGTCGTCTAGGTATGCTATTATCGTTATACCTTGAGTCCTTAATTTGGCCGGAGGAAGGGCCAGAAGTTTTGTAAACACCCGAGGTGCAGTAGCTAGACCGAAAGGCAAGGCTATAAACTGAAAATGATGTTTTTCTACTTTGAAACGCAGCTATTTCTGGTGAGCGGGGAAAATAGGTACATGCAGGTATGCATCCTTGATGTCGATTGATGCCAGAAGTTCTCCTCCTTGTAGGATGGAGACTACTGATCGGATAGATTCCATGCGAAAAGAGCGGATATTCAGGAACCGGTTTAGATCTTTGAGATCTAGAATGGGTCTGACTTTTCCATTTGGTTTTGGCACCGTGAAAAGGTTTGAATAAAACCCCAACCCCTGCTCTTCCATGGGAACCACCGTGATCACTTTTTTGCGACAAAAGTCGGTCTAACGCTTGAAAGAGAGACTTCTTTTTCTCTGGAGCTTTGGGGACATTTCACCTGAGGAAACGAGGAGACGGGAATTCTCGGAACTCTAGTTTTTAACCTAGAGCTATTGTGGAGACACCCCATCTTTCTCGAAATTCTTCCTGCCAGACCCTTGAGAACTGCAGAAGTCTTCCCCCCCAATCGAACGAGCGGGGCACCCCTTCATAAAGAAGCTTTAGCGTACTGTCTTGTAGGTATCCTCCCCCAGGACTTCTTTTGTCCCTGGGGTTGACCCTGAGGTTTACCTCTTGAACCTGACGGAGGAGGACGTTGCGAATGCCTGGAGGCTGATGACCCTGGCACTGGAGAAAGAGCCCTTTTAAATGAGGGACGATTACCCTTTTCCTATCTGGCAAAAGGGTACTTTTCCCACTTGATATCTTTTGGATATATTTGTCCAAATCCTCCCCAAACAGCTTTTCACAGCGGAAAGGAAAACCAGCCAGTAGCTTTTTGCATGGTGCTTCGGCTGACCAACTTTTGAACCATAGGATTCTACGCGTATGTACCAACCCAAGCGTAAGGCAAGAGGTTTGAAGAATAGAATCTCTGATTGCATCAATTGCAAAACAAAAAGCCGCTGGAAGCTCGGCTAAATCCTGGGCCTGCCGTTCAGGGAAAACCTTGAGCACCTGTTTCAAATGGTCTCTCAAGGATTGACATACCCCAACTGCCGCCACTGCAGGTTGAGCCACTGAACCTGCCAAGGAAAAAATGTTTTTTAACAGGTATTACAATTTTTTATCAGTTGGATCCCTAAGCATTTGCGTATTGTCAACAGGAAAAGTCAAACGTTTATTCACAGAGGATATAGCAGCGTCAATTGCTGGTATACTCCACATCTTAGTAAATTTTTCCTCCATAGGATAAAGTGTTGAAAACTTTTTAGGGGGGAAAAATGCTTATCTGGGTGATCCCACTCAGAATACATAAGCTTTTCCAGCAATGAATGGACAGGAAAGGCACGCAAAGCTTGAGGAGGTTTTAGTGAACCCAAACAAGAAGTGGGCTCTTCAACCGACTTAAATAGCTTAAATGTGGAGCGGCCCATTTCAGTAACAGAATGCACCAGCAATTTCTCAGCTTGTGAAGCTGAACAAGGTCCTTCCCCACTTGATCCCTCGGATCAGCTTCTTCACAGTCCCCTGAGGAGGATTCATCTTCCCTCTCCTACTGTTCCTCTGTTTGAGGATCCTGGGTGGTAGAAGGGGACCTAATGCATTTTCTTCCACTCTGTGAAGATGCAATTAAAGCCGCTAACGTTTCCTCCAATCCAATCATAGCTGAGGAGAAAACCTCCTCAGTTATATAGACAGGGTCTGAAATGTCAGAAGCAATTGCAGCCCCTGATGACCCCGATGGGTCACTCTGACCATCCTCCCTAGGCCTTTCAGGGGGGGATGGTGTTGCAGAGGGAGGGTCCTTAGGGCCTGAAGGCGACCCCCTTCGTGCCCTTGTTTTTTGTGGTATTTGTACCACCCCCCTCTGGTCATAGTGCTGAGCACAAATGCAGAGGTACTGCCTGAAAAATGCACCCACTGCTGAGCAAATAGTCCAGCAACTGCCGCTGCTATTAATGCTCAGCCTGATGCAAAGTAAATGTGCCCTGGGAATGCCTGTGTCACCAACACTCATATGCCTTCCGTCTGCTATGTGTCCCTCCAGCTGTATGCACCTGAAAAAAGTGCACTTTATAGCTTTACACAGCCCGCGTTGTGGACGCTGAATCACGCTGATGCCACGCTAAGCCCCAATCCCTTCCTCCGACCTCCCAACGGGCCCCCCCCCCATTTTTTTTTTCAAAAAAGCCTGTTTTCCAGCGTGAGTGGGTCTCTGATCCGACCGGATCGCATGTGGGGGGGGGGCTGGGGTGGAGGAGAGGAGGAGAGCTGCTGGACGGAGAACCGCCGTAATGGCAGTGGCAGCGGGAGAGGCGCGGCATACCACCGACTGGCCCATGCTCCCTCTGCCTCCTGGAGAGAAGCAGGTACCTCTATCCAGATGGGGGACATTCAAGAGAAAAAAAGGGCACGGTACTGGTATTGTGGTATAGGAGACATTATACTGGTATTGTGGTATAGGAGGAGACATTATATTGGTATTGTGGTATAGGAGGAGACATTATACTGGTATTGTGGTATAGGAGGAGACATTATACTGGTAATGTGGTATAGGAGGAGACATTATACTGGTATTGTGGTATAGGAGGAGACATTATACTGGTAATGTGGTATAGGAGGAGACATTATACTGGTAATGTGGTATAGGAGGAGACATTATACTGGTAATGTGGTATAGGAGGAGACATTATACTGGTAATGTGGTATAGGAGGAGACATTATACTGGTATTGTGGTATAGGAGGAGACATTATACTGGTATTGTGGTATAGGAGGAGACATTATACTGGTATTGTGGTATAAGAGATATTATACTGGTATTGTGGTATAGGAGGAGACATTATACTGGTATTGTGGTATAAGCAGGGCTTTTTTTCAGCTGGAACTTGGTGGAACTCAGTTCCACCACCTCCAGCTCAGGCCCTCTGCTCCCTGCTCACCACTATTGCTCTGTGGCAGCCAAGCTGTCACTTGTAAACACAGAAGCCAGATTTCTGCATTTACAAGTGACAGTTTGGCTCCCTCAGATCTGATCTCCTGAGTGACTCCCACTGAGTGCAGGATGGGGAGAAGGGGGTGCAGGTGCCCGGGGTGTGTGCAGGGCATAGTTAAGTTCCTGCACCTATTATCTGAGAAGAAAAGCCCTGGGTATAAGTGGAGACATTATACTGGTATTGTGGTATAGGAGGAGACGTTATACTGGTATTGTGGTATAGGAGGAGACATTATACTGGTATTGTGGTATAGGAGGAGACATTATACTGGTATTGTGGTATAGGAGGAGACATTATACTGGTATTGTGGTATAGGAGGAGACGTTATACTGGTATTGTGGTATAGGAGGAGACGTTATACTGGTATTGTGGTATAGGAGGAGACGTTATACTGGTATTGTGGTATGGGAGGAGACGTTATACTGGTATTGTGGTATAGGAGGAGACATTATACTGGTATTGTGGTATAGGAGGAGACATTATACTGGTATTGTGGTATAGGAGGAGACGTTATACTGGTATTGTGGTATAGGAGGAAACGTTATACTGGTATTGTGGTATAGGAGGAGACGTTATACTGGTATTGTGGTATAGGAGGAGACGTTATACTGGTATTGTGGTATAGGAGGAGACATTATACTGGTATTGTGGTATAAGAGATATTATACTGGTATTGTGGTATAGGAGACATTATACTGGTATTGTGGTATAGGAGGAGACATTATACTGGTATTGTGGTATAGGAGGAGACATTATACTGGTATTGTGGTATAGGAGGAGACATTATACTGGTATTGTGGTATAAGAGATATTATACTGGTATTGTGGTATAGGAGGAGACGTTATACTGGATTTGTGGTATAAGAGATATTATACTGGTATTGTGGTATAAGACATATTATACTGGTATTGTGGTATAAGAGATATTATACTGGTATTGTGGTATAGGAGGAGACATTATACTGGTATTGTGGTATAGGAGGAGACATTATACTGGTATTGTGGTATAAGAGATATTATACTGGTATTGTGGTATAGGAGGAGACATTATACTGGTATTGTGGTATAGGAGGAGCCATTATACTGGTATTGTGGTATAAGACATATTATACTGGTATTGTGGTACAGAGGACAATGACATGATTCCTGTACAATCACAGAGAAATAACAGAAGAGTTGGCCGCCCTGGTCTCCCCATAGACATATGATGGAAGCTGTCAGTCCCTGCACAGCCCACACTTGCCTAGCAGTGAAGTGTATACAGCCATTCTATGACACCAGGCGAGCTGTAATCTCGCAGTAGGACAGTCTCCTATGTATACACGGCTCCGGTGATAATACATGGGGGCGCAGTAACTCGGTTCACTATAAAGTGACATCATATCCCGCACACACACTTACCCAACACTTCTCCAGTCTGTCAGAACTCAGAACGGAAAAAGGCGGGCACTGCACTGCATGACGTCGCATCAGTGCTCTCTCCGGCGGCCATATTTGTGAAGGGCATGGCAGCGGATTGGTGGGTGGGTGTGTTCGCTCGCTGCGCTCTGCCCTGTCACTCCTGGGATCCGTTGTCTCTTCTCCCTCCACCTCATCAATCCAAGCGGTAAACTAGGTGGTTGGAGGGCTCAGTCCTCAGGGTTATCAGTGAAAGTGCAGTCAGTGGATTTTCCTGCCCAAACTTTTGCTCATTACTCAGTACAGGAAAAAGAGTGGAGCACTTCTATTCGCTATGACAATGGACCGAGCCACCAAGCTGACAGAGAGGGTCCTATAGAAATGTTTGTGTCCAAACTGTTATACTAGGAGTGTCAGCACCCAAACTGCTGAGGCTTGAGTGTGGGCGTCCAAACTTCCGTACTAGGAGTGTGGGCGTCCAAACTTCCGTACTAGGAGTGTGGGCATCCAAACTTCTGTACTAGGAGTGTGGGCGTCCAAACTTCCGTACTAGGAGTGTGGGCGTCCAAATTTCCGTACAAGGAGTGTCGGTGTCCAAACTGACATACTAGGAGTGTCGGTGCCCAAACTGTTGAGCCTGGAGTGGTGGTGTCCAAACTGTCGTACTAGGAGTGTTATTTAGCAGCAGTCTTCAAGGGATGGTTTTCAGTCCCCAGAAACCCAAGGAGTTGTACATGACTGAGATAATGTGATCCTTAGTGACCCAGAGGACTCAGAATTGAATGCATCTGCAAACTTACACTGCACGGCCTCCCTGATTCTGAAAAGCTGCGAAAGGACCCTAGGATTCGTGGTATCAAGGAGAGGGATCATTACTGGCTAGCAACCCTTCTTGATCCACGTTACAAGGGTAAAGTTGCAGAACTCATCCTGCCTTTGCAGAGGGAGCAGAGGATGAAACATCTTCAGGAGGCCTTGAAGAAAAGTTTGTGTAACGCATTTCCAGACCTTGGGAGGTTACCATTTCCTGGTGCTGGACAACGTGTTGCTGAGGCTTCGTTAAGTCAGAGGGAGAGCGGTGGAGAAGGTGGCTGGCTGACCGATGCCTTTAAACAATTTTTCAGTCCTCAACGCCAAGGTCTAATTGGTTCAAGCAACCATTGCCAGCATTATATGGTGCAGGAATATCTAGGGGCAAGAGCAGACTTGGAGACCTTTTCAACAGAGCATCCACTGGGTCTTGAGGATGGACCACTGGCCAGAACTTGCTCAATATGCAATTGAGCTGCTGGCCTGTCCTGCATCCAGCGTGCTTTCTGAATGCACATGCAGTGCTGCTGGAGGGTTTGTAATGGATCAAAGAGTTCGCCTGTCCACAGACTCCGTTGATAGGCTCAAATTCATAAAAATGAATCGGTCTTGGATCAGCAGCTATCAAGCACCTGATGCTGACGTAACTGATTGAATTTGCTATGGATCCCTTAAAGACTGCCTATGCTGGTTATCCTATTCCTCCTCAATCTTGATGATGCTAGCTTCCAACAATATTTTGGGTTTAGGGCACCACCACCCAAGGCCCAATTTTTCTGCCCCGCCCCTGTTTAACAGGGGCACGTAATTACAATTTTTGATATAATATTTCATAGCAGGGCCCGTTCCTGCGCCCAACAAGAGTATCTGTGAGAGCTTACAGTGTTCTGGCACAACCAAAGGCTCAATTTTTCTAACCCTGTTTAACAGGGGCATGTAATTACAATTTTTGATATAATATTTCAATGCAGGCCCCGTTCCTGCGCCCATCAAGAGTGACTGTGAGGGCTTACAGTGTTCTGGCACCACCAAAACCAAAGGCTCAATTTTTCTAACCCTGTTTAACAGGGCCATGTAGTTACAATTTTTGATATATTTCACAGCAGGGCCTGTTCCTGTGCCCAACAAGAGTAACTGTGAGGGGTTACAGTGTTCTGGTACCACCAAAACCAAAGGCTCAATTTTTCTAACCCTGTTTACCAGGGGCATGTAATTAAAATTTTTGATATATTTCACAGCAAGGCCTGTTCCTACGCCCAACAAGAGTAACTTTGAGGGGTTACAGTGTTCTGGCACCACCTAAGGCTCAATTTTTCTGAAGTGTATATAGGGCAGGCCGTATAGTATATATACCACTGTTCAGAGTATATAGTGCTTGGGGGACCCCCACACCATTTTTTTTTTAAATTTTGGTGCGGGGTTCCCCTTGAAATCCATACCAGACCTAAAGGGCCTGGTATGGATTTTGGGGGGGACATCTACGCTATTTTTTTGGCATGATCCAAAAGGCCTGGTAATGGGGGGGGGACCACCCCTTTTTTTCAACAATTTTTATTTATATTGCTGGGATCCGACAATACATTACAGCCGTGAGCAGTTTTAGATTACATTTTTTCCTTTAGAAATGTCATTTTGCTGTGGTACCGTTATAAACATGGGAAAGATGCGCTACTTTACAGGCAGACTAAGTAGACCCCCCAGGCACGATATTTAAAGCAATATTTAATTTTTATTGTTTCACTTTAAGCATTATTAAAATCACTGCTCCCGAAAAAAAAGTCAGTTTTTAAAACTTTTTTTGTATTGATACATGTCCACTTTTTATGGCAATCACTTGCATCTAAGCCTTTAAAATGAGCACTTAATTTTTCACGTTTGTGTCCCATAGACTTTAACAGTGTGGGCATGTTCGCACAAATTTTTTGCCTGTTCGTATGTTCTGCTGCGAACCGAACCGGGGGGGTGTTGGGCTCATCCCTAGTGTGGAGGTTCTTCAGATCTGTTTTCTAATGCAAACTACATCTCTATGGCAGTGAGGATGAATTGGAATAGAAAAAATGTAAGTAGTTGTTTGTTTTATCTTCAAACAATGTTAAAAGACTCTGCTAATAATTTCTGTGGAGAGTTTCTTGTCTTTCAGATCTATTGAAAGCGGGCGGATCCATGCGGCTAGAAATTCTCATTTGCAAGTGAATTACAGAAGTACGAGATGTCTATATATTTTGCCTGAAAATGTTTGCTAGTATGGGAGTATAAGATGTCCTGGATAGATAAACAAATATGTAATTTGTGATGATACCACTCAAAAATTAATGACAAGGGCCTCCAGAATATTTTGATTTTATTTTCATTACATTATATTTATCTTAAAACCAGAGAAACGCATTTAAACGCCATAATCATCATCAAACTATCTGTATATACAGTATGTAACATCTTAGGTGAGATGCTACACAATAGCTATGTATAGCTAACTTAGGGTGACTTGAGTATTTATATTTACGATACTCAGCCTGGGTAGAATAGCATAAGTTGAGGATATAAAACTTTGGGTTCTCCCTAAATTTATAAGTGGGATGGGTTAAATGAATAACTCTAGTTGTAATTTATATTTTGTTGAATCAACTGTTTAGAATATGCTGAAGAAATTTCTTAGTCTCAGTTCATACTAATGCAGTGCAGGAAATCGCATGTGATTGGGACAGGAATCGCACCACATTCCTGTTCAAATCACATGCCATTCTTTGAAGTGCGATTTGAGCCCATTCATTTTGTATGGCCCAAACCGCACCCGCACGGATAAGGTGCATGTACCTTTTTTTTGCCACACTGGAATACGATTTAGCCAATTAGATTGTTTTCTGTGACCCATTTTTAGGGTGTCTTTAACATTCACAGCTGTCCGCGATTATGTTGCGATGCAGGAAACGCATAAGAATCGCTGCAAGACTTAATGGTTAAGATTGTGAAAAAAGATTCTACTGCTGTTTCTTCTGGAAAGATGACTGGATAATACTAATGGTAAGCTGGCAAAACCATCTTATGATCATGTTCAGTGGAAGTATATATTGAATGATCTGACTAACTGCTCTATTAAAGGCTGTGAGATGAAAAGGGTATACAGCAAATGAAAATAAGCAAATCACTGCTAGCAGAAGTTTCATTTTGAATTTGTAATGAAGTTTGCTGAAGCTAAATAATTGGCTTTTAAAGATGATCCCCTGAGCCTGGGGTTGGAAAGGATCCTGGACATGTGGACTGGACCTCCTAGAGCAGCATAGGTGTGCACAGCCCGGTGGCATATAATCCATGTGTGCAGGGTGTTCACTGCACATGGGCCCCGGGCCCTGACCCACCCTGCACGCATGGGTGACATGTTGGGGATGATCGGTGCCCTGGGTGCCGCATCATTGAAGGTGGTGGGGTGGGTGCTGCTACTGAGAGGATAAGTGACAGCGGTATGACTGCTACTGTGGCCGGGCTGGCACACCTGGAGGGATGCTGGGGATCCCAGTGCAGTGACAGCTCAGACAAGTAAACTCAAAGCCACAACAAAGGAAGACTTCCACATCTGACTTCCTCTGCTGGGCTCTGCAGTAGATGAGTCCGGCAGAGCCTGTCAGAGGAGTGAGCCAGTGTTAATTTCTAAAACATTTTAGTCGACTACAGTATATGAATACTATTTTAGTCGACTAAAATACGACTAAAACAATTGAGATGACTAAAATACGACTAAAACCAAAATGTCATTTTAGTCAAAAGACTAAAATGGGACTAAAACTAAAATGGCATTTTAGTCAAAAGACTAATACTAAAACTAAATTGAAATTTGACTTCAAAATTAACACTGGTCTTTAGAGCGTGTTCATACCTCAATACCTTAAATAATAACATATGAGATTTTTCACTCCAGCAGTATATAATGAGTTTGGAATATACGAGGGCATGAGTGGAGCCCATGCAGCCTCCCTGTCACATTGGGTTATGATATATATATATATCATAACCCAATGTGACAGGGAGGCTGCATGGGCTCCACTCATGCCCTCGTATATCCCCATGCATGCCCTGATAGAACACAGCAGTGGAAGCCAACATAGAATGGCCAGAACTCAGCAGTGTGAGGTGTGCGGCCAGTGTTGGAACATTCCATCCGCTGTACAGGTGGAAAGCGACGTTCACCCCGTAGAACTGTAATAAGAGGGTCACGAACCACATGGAACCCCCCTCGATACAGGTGAGAGAGTGCCGTGTTCCTCACATTACTACTCCTTCCCTCTCCCCTCACAGACAGTGACTACTCACTGGGTGAAGGTGTTCAGCACAATGCAGCTTCAGTAGTCTCCATGACCTTAATGAGGTAGTTCTGGACATGGGTCAGTAGCAGGGATGGCGTAATGTGTCCGGGAGGTGAACACACCTGAGCTTATCCCTGCAAGGGACACCTTCTGCTTGCAGTAAGTAATATCTGCAGATTTTTTAATTTATTTTTCTCTTTGACTAAAGTTAGGCTTTAAATATTTGAAAACTGCTCTAAACTTCTTGGAAATTTATATCTGTGATCTGGGAATGTAAGGAAAATCGGATCCCCAGGAACAAAATGAGACCAGTAAAAGCATACATAGTATCTCACAAAAGAGAGTACACCCCTCACATTTTTGTAAATATTTTATTATATCTTTTCATGTGACAACACTGAAGAAATTACTTTGCTACAATGTAAAGTAGTGAGTGTACAGCTTGTATAACAGTGTAAATTTGCCGTCCCCTCAAAATAACTCAACACACAGCCATTAGTGTCTAAACCGCTGGGAACAAAAGTGAGGACACCCCTATGGGAAAATGTCCAAATTGGGCCCAATTAGCCATTTTCCCTCCCCGGTGTTATGTGACTCGTTAATGTTACAAGGTCTCAGGTGTGAATTGGTAGCAGGTGTGTTAAATTTGGTATTATCGCTCTCATTCTCTCATACTGGTCACTGGAAGTTCAACATGGCACCTCATGGCAAAGAACTATCTGAGGATCTGAAAAAAAGAATTGTTGCTTTGCATAAAGGTGGCCTAGGCTATAAGAAGATTGCCAAGACCCTGAAACTGAGCGGCAGCACGGTGGCCAAGACCATACAGCAGTTTAACAGGACAGGACAGGCTCACTCGTTTGTGATAAGGTTCCACCACCAGGCTCCACCTTCACCTCACCTTAGAGGTGGAGCCTGGTGGTGGAACCTTATCACAAACGAGTGAGATCTTATGATGTATCATATATGCTTTTAACTTTTTAAATAAATGTGAGTTGTATACTAGCTGGGGTGGAGAGGCTCATTTATAATCTCTAGGATACTGCACTATTGGAGGCACTTTCCTTTTTTCCATGTACTGTTGCAACCATCGATGGCCACTGTGGATTGAATTGGATCTGAGTTGGAATTAGCTCAGTGAAAGGAATCTCTATCAGTTCTGTACCATTATCTGGGTTTTTGAAGGTCTAACTAGAAGTCAGCAAGGAGCAGTGGAGTTTTTCCTGAAAGGATTACTGCACATAGTGCAAGGTGTGTTTGACCCCCTCAGGGTCTTGCAAGGAGGTGAGCGACTACTGCATGTGGTGGCGGGAGCACTATACACATGGAAGTTGTGTGAAGTAAAGAAATACTTTGCATCTCTCTGTGTGACAATAGAGGAAATCATCACTTTATTATAGGACTTTTATTTTAGCACAATACGTTTTGCACAGCATTATTATCACTTTATCATTGGACTTACATTTTCAGCGTAGTAAGTTTTTCACAGCATTATTATTATTATTTATTGTGCATTTGTCAGCATTATTATTATTTATTGTGCATTTGTCATGTACTTATGCAGCACTGTCGCATTTATATTTTAATTACTGTTTTTATATGTACTGTTCTATGCACTTCTAGTGACAGCAGCAGCATTTCTGTTTTTTTTAACTTATATTTTTATGTTACTGCATAATAGCGCACAACTACCTTACTTTTAAAATATGCTAAAGAAGTTAGCTCCACCCATAAAATTCCCGTTGAGTTACAAAAAAAAATGTTTAATAAATGTAAGATGATTTCATATCAGCACACAGTACTGTATGACGATGAAAAGCACAGAGAATGCTGGGGAGGTGAATAAATTTGGAATGTGCAGGTCCACATCTATGAATGTCAGGTATTACCTTTATCTCAGAGAGGAAATTACTGACTTTGTAGATTCCAGGGATTTGAAAGGATTTGTTGAGAGATTTTAAGTCCAGAATAGAAGGAATACCCCTGTTTTTGTCTTTGAACAGGTTTTAATAGAAACCTTTGAACCTGTCTTGTGGAGATACTGGTACAACTGCTCCTTGGGACAAGCGATGGTTAATGGCAGTCTGCAATTCTGACTGTCTTTGAGTAGTTTTTGGTTGATTTGAAGGAAGAAAGCGGTGAGGGGGAACAATTTTGGACTCTATTTAGTACCCCTTCAAACCACAGGTCTGGGACATCTGTGACCCAGGGAAAAGCAAGCTGTAACAGAAGTCCCCCCAGTTCTAGAAGCGAGGGCACCCCTTCAATGAGAGGGGGGCTTTAGGAAAGATTTGGTGGGCTTTGTGGACCAAATCTTGCGCCAAAAGGCAGGGCTGAACTTAAGTTTTGAAGTTGAAGCCTGGGTAGAATGATTTCAATACCCATCTCTTTGGGACAAACAATTATCCAAAAGTGGGTCTAAGTTTGGAGATGGAAGTAAATTTTAAGGGGGTCAAAAGAACCCAAGTTAACAGGCAGTGTGTTTGGTTGTCAGAATATGCTTTTCACATTGATTAAATTTACAGGAAGTGCTTTGTCAGTAGATTTGCATTACATACAAATTATGCCGTTAACATATCTCATTTTGATTGTAAGCTCTTCATAATTTACATAAGAATAAGGGATTCTTCCAGCACATTTCTAAAAACAGGTAAATAACGATAGATATGAGGACAACACAAAATGATGGCAATACCATTCAATATGAAAGTTTGAGAAGTGGTATTGACATAATAGTATATAGCAAATAAAGGATTAAATGACTGGATAGTCCTCATATCAATACGGCACCTCATCCCAATAGCATGAATACCAATGGTCAAGAGAAGATCAGGGGATTATCACGGTGCCAGACAGTAATTGAAATCCATAAAGTAAAATAACAATATTTTATTCACAAATAATTAAAAGAGATGTATAAACATACATATCAGGGGTGTGAACAATACAAAAAATTATCAGAAAGATAAAAAGCCAACTAAGCAATAGTTTTACATAACCCAGCCTGTGGCGTGTTGGCAGGTCATGTGGACAGGTATATGAAGTCCTACATGTTTAGCCTAAAATGGCTTCCTCAGGGACAGTTGGTAATACCTGTATTCTTATCTTGAGATTCTATAACAAAAAGTAGTAACAATCAGACAGTATGGTGACACCAATTAAAATTGCAGATTTGCATGAGAATGATAAAATGTTGTGTGGTCGTCAGACATAGCTACAGATCATCCCACATAGTAATCACCGGAGCACGGGCCCAGCCAACCAGTAACACCAAATTGCCACCAACTCCACCCAGTAGGCACACCCAGACCCCCCCGGACATAGGATGGAAAAATTACCTACCAATGGGTCCCCGAGGGGCAGGTGTGGGAGACCCCGAAGTGAATACAAGGACTATAAGCACAATAGGAGGCTGCAGGGGGCAAAAAGAGGACCTGGAAAAGGAAAATAAAGATATAAATAATAAGGTTTTGGCGGATCACCCGAGAAAAAGCTCTGGGTGTACAAACCGGCAATATGTAGGGCTAACATAGCCTCAAAAGTACCTACTATTTGTGCAGTAAACAGAAGGGAAAGGAAAAGCAGGGCACCCAGTATGCTAGCTTAAGTCTGGGCAGAGGTAGCAGATGGAAGATCACTGAAAATAGGGACATCAGGGTATAATTTAAACCCATGCAAGGTGCACAGCTGTATTGCAAAAAACAATGAAGGGGGGTTAAAAAATATCTAATTTAAGCAGAGGTATGCCCGGAGGTAGGTGAACTCACCAGTAGTTCCGGTGATGCTATTAAGGTAGTAGAAAGCCAGTAGAATAAAAATTAGTGAAATCGATATAATTGGCTCTAAACAATCGCTCTGCAGAGAAAACATAGGATCAATGTAAATGTAAGCAGGGAAGGGGCCTACAGGAATCACATCGCTGCAGAGTGGTGGACATACCTTCATTAGTGCGGCATAAGCGTGGGTGCCCTGGAAAAGCAGACGAAGGAATGACTGGAATCACCGGCCTCTTATGCCCCCCACGCACGTCAGGCGTCTGACGTCGCCATGATGTGTGAGCGGACAGAAAGTGCCACTGCGCATGCGCCCGATATAGACCTCGTAAGCCTACAAGATCCAGGGGGCTATGCGGGAGAGTCTGACGCTGCGTGTGTGATACATGCAGCGGAGAACACGGTGGACAGCAAAGCCTGTCAGTAGGACAGAGCCGCAGACCACCGGAGGATATAATGGTGAAAAGAATGCTCTCAGGGCAGTGGCTGGGGGCGGGCCGATACTGACAATAGACAGCACCGCCCTTGGGTGTCCATGCAGCCAAAGTGTCTGTAATAGCCCAGGATCACCGTAGCCAGGATCAAGCAGGCGCCTACTCACGGCATCCCAGAGGGGTAAATGTCAAGGGCCAAAGGGGTACACCTCAGGGCAGCGGAGGGGAGCAAAGGGGTGAACACTAGCTGTAAGGAAAACCAGTGGTCCGGCAATGTGGGAAGAAGAAACCAGGACCATTCCAGGGGCGCGTGACCGCCATCCCCCCACACACCAGTGGGGAAACGGGGGCCCAGCCCCTGTCGTGATCATGCGGTAAGTCAGGTCCGACAGTCAGACAACAATACAGTGTAATTAGGTCAAAGTGTGAAAATGTATAACAAAAAAGTAATAAAGATCATTCAAATGCAAAACAAGCATATATACAATGATGCATAAAGATAAGTTAATTAATAACGAAGTGAAAAATAAGGAAGGGGAAGAAAAAGCAGAGAAAAATAAGTTTGTGGATACATGATAC